>CM033799.1:23698555-24298555 GCA_019656835.1 Rhododendron ovatum
GCTCAGCCAGGGGTGTACTTGTCCGTGGGAAGCGTGAGGAGGCAGCGGCCGGGCACCTGAAAGTCAAGGGCGCCTAGTGACTGCCGTGTCACCCGGTCACCCAGGTACCACCGCCACCCGAAGGCCGACTCCAACAGCACCCGGCTCGCAGTCACCACCCTGCTCTCCGCCAGGTACTCAGGCTCAGGCTCAGTGCCGCTCCAGGGGTTCCAATCCACCTGCAAGGCAATGGCACAGTTTATAAAGCATCAGCGACAGCATTAAAGCAATTCTACGGGCATGATGATCAAATTCAACATGTTGCATACCTGAGTGCCAGACAGCTCGTCGAGGTAGGTCCGGAAGGCTAGGAGGCTTCCTCTTGACTTCTTCTTCCCGCTGTACATAGGACCCCAAATCATGGCACGGGGAAGCATCCTCAGGTTCGGGCACTTGTTCTCCGGAGGGTACATCTTCAGCACCTCGTAGGCCCATAGCTGCAAACGGTCAAACAATCAAAGCATCAAGATACAGTTCATATGCAAATCAAAGTACAAGTGCAGTGAATGGAAAAGCGGTAAGTAAATGACAGGATTTGTTTCTTACCTCCCACACTCTCCAGTAGCCGGCGGTCGCCTTCTTCCCGCGCGAGAAAGCCCCCATGAAACCATAGCAGGTACCCAGCGCTGCTCCTCCCCAGTCGAACCTCGAGGCCGTGCTCAAGTCATAGAGGGCCGGCAAGTAGACAATGCACCGTGGACCGCTTGTTCGGGTACAATGTAGCCCGAACAAGTACAGCAATAGGCCCTGGCCATCTGCTCCGCCTCCAAGTCTGACTCAGGCTCCCTCCCATGCAAGTACCGCTTGAACTGGTCATAGTGGACAGTCTCCGCCTCACCCGCTGGCGCCTGCCCCAAAAACCACGTCAGAGCTCGGATCCCTGTACATCTCAGAGTCGAATGGAATAGGCTCCCCTCCTACCCTCAGACCGGTGAGCGCTGCAAAGTCTGACGGAGTCACCGTCATCTCCCCAATCGGCAAGTGGAAGGTATTCGAAGAATCCCACCACCTCTCGGCCAGCGCCGTCAACAGAGCATGGTCGCTCTTTACAGGCGTCAGAGTGAGGATGAAAGGCCGGAATCCTACTGCGTCAACCAGTGCCCTGACCTGCTCGGGCAAACTCCTGTACAGCTCGAGCGAGCTCGCCGGACCTCCATGGCCCCGGGTGCTGGCTGCTCCCCTCTGCACAACAAGGACAGACAACAGAAAGAATTTCGTCAGTAATGGCAATCCAAACCATTAGTCGAATTCAGAATCTCAAAAGGTAACTCTACAGTCGAAATGAGCATCATAAAGGTCGAGCAAAGCTACCGGGCACTCATGCTATACCATTCAATTCCGTTATCAGTCGAGTCAATTCAAGGGTATTTTTCAGTCAAGTTCCGAGCTACAGGGCCTCTTTTCTCTCAGGACACATCTCTCAGGCGATTTCACAGGTTTTTCAGCCTATCCGTATGGTCGAATCAAATTACAGGGCACGCCATCCAGGCGTTCAACGTGTCATGGCAATTTACCTAGTCGAATGTCATGTTCTAGTCAAGTGTCACGTTCAAAGAACAGCCTTACCAAGTCGAGGCTGCTTAATGTCAATTCGAGTTTGGCACTAACCGTTTTTCAAGGTCATGAGCATTCTACAAGTCGATTCGACTACTTCAAGTGTTCTATCAGTCAAGTCAAGTTTCTACGTTGAGGCATACTATTTCAAGGTTCCGTTTTCGCAGTCAGGTTACAGTCAAGGTTCTAGTTTGCATGCATTATGAGCTAAGCTACCACAGTTCAATTTGCATATCATAAAAGCGACAAAGCATGAAATATCAAAGCAAGTTTGAAAGGGTACCTGTGCCCAGTCCACTGACAAGTGCCTCTGAGGGTCCCTCAGTATCAGCTCGGCGTCGTAACTCCCCCTCAAAGGTGCGAGGCTCTCGACCCCGGACGGTATAAACAAGTGTGGCTCGGGCGGAGCGTAAGTAGCCGCGTCAAACTGACGACGGGGTGCCAGCCGGGCGGACTCTGCGAGCGTCGTCGCCCGCTCAAACGACCACACCTCCCCCTGCGCCTCCTCTGCAGCCCCGGCCTCGCTCTCAAAGGCCTCCTCCTCGGCCCTGGCCCTCTCGGCCTCCTCTCTCAGGCGCTCCTCCTCCTGCGCCCGCTCGACCTGCCGGGCCCGGTCCTCCCGAGCAGTCAACACTGCAGCCACCACCCCCGGGTTCTCCCGGAGCAACCGTCCGAGTTCCTCCTCGGACACAAACTCTGCAAAATCACCCCGAGTGATGGGGACATGTGCCGAAGAGCCCACTGCTGGCCGGAACTCCACCTCCTCCCTAGGTACCTCTCCGGATGCGCCCTCCTCAGCCACAGGAGCCTTACCCCTCGCCGGATCCCTCGGTGGCGTCCCGGGTCGATCACCACCATCACCACCGCCCTCACCAACGTCACCACCGTCGCCGCCACTACCGCCGGCCACAACCGGGCTTAACCCCGTGATCACGACGCCCTCTACTCCACTTCGTGGGTCCAAACGACGAACCCGTGGACCCCCTGTGCCAATGCCACCTGGCGTACGCCCCTCTGACCCTAGCGTACGCCGCCCGTCGCCACCGCCAACCCCGATTGCATGGCCACCACTGCCATCATCGCTGCCTCTACTGACTGCACCGATGCTCGACGAAGCCCCTACCGTCGTTTGATCGTCGATTCGTGGCCCCGGGGCCTCGATTTCACCCCCTGGCCGGTTTCTCTCCTCACCGGCAGCGCCATTGCCGCCACTACCACCAGTTTCTGCCATGGATGAGTTGGGTAGCGTGGATTTTGGAAAGAAATCAAAGGTTGAGTAAGAGATTGAGGATTTGGGAGAGTTCGGAGTGTTGAGAGTTCAAAACCGAAGAAGAGCGGTTTCTGCACTGGTTCGGGAGTGTATACGTCGTATGGGACGTTTGGGCCGGGTCTGGGCTCGGATCTGGGCTCGGATCTCGGCACATTCTGGCGTACGCCAGTGTTGGCGTGCCGTACGCCAGTAGTTTGTGGGCCTCAGGCCCAATTCTTGGCCCATGCCAAAATTTATTCTCCAAAGGAAAGCCCGACTTATTCTGAGAAGTTTTGGGCCCATCCCCAAGCAGAGACTCGTCCAAATTCAAATCAACGACGATCTATCCGTCCAATTTCAAATCAACGACGATCCAATCGTCCAATTTCAAATCAACGACGATCTATCCGTCCAATTTCAAATCAACGACGATCTATCCGTCCAATTTCAAATCAACGACGATCCACTCGTCCAATTTCAAATCAACGACGATCTATCCGTCCAATTTCAAATCAAACGACGATCTATCCGTCCAATTTCAAATCAACGGCGATCTATCCGTCCAATTTCAAATCAACGACGATCCACTCGTCCAATTTCAAATCAACGACGATCCACTCGTCCAATTTCAAATCAACGACGATCTATCCGTCCAATTTCAAATCAACGACGATCTATCCGTCCAAATTCAATTCAACGACGATCTATCCGTCCAAATTCAATTCAACGACGATCCATCCGTCCAATTTCAAATCAACGACGATCTATCCGTCCAATTTCAAATCAACGACGATCTATCCGTCCAATTATAATTCAACGACGATCCACTCGTCCAATTTCAAGTCAACGACGATCTATCCGTCCGATCTCAAAATCTACAGGTTCTTCAAATTCCATGCACTCTGGATAGCCTCGAAGAGGGTGTCTAGAAAACCTTTGACGTTACTTGTCTCCAGTCAATGGTACTTCAAGTGCCGTCAAAGGGGGGGCTTCTGTAGACACCCCATGTCGGACTGTCCAGATAACGTTATTTGTCGATCTTTTACTTCCCCAATGATGATTATAGTCGAAAATAGATCGAGGGCAAAGGTGTGTTTGAACCTTAAGCGTCCCAAACCCCTTTCAAACCCATTTTCAAACCCTTCAAACCAGAGCCAAACGGCCCCAGCAAAACCCAACTGGCTTGCGCCAGTACCTTGGTGACGTACGCCGGTAAGTTGCCACGTGTCAGCCATCGACCAGTGGTCTAGCTTATACTGGCGCACGCCAGTAACAAGTGGCGCACGCCAGTCAAACCCAGTCAAATCAACTTTATTCAGCCACTTGGGCAGGACTTTTGTGCCACCCTGACGTCGGTCACAGTGTGCCTGATGATTGCTTTCGGCAGGGGCGTCCCCTCTCTCTCCTACACCCCCCATCAACTAGTCCCATGCATTAAATGCATGGAAGGCCTCTTTTTGTTCCTAAGACCAGCCAAACAAGGCCTGGCCTTAACTGATCTCAGTCCATTCCCCCCCTATAAATACCCCCCTTGCATTCATTTGCAAGGGGTTAGCAACATTAAGAGGTGCCATCTCTCTCCTTCTTCATTCTTTAAGCTTTCTATCTCCTTTCATCCATAGAAAGAGAAGAGAAGGTCATACTCTCCCATACCTCCTGCTGGAACCCAGTCATCATATAAGCCACCACCTTCAACCATCAAGTTCGAAAACAACCACAAAAGCCACCATAAGAAGAGGTATACCACCTTTGTGTTCTCTTCTGTTTTCATCTCCTGAGGGGGGTCAGTAAGGCCCAGGCTAGTAGATAATACTAGTCCTGGCCTTAAACTGATAAAATACAGAGATCGTATGTAACCATATATGGCGCACGCCAGTTTATGGGGGCCGTACGCCAGTCATGGCAGGACGAGCACAACTGGCGTGGGGATCATGGGTCGTCGTCCCTTTTGTTTTATCTTTCAGTCAGTCACCTTTGCATGCTAAATAACCAGTTTACTGCTTTCCATACTTAGAACTGTTTAGTGGTGGCATCCTATCTCGTTCATTTATGGCGTATAAAGGCCTCTGGGATCCTTCTGGTCATGTTCAGAGCCCAGATGAGGCAAAGCCAAGTACTGGAATCAAAGGCAAAGTGGCGTACGGCAGTAGTATACTGGCGTACGGCAGTAGGCTTCTGGGTCCAGTGACTGGCCCTTGCATCAGAGCGTAACCTGGGCCTATCTTTTGTCCCCACACTGTTTTGGGGTGTTCTGTTGTCTTTCATGGCCTAAAGCCACTCTTTCTGCCTGTATTTGTGTATATTCTGCTATATTAAACTGCGTGGTTTGCCCTGGGTGTGCGCTGGTCCTTTTCCAGAGCCCAGAGGGTTGCAAACAAAGGCTGGGAGATCCAACAAGTGGAGTACGCCAGTCCCTTTGTGGCTGTGCGCAGGTTGTATCACCATGCAGTGGCTCGACCAGTGCATGCTGGTAGAATCTGCTCACGTCACCTTGGGACAGCGTACTGCAGTCTGCTCAGGATGCTCAGTGCTTGTTCTCAATCTATACTTAGCATCGTAATCAAGTCATCCATAAACATTTTGTCATACCAACTGAAAACTGTTACCGCTTTCGTCCCCATTAACTGCTCCCCCGCCCTAACTGGCTAAAAAATGGTAAAATGAGAGAAAAATGCAAAGGTTTTCATAAAATGCCCGAGTAGAGACCGATCTCAGGATTGGGCGAGAGGGGTGCCATAAAACCCTTCCCCTCTCGTAACCTGGCTCCCGAACCTCAGATATCAAAGGTGACGACGGACCGGTCCACGCCTTTTCCAAAATCAAACAAACGTGGCAAAACGTTTTCGAGTTCGGTTCCTTGGGTATTCCACCGCTAAAACCCGAGTGGCGACTCTGAATCGAGGCGTTTCGCCGCGCATTTTCAAAGAGGGTCGCGCCCAGTCTCATTTCAAAACTCGGGAAGCCCGAGCGAATCTTCGGGGCGCGTGCCCACACTTCTCCATAGAGAAAGAACAAAAAATACTATACCCTACCTTCCTAACCCATATCTTCATTTTGAGCCTTTTCTAGTAATTCCAGCTGAAGTGAACCAATCGCCATTAGTCAGCGGACGAGTCTCACTAGGAATGGCAACGGGACAGGGCGGGTTTTGATGTACCCCGTCCCCGACCCTAAAATTCCCGAACTCCCCCGACCCCACCCCGAACCTCGACCGGGTAATGGAAATTTCCCTCGCCCCCTCCCCTATCGGGAAAAGGGTTTACCCACCTGGCCTTGCCCTGTCTTTTTTTCCAATTTTCAATCAAAAGAATGTTGCTAACAATGAAACAATTCATTCCCAGATTTTCTCAACAACACAACAAACACAACTAAACAAGTTCATCCATTTGCCAAGGAAAAAAACACAAACAAACAAGTTCATCCATAAGCAACTAGCTACCCGAAAGTGTTCGAGCATAATAACAAACAACAACTGACAAGTGATCTTGCAACAAGTTCATCGAAAATAAAACTAGGAATTTCAACAAGTTCATCCAAAATAAAACCCCAAAAAACTCGTAGACAATTTTTCCAACTTCTATGCAAAAGTGAGCCAATCCAATCCACAAAGCTCAGCTGTTTCAATGCAAAAATGCCTGAAAAAACTAGAAATATAAAAGGGAGCCATTTCAACCCACAAAGTGCTATTTTATTTCAACAGATTCGACAAATATGACAACAAATATTTCATAATTAAACTTACCAACTCAGTCTTCAACCATTGTAACACAAGACAGAGAGCTATCAACATCCATGTCATCAAGAACCCATGCAAACTCATTTGAATTATTACCTTAAAAAGAAACAAAATAAACCACATGTTCTTTAGATTAATATCTATCTAATTCAATTGCAATAAGAAAAAACAAGACACTAGAAAAGTAAATGAATTTAAATTACCTTCAGATTCATGAGCCAATAACCAACTACGAGTGCACATCTGCTTCTATTGTCTTGGGATGTAGCCTACTACGATGTGGAGTCATAACCCTCCAACTAGTGCTGAAAGCAAACTCGGATGCAACAGTAGAACAGGTATAGATAACACATCCTTAGCAATGACCTTCAAAGTTGGAAACTTCATGTCATTTTTCTACCAAGCTAAAACATCAAAGTCTTGATTAGCTCTCGGTATCACATCCTCTTCCAAACAACGATCTAATTCTTACCTTTTTAGCTGAAACTTGGCTTGTCTGATTACTTGTAACAAATACATCAAAGTCAGATAAATCATCAACTTTCATAGTAGACTCAACTTGGCATGAAGAAGCAATGCCACCATGTTAAGTTTCACTTCATACTCCTTAAGTAGCTCCTTACAATAATTGTGAAGCTTCTCAATATCAAAAATAGCATCCTCCCCAAAGATCCGATTAAAATAATATTCTACCAACTTCATCTTGAACCTAGGATCTAACACCGCCGCAACACCCAAAATACTATGAATTATTGTCCAGTACTTATCATATTTCTTAATCATTTGTGCTGCCATATCTCTCATCATCTCCCATTTTATCTTTTTGTAAAGATCTTCCATTTCATTACTTTCATACAACTCAGCCCATTCTGTTAATGCCATTGTTATCCTACAAACCTTTGCAAAAAACAAGTTCGATGTTGGATACTTTGTCCCACTAAACACCTCCGTGGCCTTATAAAAAACGTCCAACCTCTCACATACTTCTTTGGCTACCTCCCAATCACTATCCTGTGGACAACTCTTGTATTGACTTTCACGGATTTCAAACGAGAGAAGACATCCTTACATTCTATGGCAGTTTGAAGCATAAAAAACCTAGAGTTCCACCTCGTAACACAATCGAGAGACAAATTTTTACCACCTAAAATACGTACACTGCTACAATAATAGATATGTGTGGTGGCCTCAGTCACCATCTCGGTAACCGAGCCAAATGGTCTGAACCTTTGCTCCATAATCGTTTGGTTTGCAACTTGGTAAAGCCTAATGTCTTCGGCATATTGTTCGGTTTAGCGCTCGGTGACAGGATTTCTGTGCCCGCTTTGTTAAACACTAGCAGCGCAAAGTGTCTATGTTCCGGTGTTACCGAAGCCGCCTAAAAGGAGTAGTTTTACCAATGGGTCCCAAGAAGGTTGTGCGATAAGCGTAATCATTGGGATCAGGTCTGCCCATGTACTCTGTAACCGTTTTGCTCCACTTCTCATATATGACGTCATCCAAGGCGGTTTCCCAAGCGTATTCTCCACGCATTAGCTTAGAGGCCAAGCAAGCCTAGGTCTATAAATATAAAGGGATACTCACCTGGAGAGGTATGCCATTCTTCCCTAACCCTAGTTCTACATTCTCCCCCTGAGATCTAACTTGATTGTCAAAGGGTCACTGGGTTATCCCAGCGCTTGTGACTTATCGTAGATCCAGCAGCGGGAGCGCGGAACAGCGGAGGAAGGAACCTAACCTGAATCACGATCAAAGTCCTGTCAAATCGAACCCCTACAATATGGGTCACGCTAAGGAGATTCACAAAGATCACGATTTTCAGTGAAGGCATGATAAAAAGTGGTGCTTAAATTTTTTTTATCTTAGTTTAAGTCCAAAGCTGAGATAAAAAGTGGGTTTTAGCGCAGAATAAAAGACCTCACTCTTGTGGCGAGATAAAAGAAAAACAACCTCACCCTTGCGGCGTGATAAAAGATTTTAGGGCGGAAAAGAATGAGATAAAAGATCTTGCTCTTGTGGTGAGATAAAAGAGAAAAGACCTCACCCTTGTGGCATAATAAAAAAAAGAAAAGACCTCACCCTTGTGGTGTGATAAAAGATTTGAGGGCAAAAGAGAATGAGATAAAAGATCTCGCTCTTATGGCGAGATAAAAGAGAAAAGACCTCACCTTTATGGTGTGATAAAAAACTTTAGCGTGAAAAAAAGTGAGATAAATGATCTCACTCTTGCTGTGAGATAAAAAGCCTAACCATTTAGTCGCTCGGTCTGAATTTTCACGTGGGCGAGCTGATACTCATTTAGGCGGGCTTTGAAAAGTTATGTGAGGAAAACAATATCATTTAAGAACTTTGAAAAGTTCCCTTTTTTTTTTTTACATAAGGTAAGAAGATAAACCCTAATTACACTCACCCCAAAAAATCTTTACGTTTCATTTTCATCTTCACGCCCAAAATGATCAAGAGAGAGAGAGAGAGAGAGAGAGAGAGAGAGAGAGAGAGAGAGAGAGAGAGAAGGCAAATCCCACGACTGGGTTCCACCAGTGCCCAGTTGTTTCTTCGACAACGGGCTGAAAGCCATCGATAGTGTAAATAAATGGGCTTATCGATCCCAATTTTGTCACTCTCACGTGCGTAACTTGCTTTATTTAGATGATATGGTGAACATGGCTGGAGAGATTGCCGGTGCCATTAAATTTCTCAATATCGGGCATCTTGAACTTATCTGGCAATTTGGCATTTGGGAAAAGGTAGAGTCATCAAAATCAAGGATTTGATCTCTTTTTGAGCGAGCCTAGGCAGCTTTGATGTTCTTGACTTGTTGAGCAAGCTCATAGTTTTCCATTATGATCATGGCGCTATCAACTTCTGAAGGAAAGGGCTTCTGAGATATTGGAGGCCACAACTGTCATAGCTAAGTCCAAACGCAAATCTAAGAGAAGCAAAAGCCTAATTACATTCATGTTGAGACATCCCAAATCAAGTGATTGTGCAGTGTGTACCAATGCCTATTGCCCCCTAATATGATGACCCATGTACCATGTATGCAACCAAGTGATTGATCAAAGTACTAGTACTATGAAGTGATGTGATCAGGTTGTAATGTGATACAGCAAGCAATCATGTGACAATTATGCAATCGAGTGATCATATATACAATGTACCATGCAAGATAAAAGATTGATGAAACCCCCACTTTTTCTTTTTTCTTTATAAGAACAAAGAAAGAAAGAAATTTATGAAAACCTAAAGAATAAGGAAAGATTTTTTTCTTTTGAAAAGATCCTAGCAAAGATTAAAAGAGAAAGAAATAAAAAGAAAGATTCTTCTTGTTTTTTTTTTTGCTTGAAAGGATCCTAGCAAGAAAGAAAGAATTAAAACCTAGAGAAAAAAGAAGATTTTTGTTTTTTTTTTTTCAGAACTCCTAACAGTATAGGACTATGGCAACTTTTCACAAGTCAAAACTTATCTCAAAGAGAGATAGAGTTATGCAAGGACTATTCTTTATCTCAAGAGAGATAGACTTCATCACAAACTCTTAATAAAATGTGCATGAATTCATCTTCTATAGCAATTAAAACTCTACAGAGTGATAATCATTGAATCAAACAAGAGTTTGAGATATAATGCAACACATAGTCCTAACCTGCTTGGGATTTCTTGTCCTAGTTTGGAAAGAGTTCTATGGCTTTCTACAATATGCAAGGTTTCGGGTAGTCTCAAAGGGTGCTCCGTTAGGAGTTTGCTGGAACCCCTAACATAGCCTGTGACATGCTAGGATATTAGGCGAACTCAATGAGGGTTGCCCACTTGATGCATATGAAAAAGAATTAAATAAAGCAAATATTAATTCCATGTTGAACTTTCTGGTTATGGCTCTCAAATCCCCAGTAGAGTCGCCAAAAACTGTAGCCTCCCAAACGGGGCATTGCCATACAGATTGATCACGCTTGTTTAGTTCCACTTCATAAACTAAGATCGTGGATATTCCCATGGCTAGGAACATCGCCACACAATAACGGTTATCATCAAAATAGAGTCGTCGCCTAGTTTATTAAAACTAGGAAAAATAGATAGAGATTCCAGGTATGGGAGCCAAGAGTACAATAAGGAGAAGGTGTTAGGCACCCCTCTTTGCCCAGTCGTGAGACTGGCCCATAATCGTTCGACATACAATGTATATTTGCTTTATTTAATTCTAACACATAATTTTGTTTTTAGCCTTTAACAGTTGATAAGGTGAGCCAGTACGATAATTGAAAGTATGCATCAGTATAAGCAGAAAACAAATATGTCCCAGCAAATAAATCCCTCGGTAGGTGAATTGATGTCACGGCCGAGGAATCCCACTGGATCGTTGTATTGGCCGAAGGATTGATTTCCCAGCCGATGTTCTTCCTTACACCAGAACAAAGAGTTAATCAGGAATTAAAATACTATGATTAAAGTATAAAAACAGAAGATGAATCAAACCATAGGCCCCTGGGCCTCACCACCTTGATTCCTCAGTGCTTGATTGCTTCGGATTGAGGGTGATTGACTGATCTTCTTCTCGAAACCCTAGGATTAAGGTTTGTACTTTGGGGTTTGATCGCTCGGGATGCGGTTGCTCACAAAGGTTTAGGGCTTTTGTAGAGAGGATATGAAAGATAATTTCTACAGAGCTTAGAGCTATGAGATGGAGGAATTGAATGCTAATTTCGGAACCCTAAGGCCTTTTTATATAGGCATGGGATGACTCACTCTGACCAATCAAATGGCGTGAATCAAAAAGGAATTCTAGGGTTCAAAGATCTCTAAATGTAATCTGTTGTGTGGCCCGAACGCATCAGAAAAAGGCTGCTAGGGTTTTGTGATCGGATCAAACAATTGACAGAATGTTCCAGAATCTGGAAAATAAACGATCTGGCGGCCAGGCAAATGATCTGGCGGCCATAGGAATGATTAAGTGGCTGAAGGATAGACCTAGCAGCTGAAAGATCAATCTCTCAGAGAGATTTTCAAGCAATAGGCTTCATGGGTGAAGAAATGATGTTGAGGCCGTGAGATCAATGCTACGACTGATAGAAAGATTCTCATAGGATTCTGTGTTTCTGTTTGAAAGGCTATTTGGCTCTGGATTGGATCCTCTAAGTGGCTTAAAGAACTCACCATAAGTCCATGGGTTCACGAGAAGTCAATCAACAATCATTGTATCGATATCATCATCGGGATGGTCCCCAATGTGGGATTTGAAATAATCGTTAGGCCAAATTGGGATGTTTACACCATCAAGGCATACGACAGCACGCGCCACGTGGTCGAAGGCACCCTAATGCTCAAGCTCGATGTAGAAGGCTTCAAAATGGATGTTGAGTTCCATGTTGTGGACATCCCCGCCACATTCAACCTACTACTAGGCAGGCCTTGGCTCCATAGGTTGGACATTATGGCCATGCCTTCCACACTCCATCAAAAGGTCATGCTTGGCTTACCCTCTGGTCACTTACTATCTGTAGGGACTCTGGTATTCATCTGCACAAAGAGGGTGGCTCTCCCGTTTTGGGAATCAACCACGGCGAAGAAGACGTTGATCTTGGGGGATTCTCTTTCGACACATTTGGCTCAGTTCTAGCTATCGATGCGGACGATGACTTCATTATAAGCTCTACTACTTTGGACATAATGAGGAGGATGTCATATATGCCTGGTTTGGGACTGGAAATTAACCAACAAGGGATCCCTGAATTCCCTATCTTTCCTTCTAGTGAGAGCCACTTTGGTTTGGGGTATGTCGGTCCTGCCAAAGATGCCAAAAAGAGGAAAGGTACGGGAAAACCCTGAACCTTTTATGGTGATCCTGATAGCTACTTCGTGCGCGAAAGGGGAAATGTTGCTTCCACAGGACAAGCTCAACCTTATGTGGATTTCAAGATTGGAGAGCTATTACTTAGTTTTGAAGTTTTCGCTACAAACACCTGGTCAAACAGTGATGAGGAGTCGAAAAAAACAGAATTCAAGAGGAAGTTAAGCCAGATTAAGGAGAAGACTGACTAGTTGGGATCTTTTGATCAGGGGAGTTTGGAGCTGCTATTCCAGGAATTCTCCCAAGTGGGTTTCGCTAAAGAAGCTGAAGAGGTCAAAGTGCTCATGCTCGGGCCCGATGCCCTCGAGGATCCCACCTCTCTTATCGTGGAAGCCAAGGGTAGTATTAAAAATTGGATTTTCAAACCACGCCTTACTTGCATTGACGACACATCTGAGTCTGAGTCTATTGAGTCGTCTTAGTCTAAGTCTAGCTCTGAGTTGAAGTTTGTGCCTCTTGGCCCTCCACGTCATAGCTTTTACTTCGAAATTGACTCTGCTATACTTGGCAACCCTCAAGAGTTTTGTGAAATGAAAGAGCCTGCTTCTGACTACTTTGATGACTTATATATAAACTGTGTCGACCCCGACGATGAAGGGATAGATTTCGATGGGGATATTCCTAAGGAAATCTGTGCCCTCATCGAGAGGGAAGATGAAAGGCATGCTCAGCCATTAAAAGAAGAAGTAGTTTTTATAAACTTGAAAGAAGAGGGTGATCCCCGAATGGTTAAAGTGGGCTCCACATTATCCCCATAGGAGCATCGTGATTTCAAAGAGCTGCTTGCGGAATTCAGTGATATCTTTGCATGGTCTTATCAAGACATGCCTGGTATTGACCCCGAGATAATGAAGCATCGGATTCCCCTGCTGCCGGATGCTAAACCTGTGAAACAGAAGTTGAGACGGATGAGGCCAGATTGGGTACAAAAGATCAAGGATGAGGTCACCAAGCAGATTGACGCTGGTTTACTCATGGTCTCTCAGTATCCTACTTGGGTAGCCAATATAGTTCCTGTGCCTAAAAAGAACAGACAGATCCGAGTGTGTGTCAATTTTAGGGACTTGAACAGGGCAAGTCCCAAAGATGATTTTCCCTTGCCTCACATTGATGTCCTTGTGGATAATACGACAGGACATGCTATGGTCTCGTTTATGGACGGATTCTCGGGTTACAATCAGATTCTTATGGCACCAGAAGACCGTGAGAAGACGACTTTCATCACCGAGTGGGGAACTTATTGTTATTTAGTCATGCCGTTTGGGTTGAAAAATGCCAGTCTTACTTATCAGCGGGCAGCCACAGCCATCTTGCATGATATGATCCACAAGGAAGTTGAAGTCTATGTGGATGACATGATTGCCAAGTCAAAAACTCGAGAAGGCCACATTCCTGTGCTTAAGAAGTTCTTTGAGAGACTTCGTAAGTATCAGATGCTCCTCAATCCACAGAAATGCACATCAAGAACTGCCTTGTTTACTTCGACCTGTCAAAAATCAAGGCAGTTCTTGAGATGAAGCCACCAGAGTCTAAATAGGGAGTGAAGAGCTTTTTAGGGAAGGTGCAGTTCATCAATAGATTCATCGCCAAGTTTACTTTGACTTGCGAGTCGATGTTTCGTCTACTCAAGAAAGATGTTCCCTTTACATGGACAGATAAGTGTCAAGCTGGTTTCCTTTCTATTCAAAAGTACTTGCAAAACCCTCCAGTTTTAATGCCCCCTATGCTAGGAAAGCCTCTGATTCTCTATCTATCTATAACCCCATCTTCCGGGGGATGCTTGCTAGCTCAATGTGGGGATAAAGGAGTTGAAAAAGCCTTTTACTACCTAAGCAAGAAAATGGTTGGATGTGAAGAGCGCTACACTGCTTTGGAAAAGACATGTTGAGCTCTTGTATGGGCCTCCAAAAAGTTGAGGCACTACATGTTGGCTTATCCAGTGAAGCTAATTTCTCGAATGGATTCTCTCAAGTATCTATTTGAGAAACCTGCGCTCACCGGTAAGTTAGCACCCTGGTTGCTTTTGCTAGCGGAGTTCGATCTCGAGTACATCACAAGGAAGTCAGTCAAAGGACGTGCAGTTGAAGAGTTTTTAACTGATCACCCCATTGATGGAGAAAAAGACTTTGACTTTGCATTTCCAAATGAAGAGGTACTAACAGTTGTTGAAGATGTATGGACGCTCTACTTTGATGGGGCAGTTAACCAAAAAGGATTTGGGATCGGGGTATTACTGATTATGCTCGATGGCTCTCATATTCCACTTGCGTTCAAACTCAAATTTGATGTCACAAACAACCAAGCTGAGTATGAGGCCAATATTGTTAGCATGGAAGCCGCTCTTACACTTGGTGTCAAAAAGCTCAAAGTCATCGGGGATTCTAATCTCGTGGTCTCTCGGCAAATGGGGACTGAAAGGTCCGTGAGGAGAAACTGAAGCCTTATCATCAGGATTTGGAAGAACTTATTCCTCATTTCAACAAGGTGACCTTCACTCATATCCCTCAATTGAAGAACCAATTCGCCGATGCTCTGGCAACTTTGGCCTCCATGGTCGAACTTCTTTTGGGTGTCACGCTGTGCCCCATCCTGATTGAAGAAAGGGACTTTCCTGTTTATTAGTATGTCAACGCCATCGATGATGGCCTACCTTGGTACCATGATATATTGAACTTCATCGAGAGTAGGGTGTATCCGGCTGAGGCCATTAAAAAGGATCAAACTGGGTTGCGAAGACTGGTCACCCAGTATATCATCTACAGAGGAAAGCTGTATAGAAGGTCTCATTGTGTAATGCACAAGCGGTGTGTCAACAGCGTTGAGGCAACAAGAATAATGGAAGAAATCCATGAAGGAGTCTGCGGTCCTCACATGAGTGGTGTCATGCTCGCTAGGAAAATCTTACGGCAAGGTTACTACTGGTCTACCATGGAATCTCAATGCGTGGATTATGTGCGATGCTGTCACAAGTGCCAGATTCATGCCAATTTTATGCATATTCCTCCCTCAAATTTGTTTGGCATGACCTCGCCTTGGCCTTTCTCTGTGTGGGGGATCAATGTTATCGGCATGATCAGACCATCTGCTTCAAACGGCCATAGGTTCATTTTAGTGGCGAAAGATTATTTCACCAAGTGGGTGGAAGCTGAATCCTACAAAACCCTAACTACAGTTCAAGTCGCTCATTTCATCAGAAAGAACATCATCTATCGATATGGTGTCCCTTAGGCATTTGTGTCAGATAATGGGACTCATTTCAAAGGTAAGGTTTGAAACTCTTCAAGGAATTCAAGATTCAGATCCATCATTCAACGGTCTATCGTCCTTAAACAAATGGAGCAGTTGAGGCTACGAACAACAATGTCGAGATGATTATCAAGAAGTCTACCGATGCCAGGGACTGGCACGAGCAACCACCTTTAGCACTTTGGGGGTATCGAACATCAACAAGGGCAACCCCTTACTCCCTAGTTTACGGGATGGAAGCGAAACTCCCTATTGAGCTCGAGGTACTGTCCTTGAGGGCCATGGCAGAATGTGGACTCACGGAATCCGAGTGGCTCAGCGGGAGATTCGTTGAACTCATGCTCTTTGATGAAAGGAGGCTCTGTGCCTTGTATCATGTTCAGGGGTATCAGTGAAAGATCGCTCGTGCGTTCAACAAGAAGGTGAAATCTTGAGACTTGATTGAGGGGGATATGGTTACAAAAGGAGATTTGAGCACCTGTGTTCGATCCTCGTGGCAAATTCCGACCAAAGTGTTCTAGACCCTACATCATCATGGCTATCCTATTAGGAGGAATGGCTTAGCTCATAGACCTCAACGGCAATGAATTCGCCACCCTGGTCAACCTGGATCAACTCAAACGTTACTATCCTTGAAAGAAGCTCGTTGGACCGAAAACTGCAAGAGTGGGTGATTCCAAGTAAAAAATAGAGCAAGCCTGCTAGACCGAAAACCTAAGGAGGCGGTCTAGGCAAAAATAAATAGGCAATAATCAAAAAGCTCACTAGAGGGAAAACCTGAAAAGGCGGTTCTAGGCAAAATTTAGAGTACAAAAGGAGAGGTAAATACACGAGTGAACCTTTGCCTGAACTATGTGCGACCTGATTCCTTGAAAAGGGATACGTAGGCAATCTCTCCATGAGATTCGATCACAATCAATCAACTTAATCCATGGTTTGCCGTTTTGGGGTGTATCTCGGCGTTTGAAGTGATGTGGTGTTCAACATTTGAATCAAAAGGGGAGAACCTTTCGTCTTTCAGTTTCATTGCAAACTACTATTTCTATTACACAGCTGAGCAAAGTCTTAAAATAGTTAAGCATAAAAACATAATAAAATGCTAGAGGCCTCAACAGGCTCACGGTTTATTCTAAGTCATCAAAGTCTGTCAGGAGTCAGTCGATGTTTTGCCATATTGCAACTTCTCTTTGCAGCCATATTTTGTAGTGACGTTGGAGCTTTGTGCTAAATTCTGGATCTACTCTCCCTAGTTGCCTTGAACCCCAGTTGTATTGAACCCCAGTTGTATTGATATCCAAGGAGATTTTGAACATTGAGTGCGAGAATGTGAAAAGTTTCGACCCCGGATCTATGCAGCCCTTGACTTATGCCTAGTTGGTAGAGGATACGCCCTGGAATGTAGAATGTGAAAACGGTCAGCCCAGCGATCACCATTCTCTCGAAACTTGTAGAGTTGGTGGCCATGTCCGAGATATTCAATGGTTCATGCCGATTTCATTCGGTGTCATCTAGTTCAGAAACATGTGCCACTCGTTTATGGACATCTCCGAGTATATCATCCCTCGCCGATGCATTTGGCTAAGCAGGTGGGGCCAGTGTGCCTCTGGCGCCGCAAGCAGTCCTTATTTGTCTGATAGCTATAGCTGCATGAACGAAAAGACAAGTAAGGAGCTATATAAAACTTTAGTGAAAAAACAAGTGAGAAGCTCTGATATAGCCTTAGCCGAGTGTTGAGGTAAAAATAGAATGTGAGAAAGCCGAAAAAAGGTGAGCTGAGTGAGGGTTTACCTGAAGCAGGAGAGGGCTACCGCTAAATGTGTCGGTTTGGCCGGTATAAACCAAATCCAAATCCATGAGCGTCTCTGCAAGAACCATCGGCACCACATTCCTTCGAATGCCCATCTAAGCAGCTACGCTCACCAGTGAGGGATTGACCCATTCATTTGGAGACACCGGTAAATAAGCAGCTAGTACACAGATTGTTAAGGCAAACCGGCGTCGGGCCTGCACAATGGTATCTCCTGTATCACCTTCCGGGCAGTACCATTCCATTAAACTCATGACGTTGACTTGGCCACCACTTAGCAAACTCTTTGTTGCACCTCGGGAAATGTTGAGACAAGACTTTAGCAGTTTGGACATACTTTGTTGATATGGCGGTATGATGATCATGCTAGAGGCGAAACCTTGGAGATATGCTTGAAATTTCTCCACTGTCGGACATAGCTCATTGTCTCCAAATCTAAAGACATGGACGTCTGGGTCCCAAAAGCGCAGGGCTACCCTCAATATTTCGGGTCGGAGCCTCATGATCCGGAGAAAGCGAAAAGCAGCTAGCTTGTGGGACTGGAAAGATAGCCAATCTCCCGCGACGAAGGCTGCTAACCATGGGCCGATTAAGGTTGGCATGTTATTCGCCATTGTGGGTGTTGTGAAGGCTTTGATTTTTGGGGATGTGCCATACTTTTGCAGGGACCATTCCTTTTATAGCTAAGGCACATGGAAATATCATTCCTAAGGGAAAAATATCAAGGCCATGGTGGCACCTTCCCTTCAATGCAAGGGCACACCTGTGAACTGTCCCAAGGACATTTGGGACGGCCAAGGGCAGTGACAAGGCATGCAGCACTGCAGTTTCAAGATGGGTCAAATTTGGCAACTGAAACAGGGTTTGATCCGTACGCGCCAATATGGAATCGGCGAGTGCCGGTAGGCCATGCACGCGTTTGTCTCACTTCAGTGCGTGCTAGTTCCGTTTTTCACCATCAGGAAAAGCAGGCTACTATCTTTTTGGGGTGATTTTTCATTTTTTATCTTGGGCTTGGTTTTGGGCTTTTTACACTTCCAGTAGGTCATTACGGGTATATATGACTGTGATGAAGCGTTGGTTCTGTTATTGTGCGCTTAATGAAGAATTCAGGCCTTTAGGGGAATTTTCAAGCTATAAACAAGATTCAAAGTCTTTTGGTGCTATGCGAGTCACTCATTTATTAAACATGCTAGGCATAAGGGCCATACGACGCTTTAAAACAAACAACAAAAGCAATGCAAAAATGCTCAAGTAGCTCAACAGCTCTCAACTTATTCTAAGTACGACGGGATGGTTCTATCCAGTAGTAACCCCTATGTTTTGCTTGCACTTCTTCGTGGAGCCACTTTACATATCCGCTCTCTAGCCATGTGATGAAATTCAAGAGGGGCCCTTCAAGCACTCTGTCATTCCAACTGCACCATTAGTTATGCAAGTTCCAAGCATCGAAAGTTGGAGGCTGAAAATCCTCGATCCCAGCACAGTGGAAACCCTGGCTCATTCCAAGTTGACAGAGTATGCGACCGGGAACATAAAAGGTAAAGCTTGTCAGGCCTACAATTACCATCCTTTCAAAGCCGGCGGAAGTGACCGCCATATCGGGCAAGTCTAACCAGGGGCACTTCCATAAGATGTCCTTGGACTCCATGTCATGAAGGAAGGCATACCATTCTTCTATTATTTGTTTGAGTACAACATCGATCTTTCAAGCAAACGTCTAGGAAAGTGTTTCCAACCCGCATGAGGCGCTTCGAGCAGGCCAACTCTGTCTGAAAGCCATATCTGCATGAGTGATAAAACAAGTAAGTAGCTAGATAAAGCCTGAGCGAAAAGACAAGCGAGGATTTAGTGCGAACCTTACCTGAGTGTCGAGGTAAAATGAGAAAGTGCGAAAACCAGAAAAAGGTGAGTTGAGTGAGAACCTACTTGAAGCAAGTGAGGGCTTCCACTAAATGTATTTGTTTGGCCTCTTTTGAACAAGTCCAAGCCCATCATGGTTTCTGCCAAGACTATGGGAAATATATTTTTGTGAGCCCCCATCTGTGAAACGATGCTCACTAGGCTAGGGGTGACTTTTCCGTCAGCAGGAACCAACATATAGGGTGCCAGTGCATAGAGCGAAAGAGCGAATCGTGTGTGAGCTTGCTCATCATAATTCTCCATGATTCCCTTTGGGCCATACAACTTGATACGACATGCAATGTCGAGTTCGCCGTCATGTATTATGGTTGCTGTCAGCTCTTCAAAAATGTTGAGTGTCATCCGCAGCAGACGATGCATGTCCTCTTGGAGTGGGGGAACAAGTACATGGGAGTTTGCAAAACCGTGGAGGTACGCTTGGAATTCCTCAACAGTTGGACATAGATCGTCGTCGTAAAATCGAAAAACATGCATGGTAGGATCCCAATATGTAAGTACAGCTCTGAGGAGTTCAGGGCGTGGCCCCACATATCAAAGGTCTCGGATTGAGGCTAGACCTTGTGATCGGGAGTTCGACTGGTCGATGATTTTGAATCTCAATAACCAAGTATCAACCAAGGCTGGTAGAGGGTTTTCCATTTTGAATGGTGGGAAAGATTTAGTGTTTAGGACGAATGGTGTGATCTCAATATAACTAGCTTCCTCCTTTTATTGGCAAGTTTTTGAAAAATATCGGCCTCGGTTCACGTGCCGGGGGATAAGCTCAATGCATAGGTGTCCTACCACCTTGCATGCAAGGACACCCCTCCCCACAGATCAAAATTGTCTGCAAGATGTCTAGAAGTGTGACAAGGCTTGTTATGCCTTAAAAGGATTGGTCTGGTCAAACAAAGGCACCTAAGTAGGGTCTAATCTGCGTGTGCCATTGATCGATCCACACACGTTTAATTCCATCTGCGCGCACTGAACCCAGATGCGTGCGCGAGTCTGCAATGCACCAGCAGACAGATTTCAGCAGGTACTGCCTCAATTTGGTCGTTCTTGGTTCCAGAGGTCTTTTTGCACTTTTGAAGGTTCCAGCAAGTCACCATGAGTATATGTGACTATGTCCAAGCATTGGATTCAAAATATCGCGCTCAACGAAGATTTTGGACCCCCGGTAGCCCATTGCAAGTTCAAATAAAGGTTTCGGAAGATCAAAATTTGTTCCAAGGGTTTTCGCCAAGTTTTGCTATACTGTACATGTCATATGGGCCTAATGTGACTGTACGGAGGTGTCGGTTTCATTTCGGGATATATTTGAGTCGTCTTTTGTGTCTTATGTCCATTTTTGCGACATTTTTAGCATTTTTCGGTCTTTTCCTCATATCGGGAGACTTTTCTTGGTTTTTGTCAATTCGTACAAGTCACTACGCACTTATTTGGCCTTGCGAAAGTCTCAGTTTCACCTGAAATGGTATGTTTTGAATTTTGGTCTATTAATGCCCAAAATTTCATTATTTATCAGGTATTCGTGTCCCCGTCATATCCGAAGACTCGTTTTCTTTTCCTTTCAAGCTAGTAGTATCTGTACATATGTGTGTGTCTGTGTGTCATCTCTGTGCGTTGTCAATGCAAGCATGGTATTAGTGGTTGTTTTACATCTCTCTTTTATTAATTTTCCTTGGCAAGAATTAATAAACCAGAAAATGCAAATTTTATAACTACTAATCTATGTCCACATTTGCAACTGTGGAATATCAAGTCAAAAGCGGCACTTTGGCCAATCAAAAGCAACATGTTAAGCAGGGCACATCCACCCATAAGTCATAAGGGGCACACAAGCCCAATACTGCTACCAAAAGTCAATTAGGCACATCGGCCCGCCATCTAGCTATCTGCGTAGGCACACAGGCCCAAAAGCAAAAGTAAATGCAGTAAAGTAAAAAAGGCTCAATGATATCCCTCACTTGAACCAGTTGACGTCATCCTCGTCATCATCCTCGACATCGGCGGTGTCATCAGAGCCGCTACTGTTGGATGAGCGGTCCTGGTCCTCTTTCTCCTCCTTTGAGGCCTCAAACTCTATTCTCTTCCTCTTCTTGGTTCGCTCCTGCTAAGATTTTCTCTCTCGCATCTACATCATTTATCTCTCTTCTGCGCGGGCCAGACCTTCTTGAGCTTGCCGAAAATCTGCAGCTGTTGGCCCCATGGTGCTCACTTGCCTTTGAATAGTAGCCGAAGCATTAAAGGCTGCTGGCTCTGCCATTTTCTTCTATGGAGGAGGCCGCGTGCTCTTTCTTCTAGGGGCCACCCTGCATTGTGCCTGCATTATTTATTCATTTACATTCGTTAGTATACACTGTGTATATTGTATATTTTAATGCTGAAAGCAAGTACAATCTACAATCTATCCAAATATCAGGTTTAAGGGATATCAAGGCATATACTTATCAGAAGCAGATGAATATTATAAGTATCGAAAGCAGGTGTATCATTTTCTGGCATGTATACCTGAGACCTCTGAATAACTACTGGTTGAGTTGGTGCTAGATAGTGCAACTCCAGTGGCATGCCGTTCACCACTCTTTTGATCACGTTCTCCATTGCAAGCATGCGACGAACAGCCTCGTTCGCCCACTCGACAGGCACCTGCAAACAGTTTGGGATTATCAGGCAGTCCAACAGTAGTTCAAGTTTATCGAAAGACAAGAATGGAAGCTAACTCTTACTAGGACAGTCATTAATGCAGGCTCCACTCTGGCAGGTACAAGGTGTATCCCTGCTGGATTGCCTTGAGTGTCTACCACCGCTATCTTCCACAGCATCTCAGGTGGCCCGCCCGTCACTGGACCACTGAGACTTTGTCTGACACGACCTTCTCCTCCTCTCTGCCTCTTCGTGGCAGCTCTCCTCTCCTTAGCAGCTCCACGAGCCTGACTCTGAACCTCTCTGAAAGCTCAAACCCTAAGTGACCCCGCCAGGTGCTCTCTCTAGTAAGTGGCGTAGTCGCGCTCAGGTTGTAAATGGCGTGCCAGGTCAGTATCAAGCTGCGTGAACTCCTCTAGCTCAGCCTGTGTGTACTTTCTAGTGTGTGAAGCATGAGTTGGAAGTGGCCCTGGCACCTAGAACTCAGGCAAATCACGCGATTGTCGTGTCACTCGATTGCCTAAGTACCACTGCCAACCGAAGGCTGACTCCAACAGTACCCTGCTCGTTGTGACGGCTCTGCTCCTGGCTAAGTGCTCAGGCTCAGGCTCAGGCTCTATTCCTTCCCAGGGATTCCACGTGACCTATAATCAAGACAAGCAAATAGTGCAAATATTGATAAGTGACAACATTAAAGCAATATAGGAATGTATGATTTATTTTGGAGTTTGTACTATACCTGTGAGGTTCGAAGTTCATCCAAATAAATTCGGAAGCCATTGAGGTCGCCTCTTCTTTTCTTCTCCCCCATGTTGTTCTTGCTCCAAATGTGTGCATGCGGGAGAGTATTCAAGTCTAGACACTTGGTCTGAGGACGACACATGTTTAGGACTTCGTAGGCCCAAAGCTACATGGTTTTTCAAACAACAAATGCACCTGTCACAGGATATACAGCTATGCAGTTATAAGTTTGAGCAGGCTATGCAATCAAATGGAACAAGTATAATTTGAAAATGTACTTTGCTATATTGAAACCATATCTCCCAGATTCTCCAGTACCCAGCTACCACTTGCTCTGTTCTCTCCCCAGTTGAAGCGCGAAGCCATTTTCAGGTCTCTTAAAGCTGGTAAGTACGATAGTTGGACTCTGCTACGCCTGCTCAGATATAGAGAGGCACGAAACAAGTACAACAGATATGCTCTGGCCATTTGCTCCGCCTCCTGCTCAGTGGTCACCTTTTTTCTTTAAGTACTTCTTGAATTGTCCGTATTTCACATCTCCTGGTCCAAGTGAGGCACCTCTCCCAAGAACCACCTCAGGGCTTCCTCATCTCCATGTATGCTCGTATCAAATGGGATAGCCTCTCCTCCAACTCTCAGCCCGGTGATTACCGCAAAATCTATCGGTGTCACCGTCATCTCCCTAGGTGGTAAGTGGAAGGTATTGGTGGTATCCTTCCACCTCTCTGCAAGGGTAACTAGGACTGCATGGTCATTCCTGACTGGCGTCAAGATCCGTATGAACTGGCTAAAGCCAGCCTCGTCCACCAACTGCCTCACCCTCTCTGGTAGCCTTTCGTATAGCGTTAAGGAACCACTCGCGCCTCCATGGCCACGAATATCTTGTTGTCTTCCTTTCTCCTATTTTAAGCAAAAATAAGCAGCAGGGACGATCTGTCAGTATACCAAGCATTCATTTTCAAGCTCTGTGTAATCAATTCAGCCTAATGATAGATGGTTAATTCCAATTATGCATGCATACCATATTGCAAGGTTTTTCGTATTCCGTTCAAAGCAGTTCAAGGACAAGTTAAAATCAACTAAATGAAGGATCTTGAAAGTATACCTCTATCCAGGTCCTCGAGATGTGGCTCTTTGGGTCCCATAAGATAAGCTCTACGTCGTAGTCCGGTCGTTATGGCTTGTAGGCCGCAAAACCCGAAGGTACGAATGGGTGCGATGCAGGAGGCACGAATGCTGCTGCTGAAAAGGGACGCGCTCTAAACTCGCTGCCACTGTCACTGCTGGTACCCTTGGCAACTCCGCCTCTGCCTGAGCTTTCTCCGCAGCCTCCATCTCTCTTAGTGTGACCTCGCCCTCAGCCTGGGCCCTCTCAGCCTCGTTCCTCAAACGCTCCTCCTCCTGGGCCAGTACAATCACCCTCTGTCTTTCTTCCCGAGCAGCTATGACTGCCGTGACAACTACTGGATTTTCCTAAAGCAGGCGAGCAAGCGTAGCATCATCAACAAACTCTACAAAATCTTTCTTTGACATGGGCTCGTGACTCGATGACCTTATTACTAGCCATAACTCGACCCGCTCTGTCGGAATCTCGACGGGAACCTCCGTGGTCTCCTCCTCCTCAACTACAACACCTTTACCCCTCGCAGAGTCCCTCGGCGGGGACCGACTCGGCCCAACATCACCGCTACTGGCACCACTGCAGTCGGCGCCATTAGAACCTCTACCTGTCACCACCAAGCCCCCCATGGATGTGCTTGGGTCCAATGGCTGAATAATAGACCCCGCTGGCCTCAGCTCCTCCAGCGCACGTGACTTTACCTCTGGCGCGCGTCGCTCTGCTTCAACGACCGTCTCCTGCTGTCAATCTTTGTCGCCATCTCCGCCGCCTGCTACAACTGGACCTACGACCCCGAGGGCCCCCGCCGGCTGTTGCTCTCCTGCCTCAACCTCAAAAGGCCCTCCCTTGTCCTCCAAACGATCAACAACTTATCCTCTTTCGCCTCCATTATCGTGGTCTACCATGCGTAGATGCAGTGTGATCGGCTTTTTGTTTTCGTGTTTGAATCAAGGATTGTAACGGGTGGAGTTTTGAAAGGGTGTTGAAGAAGGAAGGAAGTTTCAAGAGAACATATCATAATAGGTTGGATCAAGAGAACAGTCATGAGGATGAAAAAGTTTGGACTTGCAGTGATTAGAACCCCTTTTAACCTCAAACCCTAGGTCCAAACCCTAACCTTGGGTTTGACCGGCGTGCGTTGCTCTGGTGCCCACGCGCGCTAGTCATCTTGCCAGGTGGTGGTCAAAGTTCAAGCTTTGACTGTTGACCAGCACGGTGTTTGGTGTTACACGCGCGCGTCGGTATGAGATACGCGCGCGCCGGTCATTACCTATCCCTTTCACCTTTTTGCCAGCCGAATTTTGTGATGATCAGATGTCTATTACACCTGTAGAACTCAAATTTCATTGCCTGAACAGTGTTTTGGCAGGCTTGGGGTGCACCACCCTCACCACCACTCCCATCACCTTTTTGGGCAACCCTCTCTACCAAGCAACCACAACCAGCCACAAGGTTGGTTGTATGACCATGTTCATCACCTTCTCCCCCCCTATAAATACCCCATTTGGTCCTCCTTATCAAAGGTGAACAAAAAAATTCAAGCAACAGTCATTGTAAACAAACCCTAATTCTCTTCCATTCAAAGCATACTTCCTTCTATTATTCAAATAACCACTACAAAGTCCACTTTTCAACCACTAATCACCTAGTTCAAATCCATTTTCAAGCCTTAAGCAAAGGTATAAAACCTTACTGTCTTACTATTTTGATCCCTGAGGGGGCTAGCAGGGCCAAGGTTGGTAATCTATACCAATCCTGGTCCAAAAGCTGGAAGGGTTATAAGAATCGAGTGGCTAGCACACCTGCGCGTGCTAGTTGTAAGTACGCACGCACTAGTCCTTGGCAGCGTGCGCTGATCAGCGTGGCGATAGGGGTGTTGGTTATTTTATGTTTTGTTATATATAGAACGCCTTGGTGCATGTTTAAAACTTGTTTACCTTTTTTTTTTTTACATGTTAGAATTACTAGTTCTAGCTCAATATGCCTTTATGTTTCTTCGGGATGCCCTGGGTTATTTCTGAATATGTCTCAGATACTAGATATGCAACACCAATTACTGGAAGTCCAGTACGAATAGGCGCACGCTTGTAGGCCATTTTCTAATGGTTGGCTTTGCATGGGCATCTAGGTATTTGGCCTCTGTTTTAATACCCCCATGGTTTTGGTGTTTATTTCAATTTGTTATTCTTTCTATTTGTGACTTTGTTTATTATTTGTACATGATAAACTGCTCAGCTTGGTCTTGGGTGAGCACTGGTCCTTCCAGAGCCCAGGAAGGGATAAAAATCAAAGCTTTAGAGATAAACTAATGCATGAGCATTGGTCTGAGTTTGGCGTGCGCATGTGGCATTGCATGCACATAGATCATTGCATGCAAGGTGGTCACTGTGTGGGCCAATTTCTGATCAGTGTACTATTTTGTTTGTTTCAACAGTTTCTTTGACTTTTATCTCATTTCATTGCTTATCACTTCATCCTACAAGCTATGCGATCACATCCTGCAAATCGTGTTATAGTTTTAATCCCCCATTAAACTATTTCCCCGCCCCAATTGGCTAAATAAATTGATAATAAATGAAGAATCGCAATATTTTCACAAAATGCCAAGTAGAGACCGATCTCCGGATTGGACGAGAGGGGTGTCTTAAAATCCTTCCTTTCTCGTGACCTGGCTCCCGAACCTAGATATGGTTATGACAGATTGGTGCTTTCACTTTTTCAAATCAAAAAGTACGCAAGGCGTTTCAAATACGGTTCCTTGGGTGTCGGACCTTCAAACCCGAGTAGCGACTCTGTATTTTGAGTGCTCGTCCCGCTTAGCGCTCCCTTGATCTGGCTTTAAAAAAAGAACAGAATCTTTTTAAGGGCACGTTGCCCACACATACATTAGCGTTGGACTCACTAATTATAACCGTCTCATGGGACACATTCCTTTCCCAAACACTGGAGAGAAACTTCCCATGGCGCATTATACATAAGGTACGTAAACAACAAGTAAATCATATAGTAATGTCCAGGTATCAAATCAACTCATATAGTAGTGAGAAAGCATGTTCTGACACTTAAATTAACACGTAACATGTTAAGAATGCATGTTCAAGCATTTAAATCAACTCGTACAATGATGGGTTGCATGGCAAATGGTCAAATATCAATAAAATAATGATCCGGGGTCAAAATGGTTCATAAAACTGGGCCCAGGGTACTCCGGAACACTTCCAAAGTTGCAGAAAATAAAAAAACCAGGTTCAAGGTTGATGCCGCAAGGTTTAAGGTTGATGCCGCTAGGTTAAAGGTTGATGCTGCATGATATGGTGTTGAGGCCGCAAGGTCGCGAGTAGTTTGTAACAGAATTTTCTATCTTTTTGGTTTGATGCATGGAACCTTCTAGGGATCAAATATAAGGTTCAAAACACTTAAATATGCATAAGAGATGGTAGATTAAAGATTTATCTACCTTAGTTTTGGTTGCACGAGCTTAAAACACTAATGGAGCATTTTCGTTAAAACGGGGAAAACAA
The DNA here is from genome assembly GCA_019656835.1 of Rhododendron ovatum. NCBI lineage: Eukaryota > Viridiplantae > Streptophyta > Magnoliopsida > Ericales > Ericaceae > Rhododendron > Rhododendron ovatum. The sequence continues at coordinate 23,725,962 of CM033799.1, forward strand.
CTGGAACAGGGGCCGTTGGGGCTGCTTCCTTGCGAATTGTTGTTGGGTTTGGGATGCTTGGGGATGGTATTGAACTTTGGAACTTCATATTTGGCCGTAGCATGTCGTTACGAACAAAACCCACTTCTTTCTCTCTCTAGACCTCTATAACCGAATTCTCATGCTTTCTCTCTCTTCCTCCTCGTTTTTCTGCATTTTCTAGTGGTTGTGATGTTCGTGTGCCTTGAGGAGCTTGGGGGATGGGTGGAGGAGGAGAAGTGGTGGCCAAGAAAGGGAAGAGAGAGAGAGCTACGAAAGAGAGGGAGAGAGAGACTGTGAGAAAGAAACGAGAGGGACAGGTAGGTGGTGAGGTGGTGGTGTAGAAGTCAACAAAAGGGGCTAGGGTGGTGCCCAAGTTTCTACTTTTTTTGGTGGTGGCTTGGTGGCTAAGGTTTTGGCCAAGAGAGAGAGAGAGAGAGAGAGAGAGGGGAGAGGAGGTGGTGTGGATTTATGTGTGTAGGTATATATATATATATAAGTATATCTATAATATCCTTTAATAATATTAATAATATTATTTTGGTTTAAATGATTCAAATTTATTATAATTTTATTCTTGTTACGACATATTAATAGTTAATTTTAAATAAGTTAATAAAATTTGGTACGAAATTCTATATTTTTATTCAAAAAAAAAAGGGACCAAAATTCGGATCGTTACATGTCACGTGCTTAATTTTTATTTATGAAAGAAATTAAGAAATGAGAAAGTAAAATGAACAGTTTTTTGTCGAATCGAAGTAAAATTATTAAGATTATAAATAACTATACACGAATAATTATCAATAATATTTAAATCAAGTATATAAAAAATAAAAAATTTTAAATTCGGATGCTCGGAGAGCTGGGGCCGGGGCCCCCGAGCCCCTACATACCTCCACCCGTGATTGTGGCCACGAATTTGAGAAATAGAAAATGGTAGTAGTAAAAACCCTAGCTTAGCTGCTTCTTTTTTTTTTTTTTTGTAACTTCTTTATGTTCTTACCTCTTACATTACTTGTTCTATCCATGAACTCCATAGAGATTCTATGATCCAAATACAGCCTAAATTAATTGCTTTGTGAAAACTTGTGAGTTCTATTTTTAAAGAGACCCAGGAAGCTAGGTTACAGAAATGCTGGTAAACTTTGGATAGGGCTCTATCTTTCACACGCAATGATTAATAATCGCCTAGGGTTGAAGCCCTTAAAGAAACTGATGGAGAATAGAAAGTAAAATGGGCGCTCTTATCAAAAAAAAGTAAACTGGGTGCTAAATTGATGTGAATTATGAGGTTGATGGTAGAAAAGAAATTATTGTCATAGTTTAAATTGGGATAAAAGCAATTTATAATCCATGTACATGCTTTGATGTTGCATTTGTCGGTACACCATCGTTATTCTACTGTGTTCACATGCATACGAGTTAAACTCGCATGGGTTTACAAAATAAACTAGCAAGGTGTTTTGTGACTAGCAAAAGATATATTGTGATTGTTTTTTACAGCATGTTTTTAAGATTTTTGTTGATCGCATTATTTCTACTGTCTTTTTGTTTTTTTGTTTTTTCCAGGTTATAGGGCATTAGCCTACCGAAATAGAAGCATGTAATGCAGGCTAGAAGTAAAGCTGAGATAGACAACAAGTCATATAGCTTCGAAATATTGAGCATTGTTATTAATACCGTTCCGTACCGGCCGGTACCGGCCGGTACATACCGTTTTTGACAGAATCCGGTACCCCGTACCTCTAATTTCGTTCCGGCTCAAATACCGGTCGGTACCGGCCGGTACCGGATTACTTTTAAATTTATTTTTTTCTTCAAGTACCGTACAATACCGGTCAATACCGGACGGTACCGGACAAATACCGGATGGTACCGGGCAAATACCGGATGGTACCGAAAAAATACCGGATTTTTTATTTTTTTTAATTTTAAAAATATATATATTATACTATAAATTCTTTTAAATAGGAAAATAATACTAATAGCGATCAATCCGAAACGGTACCCGGTATTTGACCGGTACCGGTACGTACCGTACCAGTAAGAAAACCGGTACCCTGGCCGGTACGGTATTCATAACATTGATATTGAGTCATTGTGTGTGAGAATTCTTTCATTTAATTGGACAATTCGGATGTTTGAGTTGCTCCGATGTACCCTATGGACGATACCATGGTTGGACTTTACTAGTATTTCGCAACGAGTTTGATAAACTGGAAATTTTATTCTATCCTTGACACCATACGTTCCAGTTTCCTCCTAATTACAGTATAAAACCCATGGAAGTCAGAGTTTGATCTTTAGATATTCTGCACCTAAACAAGTTTGTTGGAAAACTTGATCAGCGAAGAGAGATGTCTATTGCAGATGAAGAAATCACAAAGCTATGCAGAATTAGGAAAACAGTGATGCGAATGCTGTGTGACATAGGGATATTTGGTGGGAGATTTTGAGTTGGAGATGACCACGCATCAGTTCATTCAGAAATATGGTGAAACCATGAAAAGGGAGACCTTCATTCAGAAATAAAGTCAAGCGCAATGACAGCTCTGACCAAGTATGTTTCCAGCTAATATTTTACAGCTCTTCGACTAGTGCATTTCTAGTTACTTTTTTACATGCAGCTCTTCGAGTTCTAAGGAGCTTCAACTCTATCTGTAATTGTTTTCCTGGTCATGCCTTAACTCTATCTGCGATTGTTTTCCTGGTTGCGCCTTATGGCGCTAGGTTTGTGTAGGGGGATGAAAACAATTGAATGCTTCGGTTCAACTGGATTGCAACGGCTTATTCGTGCCTCTTCACCGGAACCCTAACTCGACGTCTGAACCCTAATCTGCAAAATAGACAGGGGATGAGTGCACCTTTGCCTCTCGTGGCAAAGGCCCTCCGATGCCTTTGTTAGTATCACGTACTAAGATCAAAACCCTAATTATCAGTAGGAAAGCAATAATAATGCAGTATATTGCGTACCTTTTTCCTCTAGGTTCACCTCATATTTATAGACTTGTGTATGCTTGCTGCCCAAGCATTCCTATTGCCATAGGATTCCTAATTCGTATAGGAAACCCAGGATATCAAGGATTCTCGTTTCCTTTATCAGTTTATTGGAAAAGAGTCCTTTTAGGATTCTTTTCCTTTACTGGCCGAACATCCCATTCTCATTGGGTATCTTTCTCAGATCCTTTATTCACGGGATCTTATTCCTTAATCAGAATACCAACATTCTGGATTCTTCCAGAATGTTCCCCATGTTACAACAATTAATTTGGGGTTCTTTCCTTGTTCGGCCATCTCGTTGCCGAACAGACTGCCTGGACCAATAACTTCACATGTAATTTGGTCCAAGCGTAATGAGAATGTCTCTATCTGCCGAACAGCTTAGTTTCACACCACTGACTTCTCTTGTCATCGGCCTTTTACTAGCCGAACAGACTGCATAGATCAATGACTTCCCATATCACTGGTCCGTATTCCTGTTCACCATATTGCCCGGCGATAAGTACCGTTTGTGTCTACCACGTGTTCCCAAACATCACGTGTTCGGTAACTAAACGTATCTGCTCGGGAATACCTCCCTACAATTGCTCCCCAGCTTCATGTATTTACCACTGTTCGGGGGCAATATATGATGCTTAGAAACAGAATTTTTACTACGACCAGATTCTTCTGATCCCATGCAGTCACAATTTCAATATCTTCATTGATGCCTTTTGGCGCCTCCGTCAATATACCATCTCGAGGCAATGACGCCACGTGGCGCATATCGTACGCTTTTACATTAAATGTGAACTGACGTTTTATCTTAACGACGTCATTACGTCGTTAGCTTGATCTCTTTTTCCCGTTACTTAAAAGATAACGGTGTGAGACGAGACGTTTCGTCTCCGTCTCTGGCATCTAAACCCCAGAAAGGGCTTATTTTGGATTTCCCCACCCAAAACTTCAAAACTCTTTCTCTCTCTAAACTTTCTGCCATTGCCATCTTCTGCAAAACTCGATTGCATTTCCAAGGAATCATCAACGTATTCTTGTAAGATCCTCGTTCTTACTTCTTTCCTTCTGTTTAGATTTTTTATCCGAGATCTTCATTCTCGATTTCGTGAATAGTTTTCTAGGGTTTCAGTCGCTCCCTTTTTCAGTTTTTCTTCGTTCCTGAATATACCCATGGCTGACGATGGTGAGAATCCCCTAAGACCCGGCAAATTTAGGAAACTATGTGAAACCCCTTCTGCCATGGCGGCATTTAGGAGGGAGTATAACGTTCCAGAGAACGTTGGTCTCGAACTCGCCCCCCTGGGCGCAGATAGAGACGGAGGTTCCTGGGATCGAATGTGTATTCCCATTGTTGCTATCGTCGAAGGCGGAGTTCGATTTCCCCTTCATCCATTACTTCGCCAGATCCTAAACTGGTATCGTCTCACTCCCATGCAAGTATCAACAAACGTCTTTAGGTTGATAATGGGAGTAATAGCTTTGAATAGGATTCTGGGGACCCAGTTAGGAATTTGGGATATTCAGTGGTGGTACAGCATTGTACTGAACCCTGATTACAACACCTTTTACTTCAAAGTTAGAAGGGCCGACAAGCGTCTCGTGCTAAACCTGCCAGACTCTGCTCGGGATCACGAAATCGATTTCCTTTACGTCACTGGAGCCTTTGAGCCACTAGGAGAGGATGGTCAAGTGGTGGGTCTCCACTGCCTCCATATATGGGGATACCCACGTATGCTTCTTATTTTGTATCTTTGCTATTTGTTTGTTTGCTGCTTTCTCGTAGCTTTCTATTGCATCTAATTTTTTTTTGATTTGATAACTCTGGTTGTGCAGCTGAAAACGTCAACAAACGTCCAAGACGAGAGCCTAGCTACGTCCGAACAGAGGACATCAACAAAATCCTCAAATACAAAGGCGAACCTGGTACTCCAACAGCTGGTCGGGGTCGTAACGCCGAGGTACTGCTAGGATACGAACCGTCGTACAGAGGCGTTATAGACAGGAGGCTTGCCAATCCAAGCACCAGTACTGCTTCTACCTCTACATCAGCTGCTCCCCAACCACGTACCTCAAGACGTCAATCCGGTGTTACCATTGCCGGTCAACCGGGAGAAATTCCCATTTCAGAAGGAGTTCCATTGCCACGTTTAAGACTTCGTAGGACCACCCAGAGTCAAACAGTCCCTCATCAGCCCGAACAGCCTTCCTCAACTCGTTTAACCAGCCAATCGTCCTCATCAGGTTATACTCCATCTCCCCCTATCTTAGAGACTATGGCACGTGAACCCCTTAATCTCAGTTCCCTCCTTACCGTTTCTTCTCGGGGACGCGGTACTGGCCGGGTGGCCTCAACTGGCGCCCCTCCCCCACGATCTCGTCGTAATAGGGGGGGATCTGCACGGTCATCATCTTCTCCTCGGGAAGTTGATACCGTTACAGAGGCCACTGACGTCCATCGTGATAAACGCCCAAGAGTCGACGATCAAGATGGTACTGCTTCCCGAGCAGTTACCGAAACTCCTCTTCCCATCTCTCCAACAACTGAAGTCCTTCCTCAAACTTGGACTCCTTCCTTCACTAGGGGAGATCGTCCCGTTCACGTCGGGGACAGTGCTGGTTCATCTGAGACCGCACTTGCATTAGCTCAAGGATTGCTCCTCCCAGTGGATGTGCAAAAGGAAAATGCATCCACTCCTGATCGGCTGGTTTCTACTGGACTTGTCAGCGGCATCAAGGTATTTGTTACTTGATTTGTCTTTATAAGGTCTTCTATGTATATATCGTATACCATTTAAACTTGTAGTTGCCATACTCGTTTCTAACTCGTTGATATTTTGCCAGTTTATTCAAAAAATGGTAACTTTAGGTAAAAAGTACCAAGAAGCAGATGCAGAAAGGGTGAGGCTGATGAATGACAATACCAGACTGCTCCGAACAGTTACCAGGCTGGAGAGGGAAAGAGACAAGGCCAAATCTGACTTCAACCAAACTAAGGAAAAACTTGAAGTTGCCGAGGAGAGCCTCAATCAGGCCTTATCAGAGATTGATACTGCCAAAAAAGCTGCATACGAAGATGGGTACCAGAAAGGATTTGACACCACAACTGCGAACTATGTTCAACAGATTCCTGCTCTTCAAGATCAAATTTGGATTGCTTGCTGGGAAACCTGTTTAACAAAGGTTGGCGTTGCTGAGGACTCTCCATTGTGGACTGATAATGAACTACCGAGCAGCCGGTCTGCAGCTTCCCAACAGCAAGATGTTCCTCTGGAAGATGATGTTGAGCAGCAGATCGAAGATTTTACTGGAGCAGAAGAAGACATCCCATCTGGTTCCCAAGCTGTCCAGTCCCCAGCTCGTGATGCAGTTAATGAACCCATAGTATTGGAGGAGAATCCAGCAGATGATGGGGCAGGTCCCCAGGTTAATACGGATGTTCCAGAAGTCCAGAATGTGGACTAACTTTGGTAAGTTTGTCTGAAATTGTTTTGACGTTGGTTGCTGGTCCTGCGTGACCATAAACATTTGGCCCTGTGTGGCTTCCATACATTTAATACTTTGTCTAAAACAGGTATTCGGCCCCCCGTGGCATTTGCTCGGCTCTCTTGTGTTTATTGCATCTGTTCGGATGCACTGTTTTCATCTCAAGTATTTCGTACTATTGATTGTCCTATGCAAATTTCACATATTTTTAAGAACCAGAACAAACATACAATTTGTTCCTTAAGTCTCACGTACTTAAGAACAGATATTTGTAAGTTTCACGTACTTTGAACATATACTCGTTATGTTTGTAAGCCAAGCTAATTGCTGTTTTACAAGTCTTTCAAGTATTTGTCATACAGACACTTGATCATAAAGGATTTCCTCAAGTTTCACATACTTAGGAATAAAAGTTTCACATACTTTTAAGTATCTCGTACTTAGGAATATAAGTCCATACAAGTATTTCATACTTGTAGTTTACAAGTGTTTTCAAACTTGCAACACTTTTAAGTTTCATGTACTTTAAAAAGTTTTGACAAGCACACAAGTGTTTCATACTTGTGTTCAGGTATATATCCAAGTTTCACGTACTTTAATTCTATACAAGTATTTCGTACTTGTATTTATTAAGTTTCACGTACTTATAAATCTTTTAAGTTTCACATACTCAAAAGGTATACCCTGCTCCCCAATACGAATAAGAGGAACCGAACTCGTAGGTCGTATTTAAATATCACAACAGTTATTCGAAAGAAGTGATTTTATTCATGAATCAATAATAAAAACTAGAACAGAGGAATTATATTCGTAATTCCTACACAATCACGTAGTGCAAATCCAAAACAGATTTAAATACTTCTAAACAAAGAATTTTCGTAAATTATGAACATTCCAAGGCCTCGGATTGGATCACCATCCAGATCTGCCAATCTATAAGCTCCTATACCCACAACCTCGGTTACTCTATACGGGCCTTCCCAGTTGGCCCCCAGCTTGCCTTCATTTGCCACTTTGGTGTTGCCGAGCACTTTTCGTAGCACAAGGTCCCCAACACCAAATTCTCTAGGATGAACATGTTTGTTGTAGCTTTTCATCAGCTGTTCTTGGTAAGAAGCAAGATGTACCAAGGCCTTTTCTCTCTTCTCCTCGGCAAGATCGAGCTCGATTTCAAGAGCCCTGTCATTGCCTCCACTTTCAACCAAAGCTGTTCTGTTGGTCGGTAGACCCACTTCCAGAGGTATGACAGCCTCTGTTCCAAATGCCAACGAATAGGGGGTCTCTCCCGTAGACCTCCTAGGCGTTGTTCGGTGAGCCCATAAAACCAATGGCAACTCATCAGGCCACTTCCCCTTGGCTTTGTCCAGCCTTTTCTTGATCCCATCAAGGACAGTTTTGTTAGAAGCCTCTGCTTGCCCATTACTCTGAGGGTAGGCCGGAGTGGAGTAATAGTTTCGTATTCCATACTGAGCACAAAAAGTCTTGAATTTCTTCTGAAATTGGGATCCATTGTCTGTAATCAATGAATAAGGGACCCCAAAACGAGTGATGATGCTTTTCCACACGAACCTTTCTATCATAGGTTCAGTGATTTTGGCCAATGGTTCTGCCTCAATCCACTTCGTAAAATAATCAGTTGCTACAAGCAGGAATTTTCGATTCCCAGTTGCTTTGTGCAATGGACCCACGATATCCATTCCCCATTGGGCAAAAGGCCAGGGACTCGTCAAAGGCACCAGATCCTCGGCAGGTGTTCGAATCATTGGTGAGAATTTCTGACACTTCTCACAAATCTTTACATAAACCTTTGCATCTTCTTGCATGTGTGGCCACCAGTAGCCTTGAGTAATTGCTCGGTGAGCAATGGATCTCCCTCCAGCATGGCTCCCACATGTTCCCTCGTGGATCTCATGAAGGAACTTCTGCACCATTTCAGGATGTACGCATAGCAAATAAGGTCCTGTAAAGGATTTCCTGTATAACTTACCCTCTGGGGACAGCCAAAACCTAGCAGATTTGACCCTTATCTTGTGTGCCTCCTTTTTATCAGAAGGGAGTATCTCGTCTCGTAAGAACTCTATTATTGGGTCCATCCAACTTGGTCCTTGGTTCACGTCCAAGATCAAGTCCACATTCCTCCCAATGCTAGGCTCATTTAGGTATTCTACTGCCACCTTTCTTTTAAATTCTGTTGGTACTGCTGCAGCCAACCAAGCTAAAGAATCTGCATGAGCGTTCTGTGCAGAACTTATTTGCTCAATATACACCCTTTCAAAGGTATCAAGCAAGTCTTTGGCTGCCTGCACGTAGGCCACCATCTTTTCGTTCCGAGTTTCGTACTCGCCGGACAGCTGATTCACAACAAGTTGGGAATCACAATACACCCTGACCCGTTCTGCTTTAAGGGTCTTCGCACTTCTCAATCCTGCCAAGAGTGCTTCATATTCAGCCACATTATTCGATGCACTGAATCCAAGCCGAACAGATAGCTCAATTAGAACTCCTTCAGGAGGAAAGAGGACAACTCCAATTCCAGAACCGGTATTGCATGCCGATCCATCAACGAATAACTTCCATTCTTTGGGATCCTGTTCGGCGACGGGTTGATCCATGAAAGATGAAGTCTTAGCCGCCTGTTCCTTTCTCGTAGGAGGCAAGGGAGCAACAGTGGGGGAAAACTCTGCTACAAAATCAGCCAACACTTGGCCTTTAATTGCTGTGCGCGGCTGATATTCGAGATCATACTGACTTAACTCAACGGACCATGTCGAGATCCTACCCGAGAAATCTGCCTTTCGAAGCAGTGACTTTAATGGATACTCAGTATAGACCACAACCTTATGGCTTTGGAAGTAGTGTGGCAGTTTCCTGGTTGCTGTCCTAAGTGCCAAGACAAGTTTTTCTAATGGCAGATATCTCGTCTCTGCATCCAACAATGTCTTGCTAACATAATAAATGGGGATTTGCTCGATCCCCAGATCCCTCAACTAAGACTGCACTAACTGCGTGCTCGGAAACAGCTAAATACAGAATTAAGGACTCACCTGGCTGTGGAGTTGACAATAATGGGGGTTCGGCCAAGTACTTCTTCAGGTCTTGGAAAGCCTGCTCACATTCTGCTCCCCATTCAAATCCCTCCCTCTTTTTCAGTAACTGAAAAAAGGGTCTGCACTTGTCACTTGACCTGCTGATGAATCTAGTTCAGTGCTGCTGCCATTCCAGTCAGCCTCTGGACTTCCTTGGTAGTTTTGGGACTTTGTAATTTCTGCAAAGCATCGATTTGCTCGGGATTTGCCTCTATCCCCCTCATGGTTACCAAATGGCCCAGGAACTTTCCTGAACCAACTCCAAACGCACACTTCGAGGCGTTGAGTTTCAACTTGTATTTCCTCAAGATTTCAAAGACTTCCTTTAAATCAGTAATATGTCCTCCTTTTTCTCGACTTTTTACCACCATATCGTCAATGTAAACTTCTAAAGTTTTCCCAATGAGATCTTTGAACATGATGGTTCGCTAAGTCTTTGGTATGTGGCCCCAGCATTTTTCAGCCCAAACGGCATGACATTGTAGCAGTATAATCCTCGAGGTGTGATGAAGGAAGTCTTCTCTTGATCAGGTTCAAACATAGCAATCTGATGATATCCTCGATATGCATCGAGAAAACTCATTCGTTCGTAGCCAGAGGTTGCATCAACCAATTGGTCAATCCTGGGCAAAGGAAAACTATCCTTAGGGCATGCTTTGTTCAGGTCTGTGAAGTCCACACAGACTCGCCACTTTCCATTCTTCTTCTTTACTACAACAGTGTTGGATAACCATTCGGGGTAATAGACTTCTCGTATTGCTTTGGCTTCCAACAAACGATCAACCTCCTCAATCACTGCATCTACATGCTGCACGGCTGCCCTTCGTTTCTTCTGAATGATCGGCTTGTGCTGAGGGTCAATGTTTAGATGGTGACAGATCACATCTGCATCCACCCCAGGCATTTCCTCAGGCACCCATGCAAAAACATCAATATGCTCTTTTAGGAACTTTATTGATTCGGCCTTTTCATCTGCTGGCAGTGATTCCCCAACTAAAAAATATCTTTCAGGATCAATCTCGTTGATCTGAATCTTCTCCAAGCCCTCAACCACTTTTTCAGCCGGGCTTCTTCCAACATCTTCGATGGTTGGTTGATCTGGTACTTCCAGTGTATGAACATGGTGGACTTTTGGGGCTGTTTTGATGATGGAAATCAAGCATTGTTGCGCCACCTTCTGGTTGCCTTTAAGAACTTCAATCCCATTTGATCCTGGGAATTTCACCATCTGATGATAAGTCGAGGAGACTGCTCTCATCTTATGCAACCATGTTCCTCCCTATAATCGCGTTATAGGAAGAAGGGACATCAACCACCTAAAAAGTCCGTTCTCAACACCACTGATCCGGCCCGAACAGGTAATGTCACTTTTCCAAGGGGCCAGACTGCTCCTGCACCGAACCCAATAAGAGGCGTTGTAGACTGTTCTAAGTCTGATTGACCAGCCCCATCCTTCTTGAATGCAGTCATAGTACAATACCTCTGTACAGCTCCCCGAGTCCACTAGAATTCTTTCGATGTCGTATTCCCCAACTCGTAGGGTTACGACCAATGCATCATTGTGGGGTATTTGGACCTCCCCCAAATCCTCATCACTGAATGCCATGCTCTCTTTGCATACATCAGTCTCTCGCCCCCTTTTGTTTCCCAACCGCATCACATGCTGATCATGCTTAACTTGCCTTTGAAATAGCCTAACCTCACTTCTCGTGTAAGGTGTGGCCAATCCATGTATCATATGGATGACGCCTTTAGGGTTTTGTTCGTAACCCAACTCCATAGCTTTCCCTTTCTCCTTAGGGGTCCTCCTGGATAAATTCCTTAAGATAGCCCCGAGAGACTAAATCATCAAGGTGCCTTTTATATGTCTCACAATCCTCATGTCATATGGCCCCAATCCTTATGATAACTGCAGTGCTGATTCGTAGCACGTTTTGCATCTTTGTCTCCTCCTAGACTTGGAGGCCATTTGAAATATGGTTGATTCTTTATTCGATAAAGAATCCTGTAGATTGGCTCCTTCCAAACTGTAGTGATAGAAAAGAAGGATTTAGGGTCTGGAGCTTGCTTTTCTTTGTATGACTCCTTCTTATTCTGCCCGTACTCTTTTCTATCTCTGTAAGTCTTGGGTTCTGGCTTCTCCACCTTTTTAGCAGGTGCCTTTGGCTGTTCGGCAACCATTCTGCCGTCCTCACGGAGTATGTCATCCTCCATTCTGGCATGTTGTTCTATTCGTTCCATCAATTTAGCCAGGGTGGCTACCGGATGTTTATTCAATGATCGGCGCAGCTCTCCCCGAACAGGTAATCCTGTTTTGAATGTAGCAATTGCATACTCCTCACTGCAACTTTCAATCTCGTTGAAAGTCTCCCAGTACTTCTTCGCATAATCCCTGATCTGTTCGTTCTCCTCCTGCTTCATGGTGGAAAGACTTTCAAAAGTCTTCGGGGCTTTTCTGCTTGTCAAGAACCGAGCAGTGAATTCCTCTGCCAACTGCCTCCATCCTCGTATGGATCGTGGGGCCAGTTTATGAAACCAGGACAAAGCCACCTTGCCAAGACTAGAGGGAAACATCTTGCACAAGATGGAATCATCCCCCTCATGCATAAACATGGCCTGTTGATAATGCTGTATGTGAGCCACGGGATCCGTATTTGTTTCGTAAAGTACGAACGCTCCGTGCTTCACTCTGCTCGGCAATCTCGCTTCTTGTAGCCTCTTTGTAAAGGGGGAGGCTGCAATATTACTCAGGGCCTTGCGTGCTGCTTCTCGTGCAGTCATTGTCCCATCCTCTTGTTCCTTCAAATTGTGGGCTGAAGCTTTGGCCCAATCAGCATTAGGTCTCTCGTACCTGTCTCGATGATGCTTTCTCGTATCCTCTTCCTCGGGGGTAGAACTTCGGTCTCTGCTTCTCCTTTTTCGTGAAGAAGTCTTTCTCTCTGGTGTTCGGCTTCTACTTCTTCTTCCCCTTTTTCGTGGAGAAGCCTTGTGACGCCCTATAACAGGACTTCTACTCTTTCTTCCACGTGAATGAGTCTGTTCATGAATCACCAGAGCCCGTCCGTCCCTTTGGGAATTCCTTCGAGAGAGTCCAGAATCCTCGGGGTGCTCTCGTATCCTCTGCAGCTCCCGTATCTCATACTCTCGTTTTTTAATTAAACGAGCGTACTCCTCGATTTCTCTTCGTTTTTTATCAAGGACATCATCATCATTATGAATACTCCTTGAACGAGTAACAGACTCTTCTACTCGATGAGACTTACTCCTTCTCGTGGAGCCAGTAGCAGTCTTGTCTCCTTTCTCTTTGGAGTTTTCTCTATCATGTCTTACCAGTGGGCTTTCTCGGAGCGCCTGGTGGAGATTTATCTCCTTCCTCCACCCAACTGGTCCTTTGGACTTAAACGGTGTGACTGGATTTTCTTCCGTCATGATTACTTTCTTTGAAAAGTCTGTTCGTTTCCCACAGACGGCGCCAATTGTAGGGGGATGAAAACAATTGATGCTTCGGTTCAACTGGATTGCAACGGCTTATTCGTGCCTCTTCACCGGAACCCTAGCTCGACGTCTGAACCCTAATCTGCAAAATAGACAGGGGGATGAGTGCACCTTTGCCTCTCGTGGCAAAGGCCCTCCGATGCCTTTGTTAGTATCACGTACTAAGAATCAAAACCCTAATTATCAGTAGGAAAGCAATAATAATGCAGTATATTGCGTACCTTTTTCCTCTAGGTTCACCTCATATTTATAGACTTGTGTATGCTTGCTGCCCAAGCATTCCTATTGCCATAGGATTCCTAATTCGTATAGGAAACCCAGGATATCAAGGATTCTCGTTTCCTTTATCAGTTTATTGGAAAAGAGTCCTTTTAGGATTCTTTTCCTTTACTGGCCGAACATCCCATTCTCATTGGGTATCTTTCTCAGATCCTTTATTCACGGGATCTTATTCCTTAATCAGAATACCAACATTCTGGATTCTTCCAGAATGTTCCCCATGTTACAACAATTAATTTGGGGTTCTTTCCTTGTTCGGCCATCTCGTTGCCGAACAGACTGCATAGATCAATGACTTCCCATATCACTGGTCCGTATTCCTGTTCACCATATTGCCCGGCGATAAGTACCGTTTGTGTTTACCACGTGTTCCCAAACATCACGTGTTCGGTAACTAAACGTATCTGCTCGGGAATACCTCCCTACAGTTTGTTCGTTAATATGTTAGGTTTAGTGAACTGAAATTGAAGGGTCTTTACTTTTGTGACTTTATAAGACCTTGGAACTAATTATTATGGGGGACATATTTTCAAATTGTGCATTTTGGCTAGTCATCTTCTTTGGGTTTCTATCTTCTCTGGTTTGTGGTTAGTAACATCTGTTAGATCGCAAGATGGTGTAAAACGATAATGCACTTATCAGTTAAGTAGCCCCGTCAAATGGAACATTGTGGAGAAAAAAAATTGATGAACCCTTGTGGTTGCTGACAACTTGATAGGATCAAGCAGTTCACATGAAAGGCGGCCACACTATTCCTCATCAATTGGCCGGGTTATCAAAGTTTTCTTTAGTTTGATTCCTGCTTTGAGGTTTTGAAACTAACCTGGATTACGGTACGCTCATATCTATATACAGTAATCAATCTGTCTACACTCAAGGCTAGTTGTGCTGTTATTAATTTTTTCACATTAGGGAGAAGTCTAGCTTGAGGCTTATCATGTCATCTAGTTGTAACCACACCCTTTTACGTTTTTGCATGTGAACTGCATATTTATTTCTTTTCTTTTTTTTCTTTCAAAAAATAGATTTTTAGCACAATACATAGATTTTGGATCGATCCGGAATTAAATTAAAGAGATGTATCTAGGGAGAATTTGTTAAGAAGGGTAAGGTGTCCATTTTAAACAATTAGTGAACGGCCCCGTTTGATAAACGGATTGGAGGTTGGGATTGGATTGCTAAGGTGATGGTATTAATAATTCTTTTTTTAGTTTTCAAAATTGATCCGGATTGGTAGTTTCATGGGATGAACAATCTGGCCCATAGGGGTATTAGCAACACCCCGGGGGACTTGGTATTCGTAGTCCAATTCCAACCCCTTCTCACTATCATTACCAATTTCTTCTATTAATTCAATCCCATCATCTAATCCCATCTCAAACAAACATGATATTAATAATCCCATCACCTAATCTCATCCCAAACAAACATACTCATTATCAATTCATTCTTATTAATAATAATCCCTTCTCATTACCGATCTCAATCATAATCTCATTTTCTTACGAATTCCATCTATCTATCACTTTTATCAAATGGGAAAAAGGTTGGTCTTCTTTGATTTATCTTGAGATTGTAGAATGAGTCGGAAAAATGTAGAAATTTTTTCCTAGACATTCAGTTCATTCGGAACTATTGGATATACCATTTCTCCTTTTATGATCCTGCCCCCTCCATTCCGCCACGTAGGGGCAGGAGTGTGCGTGTTGATGATCTGCTTTCTAGTGGGGAGCGAAACTGGTGTGAGACACATAAGCACAGCACAAGATGAATCATTACACAATAATAAAGGGAAACTATTGGATATTCCATTTCTGCTTTTCTGATCCCGCTGTCTACACCCTCCATTCTGCCATGTAGGGGGCATGAGCGGGCGTTTTGATGATCTGCTTTCTAGTTTCTAGTGGGAAGAGAAACTGGTGATGTGATGTAACCGCCTGATTTTTGTCTCATTTTTTTAATACAAATTTAAAATGTTAAATATTAATTCAATAATAGTTAGATTAATTAATTAAAATACATTATTATGTGTATAATTGATATTGCTTAGAAAATCGTATTCGAAATATATTATACTTTAGAGATATAAATTCATTCATTATTCTTCCTATCTAAACCCTAACTCCCTAACTAGAATTCTATTATCTCCACTTCCCTCTCACACTCTACCACCTCTCCATCATCCCTCTATCTCATCCTCTCTTTTTGTGCAAAAGCCAAACCCTCTCCATTTATTCGGCTGAGAGAGAGGAGAGAGAGAAACAATTACTCCCCCATCCTTTTTATTTCCGAGAGAGAGAGAGGGAGGGAAGAGAGAGACGACAAAGGGAGCGAGAGATTCCAAGCCTTTAACATTTTGTTTTGTTCTTCCTTTCCTTGTTTTATTATTATTATTTTTTCCTGTTTGTAATCCCTAACCAAGAAAGAAACAAATCTTTCCAACCGTACTACTATTTTGACGAGAAGAAAGGAGGAAAAAGAAGAAGAAAGAAAGGAGGAGGGGAGATCCACCATTGCCGCCGCCACGCTCCGTTATACTATTTTATTTTTTTTGTTAAATTCACTCTTAGCTTGAAACTCCAACTCCAAGAATCAAGGTAGATTTTCTTTACTAACTCTAAGTATATTATGAAATTTTTATGTGTTATATTATCTGTACAGGAGCCCAATTGGCAAAACATATATTTTAAGAAAAACAGTCAAAATCCATACTTGATGTTGCGGCTGCAACCTATGGACCTTACGGCTGCTATCTTCGATACCGCATTCGAAATGTTTGTCTTGAACAGTTCTGTTTTTAAGTTCTTAAAGTTGATTAGTCATCATTCACGAGTTGGGTTGTTAGTTGTTACTATTAAATTATTATTTACTGATCCATGACTGTTTGGTACTAGATTAAATTATACTGAAATGTGGACTGCATAAAAACATGTTATTATGTTAGGTTGACACTTGTATGAAAAATTGATTTGTACAATATATAGATTACAAGCCTATAGTGTCTTGTTTTAAAACTACATGGGAAATAGACTTAAGAGAATAACTATAAGTTAAATAAAATAGATTATCATATATTATTAAAAGAAATAGTTGTTGGGAGGATATAGAGTAAAACAAAGAATTGAACTGAAATGATAATCTGTTGTTTAGTTAGCTTCGGTGATAACTAGTAAGTTTATAAAGAAAATATTAATACACTGAGATTGTAAGTTTTGTGCTAATCCATGAATAAAAAGATTTTGTAAATGAAAGAGAAAGTAGTTTAAAATAAGTTTTGAAACCTTAAATTTCCAAATCATGTTCTATTTTTTAAGAAACCAACTTTGTTAAACTACTAGAGTAATCCTAGGGCTTCTGAGATAACTTAAATCCTCAGTATTAAAAATTATCAAATGGGTCTAGCTTCTGATTCGTCATGGAACTCAAGACAAATCCAATTAGGTTATGTGTATTTCTTGTGCCGTTTGAACTCTTGACAATGCTTCATCGATTCGTATGCAATTGTTCTTCTGTGAAACCAAATCGAGATTGTGGAAATGTTAGTTTGGACTTGAGCTCATTGGAGATATGTACATGATAGTTCAGTTATCCTGTGTATGTAGTGATATTATGATATGTTTACTTGTCATTTGAAATGATTGCTTTGTCGATTGAACTGAGAATGTGGAAAGGACATTAGAGACATTGGAGGAGTTGCGAACTTAGAGAACTTATGTAGACGTTGTTCTGGTTAGTGGAAAAAGGAAACAAATGAAAGATTGTGGGCTTAGCAAGACCTTGGGGGTAGCCTGGTAGGACCTTGGGGGTAGCCTGAAAGACCCAGTGTAACTAGGGTGGCCAAGCAGGACCTCAGGGGTAGCCTGACAGGACATCAGGTATTGAGGGTAGCCTAGTAGGACCTTGAGGGTAGCCTGATGGACCTAGAATTGTGAGAGTAGCCTACTAGGATCTCGGGATGTTGAGGGTTGCCTAGCAAGACCTGTAAAGTATGTCCAGTGAAATTCTGAGTTTGGAATGTGGTGAATACTACGGTGTTGGAATGATTATAGAAATTGAGATTTTGCAATTTACTTAAGTTGATTGTGAGATAATGAAACAAGTTATGTGCTAATTAATTCTTACATCATTTATTATAAATGCGATTACTTGTAGTGTAAGGGTTAATGGGTAAAATTTATCTACTGAGTGTCAAAACTCATTTTAGTGCCATTTGGCCTATCGTTTCATGCCAAGTATTTAGAAGATTGGAGGTGATCAGCATTTTCAGGAAGAGAACCCGGTTGTTGAGACTGAGCAAGAAGAAGCTTAGAACCCATATCAGAATTAGTGTTCTGGTCTATCCGTTTTGTTAAATAAAGTTATCAGACTTCTGTACCCGTACCCTTAGAAGCTCTGATTTGTTTTTAGTGTTGATTTTTCAGATTTCAAGAAATGTAATCTTAAATGATTATTATTATTTTTTTTACTCAAATTATGTTTATCGTTAATTTGAATTTTAAAGCTTCCATTGCTAAACTTTGTTTTGGAGATTAATTTACCTAAATTCATTTAAACATTTATTAAATCAATAAAAAAATAATTTAATAACGTTTTCGAAAATCAGGGCATTACATGTGAGACACATAAACACATCACTACAATAAAAAAGGGGATAATGGTAACCCATGAAGCTAAATAAGGCATGATTATTGCTTAATATTCCAGTGAGGGATGCTTCTTGGAAAACATGCTAAGAACAATCCAGATTTATGTTTTCTTTCCAGAGGAGCAGAAGGTTGGCATAAAAAACAATGAAGACTTATACTAATCGCATGAAGTTGGAGAACGTTTTCCGAGCAATGTTGGTTGTTCAACAAAACCTTACTCCCTTTGCTATGGTATGCATAAGCGAAATATTTGCGAAATTCCATTTGAAGGTTTTCCATGTGAATGTTGTTGCTTTTCAACTTCAACGCTCTTGCATGTGAATCAATTTGTTTGCCGCTGTCTTGTTATAATTGGTGCTACCACTATCTCTCCTTCCTGCTGATTGGTTAGGTTACACATGAAGTTCTTGAATGCTTTTCGGTTGATCTTGTTTGATGTCCTTTGGCTCTACTTTTTGGAGGCAGTTCCTATTCCCTTGTTTGATGCCCAAGTAAAGTCTGTCACTCTGTGTACTTTGGCAACCTTAATGATCATCAATTTGTTTTTTTAACAAGAGTTTTCGATTGTTTAGAGCTTTCACTTTAGCTTGTTCAATGTCTCGTTAAACCTACAACCTCCAATAAGAATTCTCAGCGAGGTAAGTCTATATGAAAGAAGATTCAAAATTTCAAATGTTTGAAGGCACTAAGTATAAATCTACCAAATAGGTATAACACAATTACACATGTGAATCAACTTACCTTATGATGAAGTGTAGGGCAAGAATTTCCGAGAAGAACGATTGACTCTCCAGTGGAAGAGGTAAACCTTACATTCTCTCACAATATGTGGAATCACTCTAGAAGAGATGAATTATAGACTACAAAATTATAGACTCTCAAGACTCAAGAGCTTCAATGCCATCGATCTTGATTCTTGCCCTAAGAAGAGTGTGGACCGCAGAATTATAACCTCCTCCGTTCTCCACCAAAAGACATACATTACTCCAGAAATTGCCAACTTATAATGGAATGACTTCAACAATACAATGGTAAGTTGTCATGAATGCATTATGTCTCTTCCATGTGAGTGTCATTCAGTAGATCCTTGCAAAAAGTTCATGGAAAGGGAGAGCTGATATCGAATGCTAGGGAGTTGTTACCATCCATATATTTTTAGTTAATCTTGCACAAGTTCTTGTGGTTCATGCATATTGGTATGTTTGATAAGATGCCCGAGTTGGGTTTTTGGGGTGTTATTTGTTTGGTAATAATTTTTTTGTTTAACGGTTTTGCTGACTTAATCTCTCCTTCTGGCAGACTGACATGTTATGAAATTAGTAGTTTCCATTAATTTTTTTGTATCATTGAAGTTCAATTTTGTCTTGAATTTTGTAGAGGATGTTGATGACAGTGATGCCATGGTTAACCCCTTTATTAATTACAAAAGCCAGAGTTATTGGTCAAAATCAAAGAACATGTTCTTGTTCCTGAACACCAGCTCCTTACAAACGAGGAAAAGAAGACTTTGCTGGATAGGTATACAGTCAAAGAAACCCAGGTCAGTTGTATGGACTTTCAGCAATGAGCTTGCTAGGTTATAGCTATAGAAGTTCAACAAGAGTAGTGCTAGTATAATTTAACTTGCTAAACTTGGTGTTGCCATGCCCTAAATAACAAATGATTCAGCTTCACATCTACTGGAATTGTTGTTGTCTTTGAAGTCATGACAATAGTTTCCATCTTCATATTTGAATGCAAAAAACGGGCTCCAGTTGGCAACTTTGTCAGGAGAAATGTTACTACTACTCATATTGCAATGCCCTTGTGATTTAGTTCAGGACAGCGATTGAACCTGTGGTGGAAATGCTTACATTGTGTTAATATGTTTTGACAATGAAAGTGGAGTTGGGATTAATATTTTCTATTCTAGGGGTATGGATTTGTTCAGCTTGTTTTAAGCTCGTAAATAACAGTTTCTACTTCATACTGTCACTGCAGGGCCTAATGTGCACGGAGTAATTTTTTATATATGCAAAAAATAATCTAGTTAAAAGATAAGCTAGGCCCAAACACAAATCAAACTCTGCAATGTCACTTTAAGTTGCATTGAATGAAGGAATGAGAATAACCGCAATCTCTGTCCTTATAGTCTCTTTCGACTTGGGTGGCTGTCATTGTGGTAGATTCTTATATATGTTAGCTGCATTGTCCCCTTGTTTCTTTTGTATTTCTTTTTCACATTCTGCCTGATGTTATTTTTTTTTGTTTGTGCTTTTGCTTTCATATGATGGCTGGGTTCCAGCTACCTCGAATTCAGGTGACTGATCCAGTTGCTAGATATTATGGGCTGAAGCGTGGGCAAGTTGTAGAAATCATTCGACCAAGTGAGACTCCAGGCCGTTACGTCACATACCGTTATGTTGTTTAGATTTCCTCAATCAACATATTTTATGTAATGGAGTGAACTTCTAAAGCCTTGTTCAAGTTGAAAGTACGCTCTTGTTGTGTTTCAATTAGATGCCAAGTTGAAGGGAAACACTTCCGAATAGCAAATCTTGAAACTTGCTTTGAGGACATCTATGAACAAGTAAGTTGTGTACATTTGTAAACATTTTAGTTGTTTCTAAATTCAAAGTATAATTGGACCCTCTTTTGTTTCTTTTGCTTTTGGTGATATATGCGTTGAGTGAATATTGCATTTGCAGATTTTTTTTTTTTGTCATTTGTCAAACCTAATCTACTATATTCTAGATTTCTACGGGACTTGGGGAGAGGGAGGGGTGCTTACGGGAATCGAATCCTGCCCATTTGCAGAAGATTACGGCTTCCACTTTCACACTATATATCTGGCCTCCACTTGTTGAGGAATATATCTTTCTTCCTTTGGATTGATGATGAAGAATTGTTGGATAGTTGGTATTGAACTGAAAGCTACTGCACTATATTCTCCATATTTTGCTAAGTTTTGTGTATTGTGTTTGGCTTTGAGATGTTGGGTGGATGTAAACGAATTGTCAAGGGGAAGGAAACAGAAAATCTTGTAAACTGGCTTATAATGTATTGAAGTTTTTGTGTTGTGTGTTGAACTGAACAAAACTATTGTCTGGTTGTGTTGTGTCTTTAAACAAATCAGATTTTAAATGGGCTACACCCCGAAACAACTGTTGTCTGATTGTGTTTTTGTTTCTGTTTTCTAATGTTTGGTTGGTAGTAGGAAATTATTTCCCCAAAACCAATTTTTTTGACATAGAGACATCTGCCCCTCCTGTTAAACAGGTTCTAATTTAACCACGCAACTCCGCAAGAACCCGAAGTATAATTTTCAACCCAAATATGCGAGGGAGAAGGATTAGCCTTTAGGGTTGTATCAGGCAAGGGCAGAGCTATGTTGGCCCCAGTGTCCCGAGCCTCCGAGTTTTGAAAATTTATTTTGTATATCTTTAATTTTGAATATTGTAGATAATTATTTGTATATAACTACTTACAGTATAATCTCAATAATTTTAGTTTAATTTGATAAAAAAACCCCGGTTATTTTACATCTAATTTCTCAATTTCTTTTATAAATAAAAAATAAACACGTGATTGTTGGAGTAGCTTAAAGGAAAAAAAAAACAAAATCTAGGTCAAAAAATTGGGAAATCTGCGAAAAAATTGTGTTCGATCGGGAAAACTTAACTAGAGTTCAGCTCCAAGGTACATTGTTCGTCACAACGCCTTTCTCCTCAACCATCGTACTGTTGCCAATAGGATTTGATTCCATTTCCATTTCAAAATCAAAACTTAGAAGTGGATAATTTTTTTTCATTTTCAACGGAAGGAGAGGAACCTTCCATTGATACGACGTTGAACCCATTACTTCTCTATTGAGATTGAGATGAACAAGGGAGAAGCTTGAGAGATGATGAAGAGTGAGAGGGAGGAGTCGAGAGATGATCAACCATGAGGAAGAAGATAAATAGTGACCCGATGGGGGAAATTTTTTCAAATGTTAATCTCAGGGAAGAAAAGGATAAGTTGTGGGGAGCAAATTCTGTGAATAATTTTAAGTGTGGGGTTGTGTGTAAAAAGTTATATGGACAATTAGGTCATTTTCCATCAGGGTCAGTTGCAATTAGTTGGCAAATTCTAATGGGCTGTATGGAAAAAATTGTGAGCAGCAAGTAGCGGTGACCTGTTTAAATAACAATCGTGCTACAGATCTTGACAATTTATATGTGCACAAATCTATGCAAAATTGTTTGTGTAAGCAATTCGTTTAAATAAGGGAAATAATATTGACACTCCAAAAATTGATGGAGGCGCTCTAAAAAACAAAGGAAAGTGGCTTTGGAATTACACTGATTTTGGAGTGCCTGCATCAATTTTTGAAGTGTCAATATCATTTTCCTTAAATAATGGGAAGTGATTTCACACTTTTTTTTGTCTTTATTCATATAAAGTTACAACATTATTCTTTAATGGTCTTGTTTTTTGGCAAATGTTAGTGTAATAATTTATTTTTACATAGCTTAAAAAATGGTAAAGATGTTATAAAAAAAGTGCAAAAATCACACCCTTAATAAGGTGAAATTATACAATACTCTGCGAGTACTGTCACGTGGTGCTCTTTATCACTTTACAACTACACATTCCTGTGGGGTCTACTATTAAATGTATGGACCCTATATGAATGTGTAGTCATAAAATGATTTGGTATATCACGTGGCAGTACTCTCGAATTACTGAATAATTACTCATAAATAAGTAGGGATTTTTTTTTTTATCCAAGAAGCAAAAGAAGTTAGAATCCGAGTTCGTATCGACCCAAAAATAACTTGAGCCGTCGAAGAGAAGACTTATTACATTCGGGAGATTCTAAATACAATTGCGAATTTACTGTATGCATTCTATTTTTAAATAAATCATATTTGGACAAAAATGCCCTTGAAAATATGGACAAAAATGCCCTTATTTACTACATACCACCACACCACTAAACATAGCCCACACCTCCCCCCTCCATTTACCTGTCATCATCTTCCTCAGCCTCCCTCCCACCCAAGTGAAACCACCATGGCTGATTGAAACCAAACTCCAAGAGCTTCCACCTCCCACCAGCTATCATCTTCCTCAGCCTCCCTCCTACCCACGTGAAACCACCATGGCCGACTGAAACCAAGCTCCAGGAGCTCTCACCTCACACCAGCCACCATAAACCTAGTCCACCTCTGTCACGCCCTCGATTTTCAACATAATTAAGTAATACATTTCAATAAAAGAGAAACCTCGCATATCATATACGTTACCCAAAGGAGTTTCCCACCTATTTAATTTACAAACAAGTCCTTAAGTTTAGATAATTACAATTTTAGTCAAAAGAAAATTCAGTAGTAATTAGTTACAAAACCATCTCTAACAAAATGAGATCTTCACAACGATGGCGAAATAACTAGTGATGTCTGCTTCCAGAAGTCTTTTACTGTCAAGCACACAATGCATGCAATCTATTGCCCGGCATCAAAACCTGAAAAGAAAGATTTGGTTGAGCTACACTAGCCCAGTAGAGAATTCTAAGCTCAAGCTATATGTAGTTTGAATGAGTCATATACCGAGAATGAATGAGTATGGACAGATACGCCTATAGTACAAGTGACTACCAACAAGCTGCAAATTATAGCCTAAGAGTCCTAGACTTCACATCAATGTCACTAGCCGTTTACTTCTTTAACTAGTTACATTATTAAACTCACGTCATTCCACATTTGTTTATAATCGAATCAAATCATCTTATTATTCTTCGTACGGTAGTACAATCTTTCTCGTGTCCACATTGATCTTCATTAAATCCCTTTATTGCAAAACCTTTCTTTTCCTTTAATCTGGTATTTCCCATCAATACTCGCTAGGGTCACCTCGGGTCTAGTTCTCTCGAGCGCAGGGGTCACCCCGAGTCTTTTCCCTTAATAATAATAATCAGGTGGGGTCACCTTGGGTCTAGTTCCCTCGAGCGCAGGATCACCCCAAGTCTTTTCCTCCAATAATATGAATCAGTTGGGTCACCTCGGGTCTAGTCCCTCGAGCGCAGGGTCACCCCGAGTCTTTTCCCTCAATAACGACCACTTGGGTCACCTTTCACACTTTTCACAATCGACATCATTTCATAATCAATTTCATCATCCCTTTGACGGTTATACCACTGAATTTTAATTAATCATTACGTGACTCCAAAAATGTACATGTTCATGCCTTTTCATAGGTTTACCCATTCGCATCTGACATAGCGTATCAAGCCTGTACGTATAATCCTACCATACTTTATCCATTAGTTTTTACACTTGAACCTCATAGAGAAAGTGTCAAAAGGATTAAAAGACTTGACGAATCGTGAGGACACAAGTTATTTTATCATCTCAAACAATTCTTTCTCACATCGATCTTCACTTCAAGCATTCTAAACAATCTACCAATCCACCATGTTGATTACATCTCAAACCGCTCCTAACTGTCATCCATATCAAGACTCTGACTAATTAATTAATACACGCCTTTTCCTTTAAGTGCACATAATTCCACACGTCCTCACCGTACCTCTAAGTACATTTCCCGTACCTTTACAAACCACATATTAATCCATGACTAGACTCTACGATGCCTGATTATCTAGTTTCTATACTCGAAGTCCGTAAAAGCATGTACTAAAGGAATCTAAGAATTTTACGAGTCGAGAGAGAGAGAACGGATTGCAATACTACTCGTCGAATCCTTAGACATGTTCACTCTAGTCCATTGAATGCCACTCTAAGTGAGAAACGAGTAATACTCACTAAAACACTTGGAAGGATGAGTAAACAAACTCATTAGAGTCAATGAAAAGCTTCGACACGCGAGTTGAAGGATATAGGGAAGCAGCTGAAAGATACTGCAGCAGCTCAAAGAAGCAGGTGAAAGCAGCTCAAGCTCCTAATCTCCTACCGGTAGGCAAGCAAGTCCTACCGGTAGAACTTGAAAACAGAAAGGCCAACATTCCGGTAGAACCTAGACCTACCGGTAGGTGAACAAGTCCTACCGGTAGAAACTTGACCTACCGGTAGAACTTGAAAACAGAAAGGCCAACATTCCGGTAGAACCTAGACCTACCGATAGGTGAACAAGTCCTATCGGTAGAAACTTGACCTACCGGTAGGTAAAAAGTTCCTACCGGTAGAAACTGAAAACAGAAAGGCCAATACTCCAATTCGTGCATGACCTACCGGTAGGTAAGGAAATCCTACCGGTAGAAGGTCGTTACGGTGAGCAGCTTTTGAGCTGCTGCTATACGTTTGAGCTGGTTGCTAAGAATTTCTCACTTGTTCTACCGGTAGGAAAAAAGCTCCTACCTGTAGGGAATCGATTTTCTGGCAAAGCAACGACGTTCTATCGGTAGAAAGAGCGGGCCTACCGATAGGAATCCAGGAAGAACAGACAATTCTGACAGCAACTACGAATTTTCAATTCAAACTTAAACACGACATTACAAGCACGATTCATGTACCAAATCACTCATAAAACATATAAAGAGAGGTAGAATTCCCTACCTCAAGTCGAGAAGCGAAACCCACGCAAGTTGAGCAAGCCCTAGCTCTCCAAACTTCGAAATAAACTAAATACTCCTCCTCCGAGCAAGACCCACAAGATTCAAGGTTGGAGTCGCATATAAAAGCCAAAATGGAGGTGGGTTTGTATGGGTTTTGCACCAATTTGGTGGGCTTTGGTGCAGAGGTCGGGAGAGAGAGATGAGAGCCGGAGAGAGACGAGAGAATTAGAGAGAGAGAGACAGCCGAGAGAAAAATGAAAAAATGGAAAGTGTTCCCTGGAAATAATAGAGGTGGGGAAAATAATCCCATGCCTTCACACCACACACTCACACATGCACCTCTCATCTATTTACCTTTATATCCTTCTACAAATACATCATTCCATATATCCACACCGTTTATCTCGACAAGCCGTACAATTATATTAAAAAAATAGGCCTAAAATATGGGTCTCTACAACCTCCCACCTCCTAACTTTCAATGAAAACCTCAATTGCTTTGTAACGACTCTAATTTTCATTGAATAAAAATTTTATTTAAATTTTGTTATTTCTTTTAATTACTCGATATTACTTTAAATATTTCTTTTTAATTCTTATAATTCATCATAATTAGATTTAGCCCTTCAAAATTCATTTCTTGATTAAAAGCCCTATTTGGCTAGTAAAGTTAGTTCCCAACCGATTAGTTGGAGGAACCGAACTACCAATCCACCTAGTTACATTACCCTAACCCTAATTGGACCCTTTGACCATCTTTGAACCTTATGGACCCCTCCCAAACCTAATTGAACCCTTAGATCTTTAGGGGTAATCATTATACCCCATGATTAATCATTCAAGCCCATGCCTACCTTCTTTATTTCCTTGTCCATTGGTTATTAAATGCTAGGGGAATTATTATCCCTTGGATAATAAACCTTTGACTTGCCAAAGTGTGTATAACTTGACTAGACAAGTCATAGCCATCATTTTGCTTCCAAAAGAAGCAAGACTAGCCATGCCATGCATATGCACCTAGGATATAGCCTTAAGCTTAACTATCTTAGGTTTTACTTTCCTAGATGAATATATATGTACTTATATATATATACATACATGTATATGTTAGTACATAGTAAGAGAGAGAGAGAGAGAGAGAGAGAGAGAGAGAGAGAGTGAGGGAGATGGAGTGAGGTGTGTGTTGTGTTTTGTACACTCACACAAGCAACTTTTAGCCCATAAGCCTATTACCTAAATGACAACCCATTTCTAGTCTTTCAAAGTACAAAGTTAGCCAATGATTTTGTGTTTCCTTGCAAGCAACCTCCCCATAGAATTGACAAGCCTTAAAACCCTTCATAATTACCTAAGCCATAGCCTATGATGGATGTGACATTGCTTGGCATGCTTGGAAGACTTGCCATGCTTGAAATGACAAGTCCATGGAGCAAAATCCATGGGATAAAGAGAGGAGAGAGAGGCCGGCCATGGGGGAGGAGAGAGAGCCAAATTTTTTGCTATAAATAGCACCCCATTCTCACCAATCAACTCACACCTTCATCCTCCAACTTTTCTCTCTAAGAAAGTTTGTGTTCTTGCCTTCTTCTTCTTTGTTCTTGAAGTTCTTCCTACAACTCATCCTAAAACACCTTTTCGATCCATAAAATTCAAGTAGTTTAGTCAAGATCAAGTTTCGAGAGAAAACTTTTCTCTTTTGAAACTTTCGGAAGTATACCTTAAGAAGTTACTTTGCCTGACGTACCTTTTCCTTAGCCGCCCCTACCGCCAAGACGAAAGGTAGAACCCCTAGTCCAATAACTCTACGCATAGCCTAGAATCATATGTTAGAAGGTAGAATGTTCTTAATTCAAAATATCAATATCATCATCGTTTTCTTCTAGTAGATAAAGTTATCTATTGTTTAGTTTCAAGTAGATAAGATTATCTATCGTTTAAAATGCATGATTGTTAATAAAGTTTATCTTAATAATGGAAGAATGAGCATGTTGAATAAGCTACTTTTACTCTAATAAACATGTGTTGTTTTGAATTTCCCATAAAGGAAGAAAGAACGGTTTTCGAAAGATAAGACTTTATCGCTGATAGAAGTATTCGTATTTTGATCTTTACAATGTTTATGAGCATGATTACTAATATAGAATTGGATGATCTTGCTAGTTTAGTTTCAAGATTATAATGAATGATTATGTTTGTGAAAAGTCCTACCGCGGAGTCTATGCATGAAAACGAGACACAGAAATCGAGAAAGTAGAAACATTACACCTAGGGTGTGGTTTAATGAAAATGCGTGTTTTGAAAAGAAGAAATGTTTTGGAAACCGCAATGTGGCCGGACATGTTAGCCCATTGTGAGGTGTGTGTTTTGTGTGCCAATGGGAACCCGGTGCGGTGGAACCATTGTGAGGATACTCGGAAACCCGGAACGGCGGAACCAAGGTTGGGTGTGTGGCTTGGTTATCCACGGAGAGGAGCCAAAGCAAAGTGTGCCAATGGGAACCTGGTGCGGCGGAACCATTGTGAGGATACTTGGGAACCTGGAACGGCGCCCGAGGTTGGGTGTGTTAAACAAATTTTGGAAATAACGATAATGTTAATGAAATGTGGAAAATGATGACACGGTCTACGAGAAGTCACGTAGGAGAAATTCAGAAAATTATGGACACCAACGCTAGTTTAGACAATGAATGTGGATGTGTCATTGTTTGTCAAATATGTTTGAACTATGTGGAAATAGTTGATTTTATGGTTTAATGTTTGTAAGTTAAGGGTTAGAGGGTATGAGTTATTCTATTGAGCCTTTGTAGTTCACGGTGTTACCTTTTGGTGACCCTGACATATTATATTGGTGGCGATACCGGTATAATGTGTCAGACCTCATAGATGAATAGGGTGAGCTATATACATTGGAGGCCTTCGGAGCCGAGAAACTTGCTAGGATGGAAAAGCAGGCGGAGTAGTAGTTAGGAACCCTATTTCCCTCCTTTGTTGGTTAAAATACTCTTGTAAGACTTTGTGATGTAATAATGAGCCAGACTCACTTTTTTTTTTTGTAATAAAATGTCTTATTTAAAGTTCCCAAATTCCAGGATGTTACATGCTTCCTCTCCCTCCATTTGTAAAGAAGTATTAGACCCAACAAATGAGAGCAAGGAAAAGGTAGCATAGTTTGGGAGCCAAAATCGCCATGACTCCTCCATTTTCGATTTTTGTCCCGACATCATCGGATTCATATGCTCCATTTTGTCCCAAAATTTCAGACTCTAGAATATGAAAATCAAAGCTTATTTCAAGCACTAGAATCCAAAAATTAAAACTAACTTCAGGTTCTAAAATCCAAAAAACCTATTAAATTTTGGACATAAATATCCGAGCGAATTAACCTCCCAGAGGTCTAATACCATTCGGGTATTTGAGTTCTTTTATCCGAAATATCATACAGTTTTTGGATATATGTGTATGAACCCATGGGTTCCCGCTCCAATTAATTGATAGCAATCAAATTTTTTACCTCAATCTGATTCAAAGATCTGAAATAACTATGAAATTTTGGATTCTAGAATTTGAAATATTTGTCGAGTTTAAAGATCTGAAACCAGTAAACAAATTCGACTTCTAATATCCGAATGTAATGCAACAAATTAGATTTTAATATCCGAATTTTGTGAACATTTTCAACTTTTTAAACTCGAAATCGAACTCGCCGAGCAAACTCAAACTCACCTTGTGCACAGTCCTTGAGAGAGAGAGAGAGAGAGAGAGAGAGAGAAGATGTTGGGTTGGGTTTCTGAAAATGCAAAATCCAACTTGAAATCTAAGTGTAGTATTAACTTGTACTGTTCATCTTTTATGGCTGTTGTTGCTCACGTCAATTTGTAAGCACTAGTTACTGTGGAGGCTTCGGTCATAGCCTCGGAAACCTTGTTAGACCATTATCAACCGAGATCTCATATCGGTTTGGTCTACGGGATTGTACAGACGGGCCGCAACATGTACCCTTCTATCTCATTATTCGGTATCAAGTCCCCGGTTAATACTTCGGGGTATTGCCGAAGTATGCATTCCGTTAAGGTCTCTGGAAGGAGTACAGCATACCAAGAGGGGACCAGGTGCAATACGTGGCAGATAGGATCATCTAGGCCAGGTCTGGCCATGTGCTTCGTAACCGCCTTATTCAGTGTGTCATCTGTGATGTCACCCGAGGCGGTTACCCGAAGCGTATCCTTCACGTGCTACCTTGGAGGACAAGTAAACCCAGGTCTATAAATATAAAGGGACTCAAACCGAAAGGGGCATGCATCTTTCCCTAACCCTAGGTCTATATCCCCCACTGAGATCTAACTTGATCGTCGAAGGGTCATTGGGCTGTCCAAGCCCTAGTGACTTGTTGCAGGTTCAGAGGCGGGTGAACGGAGCAACGGAAGAGAAATACTGACTCAGGCAAAGGTCCCGCCAAATTGAACCCCCACAATTGGCGACTCCGCTGGGGACCTAGCCATTAATCCAACATCCATTCCCCTTCCTTTCTTCTGCTCCATTCAGCGTTCCTGAATCAAACATGGTCGAGATCGACGACACGCATCACGATGGAACCGCCCACGGGCTCGGTTCCCTCGTGGATCACAGCCTGGCCTCCGGCGGAGCAGCCGCCCTGGGAAAGACCCATGTATCTGTCGGAATTGGCGCCGGAGCACCAGTTCCAGAAGCAGGCCCATCTTCCGAGCTCCACTCCTACATCCGCCATCTTGAGCGCAAAATCGACGATGTCACGACAATGATGGAGCGTGACAGACACGTCCGAGATGAGTTGGTAGAGATTAAACACCTCCTCCAAATCTCCCCGTCTCATTCCTCTGGGAGTCGCGGCGGAAGAAAGGACCGTCGCACATCCCCTCGCAGTCGCGAAGTCGGCCATCTACTAGAGCATAGATCCCGCCCTTCCGTCAAGGATCGTCTCGAGTCACCTAGAGCAGCGGACACTCGAGCCCCGAGGGACGCGTCGCACAGGGACCGCTCCCGCTCCCCCGTGCAACTTCGAAGGAGACCATCGGCCTTCGAAAGGCTCGGTGCTGGGAGCGTCTCTGCCTCCTTCACTCACTCGGTCCAGGTGGGCAAGGCTGGCCAGGAATCTACCCCTAGCCTCACAAGGGTAGCCAGGGGAGATGACGGCCTTGTGGTGATCCAGACCAGGGGATACCGCAAGCGCCTAAAAGGCTCCGGAGCCAAAAGCCCCATCGTCACAAACCCCGCGACGCACACAGCAGGAGCCTGGTCACCGAGCGCCACGAGCCTTCTGCTTGAGACAGTTACCGCCACCATCGCCAGGAGCGCTTTCCCAGGAAATCGGTTAGTACTACCCCAAATAAAAAAGAATATGAACGCTTGGACAAACTTGTTCCCAAGAAGCGTACAGCGACTGAGCGTCCAAACGGCCCCGACCGTTCGATCCGACCTCATCGTGACGCACGACTTACTCGACTCATGACCTCTCCCTTTACGAGAGAGATCAACTCGGTTACCCCCCCCAAAGGATTCACCCAACCCAAGTTTGCCAAATACGACGGCAAGACCGAGGCGTACACTCATTTGGTTAGTACAAACTCATCATGTCTTTATTTCTTCGAAATGAACCCTCGGACGATGCCTTTTTATGCAAAGTATTCCCTGTAAGCCTCGGCAACCTAGGCCTCACTTGGTTCAATCAACTCCCGGCTCGGTCAATCTCTTCGTTTGATTCCCTCTGCGATGCCTTCATGGCCCGATTCGTAACAAGCAACAAGCATGAGAAGGAGATCGATTCCCTCTTAGCCTTCCGCAAGAGGAACGATGAAACGCTTCGGCAGTACGCCGGTCGTTACTACGAACTGTTCAATGAGATAGAGGGTTGCGACGGCGTCATCTCTGCTCGAGGGTTCAAGCTCGGTCTCACCTCCCAGGATGAGTAAGTCTATGACGACCTCGCTCGCCATAAGCCAAACTCTATGAAGGACCTTATGACTCGTATTGAGGGCTGGTGCCAGCTCATCGAATTGAAGGCAGAGAGAGGCATCGGGAAACCGACGAGTTCTAAGACATTGAATACCTCGGTATCCATGCCAGCCCCCGCACCTGTCTCGACGCCAAAGAAGCAAGTCAATACCATCAAGCAGTCGCAGAGAAGAGGACTGAAGCCAAATGACTTCAACGTCGAAAAAACCGTTTTCACCTTTCCTATCTACAGAATCATTGATCAGGTGAAGGATCAGCCCTATTTCTCCTTTCCGAATCAAAAGCTAGGAACCAAAAATGGGAAAATCAAGAACCCCATCGTCTGATGCAGTTACCACAACGAGCAGGGTCACTTTACCACAGCATGCAAGCCCTTCAAGGCATACTTGGAACAGCTTGTTGCTGCAGGCTACCTCGGCAACTTCATCGATCAGGAGAAGACGACGGCTCGGGCACAGCGGACCGAAACAAACACTGAGGAAGAAGTCCAGACAATCCATGTCATACATGGTCCCCTGAACCCCGAAGCCGCCCGTATCATCCGAGCTGATCTGAACGAAGCTTCCTCCTCCAAACAGGTCATGTTGGTCGGTCCCGAACCAAAGCGCCTCAGAACTGATGACGGTTCCAAATGGACGATAACATTCATCGAGAAGGATCTCGATTGCATCCAGCTTCCCCATAATGACGCCCTCGTGGTCACGCTACGCATCGAAACTTTCAACGTCCGTCGCGTCCTCGTAGACTAGGGCAGCTCGGCCGAAGTCATGTACTACTCTCTGTTCAAGGAACTGAAGATTTCCGACACTGACCTCCGTCCCTCCGAAGTTCCTCTTATCGGCTTCAACGGAGCTCCTGTCTGGCCCATCGGCATGATCACTCTTCCAGTTCGCGCCGGTTCGGTGACTCTTGAAATGGAATTTGTAGTAGTTGACGTCCCTAGCCCCTACAATGCGATTGTCGGACGCACCTGGTTGCATAGGCTTAAAGCGATTGCCTCCACCTATCACCAAGTGGTCCGTTTCATTGTCACTCACGGGCACCATGAAGACTATATGAAGACCAAACTGCGGCCAAGAAGTGCTACATCAACGCTGTCCGAAGTAACAAACAGACCTCCCGGATTAATCTTATTGAAGTCCCCGAGGCCCCAGTTTTGGAAGACGTCGGTCGATCCCCCGATGACAAAACCATAGAGGACGTGGCCACCATCCCAATAACCCAAGACGGTTCCCGTTTCTTCCTTGTTTGTTCCTCACTTAGTGATACTGAACGGAATGACACGGTAGCTTTTCTTAACCGGAACATCGAAGTGTTCGCTTGGACCCCATACGAGATGCCTGGGGTTGACCCCTGCTTCATTTGCCATGAACTCAACATCGATCGAGCCAAACGCCCGGTCTTGCAAAAGGCACGACGGTCCTCTCCTCTTCATTCCAAGGCCGTTATTGAAGAAGTTAACCGACTCCTGAACGCAGGGGCAATCAGAGAAGTTCAGTACCCCAAGTGGCTGGCCAACACCGTCGTAGTCAAGAAAAAGACTGGCAAATGGCGTGTCTGCGTCGATTACTCAAACCTTAACGATGCCTGCCCAAAGGACTTCTTTCCACTCCTCCGTATTGACCAGCTCGTCGACGCCACCTCTGGACACGAGCGTCTTAGCTTCTTGGATGCCTACCAGGGCTACCACCAGATCGCCATGAGTGAAGGCGATGTCGAGAACACGGCCTTCATCACCCCCCATGGCATCTTCGGGTACCTTGTTATGCCCTTCGATTTAAAAAATGCCGGGGCCACTTTCAAGTGGATGATTACCAAGATGTTCGAAAGGTTACTAGGCGACACTATGCTGGCTTATATCGACGACATGGTGGTCAAAAGTCTGCGCGCCGGTGATCATCTAACTCACCTCACCGAAGTCTTTGAGATACTCAAGAAACACAAGCTCTGCCTCAATGCCGAGAAATGCGTCTTCGTTGTCAGCTCCGGTAAATTTCTTGGCCACCTCGTCTCCCAACGCGGTATTGAGGCCGACTCTTTCCAGATTCTTGCCATTATTCAACTCTCGGCTCCCAACAACAAACGCGATGTTCAGCGTTTGACCGACATGGCCGCAGCCCTGAATCGGTTTATAAGCCGCTCTTCGGATAAATGCCAGCCATTTTTTGCACTTTTAAAAGGCAATCGACGGAGCTTCAATTGGACAGAAGATTGCAACCGAGCCCTCCAACAACTGAAAGAATATATTTCCAAAGCTCCACTCCTCGTCACCCCTCGAGACCAAGAGGACTTGTTCCTCTACCTAGCTGTCTCTCAGCACGCTGTCAGCTCGGTCCTCGTCCGCCAGGAGGATCGGGAGCACCAGCCAATCTATTACTCCAGCAAAACAATGACACCCGCTGAGACGCGTTATCTTCCGCTAGAAAAGCTCGTCCTTGCCCTCGTCTCAGCTTCTAGGAAGCTCGCTCCCTATTTCCAGTCACACCGTATCATTGTCCTTACCGAGTACCCTCTCAAGTCTCTCCTCAGAAAGATCGACCTCTCCAACCGAATCTCACAGTGGGCCGTTGAGCTTGCCAATTTTGAAATCCATTTTTAACCTCGGACAGCAATAAATGCTCAGGTGCTTGCCGACTTCATCGCCGAGCTTACACCGCCCACCACAACCGCTTCGGCTCCCACCCCGAGCACCGAGGCATTACTCCAGGCCAACCCTAGCACAGCATGGCAGCTTTTTCATGGAGATGTTTGGAAAATGTACGTCGATGGCGCTTCCAACAGCCGAGGCGCTGTGCAGGCATCGTCCTCCTCTCACCCTCTGGTGTCCTGCACGAAAGCTCAATCTCCATTAATTTCCCAGCCTCCAACAATGAGGCCGAATATGAAGCATTAATCTTCGGACTCAAGACTGCCGACGCCATTGGCATCGAAGAACTTGCGGTTTACAGCGACTCCCAATTAGTGGTTAACCAACTCTCTGAAGAGTATGAAGCTCGGGACGACCGCATGCGTACCTACCTTAGCGCCGCAGTCCAACTCATCCAACGCTTTAAAGCAATCAGAGTCGAGCACATCTCTAGGGAACAAAATGCCCATGCCGACGCCCTTGCAGGGCTCGCTTCGGCATTCTCATGTACTGGACACCATTCCATTTCCTTTAATTCTATTGATAAACCCAATTTTGAGCTCGAAGATCTACAAAAGGAAGTACTCGACATAGAGCTTGGCCCGAGCTGGATGGACGAAATTGTCCTTTACCTAAGAGACGACTCCCTTCCCGTTGACAAAAAGGAGGCTCACCGACTCCGGAACAAAGCCGCTCTCTTCTGGCTCAATCCCAACGG
The DNA here is from genome assembly GCA_019656835.1 of Rhododendron ovatum. NCBI lineage: Eukaryota > Viridiplantae > Streptophyta > Magnoliopsida > Ericales > Ericaceae > Rhododendron > Rhododendron ovatum. Next base: position 23,760,837 of record CM033799.1, read on the forward strand.
CAAGCTTTACAGAAGATCATTTACCGGGCCATACTTATTGGTTGCACACCCACATCAAGTTCCGGGCATTATCAAAGAGCTTCATGCCGGTGACAGCGGTTGCCACTCCGGTGGACGGTCCCTCGCCCACCGAGCCATCACTCAGGGGTATTGGTGGCTGACAATGAAGAAAGATTCTAAAGACTTCGTCAAGTGCTACAAGAAGTGTCAGATGTTCGCTCCCATTATCCATCAGCCGGCCCGGGACCTCAGCCCTCTCACCAGCCCCTGGCCCTTCTCCCAATGGGGCATGGATATTGTTGGAAAGCTCCCTGTCGCTCCGGGTGGATTCAAGTTCCTCTTAACCGCAACTGATTATTTCTCGAAATGGGTCGAGGCCGAGCCTCTGGTCACCATCGAAGAAATCGACGTCATCCGCTTTGTGTGGCGAAACATCATCTCTCGTTTCGGTGTGTCGTTCGCCATAATTACAGACAATGGAAGGCAGTTTACAGGACAGAAGTATCGGGCCCTGCTTGACGAATACGGCATCAAATGGGGACACATCCATTCCTGCTTACCCCCAGGGTAACGGACAGGCCGAGGCTGCAAACAAGGCAATTTCATCTGGACTCAAGCGGCGACTCGAGTCACGATGGGGAAAGTGGGCCGAAGAGCTACCTAGGGTACTCTGGGGCTACCGTACTACTCCTCGGCACTCCACTGGTCGCACTCCTTTTTCCTTGGCATTTGGAATGGAGGCGGTCATCCCTCTCCAAGTTGGCCTCCCAACAATGCGCACAGAAAACTTTAATGAGTCGGTCAACAACAACAACATTGCTTCGAACCTCGACTTAGCCGAAGAGGAACGAGACAACGCAAGGATCAAGCTCGCCTCATACCAACAGGAGGTTGCAAAGGGTTACAACTGAAGCGTCCGCCTTAGGTCGTTCAAGCCTGACGATCTCATCTGGAAAAAGGTGGTGGAGAAATCCAAAAAGCGAAAACTAATGCCCAATTGGGAGGGCCCCTACCGAGTTCTCAAGCAGCTCGGATCAGGAAACTACAAATTGGAGAAGTTGGATGGTTCCTCCATTGCTAAAACATGGAATGCAAACAACTTGAAAAAGTTCTACAGATAGTGCTCGGTTACCCAAGCCCACTTAAGTCTTTATTATATTGCATTTTCTTCTAAAAAAGTTTTGAAGGCAATTTGCTTATGTATTGACAACACTCTAATGGAGTAATGCTACACACACAGATTTTGTGCACATATCTTGTGCACAGATTTTTTGTGGGACCCACTACGGGTTCCACACAAATAATCCGAGCCGTTCATTAAATGTAAAACATTTTTTCAAGGGCCCCCACAAAAAATCAGCTCAATCCAATACTCATAGATGCTTGATTCAATCATTTAACTTTTCATTCGCATCTCAGGATAATGAAAAGTTAAATGATTAAATCAAACACTTATAGATATCGGATTGAGCTGATTTTTTGCGGGGGCCTTTGAAAAAATGTTTTACATTTAATGAACGGTTCGGATTATTTGTGTGGAACCCGTAGTGGGCCCCACAAAAAATCTGTGCACAAAATATGTGCACAAAATCTGTGTGGGTAGCATTACTCCTCTAATGAGTTTTGAATGAGAATTCCTTCTTTGGCACTATTCGTACAATTTGAAGTTTGACTGTTTAAATTACTTACTCGGTTCGTTCTTGCCAGGACCGTTTTATAACGACTTCAGGGATATTGTTCTCCCATAGGTGATACCCTCGGACAAAATTCCCACCAAGTCACCCAGGCCCTTTCGGACGTCTGGATCTCTGGTCACTCGTTCTAAGGATACTCGGCCTCCCCCCGAGCCCCTTATACCTACCCACCAGAAGATTTCTACTGCTCGGACTTGCTGCGTCACGAACTTATGGCACAAGCCATACCCCTTCGTGACCCCAACCTACGTCCCCTAGCAGTAATACCATCTCGCGTCTTCTCGCTAGATTCATTTCTATTAATAAGCAGGGGCGTGCAAGTCCAAAATTTATTAATTAATTCTGGTTCGGTCCCTACCAACCCTCCTAGAAGCAGGGGCTTTGGATCAAGTCACTTTTTCTTGATTAAACATCGTTTTATGCTTGGCAAAACTCTTTGGTTAACGCTTCGGTTACACTTGTTTCTACAAACTTTTCAAGTCCCACCGAAGCAGGGGCATCATAACCCAAAGAGCAAACCAATCATACAAGCATTTCAAAGATAAAACATTCAAGAAAAGAAACACTCATTCACAAACTATAAAGAAAAAAAAAAGGTTACTGTTTCGGTATTAAACATTTACAAACTCTGGAACAGCAAACTCCCAATGTTCGGAGCCGTCCAGTCAAAAGTTACAGAAACCAAAGACATGAAATCTCAAAAATAAAAGAAGACCTATCCTAAGAGCGAGCTAGGTGGTCGAGCTGGTCCTCGGGCGCAGCGGCATTTGGATCGGCTTGGTTCCCGAGGCCTCGGTCCTCGGACGCAGGCTCCACCACCTCCTCCTCTTCCTCTGGAAGGACAAGCTCCTCGGGAGGCGTCTCGGGGAGTGTTCGGAGATCAGAGTCCTCAGGAAGGTTGATCCTCCTCACCAAGGCTTCATGGCCATACCGAAGGCCGTCCAAGAAACGGTCCTGATGCAGCTCAGCCTCAATCTCCCGAACCTGCTTTATGTACTCTACTCCGGCTGCATCCCAACCTTCATCGTAGCCTCTCTTCCTCGCGAAGTCAACCTCTGTGGCTCGGGTGACTCACAGTGTGTTGGCATCCTCCTCGGCCTTGGCGGCTCTGGTCTCTGCCTCCACCCTCTCCCTGTCGCACCGTTGGAAGTCCGCCAGGTAGAGCTCGCAAGTCTCCCGAGCCAATTTCAGGTCTTCCTCCTTCCGAGCCAGCTCCCGAGCAAGCTTCTTGGTCTTTTCTTCCTGCGCCTTGCACCGGTCGTTGATAGCCAATGCCCGAGCTCCCGCCTGCAAACAAAAAAAGAGAAGAAATTCAACAAGTGCAAACTTTCAGATCGAAGAACGGGACTTAAACCATTAACTTACATTGAAAAGGGCCTGAGCTATCTCGGCCATGACGTCCTCGGTCAAGTCAGAGATAGCCCGGGCATCCCTCCGAAGAATACTTCCTCGGAGCATCCCGAAGGCCACGCTGAGGTTCTTCACACTGTCAGCGTGGTGAATCTGGCGGCCAGCAAAGTGACGGAACTCCGGAGCCCAGAGGAGTTCCCTCGGATTGACCCAGGATCCCTCCTCTGCTCCACCGGTCCCCCCTCCGAGCTCTCTTTGCACCTTCTCGATCAGGATCGTCTCCTGATCCCTCCCTTCTCTGTCTCCCCCCTCGCGCCGAGTCCTCTTCTCCGGGGGCTCCTGTGGAGAAATAGGAGTCGCCCCCGAAGTCCCAGCGCCAGGAGTGCCGGGGACTGTTCCCCTGCCCCGACTAGCCGGCCTTCGGCGCCTGAGGTTCAACACCTCCTGAGTTCCAGGGCACGCCATTTCCGCGCTCAAATCGGTCCTCTCTGGCGTCTCTCGATCAACTTCTTCTCGAATAACTCCCCGAGGCGCTGATGTGCTGCCCTCGGCTTCGTTCTCTTCGCCTACCCTCCTTTCCCTCCTTCCTGCGCCTCTTCTGGCTCTCCCTCATCGGCCTCGTCCTCGGCCTGCCCGCGGGACCCCCTATTGCCTCGGCTTCTTCTTTAAAAAACTCGTGTAGGTTGGGACGTACCCGAGCAGCTCTGGAGCGTACCGACTGGTGATCGAGATGGCGTAGGCCGCTGTAATTCGGGCTTGGTCAGCTCTCTCTCGAAGCTGTTGAACGATTCCCTCGGCTGCAAGGCAAAATCAAAACAAGGGATCAATACAAAGTACGAAGGGCATAGCGAAAACATACAAAATATCTACCGAAGAGTAAATTCTACCAACCAAGAGCCCCAGTCCCAAATTGCACTCTGGTTGTGGTATCAGCATTCTCCCCAGGCCCGAACATAAAATTGCTGGTCACCGAGATGTAGATGTTTGCCTACTCCTCGGAGTCGGGGAGATAATCGATAGGGAACGTGTCGTACCCCGTTCTGTACGATAGGTAATATCGGTTGCTCTCTCGGTTGACTCCTAGGAGGTATACGCCGAAGAGTTCCTCGACCCCAAAGGTCAAGTTAAACTACCTCCTCAGCTCTATAATGCTTGTGATGATTCGGTGGGAGTTTACTATAAGCTGGGAGGAGGTAAGGGAAATGGTCCGGAGAACTCGTCGGACAAATTGGTGAAGGGAGAATCTGATCCCTCCCTCAGTGATTGCCATCAAGGGAAAATTCAATTCCCCCGGTCGGCGAGGAAGGGTCTTGGGGTTGTTGTCAGGAAGCAGCCGGACCTCTACGTCCGGAGGGATGCTGTAAACCCTTCTGAACTCGACAAGGACAACCGGTGTCCCATTAAAATATTGGTTCAAGTAAGGACACGGCCTCATTGGCCTCCTTCATCCCCGAACCTCTTCAGGGGCATCGGCGAACGGGCCTGGTCCGTGGCCAGAAGTATTTGGGATTTCCATCTCCCAAGAAGCGAAAGCTGTGACGGGGCGTGAAGTTCTAAGAGGATCCGAGGGCTCGATGATGTCCAAAGGGATTCGGTAAACGGCTTGGGCCCGACACTCCTCAAAGATTTCCTCAAGGTCGGCAGAAGAGGAGCTACTGGTACTGTCCGAGGAGACTTCAACAACTATTCGCCCCTACCTAGCAAAAGAAGATGTATGCAAAAACCCGTTAGCTATATGCCCAGGGAAAAGCACTATGATCTAGAAAATAGGGACGAAATGGTCATTGCTCCTCGGTATATTTCTAGGGACCTCTCCTCGAGAAAGGTCTCCGAGGCCAGTGGTTGTTTCTATGGTCTCAGGTTGAAGATTGGCCTCGGGAAGAATGTGGGCCTCGGGTTGAATTTAGGCCTCGGAAAAACTAAGAACAGCGCAGGAAACGCCCAGCGCCGCCGTAGGACGAACAACGGCGAGCGGCGGAACAGTTACAATGCGTGAGGAAAGTGGATTGAAGTGAAGAAAACTTGAAGAAAATGATCAAAACAAGAAAACCAGCAACTGAAGATCGTCATACTTGAGTTTCGTGTCGAGATCCGCGCCCAAAACGCTCAAAATCTCGATTGAATGCCGGAAACAGACGGCGGCGGCAGTTCGACTTCAGAAGCAGAGGGAAAGTGCCCGTCTTACCTCTGTCTCTCAGATTTATAATGGAAGAGATGGAAGGCTGTGCGGGAAATGAAGCGTTGTGCACCGAACCGTCAGATCTCTGACGTGTGTCGTGATCGGACGGCCAGTATCAGGGACTCTGCACCGAGGACTGGAGCAGGATACTCGGACCATAGGCGTAATGACGCGTGTCGCTGAAGCAATGATTCGTACCAATCAACTGACATAACACGTGCCGGGACAGCCTTTTCATCCTGAGACCTCGGCAATTGTTGACACGTGGCTCTCATCAATGGCATAGGTTGAGTGGAATCTACCGAGGCAGGCGCCCTCATCAAAGCCTGACGTTTTATGTAAAGAGGTCAAGACCCTGAAGCAGGATTGCAAAGCTCTAGGGGCTATTGTGGAGGCTTTGGTCATAGCCTCGGAAACCTTGTTAGACCGTCATCAACTGAGGTCTCATATCGGTTTGGTCTACGGGATTGTACAGACGGGCCACAACGTGTACCCTTCTATCTCATTGTTCGGTATCAAGTCCCCGGTTAATACTTCGGGGTATTGCCGAAGTATGCATTCCGTTAAGGTCTCTGGAAGGAGTACATCATACCAAGAGGGGACCAGGAGCAATACGTGGCAGATAAGATCATCTAGGCCAGGTCTGGCCATGTGCTTCGTAACCGCCTTATCCGGTGCGTCACCTGTGATGTCACCCGAGGCGGTTACCCGAAGCGTATCCTTCACGCGCTATCTTGGAGGACAAGTAAACCCAGGTCTATAAATATAAAGGGACTCTAACCTAAAGGGGCATGCATCTTTCCCTAACCCTAGATCTATATCCCCTACTGAGATCCAACTTGATCGTCGGAGGGTCACTGGGTTGTCCGAGCCCTAGTGACTTGTTGCAGGTTCAGAGGCAGGTGAACGGAGCAACGAAAGAGAAATACTGACTCAGGCAAAGGTCCCTCCAAATTGAACCCCCACAGTTACGACGTCGTTGTCTAGTACTCGTAGTATTGGTGTGAAACCATAGAGAGGACGTCGTTGTCTGGTATCTTCTTCTTCTAATTTTCTAAATTTTTTGTGTTGTGGTGGTGCAGCAGCTGTGGCCGACAGTGGGGTGGAGGCTGGCTGATGATGGTGGGGGACGATGTTGGTGGTTGTGGTGACGTGGTGTGGTGGTGTTGGGCCCTTGGTGGTGCGAAGAAGGGGAAGAAGAAGTTAGGGAAAATTGTTAGGTTTTGAGTATATAAGGGTAATTTTGGAAATTTACGGATATTGTTTAGGTTGTAGGTAGCAAATTCTCTTGTAAGATCTGTGGGTTTTATTTAGCCAAGTTTGTGTATGCAGTAAATTTGCAGTTTATTTACGAACTCTCGTTCCATTCATGGCGGAGAGTGGAGAGAGAGAGAGAGGGAGTGAAGATTCTAGGGTTTTTTAGTGCCATTTCCTGATCGAAAACCTGTCCGTCACTCATGAAGAAAGGAGTTTTTGTTCGTGGTTCTGATTCAATGAGCAACAAAGAGGACATATATGGTTATCGTTTGAATTCGTTGTCATTATCCCTATCGACGACGTCGTCGAAGGCACTTCTCCTAGCGTTGTTTATGGTTTCGTTTCTCGTCATTTCATCATCAACGGCCGCCGTTAACTCTTCAGTATCCGATGGCGGCGGCAGCAGTGGTGGTTTAGTCCAGTGGCAGATTCTCACGAAACGCAACTTCTCGTCTCAGATCCGTCTTCACCCCCATCTACTCCTCATGGTCACCGTTCCCTGTACACATCTCGCTCTCTCTCTGTTTCTCTCTGCGTGTGTGTGTGCAATTCTTATTCCTATTTATGAAAATGGTAATAGTGATGTTGAGTGAAAATAGGCCAAGGTGATTTGATGAAATACAATTAACTGGGCCGTCCGTGACATATTTTGGGTCCAGGGCTAACTGTAAGGTTGGGGCTCCTTATGTACTGTTACGAGCAAACAAAATATCACTCTTATTGCATATAATAAGGTCCCACTCCTTGTAACAATGTAAAATATCACTGTAATTGCATTTTTAGTGACAAAAGTAGTAATTACTCTAGCATAACGGGCTTAATTTTTATACCTAATATAACAACGTATAAAATTTTGAGGCGCCTAATTCTAAGTATAATTGTGGGCCCAAGGTGCAAGCCTTGCTCGCCTTCCCTAGGGATGGAGCCTGAATAGAAAGAATGCAAAACAAAAGCTATTAAGATCACCATTAATGTTAATGGTTTTTTTAGGGGGAGGGAAATGCCTAAATTCACATGGATGCAGTTGTAAAAACAAAAAATGTGACTTTGGTAAACTTGATAATTGACAGAGTAAATTGCAATAAATATTATTGGTAAACTAAATATTATTAGTGCTTACGCACCCCAAGTAGGTTTGGATGATCTTACTAAAGAGCAATTCTGGGAGCAGATGGATGACGTGGTTCAAGATATACCTTTTGGGGATGAGCTATTTATAGGAGGCGATTTCAATGGCCATGTGGGAGTGCATAAGCAAGGGTATAAGAAGGTGCATGGTGGCTTTGGTTTTGGTGACCTTAACGAAGGTGGTCGGAGGATTTTAAATTTTGTAGTAGCTTTTGACCTTATAGTGGAGAATACTCTCTGTAGGAAGCGAGAAGAACATTTAATTACCTTTAAGAACGGAGCCAATAGAAGCCAAATTGACTACTTTCTTGCTAGAGGTGCGGACCGCTTGACATGTAAGGATTGTAAGGTTATTCCAGGAGAGTGTCTAGTGGCACAACCATAGTTGTCAAAGGCGCGCCTAGGCGCACGCCTAGGCGCCAGGCGAGGCGAGGCGCACCTGTTGCGCCTTGAGGGAGCTCAGGCGCAGCAGCTTCAATAAGGCGCAGCTTAGGCGCAGGAGGCGAGGAAAAGCGACAAGGCGAGAGGCGCACGAAAAGCGCGCTTCTTTTAAAATTTGATCTCAGCCCTAGGATTTTGAAGATCTAACTCTCGCCGTTAGATTTGAACCAAAAAAAGCACAAAAGGGTTTCAGCCGAGTGCCTCTCTCAGTCAATCTCTCGCCTCTCTCACTCAATCTCTCATCTCTCATTGCTCTCGATCTCTCATCTCTCACTGCAGACGACCTCTCACTGCTGACAAACTGCCGACGAACTCTCACTGCTGCTACCGACGATCTCTCACTGCTGCTGCCGTCGGTTGATCACTGCTGCTGTCGTCGATCTCTGTCTCTGCTTCGTCCATCTCTCTATCTCTCGTCTCTCTCCTGACCTGAGGTCTCTCTCTCTCTCGTATATCTTTCTAAATTTCTAATAAATAACATATATATATATATATATATATAATATGTATGCTATTAGTATATGACTGAAATTCTGAGAAGGATATTTATTCTAATATATATATATATATATATATATATATGTATGCTATTAGTATATGACAGAGAAGGAAAAAATAAAAATAGGAGAATAGAAAACAGATGGCTGATTTTGCCCAATAAAAATAAGAAATACATATGTATTTGTGGCTATTTGACATTTTATGAATATTTTTATGTATCTTTTGGATAGTAAACTCATTAGCTTGCTTGAAATATTAGTGTGCTATTTTTTTCCGCATATGTGCGCCTCGCTTCAAAAAGGCGCGCGCCTCGCCTCTCGCCTCTCGCCTCTCGCCTCAGGCCCAACAGGACTTTGCGCCTCAGTGCGCTTTTCGCCCGTGACAACTATGGGCACAACATAGACTTTTGGTATTAGATATTTGTCTCAAGGGGAATATTAGAAGAAGAAAGGAAACTAGATGCCTACGGAATAAATGGTGGGGCCTAAGAGGGGAGAAACTAGAGGTATTCAAGGAAAGAATGTCTCAAGAAGTACGGTGGGGAGTGGAAGGAGATAGTAACAATATATGGAATACCATAGCTGACGGTATTAGAAGAATATCGAGAGAAGTTCTCGGGGAGTCGAAGGGAAAATGTCCAATTTCTAAGGAGACATGGTGGTGGAATGACGAGATTCAAACCAAGGTAAAAGTCAAGAAGGAATGCTTTAAAAAGTGGCAAAAGGACCGGAATGAGAAAAATTTTCAGGATTATAAGCAAGCTAGCAAGGAAGCTAAGAAAGCTGTTAGGGATACTAAGTTGAAAGCCTATGAAAATTTCTACGCTAGACTCGATAGTAAATATGGAAAAAGATTATTTATAAATTTGCCAAGTTGCGAGAAAAGAGAGCTAAAGACGTTTCTCAAGTTAAGTGTATAAAAGATATTGATTTGGTGGTGTTTGTAAAAGATGAGGCGACTAGGGATAGATGGAAGTCGTATTTTGAGAAGTTGTTAAATGAGAAACATGAAGGAGGCTTTGGAGGGGAGGAAGAGTATGTACCTGACGAGAACATAGAATATGAATTTTATCGGAGAATACAAAAGTTCGAAGTGGTCAAAGTTTTGAAAAGGATGAAACCGAGTAAGGCCTTAGGACCAGATGGTATCCCTATTGAAGTGTGGAAAAGTCTAGGTGACCTAGGGGTGACTTGGTTGACGAAGTTGTTTAACAAGATTATTATGACTAGGAAGATGCCCGACGAATGGAGAAGGAGCACTCTAGTACCTATCTATAAGAATAAAGGGGATATCCAAAGCTGCAACAATTATAAAGGTATTAAATTGACGGGTCAAATGATGAAGTTGTGGGAAAGAGTTATTGAGCATCGCTTGAGGATGTTGATTACGGTGTCAGAGAAACAGTTTGGGTTCATGCTTGGAAGATCAACCATGAAAGCTATCTACTTATTAAGGAGAATGGTAGAAAAACATAGAGCAAAGAAGAAGGATCTCTATATGGTTTTTATAGATTTAGAAAAGGCTTATGATAGGGCGCCTAGAGACATCATATGGTGGGTTTTGGAGAGAAAGAGAGTGACCAAAGAGTATATCGAGGTGATTAGAGACATGTGTCGTCACTACCATTCGATCACCAGTAGGGGAAACGAGTGAATTTCCAATCACTGTAGGATTGCATCAAGGGTCAGCCTTGAGCCCGTACCTTTTTGCCTTAGTTATGGATGAATTGACTAGACAATTTCAGGAGGATATCCCATAATGTGTAATGTTTGCAGATGATATTGTCCTCGTAGATAAAACCGCTAGAGGTGTTAATACGAAACTAGAAATTTGGAGGGAAGCATTAGAGTCAAAGGGTTTTCGAATAAGTAGGAGTGCGCACGAAGAAAGAGTGATAATCCAAGACCAGAAGATACCTAAGAGTGATCATTTTAGATACTTAGACTCAATCATTAGTAGAGATAGAGAGATTGCCGATGATGTGACCTATAGGATCCAAGTGGGGTGACTCAAGTGGAGAAGCGCTACTGGTGTACTGTGTGACAAGAGGGTACCCATAAAATTGAAAGAAAAATTCTATGGAACTGCCATCAGACCAGCGATATTTTACGGGACAGAATGTTGGCCTATTAAGAAACAACAGGTGAACAAGATGAGTGTAGCAGAAATGAGAATGTTGAAGTGGATGTGTGGGAAGACTAGAAGAGGTAGGATTAGAAATGAAACGGTTCGTGAGATGGTAGGTGTAGCACCCATTGAAGTGAAGTTGAGGGGAAATAGGCTAAGATGATTTGGGCATGTCTACCATAGACCAGGAGATGCAGTAGTTAAGAGAGCAGATAGGATTGTTTTGGGTAGCAATGCTACGGGGAGGGGTAGACCTAAATTGACATTAGATGCTGTGGTGCGCAACGATATGAATATAGTAGGTTTGTGTAAACAAGTGGCCCTTGACAGAGCTCAATGGAGGAAAATGATTCATGTAGCCGACCCCAAGTGATTGGGACTTAAGGCTTGGTTTGGTTTGGTTTGGTTATTGATGACATAGTCGAGATAGGTTTAAATTTTGATGTAATTTCATCCATCATATGTTCAAAACCATCCTAATATCTTATAGCACCACTTATCAATTTAGGCTTAAAGAGGGTCTACTAGATGATTCTCTTAATCCAAATTTTCCTTGGTCGTTGGTTCGGAAATTTGTCTTTCAACTGCGCATGCAAAACTTAAAGCAATTGTGGAATCTTTTCATGTAACTTGAATCTTTAATTGCAACTTAAAGTTCCATAAACTGGTTGTTGTGAAGTGCCTGAGAACAGTCGTGGATGTTTATATAGAGGAATAACTGAATATTTTCAGAGAAATTGTGTGGAAGAGATCCTTGAATGTCTCTCTCTGATCTAATCTCAAAGGCATGTATTGTGCATCTCAAGCAAGATAATTACATGAATGGCACTCAATCTTCAAAGTTCTGTTAAAACACGAAGCAGTATATTAGATGCTAAATGATTCGAGTTAGTAGAAGCAGGGAACTGTAGTAGCCTAAAATATGCATATGATGCTTCTGTTCAGGAAGAGTTCAGTTATGTGAGATTTGTTTGTTAAGGGTATTTCTTTCACTGCTCTTCTCTTTTTAAAAAAGTGAAACCCTGCAGAGTGTAAGAACAACTATTTCTTCCACATAACATTATCAGATTAAGCACTTATAAACAGACTTCTCATATACCTATTGACCCTTAAAATCTCACTAGAGACTCATTTTTCCTGACTCTGCCAGCACATGTCTCTGAGAATCCAGTAACTAACTACTCAGAAAGACAAGCTCATTTGAACGCGTTTTGACTTGCAATCCCTAAAAACCTCCTTCTACCTTTTAAAATCCTAGCACTACTATCATTTTTTTTTTTCTTCCCCCCTTAGACCAACCATGACCTTATTATGTGCAGCAAAGTTTTCTAAAGTGTGCATGATAGGGTTTAGGACAACGAGAAGGCGAAAGATCCGTGTGCGGTCGAGTGCTTGTGTCTTCATGTTGCACGTGAGAGACTTGTGCTTTTTGAAAGCTGGCTTTGGTTACGGATTTTCCGTGTTTTACCTGTTATTTTACTGCTGAGCGTGTTTTCATTTTTACTGTTCTGTAAAACTGCTGACTTCTGCTTTTTGTAGCAACGATGTCTCTTATCATGCATTTTGTTCTTTGCATTATAGCAGGAATCCTTTTCAAATATCTGATGGGCTTTATTTTTTCATTATCAGGGTCTGGTGAGTCTCGATCCCTCACGAAGGAATTATCCCAGCTTGTTGCCAATAAGCAAGAAAAGTTTGGAAACCTTACGCTGATGCTCTTATATAGAAATACAGAGAAGATGCTTGCCGATGCCATCGGGGCTGCAGAGGGAGTTACAATTTTATGCTACCGCCATTCTTTGCCTTACAAGTATCAAGGGAGACTTCGAGCTCAAAACATTTTGCATTCTGCTCATTTTCTTATGTTGCGTGCTCCAGAACAACTTCCCCTTGAATCTCTAGAAACACCAGAGGACTTGAAAACATTTCTTCAGTCAACTGACAAGGCTTTACTTCTCGTGGAATTTTGCGGATGGGCATCCTCGTTGTTGGGCAAGGGAAAGAACAATGAATCTGTCAAAGCTTTTGGTAATCTTTTTTTTATTTCATTGTCCTCTTTTTTTTGTTTTTTTTGTTTGGGTATTTGCTAATTTTTTTGCTAGTATTGTTTCTTTAGTACTAGAGTTGTTATTATACGATGTAGGACAGTTGGACTGCATCATCATAATATTTAAGCCCCTTATTCTGGTTTAGTTATTCATGAATACAGATTTGTTTCATCTACAAAGAAAAGAAAAGATTATGGGGATATAAAACACATCCCTTGACTGTTTGTGATATGTTGAAGCATCGTACTCAAACCCCATTGGCTGTGAGGGTAGAGGCTGCTCAAGCGCGTATGCTAGTTTTGGATGTGATAATTAACCATTGTGGGAGAAGCTCTAACATGATATAACATGACATGAACAAATCAGAAGCGGCAGACCTTAGTTTCAATGCAATGGGAAGGATACGCTGCTAGGATGAACCAAATTACATTTGAAGTCTCTTATATAATTGTTATGGGAAACATAAAAAAAAGAGCTTGAAGCATGAAATAGTTTTACCTTGTAAATCAGTCTTTTGCTTATCATTCTTACTGCCTGAAATGCAGATATGGTGACTGTGGGAACTAAGCGCATTTAATTATGAAATTCTTCTAAAGGTGAACAGTTATGATTTTTCCTGAGGCATGAGAGTAATAGAAGAAAAATCTTCCCGTATAGAACAAGATAGTGTCAAGTCTCTGAAAGATCCTTCTTTTTTAACTGTTGCTGCCAAGAAAGAAATAGTGTTGCCTCAAAGAAAATGGGTTCCTTGTAATTATTGCTGGGCAATAGAGGCAAAAGTGGGGACAAAATGAGCTATTTTTTCTTTTATAACTCAGGTGTTCGGGCCAGCTTACGTGCACCTCGACTAATCCTTAGGGACCAATCCCACCGCCCTCTTAAGTGCATTTAATTATGAAATTCTTCTAAAGGTGAACAGTTGTGACTTTTCCTGAGGCATGAGAGTAATAGAAGAAAAATCTTCCCGTATAGCTGTTGCTGCCTTAAATAACAAAATAGTGTCAAGTCTTTGAAAGATCCGTCCTTTTTTAACTGTTGCTGCCAAGAAAGAAATAGTGTTGCCTCAAAGAAAATGGGTTCCTTGTAATTGTTGCTGGGCAACAGAGGCAGAAGTGGGGACAAAATGAGCTATTTTTTCTTTTATAACTCAGGTGTTCGGGCCAATTTACATGCACCTCGACTAATCCTGGGGACCAATCCCACCACCCAGTTGGGGGTCCCAATAAAAGCCAAAGCAAAGCTCTGTATGTACTGGCCCCAAAGGAGTTGATAGTGCCTAAGAGGTTCTGAACATGAGACCTTAGGACTAGGTGGGAGTAAACCCCTAAGTCTCAGACCTTGACCACTAGGCTAACCCCTTGGGGTTGACCCCATGAGCTATTTGCATCCAAGTTTTCGCTTTTTGACAAGTATACTTGCATATAATTATCTTGGGGAAATAATATTCACAATACACATTCTGTGTGTGTGTGTGTCTTGTCTTTCAGCCTCTCTCTCAAGAGAAGTGTGACCGCCAAGAGGCTAAAAGTGGAGAATAATGTCATTGCGCTTTGTTCAAGAATAAACTGGTTGGGGAATTTTTTTGAAGCTCCACGGCTGAACTTATTAATTTTACCTGTGTTTGTCTATGTTACATGGATCCTTCATTTTGGCTCAAGCACCCGTGTCGATGTGTCCGACACCATATCCTTTTGGACGCTCGGATCCTTTAATTGTTAAGATACTTACAAAAAAGGACTATCAAATTAGCAAGAAAAGCAATATTTCGAGTATTTCACATAGACAGGAAATAGGGGAATAGAAAAAACATAATTTTCTTAACACTTTCTTGTTTAACTACATTTGTAAACATAGTTTACGGTACATAATCTAAGAAAATTATGCAATATATAATACAAAAAAGAGTTCAAAACGTATCCCCGTACCCGTACCTAAGTTGGGGACACATATCCACGCATCCTAAGATTTAAGTTTAGGAAGGTCCGACGCTTGAATTTGCACTTGCACCCGATACTCGCACCCGAGTCCATGTAACACAGGTGTCTGTCATAAAGAAAGTAGGATAATGTGATTGTGTATGCAGAGTTGATTGTCTGGTATAGTTCATAGTTCGTGCTTTATATGTACATAGGAGGCACTAATAAACTGCAGCATTTGGATTCCATTCCACCACATGGGTGGTGTGTGTTTCATAGTTGTAGGAAACATGCTTACACGTAACACTAAGTGACAATTGTCATATTATTATTATAATCCAACAGATGCTAATGGTTATAGAAAGTTTCAATAGAAAATCTCTGGACTAAATTAGCCGGTCTCCGATGTATCTGGTATTTCCTCACCCCGAATTCGTATTTATTTTTGCTTCACTTTTTGTATTCTCATGCGACCTGTCCTTAATGGTTGTTGACGATCACTTTGTGTTGCAGGTGGTCCCTTTGGAGCGGATTTCAGTGGAGAGACAAATAGATCACTTGCTGCCAAAGGAAAGAAAAACCAGAAGGTGGATGGTAGTAGCTTCCTGCATAGAGACATAAAAGATCCTTTTTAAGTTAAATGTTTCCCAAAGAAAACGTGGCAGGAATGATCTTTATATTTGCATTTCTTGGGAACAGGGGTTGGAAAATGAGAAGCTGACTTGTGGTGTTCAAAATCAGTTCAGTGGAATACCTTCTGCCGGGGAATTTAGCTCTGTAAGTGACAGTGACTCTATTGGGGCAAAAAATATAACTCCCCATGATGGCATGTCTTGCAGTTTTGCTGAGTTCCTGCGGTTTGACACTTTCTTCTCAAACTTCACGCCTATTGCTAGAGAGTTCTTCTTGCCTCCTGAAAGGCTGAGATTTGGTCTAGTTCCTGAGAGGTCCTTGCTTTCATCTTTGGGTGTTGAAGATTGTGGTTCATGGTTGTCATCTTTGGATGTGGGACAATCTGATTCATGGTTGATGATACTTCATTTCGCTGGCTGTCCCAGTTGTTCAAAGGTTTTCAGAGAAGGGGATGATCTCAGACATGCTCTACTGATGCAAAATTCACTTGTTAGAGAGGTAAGCTTAGTTATGGTTTTATCATTTTGTGTTCATCCAGTTTCTCTATGAGTTGGAGCAAGTCATGGTGCTTATCCCAATTTTGGTAAGACGTTGCAGAAATTTGGTGTAAGGATTGACATAGTTAAATTGTTGACTATGCTTCGCATGACTCGTGAAACATAGTACGCACAATGAGATCCAACATTTGGCTACTTAAGTGAACTTTGTATTGATTGAGGCTTATTTTTTGTTTCCTGCTCAGGATTATGTATTGTTTCAGTGAGATTAGACCACTATTTATTGGCATGTGATTGCATGTGTAGACTCTTGCAGTTTGTCTGTACCAGTGTAGTTGCCTTGTAGACTACAAGCTTTGTTGCCTGAAGTCATGAATCCTTGTCTTTTATCCTAGACTTTCTATTGCTAGTTGCATTGCCTGGCATGGTCAAGTTGTTCATTTTGGCTATATTTTGCTGGTTTCTCAGCAAGCTCTAGAACTAGTCGCACATAGTGTGTTACAGTTGTGTTTTGACCGTTCATTTAACATAATTGTTGTCCTTCTATTTCGACCTCTTATTTCTCTTATTTATGTATAGCATTCACCGAAAAGCTTTTCATTTGGAATAGAAAGAAGAATAATGCTTCCTATCACGGGACACAAAATAAGACCACTTAGATCAAAATAGCATTCGCAGAAATGTTCTATCATAGAGTTTAATGGAATATAGGAGAGAAGGGTGCCTAATTCCAATACAATAGGGGTCTATCAGTGCAAGTCAGCTGAACACTGTGATTGATGAGTGGATAGGTGGGTTTGGTGCACCTCTCGCCCTATGGGAAGTAGTGAGGCTAGTCTCTTCCTACCCCCAACCCCCCCAAATGAAGAAGTAGTGGGGCCCCTTCCCCGCGTCTGCTGCTTTATTTAGGTTCTTTCTATTTTTGGATTACCGATGAAGAATCTTTATAAAAAAATCTGTGTCAAAACGTACTTTGTTGATTTCAATCCTGCAGAAGTGGTGAAATTCTACAAATGCACTTGTTTTACCGGTGTTGCTTTTATGTTTATTTGGGCATTTATACTCATTTTGTTTGTTGTATGGACCCCCATATGCACTTGGATAATTGTATATGAGCTTAAGATTACACCCAGGGCATGTGCATCAAACATACCTCTCTTTGAGTTCTCATTTGACTTTATGATACAATTGGTGCCCATTTGCCTTCCTGTTTTAGGTAAAAAAAATTTAATTCTTTTTTAAATATTCCAGCTTCCGGTTGTGCTAAAAGGTTTAACAACCTGTGAAGCTCCACTTTCATCAATTCGTTATCCTGAAACTCTTCAACCAGAAGGAGTGGGCACGGGGCCTCTTTCATATATCCTGGCATATAACTTGCTATTGTTGCTTCCACCCGGTTTATTTTATGTTTCCATTTCTTTAGCCAGTGTTTCGTCATGATACCAGTCTTGTGCTGATATTTTGAATTGTTTTCTGATATTGTAGCTAGGTGGTGCTGGGCATGATCCTGAGCCTGTATTGCCTGCACACGGGCCTTCAATCCTTCTTTTTGTTGATAGATCATCTGATTTAAGTGAAACTAGAAGAAAGAGCAAGGAGGCTATTGACGCATTTAGAAATTTTGCATTGCACTATGAGACATCGTATGGCAAGGGCCAACAAAACAATAACTTGTTTGACACTTATCAAGTATCAAAAAGCATGCCTGTGCATCAAAGTTTGAAGCTGTCTCCAAAATCGGAAAATTTTGTACTAGATGAGATGTCTATCGTGATTGTCAATGAGGGAAACCATGTTACTTTGGACAAAAACGATCCCAGTTTAGAAGGTAATTCTTTTCATGATGTCTTGGCATACGTACTTAAGAACAAGAATGGGGTAAAATTGAGCTCACTTGCCAAAAAAGTAGGTTTCGAACTTTTATCTGAGGATTTTGACATTAAGGTACAAGAAACTAAACGAACAAAGACGGGAGTTCTTCAGTCTGATGAGGTTTCACTAAATCCCAAAAAGGGCCTTCATGAAGCCAGTGTTGATTTGCCCAAGGGTCAGATACCAGATACGCTTAGCACAACTACTATGGAGCGTGAGGAGCAATTTAAACCTGATCATTATCTTGGTAGTGCTGAAGATGAGATTGTGGATCAGAAAGCCCTTTCGGAGATAACTAATTTGAGAGAACAGAAGCTTCACCATAAACACTTTACAGGTTCCTTTATCTTTTCCGATAGTGGATATCAGTTGCTTGAAGCACTAACTGCAGGTTCAAAGATTCCTTCAGTGGTTATAGTTGATCCCATTTTGCAGAAACATTATGTCTTACCGGAACAAACAGTTTTCACCTACACTTCATTATCTCATTTTCTTGATGGGTTTCTCAATGGAAGTCTTCATCCATATCAACGATCCGAATCTGTTGTCCCAAGCCCTAGGGAGGGTCCATCTCCTCCATTTGTCAATCTGGATTTTCATGAGGTGGACTCTATTCCTCGGGTTACCACGAGTACTTTTTCTGAGTTGGTTAATGGCTTTAATAAATCAGATATTTCTAATGTTGGCCATGTGTCGAAGAAGGATGTGTTGGTCCTCTTTAGCAACAGTTGGTGTGGGTTTTGCCAGAGAATGGAACTTATTGTTCGTGAAGTATATAGGGCTTTCAAGCACCATGCTTCCCTGCTGAATAATGGACCTACAAACAAGGGTTCTGTGTTAGCTGGTAAGTCGTATTTATTACGGTTCATTTGCTTTCCCAGCGAAGGAATCATTATTTCTGTTTCATCATGGTAATAAATCATCCCTAAAGCACCAAGAAACTATTAGACTGGATTTTGGTGAAGTCAAAGCTTGATTAGAAAGCTAGGGCCTTTTTCTATTGTTGCATAGTGAATTGGTGGGTGTTCCCATCATTATTTTTTGTAGGGCATGCACCTCTCCACTGAAAAATGCCAGTTGCTTCCTGCATGGTAGTCGTCATAGCTCTGAATCTTGGTTTTGCATAACAGGAGACAAGTCCAAGGACATTCTTGTAGTTAGTAGAATGAAAGTTGGAGATCCACTATAATGAATGTTAATCTTCAAATTTTACTCAAAATAGAGTTGTAAAGAAGATGAACCAAATTGTTGATATTATGATGTGCTTTAATCAATTATGAAGATGTATTGAAGCAACATTGGATATGCAATGGCCAATAGGGAAGTGAATGAGTCCTCATTTTGCTTCTGGTTTTCGCACAATAACTGATATCTTGTACGGAGCCGTAAGGGAACGTGGAATAACCTTACAATGAAATTATAAATATTTGGTTCTCATGTCAGGTTTATTGTTGGAGAGTTTCTTATTTTTTTTCTGAGATTTCCTTTTCAGAGGAAGAATTTTCCATTTCAAATGAGTGTGGAGGTGAAAAGAAAACATACAAATTCAAAGATAGCACCTTTTGCACTGAGAGTATGATTTTAAATCAGTTAGAGTTGATTGTGGGTGATGGAGTCCAGGATGGTTGGAAATGGAGTAATCTAGGAAGATGACAGGTACTTAGACGGCGAGAGACTACCAGAGGTGGAATGGGAGAGAGATGAGGAGCCTTGAAGTAGAGAGCATGACAGTGGCTCGATGAGCTTTATTTTTTGCGTATTTTCTATGAAGGTGGAGACCTCATAGGGATGGGAAGATCATGCTTAGAGTTGTGCTAATTAGATTTGAGATGGCTTACAAATTACAAGGTATCACATGTCTTGGTCAGAAGCCTCTCTCACATCTCTAAGCCTAGGTATACTCCCTCCGTCCCCATTTTTTCGCCATGCCAAAAATATTGTCCCATTTCAAAACTAGATGGGTGTTAGTGAATGAATTTCCATTTTTACCCTTCCATTTTCAAATTCGTACTAACAAAAACAATTTAAGACAATTTGAAAGAACTTTGTAATGATTGAAGGGTAACATGGAAAAATCAAGGGATGAAAAATGCAATGATTGTGTTCCCTTATTAAGTGTCTAGCCAGCTTACGCACTCCTCTACTAATCCTGGGGGACCAATCCCACCGTCCACTAGCGAGGGGCCCAATAAAATCTGGAGCAAAGCTACGTATGGACAGGCCCCATAGGAGTTGATAACACCTAAGAAGTTTCAAGCCTCAGATAGAGCTATTTACATACAAGAAGTTGTTAGTTTGGTAGCCAGCAAGAAGTTGTTAGTTTGGTAGCCAGCCTTTTTGGATAACTTGGTGAAGATTGTTAGATGGGAGGAAAAGTTGAATGTCGTTGTATTACCCACATAGTCATTTGTATAGAATTAGAGAGCAATCTAATTAGCCAAATGTCTAAATAACATGCCTAGCAAAAATACATTGCGCATTTCAGAAAACTGCACCTTAGTATCTTCATAATTTGTGCTTTCTAGTTCACCCATCCAATGAGTATAAAGTTTGCAAAAAATGACACAGAAACCTACACTTGAGGAACTGGAGTGGTTAACTTTGAGGTTAATTTTCTTTCTAAAGTTTCTTTGTGCATGTGTTTTAGTTGAGAGACTTTTCCTATGACTTCCATCTATATTTGTCACACACCCCCCCCCCCCCACCCCCCCCCCCACCCAGGCTATTAGAGGACCATCCATACCTTCCCGGCTCCCTTACACCTCCACACTGATGGTGATTCTGCACAACACCCTAGGCCGGGAGCAGGGCCTAGGTTCCTTACTCGGGTCCTAAGGAGGAATGTGGCTTGGAGGCTAGAGTAAAGGGATTGTCAAGGCTCACCTCCGAGGTGAGCTCCAACTTGACTGGTCCTAGAGAGAGGGGTTCGCCAAAGTCACCCTACGTATGAAGATCCTGCATATCCTGGCTGACAAGCTGATACATAGGAGCCTGTATCATATCTACCATCTGGCAACACACAGGCCTCCATATATCACCTAACTGTATCTAAGAGTCCTTTGTACAGAACTCCAGTTCTGACCATAACACCCAAAGGGGAACCTGTACTCTGCTGAGCATTAATGAGGAGAGGCACGCTTTCCTTCCCCTCCAAGGCTCCCAAACTCCTATAGAAAGAGGAGTTATTCCCTATTAAAGGCAAGCATTCAATACACACCTAACAGACCTACTCTCCACTGCCATCCCGCTCTCTCTTAAGGCTCTGCCTTGAGCTCTCTCCTCCTCCACTTCTGGCGGTCCTAAGTCATCATAGTAACCACCATATTCCCGGAGGGTAACCTCATGTACTCTTCCCACTTCTCATACCCACAGTAGGAAAGCCTTCCCATCATTTCAAAGCTTCTTAAGGCTCTCTTAGTCTCCCAATGATAAAATGATGCAAAAAATGTTTGGAAGAAGTACAGCATTTTTGCACTCTGATATGTGGTTCCATATTTTGCAGATGACTTGAAAGAATCGAATCTACCACTAATTTACTTCATGGATTGCACAGTAAACGAATGCAGTTCAATCTTAAGATCAGCAACTCAGGTGCAATTTCTGGAATCTACACCTGTCTTCTGCACATATATTATTCCCCTTTTTTTTTTTTCCACTTTACTTTCCTTTAATTTCACTGTTTTTCCTTTGTGTTCTTGAAATATGCAGAGGGAACTTTATCCTTCTCTGCTGTTGTTTCCAGCGGAAAGTAAGAATGCTGTCCCTTATGAAGGAGATGCAGCAGTATCAGATATTATCAAGTTTATTATCGATCAGGGAAATAATCCTTCTACTATTGTCAAGGAGAAAGGTGTGTTTTTCTTAAATTACTGATTTCCTTGAGTTGTGTGGACTTTGTCCTCCTTTTCCTTTTCAAATTGACTTTATTGTGTGTCTCTACATGGCATGGTTCATTAGTACCTCTTTAGCCTTCATCAGGTCACTAGGGTATTGGGTCCTTTCAGTTGTGCACCAGATAGCTTTGCAATACTGAAGTCGCTGTGCTTTTTCTTGGTGCTTTTTTGATGCATTTTTCATTTCATAGAAACTTTTGTGCAAAGGAAAGTGGTTAGGCATTTGCTGTCCCTTTGTTCATATTGCTTGCTTTACTACTTGTTTTTACGGAGTATTTATTTATTGTAGGCCTATGTTGTGGTTTGTGGCAAGTGCATTGCTTGCTTTACCTCTGTATATGGGTTGCACCCCTTTTTGATGCTCTTCTCATATTGTGAGTTTATTAAAGAATTGGGATGTCTTTAATACGCTGGGATCATACCACTCAGTCAACATGTTTCGACGCCTAGTTTGGGACTCCAGATCATCATTCTGAGCCACTTCATATTCGTTCTGCTATTTGCATTGTAATTCTGTAACTTAACATTTGGCCAGTCCATTATTTGTACCTCGGTTTTTATCGTATTTGGTTTGTTATTGGTTTTTGATTGCTTCAAATTTAAGCTCCCGTTTGTTTGGCCGTAAAATGTTTCCCTGTAAAATATTTTACCTATTTTCTGGTGTTTGGTTGTACAAATCATAGGTATTTTTTTCCCGCAAAACACTTTTGGGCTATTGAGGGAAATACACTTACGGTGGAAACTCCCGTGTAAGTCATTTTACAGTGCTCACAGCTATCTCCCTTCTCACAACCAAATGGAGTACTACCAATTCCACGATTTGGTCCTTCTCTCTCTTCTCCAAACTTAAAATCAATTTCAATACATAGTTACATACATCTATTTTTTCGTCTCTCTCTCTCTCTCTCTCACACACACACACACACATGTAAACATAGCTGCCACCAATTGTTCCTGGGACCACATCCATCCAAAAAGCTTTATGTAACAATTTTCTCTCTTTCGAAGAATTGTTTAAGGATTTTGGGTCTATTGTGAAATCGGATTCAAAGACGAAGGGATCAGATTGAAGGAAATTGATTGATAATGAATGTTGGAGAAAAGTTTTGTTGCCAATAATATTTTCCTATTACCAACCAAACGGCGAAAAACAAAAACGGAAATTTTCTTTTTACTGAGATCATTTAACGTTAAAAATATCTTTTACCGTAAAATATTTTATGTCAATAAACGGAGCAAATTCAGTAAATTTAATCACCGATACTTTTGGTTTTCCAACATTCCACTTGCCTAAAATGTCTGGTAGAAAGGTGTTTTCTTGCTGAGGTGGGTGGGACTCCTTAAAGAACTCCACTTTTAGAAAGGGTTGCTATTGAAGGGACTCAAGGGAGTAAGTGTTGGATATTAAAGTATAACAGAGAATTCTGGATAGTGGTCATACACCGTCTGATTGTCATAAACGATGATTACTCTGTGAGGGTAGAGGCTGCTCAAGCTCATATGCTATTTGTGGATGTGAAAATTAACCAATGTAGGAGAAGCTCTAACATGATATAGCATGCCAGGAAGTAATCAGAAGAGGTAGCCCTTAGTTTGTATGCAATAGGAAGGAGACATGCTGCACGGATGAACCGAAATTGCTGCTGAAGTCTCTTATATACTTGTAATGCGAAACATAAAAAAAGAGCTTGAAGCATGAAATAGTTTTACCTTGTAAATCAGTCTTTGACTCTTTAGTACATAATGTAAGGACCAAGGACTACTAGCAAATTCAGGCACGGGTGAACGTGACGTAATGTTGCCTCAATTGACAACAACTAATAACATCAATTACTAAATCCTGATGAACGAATCAAATTTAAATCCATCAAATCAAATTCTCCATCAACATTAACATGCAAAATGAAAATGAACCACCAAAATGTGTTAGATCTTTTAAAGATTTAAGCCGCAAAGAGTATTCCCAAAAAGATAGAGACTAAAGGCGGACAAGTGAAAAAGTCATGAACGTGTATTTTGTCACTCCCTCGCTCCCTTGACATTGAGGTTGCTTTCTTTTTCGTTGTACACTATGTATGTCCATGCATAATTTTCAGTACCCGAAAAGCAATCAAGCCCCAGAACCTGATCTTATGCCTTGATAACTACATAATACACAAAAGAAGTCAAATAGGAGATGGTTAGGCCCCAATAGTTGGCCCAGATTTCAGCTTCCAAACTTGAGGTGCATGTGAACTTGCCGCAATAACCAAGGAGCCATTTGCCTTCTTCAGGTCTTCTGTTTTGAAAACACCACCAAAACCTCGTTTTCCTTTACTTTCATACCAGCTGCCATCCGTGTTTGCTTCAGAGTTCCTGCACCAGGAGGATAACATTTAACTAAAATAGGAGAAGTAGGAAGAGGATTTGGGGGGAGGGGGAATTTAAATGCGTCAACACATTTAGATTCGCAAGACTCAATTTTTCTACAACTTTCTGGGACATTTGAATCAATTTTATCAAAAAATTTCCTATTTCTATCTTTCCAAATCTTCCATAGGGTAATTGGAAAGAGAATACACCAAAAAAATACACTTTGGTATTTTCCTATGCATCCAAGTTGTGAGTGGGGTATTCAAGTCACTCCTATAGAATTGCTCACACCATTCCTCTGTACCTGTATCAATATAAGTTGAAGTATGCATTTTTAGATTATGGTAAAGTCCAAATGCAGATTAAATGTAAACCAAACAATACCACTTAATGTAAACCAAGACTATTGTGCTTATGAATGAAAAGAAAGATACAAAGAGGCGAGTCCAAGTATCTCAAAAGAATTAATGATAAGGACCGAAGGAAATCATACTTTGAAGCACAATAGGAGGTACTCATAAAAAGTTTGTTCAAACCCCAATTGACGAAAACGGAAGTTGAAAATTAACAACACATTCCATTCTAAAATCAACTTACCTAGAATGATAAACTTTTTCAATCAGAGTACCTGATCAAACCAGTTAAGTAGTTACTACCAACTTCAACTAATAAAAAAAAGTGTCTAACTCATTGTTAATGATGACACGATACTTCATTGGTAGAAAACACACGCCTGCCTCGTATATTTATGCAATACCTCCAACCCATTGAGCAAAGTATGCCATGACCCACTGCCTTTCATGCCTACTACTTTTTAAAAGCTAGACATTAGCATGCTAAAAATAGACTGCTGATATGTGTTGGTTTATATAGAAACCAAAATAAAAGTAGACTGCTACTTTTTGATAGCTAGACATTTAATCCGTTTCTACATTTTTTTTTAGAAATCTATGTCTGTGTGCATGCTACATAGCAATGGATGCTACAATCAAAACTGAGCTACTCTCAGCCACCTGTGTCGGAACTTCAGAAGTCGTAAAAGGAAAATGAAGTCTGAAACTGGATCATAGAAATGGTGCATCAAGTATACCATTTATTTCTCACTTTTCCCCCTCCTTTTTCTGCTGGAAACATTCAGTTCACTGTACATAAGTAACATAACTACGATCAAATGAAGGGGAAAACATTCAGTTGATCTCTGGTTTTTTTGCATGGCATAAGGCATGTTCACAACTAATGAGTAATGACATAGTACCTCTTAAGCTACCAACCATCTAACCTCTTTGTCCTTCAATTGTCCAACAAATTCATTATGTTAAACAAAGTAGCAACTTTCTGGTGGAATGCAAGCAAGGAAGAAAACATACGATAAAACCCAAAGCCTCAAAACGAAAAGAGAGGGCAATTCCATCAAAGAAAAAGGGGAAACAAAGCAATACAGGCGAATACATCTCATATAGAACATTAGAACTCTAAAAGGTTGTTAACCTCATTGAATAGAGCAATTAAAAAGTATGATAGCTAGAAAAAGACAATACTGAGTCACGTCAACAAATGCGTGTGGTTAGACTTGAGGTATGTATTAAACCTAGACTTACACAACCGTCCCATACCGATAAAATGGGTGTAGAGGTCAATCCAATGTAATACGCAAATGCAAAAAAGGATTAAGAGAATTAAAAAGATGCAAAAGCATAGAAGTCAATTATCTTAATAAACAACCTCTGCATTTAAGAAACAAATCTCATGTTCACGCTAAAATAAACAGACCCGTATAGCTAAGGATGAAAACTCCAACTCCAAGTAACAAACCAAACCCAAGATATAATCAATACTCTTAAAAAAGAAACCCAAAAATTAAGTACTTCTGAGTACATTAGGAACCCAAACTTAACAAAACTACGGCAAAAAAGATTTTTTTTATCAGTTACAATAGGTTTACACCTGTGATTCGTGCTTGCCTTTCCAAAATGGAAGCATGCTTCGATTGAACTTTAGGGACTACAAAAAAACAAAAAAAAAAAACAGTAACACTTACGTTGACTCAAAGTCAAGTATGTCAACATTAACAACCAAAGCCATACTAACACCATAACCAAAAATAAAAATAAAAAATTAAGAGAGCAACTTACCTAAGAGATCTCTGATCATACCACCACAATTCCATAAAACAATAGGAGCTTTGCAAGAAAGATCTGTGGTGGAACGCCGATCATCCACCAAAAGCACTTCCACTCTTTCCATGTTACCTCTACATTTGTAGGTATGTTGATTGTTAAGAGTGTTAGAAAACATGAACCTCTTGCAACTCCAGAATAATTACTCCAGAATAATTATCATGCAGGAGGAAAACACCTTAATCAACATATCTACAAATCAACAACCCAGCTCAAGACAAAAGCTGAAGTTGAGGGAGATGCCTACTTAACTTGAGGCGATTCACTTAACCGGTCTAAGATTCACAAACCCAGATCAGTTACCAAAGGAGAAAACGAATTAAAAATGTAGATTATAGCAAGAATTGAATTTAAGCTGAAACATTTTTTTCCCTTACCTGTCTTTGTATCCCCTCGGATTGAATTTTGTTTCTCGGCTAGTGTGAAGTTTGAAGCTTGCAATCTTTTCGAAAGAGGTAAAAAACAAAGTAGCTCTATTCAATAACTAAAATGCACAGGTCTATTATATTCAAAATAACATTAACCCCTAAACTTCAACCCTCAATATCAAATTCTATGCTCTGTAGTTTCCGGGCATTGTAAAACACATAAACATATTACCCATAAACTACTTATAGAGATTTGGCCATTACGAATTATTGGGAACCTAGCTACTACAGCAATGCAAAAGTAGACCAACTGTTCTTTTGCTCCGAAAATTGCAAAAAGATAATATTAGAATTATCTATCAAAATTGACTTAGACTTATCCATCAAAATTCAATCATGCAAAGAGTCAGTGGGTTTGTGTTGGTATGAATGTGTGTGTGAGAGAGAGTGAGGGAGAACTGACCTTCAAAACCAGTCATTGAACACTAACCTGTAAATACAAAAAAGTCTGATAAGATAAAAAAAATCTTTCTAATTAGGATTTCCATCATACCGATTGGCGTTTCTCCATGGCTCCCCCCGAAACGCATCTCAATTTCTCTTTGGGCTCTTCCGTCGAATTTTCCATAGGGATTTTTTAGCGTCGATTGGCACCTCGAATTGGATTGGGTTTCTTTTGAACAGGTAACAAATCGCTTGAGAGAGAGAGAGAGAGCAGATTGTTTGATTTGAACCATAATAGGAGTAACAACCCCATGACTTCCAATGCAATCTAACCCTAGAAATGATCTCAGCCATTAAAGCTGGAGGATGGTTCGAAAATAAGGAATCATAATTTTAGGTTTCCTTTCATCTTTCTCCCAAATATTCATTCGTTCCAAATATATTTGTAGCCCTACTACCCGTAAATCTCAGCCGTAGAAAAATTGTGTACAGATCCAAGTGTCCAAAATATAGAAAATTCAAAAACCGCTCTTTCATATTGTATATATTATACTTCAACTCTTTGAGGAATGTCATAGACTCACGTGTGCCTTGAGCCTGAGATGGTTTTGAATGTACTTTGTTTGTAATCAGAGACCTTATATTGGTGTCGTGAATTCTAGGATACTGTTGGTAGTTGGTTATGCTACTGACATCCGGAAGGTTGCTCTGAATATCTTGGGACAGGTAATTCAGGAGGGAGATAAAGACTTAGAAAACCACGGAATTCTTTGACCTTTTGTTAAATGTTACTAATAACACCTTAAATTATTGTGATTGTAAGGATTTGTGGTAGTATTAGTTTAGTTAACCCAGAACAGTAATTTTGAAGCAAAAACAGTTGGTTATTTTGTGCTGTCGGTGTTAATATCTGGTTATTAGTAAGTTTAATCGTGTTTTTGCTCTTTTTTATAGGAATTACACAGGATTATCAAGATGCATCGCAAATTGCCGTTCACAAGGACGCTTCTCTATCCAAGGGCAAGTACCATGAAGTTTTACTAAAATACAGGACACCAGAAAATGTGATTAGATACAAGCATATAAGAGCATCCCGCCAAGTGAATGTCGGTTCTATCCTTATTGCTACTGACAAACTTTTCAATGTACACCCATTTGAGGAATCCACTATACTCATTATAAAGGCAGATCCAGGTAGTGGATTCCAAGGTCTAATTGTAAACAAACATATCAGTTGGGATTCACTCCATGAACTGGAGGAAGCCTTAGAACTCCTAAAAGAGGCTCGGCTTTCAGTTGGCGGGCCCTTCTTAAAACATGGAATGCCTCTTGTTGCCCTAACAAGGAGAACCAGTAAGGGTGAGAACCCGGAAATCCTGCCAAGTGTTTACTTCCTTGATCAATTGGCGACAATTGATCAAATAGAAGGTCTCAAGTTGCACAACTACTCAATTATGGATTACTGGTTTTTCTTGGGGTATTCGAGTTGGGGTTGGGACCAGTTATTTGATGAGATTGCTCAGGGAGCTTGGAACATAAGCAGTAACCATGTACAAGTGCTAGATTGGCCGTGGAGATGACTCCAAATTCAGTGATGGGGTTTTAGATTGCATTTTATGTATTACATCTTACACTCAATTATTAAGATTTCCCAAAGGGCGGCTGAACATTGGTTAAATATCAGAGATTGCAGCAGTATTACATTACCCACTACTAAAAAATACATTCTAAAGCGGGTGATCTAGTGCATGAGGCTCTCGTGAAAGTGGGGTCGCAAGATCTATGAAGCCTTGGTCCTATTGTGAAGTGACTATTTTCCGCAACTCAAATTCTCACCACCGGGGAGGCAAATGGAAATGGATGAAGTGGCCCTCTTTTAAGGTGTACTATTAGAAATAGGTCACATTGAATTATATGCTTTGTAAATGCACATATTCTCTCTTTACAAAACTGTGATGAGCTTTGGTTTTTGATAAATTGGGTCTTAACTATGGATATATTGGCCTGGGAATCATTTTGTTTTGGTTATATGGACATTGATTCATCATGATGGAGATTGGGATGGTGAATGTCATTTTTCAGCATCTATGGAACAGAGCTATAAGGGCTATAAATCGCAGAAAGATTTACAGAACACTAGCAAAGATTTTGACAACCCATATCAAATTGAGTTTTACTCATTCTGTTCATTCAAATCAAGGGATACTCAAGTTTTATAATGTAAAAGTGGCGGCAGAAATTTAGATTTCAATGTGTTAGGAGTGACCTAAAACAATGCAAAACAAAAAACGACAAGGAAAACAAGAGCCAAAGTGGTTATCCTATTTGGATTGATTTCTAAGTTTTGAGATTCTGGATTCAGTCGAATAGATCAATTCGGAAGAAATAAGGGTAACTTTACACAAACCTCTCCAACAAGCCACGTAATAATATGATGCTCCACAATACATTTTTAGAATCCACAAACTTAATTCTTTTTCACAAGTAGAGTGGAATGTAGTTGGTGCCTCCTTTATACTCCTATGCATAGAGGTACGGTTTGATTCCCATAAGTACCCCTTCCCCTCCCTAAGCCCCCTGGGATAGAGTAGATTAGGATTAACGAATGAAAAAAATAAAAAAAAATTGATTCTTTTTGTGTCCAATATCTGATCAATTTTTTTTTTCTTGACTACGGATCAAGAACTATAAAATAAACCATCAAAAGTGAACCGGTTTTCAATAACAAGTCTATTGTGGGAACTAACGTTCAACCCGTTCTACGCACGGGCAAAACTAACATGCTGAGGCGAGATTAACATACATGATGTGTTAATCGTGGACATTCTCCATACGATTAACCTGTTCTAGTGTTGTGCCCGTTCAATGCATGGATTAACATAGATGGGCGAAAAACGGGCACAACGCTAGAACGGGTTAATCGTATGGAGAATGTGCACAATTAACACATCATGTATGTTAAGTTAATCTCGCCTGAGCATGTTAGTTTTGCCCGTGAGTAGAACGGGTTGAACGCTAGTTTATGAAAAAATATAATGGTAGCATGTAAACATTAAACACAATTATTGATCGCAATCTTGCATGAAAAAGAAAAAAGGTTCACAATATGAAGCAGGAAGAAAAGCAGTAGCCAAACCACGATGATTTGTCTTTGAGGACAATGGTTAAAGCACATCCACAGTGTGGGCCATCCAATGTGTTAAAAGTAAAAATGGGAGCAATGAGCAAAATGGTAACAGCCCTGGTGTCATTAATGAATAACAAATTTTGTGCGAGCTCGATAATTTGTAGCGGAGCCACATAAATATTTTGTCCCATGCATCAAACGGGAATGATGTTAGTTTGGATAAAAGAGGAGTGTGAGTTTTTTCCATTTTCGTGCATAGAACGGGAACAATGCTAATTTAAAATTGTATATCTATACCCACTTACATTACTTGGTCACTTTCAAATGAAACTACCTAATTTACGAAGAAGGAAACGACAATAGTACTAATCAATTTGCTAGATACTCCCTCCGTCCCCTTATTATAGTCCAGTATTCCATTTTGGGTTGTCCTTTAATAAGTGTCAATTTGGTAAAGTTAGTGGGTAAAAGTTGGTACATTGTCTATTTTGTCCATAAAAGTATATTCCATTTTGAAAAGTTAGTGAGTAAAAAGTGTAATAATGATGGGTAAGTAAGGAAAGTGGAGGAAAAAGTTGATGTGAAAGGTATAATGATGATGTTTTTTTAATAAGTTGGAGTTACGAAATAAGACATTTAAAAAAGGACAGATGGAGTATTGGTCTAGTCATGGATGTGTGTGGTTTTTTTTTTTTTTTTTTTTGTGGACCTAGATATTGATCTAGTCATGGACGTGGGGTTTTTTTTTTGTTTTTTGTTTTTTGTTTTTTTTTTATAGTTTTGCCTGTAAATATTGGTCTGGAAGTGGAAATAGGGTTTTATTTTGGGGTAAATTCTAGACACACCCTCTGTACTTTGGTCGTTTTTCAACTACACTCCCTCTACTTCATTTTTAATCACTTGTACCCCTTGTACTTAAGACTGGTTTGGAACTGTTAGTGTTTCCGTCTAGAGTAACAAAAAAGTAGGTAATGGCTTGTTGGCGGAAATTTTCCCTCCTAAAATATATTTTCTGAGACCAAATTGCCCCCAAAACCCATTTACATCCTATATATACCATTTTCCCATAGGTTAGAATGAAAAACAGAGCATCACCCACCCACCCATGGCCTCTTCTTCTTTTTCCCGTTCTCCCTCTTTTTCCCGTTCTCCCTCATCTGGAAAACTAAACAACCAGGTCCCCATTTGCTTTTGTGGCGAACCAACTCCTCTGCGTACATCTAACATACCATCATCCATGGGAAGACGGTTTTATGGGTGTGGAAGGTTTCTAGTAAGTTTAAGGTAGTTTTACACATAAAAATTAATTATTCATAATGAGTTGTAATGTATTTTTTTGTTTATACAAAAGGCAAAATGCAGCTTCTTCGTGTGGGTTGACCTTCTACCTTGTGATTGCGGAAGGGATGAGCTCTTGCAGAACATTGACCAGTTAGAGAGAGTTGGAGAAAAGCAAGGCCGAGGAGAGAAGGCAGAGGGGGATGTTTTTAGCAACTTGGGTTGCCATTTTCTGCTTTACGGTGTTGTATTTAACTAAGTAGAATGTGCATGTATGTAATGCACTTTTTTGTCAAGGGTTATGTAATCCAGAAAATGTCTATCCCTTGTAATGAACTGAAAAAGTATATGCAGTGTTTTGTTTATGCTATCATGAAATGCAATCCCTTCTAATCTAATTCTTCTAATATGATTCAATGCAAACCATATTGAGAACTTCATAGTAGAACAACTACTAAATGGTACATTCAATACTTGAGGGATAGATAGCAGAGAAACAACATTAGCTACCACCACCAACCTTAACAACAACATAGCAGTAGCAGCCTTAGCATTAAATAGAAACAACAATAAATAAGTAGGGTATTCCACCTAAAGCAGTATTCATAGGCAATAACATCACTAACAAAAGCATAAAGCAATATACACGAGCATAGCATTACTGGTCCAACAAAAACTGCAGACGAAAGTGTCAACCACAAACTTGTCCATACAAAGTACCATAAGACTACTACATTACTTGGTCAACAAAAAAAAACTGCAGACAAAAGTGTCAAAGTACCATAAGACTTTTGCAAACTGCAGGAATACTTCAAACTAGTCCAAAACATAAAACAATATCATAAGATTACTACATAATTTGACCAATAAAACATCATACCACCAATTTGAGCAGGACCCTGGCCAACAAAAGGTTGCATATGTAAACTACCACCACCAACCTCTTTCTCTTCCACCTGCTTCTCCACCATCTGACTGTGCAACACCTGTTTGAGCATCACCTGACCTTCCACCACCTCTTGGACCACCTATCCTTCCACCACCTCTGGTTGCACCTACCCTTCCACCACCTCTTGTAGCACCTACCCTTCCACCACCTCTTGTAGCACCAGACCTTCCACCACCTCTTGGACCACCTGACCTTCCGCCACCTCTATTAGCACCAGCCTTTCCACCATCTGTTTGTCCTCCACCTCTGTTAGCAACCCCCACACTGAATCTAGGACCACTTCCTCCAAACTTTCCACCAATGCATTGCAATTTAGATGGCTACACCCATAAAACCTTAGTTAAATAGTGCTATAAACCAGGAAATTCAGATTATATCATAATTAAATTACAAGTTATACCATAATTTTTCTAACCCTACTAGGAAAAGGAAAAATTCCAATTTTGGAAAGGTCCAAAATTATTACATATTCTGAAAATATAAGAAAAAATAAAACGTCTCCAACAAGAACGAATGTTATTGGATTTTCCTATCAAAAGTTATAAGCAAAAAAGATTATTTCCAAAAATGGCAAATTTGGCCTTTTGGAGCCCTAAACGGCCAAAAAAGGCTAAAAAACACGCGGCACATGGCCAAAGGGGATGTGTCCTGACCGTTGAGCCATTTCGGATCGAATCCAAGTGGGCCCAAAGCCAAATGCTTCGGTAAGATATTTATGAAAATACCTACTAGTAGGCTTGGAATGCTATAAATCAGGAAATTCAGATTATACCATAATTAAACTACAGGTTATACCTGTGAGGAAAACCCAGGATTGGCAGAATTAGCATTGCCTTGGTTAGGTTGAGTGTAGAAACCAGGGTTGATTGGTGCAAAGGACTGTGCTGGTTTAGTGTAGAAACCAGCATCTACAGAGGGCTGAGTTGAAGTTTTTACTGCAGTTGTTCTTGATTTCTTCTGCTTTGGTTGACCTTTTTGTTCCTGCTAAGTACTGGCAGTATGTTTTTACTTTAAAAAAATTTGGTACCCAACAAAAAACCAAGTATTGTATACAGACCTGTTGACTTGTTGATGGTAAATCCTTTTTCTTTAACAACTTAGAATTTGGGTGTATTGGGTTCTTGCATGACTTGAGATTATGACCCTTTTGCAAACATTTTGAACATGACATATACCTTCCTGCTCTAGACAATGTCCCTGTCCCTGTGTCCTCAACCTCCTCTGCAGCCTTTCTTCTTGCTTTTCTGGGCCTGCCACTTGGCCTTCTCATGAAGGGAGGACGGATTTCCTCTTGATTGGACTTCACCCAATCATGTTTGCCAGGAATTGGCTGAATCATGTGGTGGTACACCCCCAAATATGTGTCTCTACTGTAGCAAGGATGCACATAGTCCTCTACCTTCTGCTTGTTAAGGCCAATAGCAGCACATGCATGTTTACAAGGTATTCTTGTTAAATCCCATTGTCTGCATCCACATGTCTTGTCCTTCAAATCCACAGTGTAGGTTGTGTCATGGCAGTCCACTTCAAACTTGTACTCACCACAAAAGTGTGCAAAATTGTCCTTTGAATTGTTCTTGACTGCATCTAATTTGTTCATGATCCTTGGACATATGCCCTTATTATATTTCTCCATTCCCATCCTCTTAATTTGAAATCTATTCATAACCTTTCTCCTTATCCATTCCAGCATGGAAATTATAGGTTTATCCATTGCTTCTAGAATGTAGTTATTGAATGACTCACTCAGATTGTTCACCAAATAGTCACACTTGCTTCTGGGGCTGAAATGGGACCTACTCCATTGCTCAGTTGGAATGTCCTTTAACCATTTATGTGCCTCCTTATCCAAACTCTCAAGTGTCTTCATGTGATGGTTATATTCCCAAACTGTGGTTGCAGAGGTTGCCCTCCAGATCAAATCTTTCAATTCCTTACCTCTGAACTTCTTTATGTAATTTGAGTACAAATGCCTAAGGCAGAATCTATGTTCTGCATTTGGCATTAGCTCTTTGGATGTCTCTATCAAGCCCTTCTGCCTATTTGAGATAAATGTCCATCCCCTCTCTTCCACAGTGCCAATATCCTCCAACAATATTTTCAAGAACCAAGTGCAAGAATCCTTAGTCTCTGCCTCTACCACAGCTATGGATATAGGAAACATGTTGTTACCATCCACCCCAATTGCACTAAGTATTTGTCCCCCATATAAACCCTTCAAAAAAGCTCCATCCAACCCAATCACAGGCCTACAACCACTTAGTAAACCCTTCAACTGTGCATCATATCTAACATACATTCTGCAGAAAGTTGGGGGTAGTTCTGGACTAGGCTTATTTGACTGTATCTTGATCCAACTTGAAGGATTGAATTTCAGAATAGTTTCCACATATTCATTTAACCTACCATATTGCACAGAGTGGTCTCCCTCAATCATTTCATTAGCCTTCTTCTTGGCTCTATACAATTTGCCCCTACTCACATCAACTGTCAATTCCCTTCTTACCTGTTTTTGAAATGCATCAACCTTCATCCATGGATCATCCCTCAACTTGTCCAAGTACTTGTCTGCAATGTACTGTGAAGTGACATGATGGTTACTATAGGTTCTTAGACAATCGTGTTAAGGAGTCATTGTTTTAATTTGATAAGTTCTTTCCCTCTGCATTGCTAAAGCATGAACTCTGAAACCACATCCTTCCTCCTTACAGACCACAGTGACCCTGCTACTTTCATTCTTCACAAATTTGTAGTTGTACCCTTGTTGAACTTGCCACTCCTTTAGTGCCTTCCTAAAGACTACCACATTAGTGAATTTCATTCCCTCTTCCAACGCTGGTTTAATCATGTCTACATCCACATTAAACTCACGACACTTCTTACTACTTGATTTCATTCTCTCTTCTTCATCTTCATCTGATCCATACATAGTATGTAACTCATTAGAATTCCCCCAATCTGAGTACCAATCTTCCATTTCTGGTTGCTATTTATCATCCTTTGCTTGATTTTGTTGTTCCTTTGAAGCAAAAATGTCATCATCACCAGGCCCTTCTAGATTCTCAAACATCCAGCTAGGGGTAGAACTAACATCTGAGCCATCCTCATCATCTTCATCTTCATCCTTCTCATCTCCTACATAATTAGGGTCATCTTCCTCATTTTCATCATCACCAATTCCTTCATCCATTGGTATATCCACCACCATCTCATGATTGCCCTCATTGGCCTTAGGACTTTTATCACCTAAGTGCAGAACATTTGTTTTCATGTGGGGAACATCCACTTCATCAGGGTAAATAATTTACAGGGGTTCAGGACCTTTTCACAATACAAGCAAATGACTGGAAGACCTTTGTAAACATCCAACATTCTCTAACCCCTATGTCAGAATTTAGAACCCTAAGTCCCTTTGTCAAACCAACACTAGGAATCAGGTAATACATAGTACTTGTGGTGGGATAACCATATGACATAATTACTTTCTTCAAGTCAAAGTAACAAATCAAATCAAGGTCAATTTCGTCTACCATTTCCATTGTCCCACCCAGATACATAGTGGCCAGTGGGGTATGCTTGAACTACCCCCCATGATGCAATTGAAGGGTAACATATGTAGTCATCCTGCATTTACGATTAAAAAACCCAACTTTACAAACACAAGGGACCACATGCAAGCATTAAAGAACAATATAGTTGACAAAAAACTATTAAACAACATCATACATGTATTCAAGTATGGGACCACAACCATTAAAGAACAAAAAACCAGTGGAAAGTTACGACAAAAACCCTAAATTCAATAACTGTAGCAGAAAAAGGCCAACAAGTAGTTGGGTATTCAGGTATGGGACCACAACCATTAACGAACAAAAAATCAGTGGAAAGTTAGGACAAAAACCCTAAAATCGATAACTGTAGCAAAAAAATGAAAAAGGCTACAACTTTAAAAAATCCCCAAATCATGAAAAGTTTTTGGTTTTTAGAGCATTATGTGACTCAAAAAAAGCATAACAAAAAACCCTAGACCATTAAGGCCTATCAACATACCACAAATGAACAAAAACCCAGATAATTTCTAGGCTATCAAAGGACTAGAAATGAACAAAAACTCTAGACGATTTTGGGGCTATCAACGTACCTTACGAACAAAACCCCTAGATGATTCTGTTCTTTGAAGTAAATGATTCACGATCTTATGATTTTTCTCTCCACCATTGCACAACCAGAGAGCTAAGAGCTTTGTAGAGAGAGAGAGAGAGAGAGAGAGAGAGAGAGGATAATACGCAAATGAAAAAAGGTAAATAAGAAAGGGGAATACAAATGGGTATTTCAGTCTTTTCGTTACTTTGGACGGAAATACTAACAGTTCTAAACCAGTCTTAAGTACAAGGGGTGCGAGTGATTAAAAATAAAGTAGAGGGGGTGTAGTTGAAAAACGACCAAAGTATATGGTGTGTGTCTAGAATTTACCCTTTATTTTATGGACGTGGGGTTATTTGGTTTTTAAAAAGTATTTCGGTGCATAAAGAGAGACTAATATAAATTTGCTTGCATCGGGGACCGAAAAAATATTAAACTATATTTTTTATCATCTAGCATTGTGTCCGTTCGATACACGGAACAAAAAAAAATTTGTGCGGGGCTCGACACTTTATAGTGACCACACACACACAAACGTGTGGTGGGGTGATAAGTTGAGCGACCACATAAAAATATCACAGGAGCGTTAGATTATTTTCTTCAATTCTCCTAAAATCTCTCCCTCTCTCTCTCTCTCTCTCTCTCTCTACCTTCCCCTCCCACTCCCCCCTCTCTCTCTCTCCCTCTCCCTCTCTTTCTCCCTCCTAATTTAGACAAATTAAAAGAAAATCAAATTTATACCCCAAATTTATTTTCTACCACACATGTCATTCGGTGCATAAAGTGAGACCAAAGCTAGCTGTCATCGAACACAGAACCGGAAAAAAAATATTAAACTATCTTTTTATCATTTAGCATTGTGCACATTCGATGCATGAGACAAAAAATAATTTGTGTTGGCTCGACACTTTGTAATGAGAACCACTCAAATGAGTGGTGCAGAGATAAGTTGGGCCACCATATAAAAATGTCACTGGAGCATTGAATTATTTTTTCTCATGCTCCAAAAATCTCTCTCTCTCCCCACGTTTTCTCTCTCCACTTTCCCCTCCCACGTCCCCGCTCTCTCTCCCTCTCTTTCTTCCTCCCAATTTAAACAAATTTAAAAAAAATCAAAATTCTAGAAAATCAGGGATGAAGGTTTGGAGCATTAGTAGGCCTAAACACATTCCTATAGGATATAGATAGATAGATAGATGGCCTTGAATAGATGGAATAGCTTGACGGGTCTCTCTTGGCCTTAAGCTTAACAAGTACAGGCTCCTCTAAACCTCCTATGGTAGTTTGTTTTCGGACGGGTTTCGCAGAGGGAGTGGGGAGTGCATTGGCAGCAGCAGTTATGGCGTGGGTTGCGGTTCCAAATTTGCGAATTAGGCCCAAAGCTAGCATGTTTTGGTACTGATCTCTCGGATTTATGCCCTCTCAAAAACTTCTGTCAAATCTACATTACCAATAGTATCATAGCAAAAAATTCGATACCGTGGTGAAATTAGATAAAATAGCCTTTTCTTTGAAATTGAATTGCTAGTTCCAGGGGATCAAAAGAAAGAAAAAAGAATTGACAGGGGGAAGGTTGAGGAAGAACTTGATAGGTCATGTAGTCAATGCAATCAATGTGATCGAGAGGCGGCGGCGAAGATGATGAAGCCCATCAATAGCGGTGTTGGATTATGTGTGTGTGTGTGTGTGTGTGTGTGTGTGTGTGTGTGTGTGTGTGTGTGTGTGTGTGAGAGAGAGAGAGAGAGAGAGAGGAAAAACCCTAGAGGGTGGTGAGATGGGTTTCTTGGAGAAAGGTTATTTAATTTAGTCATAGTAGAGATGGAAAAATTAGGAATAAGACTTGATGTTTATACTTACACAACAATTTTATCTGCATTCTATAAGAATAATCAGCCGAAGATTGGCAATGGGTTGTGGAACCTTATGTTGCTTAAGGGTTGTTCTCACAACCTTGCAACCTTCCATGTAAGGATTCAGTTTTTGGTGGAAGAAAGAAGAGCATGGGATGCTAACAGTTTGATGGGTATGATGTGGCATATTAGGATACCTCCCGATCTGGTAACTTTACGATTTGGTGATCAAAGGCTTTTGCCAAACTGGTTATATGGAAATGGCCAAAAGGGTTTATTCTGCTTTACATAATGAAGGACATAAATTTGTCAGACTATAATCCATTATCTGTGTAAAGGAGGGGGCTTTGATTTGGCATATACAATGTGTAAAGACAGCATGAGTAGGAATTGGTTTCCGAAGGTGGATATCATTTGTAGGTTATTTGAAGGCTTGCGGATGACCAACAAGCTTGGGAAGGCTAGCTATATCATGAAGTTGGCTAAAAATAGGGCGCCCCCTTTTACTGTAGATCGATTGAATGCCTTGCAGTCTATAATGCAGAGAAGGTTGTAGGGCTGCTGATCATGGAGTGTGGCTCCTCTCGAGTGGTTCTGTTCAGGTGGGTGGTTTTCTAGCTCTTCAACCTAGCTAGCCTGCACAGGTCGACTAAAAGACCTGGCCGGAGGTGCTCCGGCAAGGCTCTCCAACGAGAGAATAAGAGAGTGGAGAGGAAAGGAAAAACCCTAGGGTTTTGAGTGTGTGAGGGAATGTACCTCTTAGGGTTGCTATCATTGGGTATTTATAGAGATCCCCATGCTTGCCCTCTAAGTACGAGCTCGTGCCTCGCACACATCGATTGACGTCGCCATGAAGTCATAGATAGGGTTTGATTACTATTTTTAATAATGAGCTGGCACTCCACATGCCCTCATCATTATCTTCAGCGTAACCACCACGGGTGATGTCACAAACGTTACCTAGGGCATGGTAGGATACTGCCCATGGAAAGGTTGTCCCTTAAAGGACAACTGAGTTGAGCGACTCGGCCTAAGCCGAGTGTTACGTCCCCCACGGTATGTGAGACAGTAGGCATGATCTGACTCCTAGCTTGGCCATGGCCAACCTTCATGGCTTGGGCAATCTGCCGTGACTTCTTGACTGGTAAAAGGTAAAGTTCCCTCTGCTCGACCGGCTGTATCCTAGCCGTGCCATAGCCTAGCACCTTGGGTGCCCAATTGGCTTGAAGCATATGAGGCGGTCCGAGCCATATAGTTCGGCCTGCTATAATAGCCCCTTAACTCTTGTTGATACCTTGTATAGGAGGGGTTGATTCTGTGCCCTGGCCGAACCCAACTTGCAGCCGACTTTCAAACGCTTGATCTGAGCTCTTTAGTAGCCGAACCAATTCCCACGTTGTTTTTCGCCAAGGGGAGCATCCCTTCGTCTTTCAAAAGGTGCTACTATCAAAACCCTGCCCAATGGATGGATGCCATGTGTCGCGCTCTGCATCGGTTGGGCAGATGAAAGGACAACCTGACGTCAGAACACCACTGGCATACTGAACGACCGTCCCATCATGGCCACGTGTCATCACCCCATTGGTTGATGGTTTGACGGTTGAGTTTTGAGGTGGGAAATTTGAAAGGTTGCCCTCCTCTATATATAGCCCCAAGGGAGGAGAGAAAAAGATTGTAGAGACCCGTAATTTTGTTTAATACAATTATATGTTTCATAAAGGATAAATGATGATGCTATATGAATATATGTTCGAGGGGTTCGATGTGCAAGAATTTGGAAGATTTGGGTGATAGTATAATATGCATATATGTAAGTATATAAGGGAGAAGTGTGAGAAACACACTCACACCCCTCTTCATTCTCTCCCGTCCCTCTCTCTCCTCTCACAGCTCTCTCATTCTCTCCAAAATTTCTTCATTTCATCTCAAAACCCACTCAAAACAGCCTCCAATCTTTCATCCCTACGCCTATTGTGGTCCGTATTTTGCTGGTTTGAGCTCGGAGGAGTCGTATTGTGTTCGGGTTTCAATTTCAGAAAGCTAGGGCTTGTTCTCGTGGGTTTTGTCCTTCAACCTTGAGGTAGGGATTCTACCTCTCGATATATGTAAAAGAAGTATTTTCCTACATTAATTCATGCCTATGATTGTTGTTGTTGTTGTTGTTGCTGTAGTTGAACCCTTGAAAATCCGCAGAAAATCTGCTCGAACTGACCTGGTATTGATACCACTCTAGTTGGTATCGATACAATTGCCTCTGGAATGTCTCTTAGCCCATCTGTACCGATACTACTTTGACTAGTATCGATACAGACAACTTAAGGACAGTTTTGATGCATTCGTCCCATACTTCATCGTTTTGATGCATTCGTCCCATACTTCATATTTGTTGAGTTCGTAGAGTATCTTTGCATCTCTTGCCCTTGTTCGGTAGAATTTCACTTTGAATACCTCTTGAACTATGATTGAATTGGAATGACACATAATGATGATATGATACGCTTGAACACTTTTTGTCACAACGAGAACATTCAGGACCCATCGACAGGTGGGTGCCTGGCAGGGGGTATCAGGATCGCTCAATTGGCCCGGCAGGAGCAAAAGCTCATATTGGTTACATTCAGAACCTACCAAAGGGTATGGTGCCTGGCAGGGGGGTATCGGGATCTCTTAATTGGCTCGGTAGGAGCTTCAGCTCATGACACCTACGATGAAAAAAC
The DNA here is from genome assembly GCA_019656835.1 of Rhododendron ovatum. Lineage (NCBI taxonomy): Eukaryota > Viridiplantae > Streptophyta > Magnoliopsida > Ericales > Ericaceae > Rhododendron > Rhododendron ovatum. The sequence continues at coordinate 23,801,778 of CM033799.1, forward strand.
GTTGGACACATGTAAGATGAAAATGGTTCTTGCTTGAGTTGTATGACATTCTTTAAGTTGGTGAATCGAGATTATTGAGCCAAGATTGTTGATTATCTTATGGTCCTTATTCTTATACCTATAATGGGATCATCCTAGTATTTCATTTGCATATAATGTTAGTGTAGAGTTTCCTACTGGGCTAGTGTAGCTTAAACCTATTATCATTTTCAAGTACTAACCAGGGACAGTAGCTTACATGCTTGGAGTGCTTGGATGTGGAAAATTCTTTTAAAAGCTAACCTTTGATGTAACGCCCCGGATTTTGGGTACGTTAAATAAAACATTTTATTGAAATAAAAGCTGAGTCTGGCTCTTTATTACAAACAAAACATAAAGGAAGTACTTTTATTACAAACGGGAGGGAACTAAGGTTCCTAACTACAGCTCCGCTTGTTCTTCCATCACGGCTAGCTCCTCGGCTCCAAAGGCCTCCAAGGTGTACAGCTCGCCCTGCTCATCTATGAAATCTGACACATTATACCCGCGTCGCCACCGGTATAATATGCCAGGGTCACCAAAAAGGCAACACCGTGAGCTTAACGCTCAATAGAATATCCAAACCCTTCTAACCCTTAACTTATGAACATAAAGGCATAATAACAACAATTCAACTTAAATCATGCATATAGTCCAAACGAGTATTCAAATCCACGTTCCTTACTCAACTAACGTTGTGTTCATCTTTTAGACTCGTCGTAGACCATGTTATTAACTCACTTTCCTTTTTACCCAAAAACTCATTTTAACTCACCCAACCTCGGTTCCGCCGCGCCGGGTTCCCGAGTATCCTCACAATGGTTCCGCCGCGCCGGGTTCCCATTGGCACACAACCGCATTGGCTCCGAACCGCGGATAACCAAGCACACACCCTACCTCGGTTCCGCCGCGCCGGGTTCCCGAGTATCCTCACAATGGTTCCGCCGCGCCGGGTTCCCATTGGCACACACACACACATCTTACTCACATAATGCACCCAAAACCGGTCATTATGTAGTTTCAAAATCATTTCCTTTCTCGAATACACACTTTTTCATCTTTATTAACACACCCTAGGTGCCATGTCTCTACTATCTTATTTCTCGTGTCACGTTCATCATGCATAGACTCCGTAGTGTAAGACAATCCATACATCAAGTACTTTATCAAATCTCAAAATGAAACCAACAAGAATATACCATTCTAGACTATGTACTCATGCTTGAAACACAATAACCACATCATGCATTTCATAAAATCTCACAAAGATAACCTCATCTATTTCTTATAAAACTTTCAAAGTTACTTTCAAATGAACTTTGTTTGATACAAATCCACTTTGAATGAAAGTTAAGGAAATCTATTTTATACGTGGGGTGGAAGATAAGAAGACCCTACCGTGCTTCTTGGCGGTAGAAGAAGGCTAAGAAGGTTCGGTCGTCGGTTTTCGATTTCGGCGGCGTAACGTCGTCGGTTTGCTTCGAAAGGAAGAGATATGAACTTTTCTCTTCCTAGAAACAACTTCTAACTTATCTAAGCTACTTTTAAAGATCTAACGGTGGTTTTGGAAGGTGGTTTGGTGGTTTCTCTCAAGAACACTCAAGAACTCAAGAAAAGAAGAACTTTGGAAGCAAGAACACTAAGAATTTCTAGAGAGAAGTTGGAGCAAAGTGAGAAGGTGTGAGTTTAAGCTTGGAATGAGCTTCTATTTATAGGCAAAGGCTCTCCCTCTCCTCTCTTTGGCCGGCCCTCTCTCTCTCTCTCTATGTCACACTTTTTCTTCACATGTCAAGCTTGATTGAAAGGTTGGAAGCTAAAATGGTAGGCTTGCATGGCTATGTTAGTCCTTGGATGGGATTCTTGGAAGATATGTTGGCATGGAGGAGACATGGGTACAAGATTCTTGATGTAAACAATTGTAATTGGTACAAAGGAGTACAATGGAGGTTAATGGAGTCAAGATTTTGGCTAGGAAGGAATCACCAAGGATTTTGAAGTACTTTGGAAGATCAAGGTCAAGTACACATCAAATCCTTCTTCTTCTTCCTCCTTCTTCCTTCTCTCTCTCTCCCTCTCCTCCTCTCTCTCTCTCGGCCTCTCTCTCCTCTCCTCTCTCTCGGCCTCTCTCTCCTCTCTCTCCCTCTCTCTCTCTCATGTACTAACTATATATGCATATATATGTATGTACTAACATGTAAGACCACAAATAAATATAGGGTTCTTTAGTACAAAAGGGTAGTTTAGTCTTTAAAGGGGTCAAGATTTCCCCAATAAACAAATATAAAGTACGGTACTTTAATAAATAAAATAATGTACTTTTGTACTCCGGGAATCTTAACAAAACATTAGTTTAATGGGATAAGTACTTTGTTTGGAAGATGAGCCTATTACCCAATGGTTAATAGAATCCCTAATGGTTATTATCCAAGGGATAATAAGGTACTAGTACTTTAAATACAAAAATAAGTTTTTTTGGAAAGACTACATGTACTTTTTATAAAATCCCATGTTTATATATATATATGTACTTAACCATTTAAATAAAGAAAAGGCTTTTGTCCAATGGGTAAAGATTACCCTAATGGTTATTAACCAATGGTCCAAAGGTACTTGGGTACTTTTATTATAAAAAAATAATTGAAAGTACTTTTCAAATGTCACTCATGGTACTTTTATTTAAATCTTTCAAAATCCTTTTATTATAAAGAAATGGGTTTCTTTTATCCAATGGGTAATAATTCCCCTAACATTTATTGTCCAATGGATAAAGAATAAAACCAAAATAATAAAAGAAAATAATAATCAATTTCTAGTCTAGGGTTCAAAAGGTTCAAAAAGGTTCAAGAGGGGTAAAATGGTCATTCTTCGGTTAGGGAAAAGTAACTAGATAACCTTCTAGTTAGGTTACTCCGTCAAGCCGGTTAGAAGCTAACTAGGCTTGCTAAGTCGGACCAAAGTGTCAGAAACGATTCTTGAGGGACAACAGTGCGATTTGGGTTTCAAGTCGGGAAATACGATAATAAGGCATTCGATTTCTTAAAGACTAACCGTAAGAAGATTTAAATAAGAAAACCAACAAGCAGTTAAGAGAAATTAGGAAATTTCGAATAACAACGAGATTTTTATTGAACGAAAAATCGGAGTTGTTACATTTGAGAAGTTACTTGTCCATCTTTGTAAATCATCTTTTGAAAGATGTATTTGTAACTTTAATTGTAAATCTCTTGACTATAGAATGTTGTAATCCTTAACTCTTTTCATACTCTACACTTATGTTTATTTGGGCTGTTGAGCCAATGATGTAATCTATTCGAAACTTGAATTACAAAGTGCAATTATGGAAATGGAATGTTAAACTCTTTGGGGTATCGTATAGTTTATTGTGAGATTTTATTTACAGAAGTCATTTATATTTATGTTAAAAATTGAGGGTGTGACAAAGATTATGCGACCTTTTCTCTCTCCAGAAATCCTCACATCCAGAGCCTTTCTCTTTAGCTCGTCATCTCCAAACTTCAATCCAAGCCCAGATTTGAAGATTCAAGGCTCAAATCCCTTAAAATCTCCAAGTATGTGATCGATTTCTGTCGTTCTTCAACTTTTTCTAGCTTTTGCTTCGATTTTGTGCATTTTTAGGGGTTTTTGGTTATGTGTGAATAGTGAAAATCTGGGGATGAACAATGATGTTCATCCCCATCTTCAACCTATTTTTCCGAGCCGTGGCCACTTTGCCGTACTTGGGTTTTCAGTTGAATTTTGCCGAACTTTCACAATTGGTGGAGTTCTTGCCGAGCCTTGTCCCTTTAGAAGAATCATAGTGAGCCAGTAGGTTAGGCTGAACTTCGTGAGTCATTTGACTTTCCTGACATCAAACTTTCATTCTTTCTTTTCTTTGTTTTTGTTTGGTTTGGCTCTCCCGGTTATCGACATTTCTTCTCGGGGGACGAATCCGTCGGTCCACTAGTGAAGGAGCTGCTTGAAAGATATAGGAGTCATGACCATTGGTCCCCATCGATGTTGCCCAAGCAATCCGAAGAATTCAACATCGAGCCAGAAATCTCGTACACCTCAGAGGGTTCTGCGGAGTCTGAAGTCGAACCCCAGCGCGGGAGTGAGGCCAAGTCAAGGTTCACTCCTGGAGCTTGAACGTCAACTTCTATCCCCCTAGAGCAAGACATTGATGAGTCGATTTCCCTAGGGGACATCGACCTTTGCGAGAATGGCATGGTTTGCCCTCATGCCCATTTTTTCAACGACGATGAGGTTGAATATTAAAACTTCATTCGGGAGTACAATATTTCTGTCGACATATCACTCAACCATGTCCCAAGTGACAGCATCAAGGATAAGGCCGAGGATAACCCCGGGCACATCACAGTTCCTCTGATGGCAATCTGTGAAGCCGGGCTTCGGTTCCTCTGCACCCATTTCTTAAGGAGGTTTTGTTTAGATATAACCTAGCCACCCATTAACTAGCTATAAACAACTACTGAATTATCATGTCCGTCATAGCCTTGAAGGAGAACCACGGGTTGATTTTCAATGTCGCCGACCTCTTCCACACATATACCATGTCTCGGCATGGTGGATCTGAACATCGATACCTATCCACCCATCGAAACATGGACCCCCTGATCACCAATCTACCTGACATGGATAAATGGGCAACCTTTTATCAGGTCTGGGGCAATTTTGAGTTCGGCAACATGCCAAAACAAAATTACTCTGTGCCGAGGGTGGCCGATACTAGAGGTTTGTCTCTTTTTGTTCAAACGTATTTTGCCTCTATGGTTAGCTCGGTACTTTTGTTTGATGAGTTACCGAGGGTGGTCGATACCAAGGCTAAAGTTGTTGATGAGGCCGAATAGGACATTTATCTACTAGCTCAATCTTGACAATGAAGTTCAAGAGCCTATACTTCCTGGTCTGAACGTGCCCTTTCAAACAATGACTTCAGTTTTTGACGAGACGATGTTATCTAGGAGATATGGTTAAAGGCTGAGCACAAGAGATGACCTACATGCGGCTCGGGTGGGGACTTCGACCGGTGCCCTATAGGAAAAGAGGCAAAAGATGTCCCACGATTCCCAAGCCCAAAGAATAACCGAGCCCCAAGGGACTGAGAAGGATAAAACAATTGCGTCGGCTGTCTCTAAATCGCAGCCACTGGAGAATCCCAATGATACAGGTATGGACACTGTTATCCACCAAGAGTTCACCCCCTCGTATGTCGACGTCGACAGGAGGCTAGTGACCATTGGTGATAGTGTGAAGGTCAATTGCCATGACTTTTTTGCAAGGGCTGGCATTGCCGAAGGACATGGAAAAAGTGCCCAAGAATTTGATGCCGAGCCTGGTTGACATGTGCTTCCACCAGATTCAGGTTCGGATATTTGAGCTTTGCTCATTTTCCTTCTAATTGCTTTGTTCTTGTCCAACTTATAATGGCTTCCCCTTTTGCAGGCCAGCCAAGCTGCCCTCAATGCCACAATGAAGATGATGCTCCACACTACTGAGAGGACTCATTATAAAAACAAGTTCAAGAATGGACATCTAAAAGTGAAGAACTTGGAGCAGAAGCCGACCGATGCCGAGGTAGAAAAAGAGAGGCTGAAGAAGGAGGCGGCCGATGCTAAAGAAGAGGTTCGAGTTGTCCAAGGTCAAATGGAGAAGATGGAGAAGGATGAGAAAAAGAAGCTAAAGGCTGCCAATGTCAATGGTTATCAGGACAACATGAACCGAGTAGCAAAAGAGTACAAAAGGACCGCCATGGGGATGGTGAATGAGGAGCTTACTTTGAGGATTCCAACTGCTTTTAGGATGGGATATGAGGCCAGAGCCATAGCCGTGGCAACCATAATGCAAATGGAGCCTGGCCAGGAGCTAATGGACACACTCGCCTAGCCGTAGATGCCCGAGCTTGAATTCTTGTATACTATTGAGCAGTGTGAGCCCCTTCCCCCAGAGAATGATGATGAAGATGATGTGTGATAAGCACCCAATATTGTAGATATTTGGTGCTCTAGTCCTCTAGTTTGAAGCGTATTTACATTTAAATTATCGTTGTTATTCAATATTGCACGTGAGGTGTTTTGTTGAATTTTATTGGTGAAACATGCAAATGAGGCGTATTTTGATGCCAAGAACTTCCATGAGGGTAACCGGGCACTCAAGGCCCTGTGGTGCCATGTTACCAAGTCCTTAGAGTCAAGTGACGATGTCCCGGAGGATGCTCGGGAGGTGCCTAGGCAAGGAAGGCAAAGTTGCATCTGAAATCTGCATTTTCTACCAATGTTATCAATAACATCCTTGAGGGTATCGATGCCATTTATCCCATTTTGGTCCAGAAGCTATCCAGCCTTAAGGGTATTGACAACTATTCATGAAGTTATCGATACTTGTTTCTTTCGACAGATATTTTGTTGCTTTTTCAGGCTTTCCATTTATGGAAGCTTTCTTTTAATAGGTAGTTCTTTTGGGATATTTTGTCTATTGTAGAGAGAGAAAGCCTTTGTGTATTTATAGGGCTCTCCCTCACAATATGTACCTACCTAGTCTTTAAACTTTAAGTCTTTCTCTTTCCTAGAAACACCATTGTTAACCTATCAAGCTTTTGAGTTATTTTCTTCAAGAACTACTTAAGGTATTAGTCGTTTATTGTTTTCTCGTTTATTAATGTTATAGCTACAGTTGAGATCTTTACCAATATTAAGTTTATTTTCATTTTTGTCGGTTAAACATGTTTATCATTTCTAGCATGCTTTCTAGTCTCTTAGCTATGTGTGAGTAGTTATTTGGCTAAGTCTTGGGCTACTCTTTCCCAATGACTTAGGTGGTTATTTGGTTCTCCAACCCTCGGGCTTAAAATCATGATTTTCGGAATAAGAACTGATCTTGCATTTTTGGTCTAAACTAGGGGTGTTAACTCCTTGGCATGTCGTTTAGTCAAGCAGTCTTGGCACGCGATATGCCTAGAGCTCGTGGCCTCCTATGTGTTTGATTAATGAGTTAAACAAGTTAGTTTGCCTCCGATAAATCACATCTTTTGATAAACGTAGACTTTAAAGCTAAATCTTCCAAGCATGAGCATGCGGTCATGACTCTCGCTTGAGTTATAATCGAGAAATTTAATCATTTTTGAATTGGGCGGCTTAGTATAATAAGATATGACCATGCCAAAGTTTGTAATAGTTGAATAGGGGGTCGCTGAACTTTGGCAGATGAATTTGAATGTAACTCTTTCGCACTTAAATTTTAATGCTCTAGAATGGTGTTTGTCATGCCTTAGAACTTTTTTCAATTATGTATGTTGCTTTGTCATTAACCTATCTTAGTCAAAGTAAAATAGACTTGGTAAATTTTGAGATATATGATGGTTTTACTCACTTAAGTGTGAGAATAACCGAGTGTCGGATCAACCTTTGTGTTGATGATAAGCATGGGTTCGAACTGAACGAAGTTTAAGCCCCAACCGTGGTGTGGTCTTAGGCTCGGTGGGACCCGTACGTCCAGGGTCCTTAATGACCGTCGTAGTGGCCGAAGCGATGGCGCAAGCGCCATTGTACCATTTTGATCAAAGTTGTTAGTATGCTCGGCCTGAGTTGAAAAAACACTTAGAAAAATTTCTACAAAATTTTTGCTGCACCAAAGTCTGAAGCTAAACAAACTGTTGTACTAGTATTGAAACTTGCACTAAGTACATTGAGAAAATGAAATGACCAGGCTAAAGATGGCTATACATAGGATAGTTGTGGCCGAAGCCGAGACAAAAACATAAAACAGATAAAAAGCCGAAGCTTGAACTTGCTCAACAAAAATGATGGCCGAAGCGGAGAATCTCTTAAAGAAAAGCCTTTTTGAGGTTTTAAGCATTCAAAGGGTTGTTGACGGTCTTGTTGTTCATGTCATCTAGCTCATAGGGTCCTTCTCCTACAATTCGAACTTTGCGGAATGGACCTCCCAGTTTGGTTTGAACTTTGTCTTCTTGTTGGCCTAGACAACTTTCCTCCAAACCAAGTCATCAGGCTTGAAGGTCTTTGCTCAAACGTTGTGGTTATATCCTCTTGCCACGTCTTGCTGGTATTCTGCAAGCTTAAGTCGTGCGTCATCCCTCTTTTCCTCGGCCAATACTAATTCCATTTCAACAACTTCGTCATTCATTTTTGGATCAAGAATTTTGATCCTGAAGTTGGAAATTTAGATTCGAGAGGGATTACGGCCTTCATGTTGAATGCCATGCAGAAGGGTGTTTGGCCAGTTTATCGTCTTGGAGTAGAGCGATAAGCCTAAAGGACCGGTGGGAGTTCTTCAACCCATTTACCTCATTTGGAGTTGAACTGACACTTAATTCCTATGCAAGTGGTCTTGTTAGTAGCCTTGGCTTCGCCATTTCCCTGTGGGTAAGTAGAGGTAGAGTTAAAAAAATCTGATCCCAAATTCCTCAGAGAGGCTTGTGAGGTCCTTGCCAACAAACTGAGTTCCATTGTCCGAGACAGTGGCATAAGGGATGCCGAACCTTGTCACAATGTTTTTCCAAACAAAGTTTCTAACATCAACTTATGTGATTGTGACAAGGGGTTCGGCCTCCACACACTTAGAGAAATAGTTCGTTGCAATGATAAGATACTTGAATTCCCTTGGTGCCATTGGTAACTTGCCGACAATATCAAGCGCCTACTGAGCAAAAGGCCAAGGGTTTGTTATTGGGGTAAGATTTTGTGTCGACTGCTTGGGGATTGGAGAAAATAACTGACACGGTCGGCACTTCCTTACCACTTCTTCACAATCTTTCTTCATGTTTTTCCAAAAGTAACCTTGCTTAACGCCCGTTGGCAGAGTTATCGGCCACCAGAGTGGCAACCACAACTTCCTGAGTGAAGCTCTTTTAAGATAGCAAGGACTTGGGTCGAATGAACCACAAGGAGGTATGGCCCTAAAATAGATTTCCTATAGAGTTGATCGCTTTTAGAAAACCAGTAGTACATAGCTTTATTCCAAACCCTGAAGGCTTCCTTTTTATACTTTGGTAGAATGTCACCTTTGAGGAAGGTAATAATTTCATCCTGTGGGCAGCAATGCCCTAGGAATTTCCGGATTCCAAAATGCAAGGAGGCCCGAATCGAGGGAGCGCTAGCGGGGAAGCAAGCGCTCGCAAAATACAGAGTCGCCACTCGGGTTTTGAAGGTTCGACACCCAAGGAACCGTATTTCGAAGCACTTGCCGCGCTGTTTGATTTGAAAAAGTTAAGGAACCAGTCCGTCATAACCATATCTGGGTTCGGGAGCCAGGTTACGAGAGGGGAAGGGTTTTATGGCACCCCTCTCGCCCAATCCGGAGATCGATCTCTACTTAGGCATTTGCGAAAATGTTTATTTTGCGATTCTGTTTGATTAATCAATTTTAGCCAATTAGGGCGGGGGAACAGTTAATCGGGGATTTAAAACTGTAACAGTTTGCAGGATGTGATGAAATATGGCATGGATGGTTGAGATGGCAAGTAATAAATAAAATAAAATTCAAAACGTCGATCACACATCAACACAGTGCCGTGTATGATTTTGGCACGAACAAACAGCCAGCTTGCATGCGTGAGTTCATCTGCATGCAAGCAAACCATCGCGCAACAAAACCATACACTCGCGCGAGTGTTCATGCCCTACCCATGTTTTGAATTTTATCCCCTTCTGGGCTCTGGAGGGACCAGTGCTCACCCAGGTGCAAACCAAGCAGTTTATGGGTACTTGAAAGTAAACAATATTACAGTAGGTAAATGGAAATATTGAGAAAACACGACCCCTAAACAGTGGGGGTATCTAAACAGAGGCCAAGGTCAAGCTGCTCATGCAAGGGCAATTCCTGAAAAAAACACCAAAGCATCGCGCGAGGGAGTTATATACACGCGCGATTGTTCAAACTGGACTTCCAGGAATTGCTTTGCAAGCTTGGGGCTCTGAGACATATTCAAGAGCATCCCAAGAGCATTGCAAATGAAGGGGAGCTATAAACTAAACTAAACTACTACTTTTAACATGCAATCAGTGAATTAGTTCCTTTTAAAAGACTTGAAAGTGACTATGAACATAACCATAAACTTAAAGACCAGCATCCCTTCCCCACGTGGTCCAATCTCACGCAGACAGAACAGTCGCGCGAGGGTACGGGACCAGCGCGCGAGGGTATTGCTGGTAACGGCTCTTGAAACCTTGCTAGCTTTAGGGCCAGAACTGGTATTGATTACCAGCCTTGACCCTGCCAGCCCCCCTCAGGGGTTCGAACAGTGAGCAGAAAGGTATTATACCTTTGCTTGAGTGTTTTGGAGATGGCTTGAATAAGGTGATGAAGCTTGGAAGGTGATTGTATGGGAGTGGGTGTGGTGTGTTTGTGCTTGAGCTTTGCCTTCTTCCTTCTTGGATGGAAATTTGGTACCCCCTTCTTGGATAGAAATTTTGTAACCCTTTGCAATGAAGCATGGGGGGTATTTTATAGGAGAATGGGTTGGTTGGTGGCTAGCTAAGGCCATGTAACCAGCCAACAAGGCTGGCCACAAATGCTTGGTGGAGAAGTGGGGTGGCAAAGGTGATGGGAGAATGGGGGTGAGGTGGTGCAAGGGGAGCCCCCCCAGAAGGCTGCTCAGCCGACGAAAACGGGGTCACATAGGCCTGTAGCCCCCTGACCACCACGCAATCCGGGTGAAAACGACAGGTGTTGACCATCGCGCGAGAAAGTGAGAGCATCGAGCGAGGGTCAAGCCAACCCCACGAGGGTCAACAGTCAAAGCTTTGACTTTGACCACCACCTGGCAAATGGACCATCGCGCGAGGGTCCCAGTGTGTCGCGCGAGTATCGAACCCAAGGTCCAGGTTCTGATTCAAGGGTTTTAGGGCTAAGGATGGGTTCCGCATACACCGAACTCAAGCCATTCCAAGTTCTCGAGACTGTTTTCGACCTGATTCATCATCGGGGAAACAAGAAACCGAGGAACAAAGTAAAACGATCGGGAATTCAGATTGGGGTGTCTACAGTAGTCCCTCTTTGACGGCACGCGGAGCACCATTGGCTGGTACGGGTAACGTCAAAGATTTCTAGACACCCATCCAATTAACCCAAAAGCCGATTAGACAAAAAGTGCAAGCAAGTATATACAAATACCGTGCACCAATGGATTGATGAGCAGATTGATTGCTGATCCGAATTTGGACAGATGGATCATCGCTGATCGATAATCGAACGGATGGATCGTCGCTGATTGAAATTGGACGGATCGTCGCTGATTGAAATTGGACGGATGGATCGTCGCTGATTGAAATTGGACGGATGGATCGTCGCTGATTGAAATTGGACGGGTGGATCGTCGCTGATTGAAATTGGACGGCTGGATCGTCGCTGATTGAAATTGGACGGATGGATCGTCGCCGATTGATAATCGGACGAATGGATCGTCGCTGATTGAAATTGGACGGATGGATCGTCGCCGATTGATAATCGGACGGATGGATCGTCGCAGATTGAAATTGGACGGATGGATCGTCGCTGATTGAAATTGGACGGATGGATCGTCGCCGATTGATAATCGGACGGATGGATCGTCGCTGATTGAAATTGGACGGATGGATCGTCGCTGATTGAAATTGGAAGGATGGATCGTCGCTGATTGAAATTGGACGGATGGATCGTCGCTGATTGAAATTGGACGGATGGATCGTCGCTGATTGAAATTGGACTGATGGATCGTCGCTGATTGAAATTGGACTGATGGATCGTCGCCGATTGAAATTGGACTGTACACGAGCAGACCACTGCTGGGGATATAAACGTGCCTCGGATTTTAAAAGTCATCGACTCACAATAAGCCTCAAAATCGTTGTAGCGCCTACGCGAGAACCTATGGGCTCTTCAGGGTGGATAAGCATGATTGGGCTTGTCCAGAAGCTGCGTTGGGCCTGGAGACCAAATCAAACCATCGCACGGCATCATCACTCCATCGCGCGAGGGTTCCCTATTCAGGCCTAGGTCTGTTAAGAGCCCAGACCCGGCCCGGACCTATTTTCTTCCATACAATCGACGGGGACGTTCGAAAACCGCTCACAGCAGTTTCAAACTCTCTCCTACACTATTCTCTCTCAAACTCTCCCTCTCCCACCCTTGATTTCGTCCAAAAATCGAGTAGACCCACGTGCGTATCATCATCCATGGCTGACCACGGCAATGGTGGCGGTAGAGGAGAAGTTGTTGATCGTCCAGGGGGCGAGGGAGGACGAATGGTGGTTGAAACAGAGGATCGGCCGCCAACGGGGGCCGTTGTAGACACTGGTGCAAAGGTAACGGGCGGTGGCGATGGCGAACAGGGCCACGAGCAGGAGGTGGGTGGAGGCGTTGAGCATCACGCGACGGTGGCGGAGGATCGCGCGACAGAGGGGGTTGAGGCCGCGAGTACTGGAATCGAGCAACTGGACCCGAGTGTGGCCGTGAGTGGTTCTGTGGTGGTTGGTAGTGGTTTTGGCAGAGATACCGGCAGCGGAGGCGCTGGTGGTGATGGCGTTGGTGATGATGGCACTGGGCCGAGCGAGACCCCGCCGAGAGACCCGGCGAAGGGCAAGGGAGTGGCGGCCGAGGAGGAGGAGACCATGGGGGTTCCTGAGGAGGAGGTACTGTTTTGGCCGGGAGCCACGTCATCGGGCCACAGGCCGATCACAAGACCGGATCTTGCGGAGTTTCTGAGTGACGAGAGATTAGCCCGGCTTCTGGAAGAGGATCCCATGATTGGGGCTGCCGTGTTAGAGGCTCGAGAGGAGCGAGAGCGGGAGATAGCCGCTTCAGAGGCTACGGCGAGGGCCGAGAGAGCGAGGGCCGCTGAGGAGGAGATATTGAGGGATGCAAAGACCGAGGAGCGGATGGGAGTCAGGGTACACGGGCCTAGAGTGACGGCAGTGTCGGAGGCTGAGGGTTTGACTCGTGCTCCATTTTCAGCAGAGGGGTATAGGCTACCGGCTCCACACCTGTTTGTACCGTCAGGATTTGCGGCGTACAAGCCACGACAAGCGGAGTATGACCCCGAGCTTGTTCTGAGAGACCCCGATACCCATATTTCGAGCAGCTGGTCTGAGGTAAATTTCTGAACGTCCTTCATTTCCTTTTGTAATTGTAAATTCAATATGATGCATGTTGCTTACATACCGAAAAAACGTAGGATAATCCTTTGAAGTAAATTCGAATAGTGACACTAGTTCCACGTTAAATGCCATGCATGAGACATAATAACTTGAACCAACCATCTACTGCCGAGTTATATTGATTACCTAGAACTTGAGAATGAAAACTTCACATGCTGATATATCCCCTGTTGCTTGTTTTCATGACTAATGCAGGAGAGAGCGAGACAGAGAGACATTCGGGGTTTCGGGGGTGCCTGCAGTTCCTTGGCGTTGTACCAGGGTTTGCCTGAGGGGGTGAGGCAGTTGGTGGACGAGGCAGGTTTCGGGGAGTTCATACAGACCCTTACTCCGGTGAGGAATGACCATGCGGTCTTGGTTGCGCTTGCAGAGAGGTGGAGGGATACCACCAACACCTTCCACCTGCCGCTTGGGGAGATGACGGTGACGCCTACTGACTTTGCAGCGATCACCGGTTTGAGGGTTGGAGGCGACCCTATCCCGTTTGACTCGGGCATTCAGGAGGACGAGGCGGCCCTGGAGTGGTTCTTGGGAGAGGTGCCCAAGGTTGAGGAGGGGATGGCGAGATATGGGCAGTTCACCCGGTACCTTGCAAAGGAGGTGGCGACCGAGCAGGAGGCGGAACAAATGGCCCGAGCATACCTGTTGTACCTTTTGGGTGCTACCCTGTACCCGAACAGGCGTAGCAAGGTCCACCTATCGTACTTGCCTGCACTGAGGGATCTGAGGACGGCCTCACGCTTTGACTGGGGAGGAGCTGCGCTTGGGGCAGCTTATGGTTTCATGGGGGATTCGTCGAGGACTGAGATGAGCACTGCTGGCTACTGGCGCATTTGGGAGGTATGATCATAATATAATAAAGTACATTTCCATTATATACTTATCTGTTTGAATACATAAACTGTTCAAGAACATTCCTGCATCGCACTAACGATTTGAACTTTGATAACTGCGCAGCTTTGGGCCTACGAGGTTTTGAACATGTGCCGTCCAGTGACGAAGAGCCTTGACTTGGGGATCCTCCCACGTGCTCATATCTAGAGTAAGAAGAATATGGGAGAGAAAAGAGGGAGAGGCGACCTGAACGGCTTCAGGGTGTACCTAGACGAGCTCCGACCCTCGCAGGTATAACATGATCTCATTAAATAGAGGTATGCACCCCTTTTATTGCTTTAATGCTGTCGCTGACCGACGCTTGCATTGTTTGCTTGTGCAGGTAGAGTGGGACCCTTGGAGAGTGGCAGAGCCAGAGCCTGAATACTTGGCCAGGAGCAGGGTTGTGACAGCGAGCAGAGTGCTGCTGGAGTCAGCCTTTGGTTGGCAGTGGTACTTGGGTGACCGAGTGACACGCCAATCACTTGGCTATGCGGAGTTCCAGGTACCCGGACCGCTTCCACCACGGGCTTCACACACAGGGGAGTACACGTTGGCCGAGCTAGAGATCTTCACGCGGCCTGACACCGACTTGACATGCTACCTGCGTCCCGGCATGGACTATGCAGCTTACCAGAGAGAGCGCTTGGCGGGGCCGCTGAGAGTGCGGGAGTTCACGGAGGTCCGGAGTCAGGCCCGGGGAGCCGCTGAGGAGAGGAGAGCCATCACTGCGAGGCAGAGCAGTGGTGAGAGTCATGCGAGATGGGGTCCGAGCGGACCTGTGAGAGGTGGGCCACCAGAGTTGACATGGCAGATAGCAGTGGTGGATTCTCAGGGCAACCCTGCCGAGCTACACTTAGTTCCTGCCAGAGTTGAGCCAGCGCCTGTCACTGTGCCGGTAAGACATTGTATCCTTCATTATTGTACTTCCATAAAAATCTTGAAACATTGCTCTGTTGCTTATGTTCAAATCACCCTTGCAGGTGCCCAATGAATGGGTGAACGAGGCTGTTCGGCGTATGCTTGCAATGGAGAACGTGATAAGGCGGGCGGCGAGTGGCCTGCCCTTGGACTTGCGATACCCACCACCGGCAGCTCAGAGATCTCAAGTATACCCTTCAACGAAACGATACATTCCTGCATTCGATACTTGATATATGCATGCTTTGCTCGATACATAGTATACTTTAATTGCCATTGACTTTGAAATTGATTGTACCTGTCTGCAAACATACAATTCATAGGATATATACTAAATGCGCAAAAATTTACAATGCAGACATAGGGACGGGCGGCTCCTAGAAGGAAAAGCACGAGAGAGCCTCCACAAAAGAAGCTAGCAAGCAGGACTCTCGCTCCTCCACCTACTACTAGACCACAGACACGGGGCATGCAGCCACCTGTTGCGAGTGAGGAGGCGGCCCGAGAGGCCGTGGCGCGCGCCGAGGAGAGGTATCAATTGAAGATGCGCCAAAGGCCCTCGCAAGACGAGCCGGTCCGCAAGATGCTGCTGATCCTGCCCGAGGAGTCAGAGGAAGAGGAGGAAGAGGAAGGAGAAGAAGAAGAAGAAGAAGAAGAAGACGAGGAGGCACCCGACAGCAGCGGCTCAGACGACTCGGCCGATGATCCTGGTTTTAGACAGGATCCTAGAGAGAGAGACGACGACGACGACGACGACGACGACGGAGACGGAGATTGGTTTGGGGAGGATTGAGGGCTACTAAGAAGCCTCATTCATTTTCCACATCTTGATTTTTGCTTTTGGGCCTGCGCGCCTGCGTAGATAGATGGAAGGCCGGAGCGCCTTAACTGATACTTGATACACGTTTTTTAGGCCTGTGTGCCCTTTTGACTTGATGGGCGAGTGTGCCCGACTAGACATGATGACTTTTGTGTGGCCGACGCGCCGCATGCACAGCAGTTTCCCTTGCTTTGATATGGATAGATCATGGTTTTAGCTATAAAATTTGCGTTTTCAGTTATTTTACTCCTGTAATGAACTTAGAGTAAATAAATATTGCCACTAATACCAAGCTTGCATTGATAATGTACCGAGACTGTTCACAAACACGCATGTACGCACATAGAGAATTAACTCAGAGGAAATACGTGAAATGTACCTAAGGACACGGCTAGGATACGAGGAAATGAAATATTGGACACTTATAAGCCAAAACTCAAAATGTTCTATCTTGGATAATAAGGACACTTCCGGGAGGTCACATATATACAAAATGACCTACGAGAGCTGACAAAATCGAGAAACGCATCCCGAGACACAAAATTACCCAAAAACCCTACAAAGGACACAAAAGGGACACGAGATGGAAAAACATGACTCTATTATGTCCCGGACTGAAACCGACACCTCCGTACGGTCACATTAGGTCACTATGACTTGTACGGCCTGAGAGAAATGGACACGAGCCTTTGGACCGAGTTTCGAACTCCCGAAACGCTCATTTGGCCTTGAAACGAGCCACCGAGGGTTCAAAAACCTCGTTAAGCGCAATATTTCGAGTCCGATGCTTGGATATGGTTGGATATGCTCATAGTGACTTGCCGGAACCACAAAAACTGCAAAAGTACCCTTGGAATAGGAAGCGATCAAAATTGGACAGTAGCTGGTGGAATCTGTCAAGCAGCAGACTGGACCGTCGCGTGAGGGTTTGAAACTGTCGTGCGATGAAGTGGAATTGCACACTCGCGCGATGGAATGAGATGATCGCGCGATGGTTGGGACGTGCCAGGCCACCCTTATTTGACCACTTTGGATTTTTGGGACGACCAAGCCTTGTCATCACCCTTTACTGCTCAGAGTACTTCAGAGGGGGGGCAGTGCAGAGATGCCTTCACTTTGGAGAATAGAATGCCACGTTGTATGATATTTGCACTGGGAAAGGAGAACACTTCATGTACTCTGTCTATAAAGAGAACAATGCTTTGCTGATGAAAGGCATCCCTCCCACAGTTTGAGAGTCCCACGAGAGAGAGAATGGCAAATAATCTTCCGGCCTTAATTAGCCCATGGCTCACCGCCTTTGTTGCTGGAGATTGGCTGTCATTCCGGTTTCACGGGCTGGCCACATTCCGTTTCCTCCGCAATGTGAGGGTCCGTCCTGAGTTTCTGAGGGCAGCCCTACAATTCTGGGACCCAGAGGTTCACGTGTTCAGGTTTGGGGTTAACGAGCTGTGCCCAACCGTGGAGGAATTCCAAGCATACCTCTAAGGAGTCGCCTCAAGCGTGATTGTCGTGCCACCTTACAGGAAAAGCATGCCAAAGCTCCTACAGTCAAGTCTTGACATTACCCGAGGAGCGGCCGAAAGTTTGCTAGCCGAAGGGCAGATCAACGTCATGCGCTTAATGGAATGGTATGGGCCAGAAGGGGACGTAGAGAGTATAGCCGTGCAGGCTCGACGTCAATTTGCCCTGGCAATCGGCGTGCTAGCTGCTTATCTACTGGTATCTCCAAATGGGCAAGTCAACCCCGCGCTGGTGAGCGTCGCAGCTCAACTGGGAGCCCGAAGAAATGTGGTACCGCTGGTTCTGGCGGAGACACTCATAGGTTTGGATTTGGTTTCTTCTGGCCAAACAGACGTGTTCGGCGGTAGTCCACTACTACTACAGGTTAGCTTGGTTCTCACTCAGCTCACCTTTTTCCGGCTTTCGCACGTTCTGTTTTTACCTCGTCTCTCAGCTAAGGCTATATAGGAGCTTCTCACTTGTCTTTTCCTCTCAAGCTTTATATGACTTCTCACTTGTTTTTCCACTCATGCAGCTCTGGTTATCCGACAAATTGGGATTGCTTACAGCACCGGAAGCAAACTGGCCCCACTTGCCCGGCCGAATGCATCAGCGGGGTATGATCTACCCGGAAATGTCTGTGCATCAATGGTACACATTCATGAGAGAAATGCTGCCGAATGAGATCATATGGCGGCATGAAGCCTTAAACATTCCAGACATGGCCTTGAGTTCTGTAGGTTTCGAGAGAGTAGTGATCGCTGGGCTGACCGCTTTCACATTCTACATCCCCGGACGTATCCTTCGTCAGTTAGGGATGAGCCAAGGGCTTCACCGAGCTGGGATTGAAGACTTCCAAATCCCTGCCTTCACTGCCCAGAATTTGAGAGGATATGAGCACAATTGGGGCCTGAGGCAAATCGGAGGAGCCGACCCTGACTTTAGCACGGAACTTACGCACCGATATCAAACATGGCTAAGAAGGGAAATCACAAGCAGGCAAAACAACAACTGAATTCTAACGAACCCCGATGATCTAGAATAAACCGTGAGCCTTTTCAAGGCCTCGAGCACTTTATTCTGTTTTCATGCTTAACTCTTTTTAAGACTGCTCAGCCTGTGTAATAGAAGTTATAATTTAAATAAAAATGAAAGTTTGAGAGTTTTCCCCTTTTGATACAAGTGTTGAACCGCCGTGTCGTCCAAGTATCGAGTTAACTTCTGGTAATAAGGAACCGTGGATCAAGTTGATGGATTGTGACCGAATCTCACGGAGAGATTGCCTACGTATCCCCTTTCGGGGAATCAGGTCAGCACGTAGTTCAGGCTAAGGTTCACTCGAGTATTTTAGCTCTCCTTTTACGCTCTAAATTTTGCCTAGCACTGCCACTTCGGGTTTTCAGCCTAGCGAGCTTTGATTGATGCCTATTTATTTTTGCCTAAACCGCCTTCTCAGGTTTTCGATCTAGCAGGTTTGCTCTAATTTTTGCTTGGAACCGCCCACCCTTGCGGTTTTCGGCCCAACGAGCTTCTCTCAGGGATAGTATCGTTTGAGTTGATCTAGGTTAACCAAAGAGCTGAATCCGTTGCCGTCGAGATCGATGAGTTGAGCCGCTCCCCCGGAAAGGATGGTCTTAATGATGTAAGGTCCAGAACGCTTGGGTCGAAACTTGCCACGGGGGTCAAAAACTGGTGCCCGAATCTCTTTTGTGACCATGTCTCCTTCGACCAAGTCTCTAGACTTCACTTTTTTGTTGAATGCCCGGGCAATTCTCCGCTGATACCCCTGAACATGATACAAGGCCCGGAGCCTCCTCTCGTCAAAAAGCATAAGTTCAACAAATCTCCCACTGAGCCATTCAGATTCTGAGAGTTTCGATTCCACCATGATTCTCAAAGATGGCACCTCAAGCTCTATAGGGAGGACTGCTTCCATCCTGTAGACCAAGGAATAGGGGGTTGCCCCCGTTGACGTTCGAATCGACGTTCGATAACCCCAAAGAGCTAAAGGCAGCTGCTCGTGCCAGTCCCTGGCGGACTCTGCAGACTTCTTGATGATTGTCTCGACATTTTTGTTGGCCGCTTCAACTGCTCCATTTGTTTGGGGACGATAGACCGTTGAGTGATGGATTTGGATCTTGAATTCTTCGAAGAGTTCCAGGACCCTGCCTTTGAAATGACTCCCATTGTCCGATACGAACGCTTGCGGAACCCCATATCGGTAGATGATGTTTTTCCTGATGAAGTGAGCAACTTGAACCGCCGTTAGGGTTTTATAAGATTCGGCCTCCACCCATTTGGTAAAATAGTCTATCGCCACGAGGATAAATCTATGACCATTTGATGCAGACGGTCTAACCATGCCAATGACGTCGATGCCCCATACAGAGAAAGGCCAAGGCGAAGCCATGCCAAATAGGTTGGAGGGTGGAACATGCATTAGATTAGCATGAATTTGGCATTTGTGACATCGCCGCACATAATCCACACACTGAGATTCCATAGTAGACCAGAAATAGCCTTGGCGCAAGATTTTCCGAGCCAGCATGACGCCGCTCATGTGAGGGCCACAAACCCCCTCGTGGATTTCTTCCATGATTCTGACGGCCTCGGTCCCGTTGACACAGAGCTTGTGCATTCCGCAATGAGACCTCTTGTATAACTTTTCCCCCACAAATGATGTACTGGGCGGCTATCCTCCGCAATGCAGTCTGATCCTTTTTAGAGGCCTCAGCCGGATACGTGCCATTCTCGACGAAGTTCCATATGTCATGGTACCAGGGTAGGCCATCATCGACATCATCGATGGCGTTGACGTATTGATAAGCGGGGCGGTCCCGCTGTTCAATCAAAACTGGGCGCAGTTTGACTCCCAACGGCAATTCGACCATGGATGCCAAGGTCGCGAGTGCATCGGCGAATCGGTTCTTCAAACGGGTGATGTGGGTGAAAGTCACTTTGTTAAAGCAAGGAATTAGCCCCTCCAAATCCTGATGATACGGTTTCAACCCCTCTTCACGCACCTTCCAGTCCCCATTGGCTTGAGATACAACGAGATTGGAGTCTCCGATAACTTCGAGCCTGTTCAACGCCAAGCGTGAGGGCAGCCTCCATGCCCACAATACAGGCCTCATATTCAGGCTTGGTTGTTTGTAACATCGAAGTTTAGTTTGAATGCAAGCGGAATATGAGAACCATCGGGGGCGACTAACAAAACCCCGATCCCAAATCCTTTCTGATTGGCCGCCCCATCGAAGTAAAGAGTCCAAACATCTTCGACAACTGTTAGCACTTCCTCATCTGGGAACACAAAATCTGCATCTTCCGGTCCGTCCACAGGGTGATCAGCCAAAAACTCTAGCAATGGCTCGCCCCTTTACCGACTTTCTTGTGACGTATTCGAGATCGAATTCTGCCAAGAGGAGCAACCAACGTGCTAACTTACCAGTGAGGGCTGGTTTCTCAAACAGATACTTGAGTGGATCCATTCGAGAAATCAACTTCACTGGGTAAGCCAGCATGTAGTGTCTCAACTTCTTAGAGGCCCATACCAAAGCCCAGCACGTTTTTTCCAAGGCGGTGTAGCGCTCTTCAGACCCAACCATTTTCTTACTTAAGTAGTAAACGGCCTTCTCAACTCCCTGGTCCCCCTCTTGAGCTAGCAAGCATCCCATGGATGTAGAACTCACAGACAAGTATAGAATCAAAGGCTTTCTAGGCACTGGTGGCATCAAGACAGGCGGGTTTTGAAGATAACTCTGAATGGACATGAAGGCCGCCTGACATCTGTCCGACCATACGAACTGGGGTGTCCTTCTTGAGTAGACGAAACATCGGCTCGCAAGTTAAGGTTAACTTGGCGATGAACCTGCTGATGAACTGAACCTTCCCCAAAAAGCTTCGCACTCCCTTTTCAGTCTCCGGTGGCTTCATTTCAAGCACCGCTTTGATCTTTGATGGATCGACCTCAATCCCACGTGTAGTAATCATGAAACCGAGCATCTTGCCTGCCGTGACCCCAAAGGTGCATTTCTGTGGATTGAGACGCATGCGGAACTTTCGGAGTCTCTCGAAAAACTTCCTCAATACAGGGACATGCCCTTCCCGAGTTTTTGACTTAGCAATCATGTCGTCTACGTAGACCTCAACCTCTTTGTGCATCATGTCGTGTAAAATGGTCGTAGCGGCTCTCTGGTAGGTAGGACCAGCATTTTTCAAACCAAACGGCATGACCAAGTAATAATAAGTCCCCCATTCAGTGATGAAAGTCGTCTTTTCACGGTCTTCTGGTGCCATAAGAATCTGGTTATATCCGGAGAAGCCATCCATGAATGAAAGCAGGGCATGGCCCGCCGTATTGTCTACCAGTACATCGATATGTGGCAGGGGAAAATCGTCCTTGGGGCTTGCCTTGTTCAAATCCCTAAAGTCCACACACACTCGAATTTGTCCATTCTTTTTAGGAACTGGAACAATGTTGGCAACCCATGTGGGGTATTGAGAAACCATAAGAAAACCGGCGTCGATCTGCTTAGTGACCTCTTCCTTGATCCTCTGCACCCAATCCGGCCTCATTCGCCTCAATTTCTGCTTCACGGGCTTGGCATTTGGTAGTAAGGGGATTCGATGCTCAACTATTTCGGGGTCGATGCCAGGCATGTCTTGATGGGACCACGCAAAAATGTCACTGAATTCCGAGAGCAGTTCTTTGAAATCATGATGTTCCTCTGGGGATAAAGTGGAGCCCACCTGAACCATTCGGGGATCATTCTCGTCTTTCAAGTTTATTAAGACTATTTCTTCTTTTAACGGCTGAGCATGCCTTTCATCTTCCCTTTCGATGAGGGCACGGATTTCCTTGGGAATGTCCCCATCGAAATCTATCCCTTCATCGTCGGGGTCGACACAGTTTATATAAAGATCATTCAAGTAGTCAGAAGAGGATTCCTTCATTTCATAAGACCCTGCAGGGTCGCCAAGTACAAGGGAATCAAACTCAAAGTAAAAGCCATGACGTGGAGGGCCGAGAGGCACAAACTCCGACTCAGAGCTAGACTTAGACTCAGACGACTCAACAGACTCAGTGTCAGACTCTGATACATCATCAATGCAAGTAAGGCGTGGTTTGAAAATGCAATTTTTAAGGCTACCCTTTGCTTCTGTGATGAGGGAGAGGGGATCCTTGAGGTCGTCGGAACTGAGCATGAACACCTCGGCTTCTTCAGCTTCCTTGGCCAAACCCACTTGGGAGAACTCATAAAACAGCTGCTCCAAGCTCCCTTGATCAAAAGACATCAGCCAATCAGTCTTTGGCTTGGGCTTGGCTAAGCTTCCTTTTGAATTCCGCCCTTGCCGGTTCTTCATCACTAGAGGACCAAGTGTCATCAGCGAAAACTTCAAACCCAGGCAGCAACTCCCCAGTGACTGAATCGACGAAAGGCTCAGGTTGCCCGGTGTAGATGTCATTCCCCACTTCGCGCACAAAGTAGCTGTCGGGCTCACCATAGAGAGATCGAGGTTTTCCCGTGCATTTCCTTCTTTTGGCATCCTTGGAAGAGGAGGAGTACCCCAAACCAAAGCGGCCCTCGCAGGAAGGAAAGGCAGGGAACTCCGGGATCCCTTGTTGGTGAATCCCAAGACCAAGACCAGGTAGATAGGACATCCTCCTCATGATATCTAAAGCAACAGAGCTTATGATGAAGTCCCCATCCACGTTGATAGCCAAAACCGAACCAGAAGTGTCGAAAGAGAAACCCCCGAGATCAACATCTTCATCGCCATGTGCAATCCCCAAAACAGGTGTGCCATCTTCCTTAAGCGGGCGAATGCCCGAGTCCCCGCAGATTGTCAGAGTTCCGGTAGGGAGTCCCAACATAACCTTTTGGTGAAGAGTAGACGGTACAGCCATGATGTCTGATCGGTGGAGCCATGGCCTTCCTAGCAGGAGGTTAAAGGTGGCCGGGATATCAACCACATGGAACTCGACGTCCATCTCAAAACCCTCAGCGTCAAGCTTGAGCAGAAGCGTGCCTTCAACCACGCGACGAGTGCTGTCGTATGCCTTAACAGCCAGATTGGAAGGTGCAAAGTCTTTCTTGGCTAGCCCCAAGCGATAAGCCACTCTCAACGGGCAAACATTGATTGCCGATCCGTTGTCGATCAGAACAGTTGGAATCCAGAGTCCTTTACACTTAACAGTGATGTGCAAGGGGCGATTGTGATCAACCCCTTCGATCGGTAAATCCTTGTCGGTGAAGACCACGGTGTGCTTAGAAGTAGGCGGGAGAATTATGGATATCATTGCTTCAGGCGTGACATCTGGTTGGATCTCAAGGCGAGAGAGAGTATGGCAGAACTTCTGACGATGCTCGCGAGAGGAACAGATTAGTCCCCAGAGTGATATAGCGGCCGGGATTCGCTCCAGTTGCCTCTGAATCATGTCCTGGGGAGCTAGGAGGTACCTCAAACGGTGCAGACCTTGAGAATGCAGAAGGTTCGTTCCTTTGGTTAGAAGAATTGGACGAGCTCCCTGCCTGCAGATTGGTAGGCTGAAAAATTCGTCCACTCCTCGTAACGTTGAGAACGTTCTCTAGAGAGGGTATCACTTGAAGGTCTTGACTGTCATCCCAAAGATCAGCAGGGACTTCCCCCAATTTGCGTTTTCCTTTGTCAGAAGGCGGTGTGGCTATAGGTACTTCCATGCCCAAACCTAGGTCTTCAGCCAAATCGTTCAACAACAGCGACTCCCAGAAGTCTGGATCCTTAACGGTTGCAGTCTCTCCAATAGGCTCCGTATTAGCAACAAACGGGACATCCCAGAGTCCCCCATCAGCAAGAGAGCGGTTGACCGTCCAAACCTCGGACCCAACTTGGATATTAACCACATCACCAACGTCCCAAAGGTCCGATGGCGGAACTAAGTCCGTAACCATAATGTTGCAATCTTCCTCGGTCGGATAAGGCGGTGCCTGGCGCGAGAGTCCCTCGCTGACGATGTAAAATGTAGGATCGTACTCAGTGTTAGTTACAGAGTCAACCAGTCTGTCAAGAGTGGAAGGGAGAAAGCATTCCCCCAAGACACGAGTTTCCTCCTGAACGAGACCCTTCTCCATGAACTGAATCTCATGATTGGGCAGAGCGTATCCTTGAAGAGGATTGAGGTCAAACTCTAATGGAAACTGCCACGCAGGCTCGGGATCCCAATAGTACTCCTTCCTCAGGCAGAACGGGTTCAGGCTGTTGAAATAGCATGTTCAAGGAGAATCCATCCAAAGGGTCAAGCATGTCTGCCTCATAATTAGCCATCCAGGCGTCATACCAAGCGTGGTTAAATGGGACATACTCGGGGTTCTGGGGGAAGCCGTCTAATTCTAGCTCTGTCCATTCATTGATTATGGGGGCTGCATAGTCATCATTATCGGCAATAGCCCACCCCACCGCTTGCATATCAAACCTGCTGTTCTGGTAGAAGAGGGGCAGCAGACCAAAAATCGGCTTATCAAATTCGGAGAGGAGTTCGGATCCGTCACATCAAAATACGGGCTGTCCAAGGAAGAAGCAGAGTTGAGCTGCACGGAAGGGATGGACTGGTGAAACAGGTCGCTGATGGAGGCAGTTGAACACAAAAGCTCCATTTTGTAAGGCGTGCGAGAGGCACATTGGGATTGGACGACTGTCCTTCTTCAAGATGGATGTGGAAGATTTCGGCTTCGGGCTGAGAAGGCATGGGCACGACCGGCTTGAGTTGGTCTGTTGAGGTTATATGGTCAGTGGGGTTGAATATGGTGGAGTTAGGATCGATATAAGTGGAGCTGAGGGATATTTGGTTGATGCGGGGAACAGCATTGTGCTTTGGCAGAGAGTTGGAAAGGATGTTTGGCTTTTGAGTTGGTGGAGGTGGAGCGTGGAGAGTCCCTTCATCTATGAGATCCTGGATCGCATGTCGGAGACGAAAACAGGAGTCCGTAAGATGTCCAGCCCCTTGGTGGTAGGCACAATAAAGATTGGCTTTGAAGTTAGGGTGAAGGGTTCTTAGGCAGTGGGGTTGGGTCAAGGGGCTTCAGATGCCCTGACTGGATTAACTTCTCCATGACAGATGACAGTGGAGCTTCAAATGCAGAGAAACTGCGGGGCTGACTGCGGGGCCGGTTATTTTGAGGGGCTTTGCACCTGGTTAATCTCAGCGATGCGATTGGTTGCATTGGAAGAGGAGGCGTTAGTGCCGCTGGTTGCTGTGTTGGAAGATCCCCACTGCCAAACAACGCATTGGTGTTCCCTGAGTAGACCCGAGGACTTTGGTTTTGAAGTGTTAGAGGACTCCCCTCTTGACAGTATCCCACTTTGTAAAGCATCCTCGATAGCCATCCCAGATTCGAAGAAAGTATCAAAGTTTGAGGAGGCCTGGACAAGAACCAAATGCCTAGCATAATCAGGCTGGAGATTGCGGGAGATGATTCGGAGCTGATCTCTCTCACTCGGGCGATCGGTCATCTGAGCAGCCTTCGTCCTCCATCTTTTGACAAAATCCGCGAAGGATTCCTTAGCTTCCATTTTCGTGGACTCAAGCTCTCGGGTTGTCATTTTGAGCTGGGAGTTGTAACTGTACTGCGAAATAAACGCAGCACCGATGTCTTCCCACGTCCTCCTTTTAGCGATGTCAAGCGACAAAAACCAGTGGAAAGCGGGTCCCGAGAGAGTCTGAGGGAACAGCTGGGACATGGCCTCGGGTTCAACAGCCAAGAGTTTCATGGCGGCATGATAGCCATAGAGATGAGTCTTGGGGTCACCACTCCCATCAAACTTGGCGAGGTCAGGCATCTTGAACTTGTCGGGAAGTTTAGCATTGGGATACAAGCAGAGGCGATCTAGGTCAATTCCCCCGGCGCTGATCTTCTCGGACTTGGACACAGATTCCTCCAGCTTGACGATCTTTGCCATGAGAGCAGTCATGTTAGGGTCCGGAACGGGTCTGGCCACAGCGAGATTCAGATTTGCTGCCTCTGGGTGAGCTTCTCTTGGGATTGGGCTGAATTATGATCCGTCCCGCATGGTTGGGGTCTTCAACAAAGATTGGCTCCGCATGGACATCCTCATCGACCTCGCCTCCCACTTCTACAGCTGGCGGAAGACGAGTGTTGACAAGGTCATTGAGCCTAGCGAGATTTGCATCAGTCTGAGCACCCCTTTGTTGCATGGTGGCGATGCTGTTCTGGATGTTCATGAGTATGGTTTCAATACTTAGTGGCTGCGGCTGATCGGCCATGACGGAGGTTCCGGATGAACTTGACGAGAACGAAGAGGTAGGTGATGCCGGAGATTCAATTTCCTGGATAACCGACGATGATCCTGACTGTAAGGTGGCCAACAGGGAATACGGAGAGTCTTCCGTTGTGACTGACTGAGCTTGCAACCTGACTAGCCTTTGAACCGAATTTTGACGCAGACGTTCCCAAGTGGGTTTGGCTTTCTGCCTCGATACTTTCCTTGGCGGCGCAATGGTTTCAGAATCTGCTTGCTTTGCTTTGCTGTAAGAAAAGGTTCGATAAGGGCCCTGCAACAACCTTACTCTAAACACAAGACTAAAAGTGATAATGCAGCCATCGTCGTCAGTGTCGCCCTTAGACTCTAAGACTACAGACGAGTCTGTCTCATGATGTTCGGACATCTGCCAAAGTCCTCGGATTTCTTTTCGAGAGTGTATCCTTGTTTTGAATCGAATAACACTAAGAGATGTCAAAATAGTCTAAGCCTTTGACTTTTCCGTTCTTGAAGTTTCAATTTTGAACTTGGAATAACTCGGGGTGGATGACGTGATACCTTAACCGGGGCGGCGTAGGCGACACGGTGCCATAGCCTGAGCGGTGTACGTGCTGCGCACGATAACCAGGGTGGTATGAGCATCACGGCATCTTCTCCGTCGTTCCTTGTTTTCTGTTTGAAACTGCAATTGGGATATAGACAAGGACTTAGAAAATTCTGATTTCCCAAAGTCTTGCTGATCCTAGGACTTTTGAAAATCTGATAACACGCACCGCAAAGATGCAGTGACTCTTCATCGGGCTTAGCAGTGTCCTATTAAGCATAAGACAGACTCGAAAGAGAGACAACCTAGAAGCCGCCCTAAACATGCCCCTACGCAGAATCGGTAATGTATGTACAGTGCATGCGATAGGGAAAGCAGTAACACGTAAACAGTATATGGGGGTTAGATGCAAGTAATCTTACCCTGTAGGTACCTGTCCTAGTTTGGAGAGTTCTAATGCTTTGTACATGCAAAGGCCGGTTTTGGCTTGTAACGGGTTCCCCGGACTAAGGCCAAAGATATACCTCCCGTTGCCCGCGTAATCGCAGAGCAACAGTCGAACGGTAGAATGACCTATCATCGTCGGAGGTTGTTGGTCATTCGGGGTCCCCGAGCTCCGGTAAACCGTGCCGGATTGCCAAAACGATCCAACGGGGCTTATCCCACATCGATGCAAATGAGAATGCTAAAGATTGATTTAATGGAACAGAATCACAATTTCGCAAATGCCTTTTCAAATTTGGCTCACTTTATTTAGTCAATGCTTAGAAGAAACTACACGAGAGAACGATCGGAAAAGTCCCAGATTGGATTGGCCGGACACGAGGTCCCGTTAAATCACCATTCCAACCTTCGGCAGCGCGAAGCTCACCGTTTTGACAAACTTTTGTGGGATTGTTCTTTCAAGTGTATTAAAATCTAAACATAGACCAATATTGGTTCGGTCCCCAGCAGAGTCGCCACTGTGGGCAGCAGAGCCCCTAGGAATTTTCGGATTCCAAAACGCAAGGAGGCCCGGGTCAAGGGAGCGCGAGCGGGGAAGCAAGCGCTGGCAAAATACAGAGTCGCCACTCGGGTTTTGAAGGTTCGACACCCAAGGAACCGTATTTCGAAGCACTTGCCGCGCTGTTTGATTTTGAAAAAGTTAAGGAACCAGTCCGTCATAACCATATCTGGGTTCGGGAGCCAGGTTACGAGAGGGGAAGGGTTTTATGGCACCCCTCTCGCCCAATCCGGAGATCGGTCTCTACTTAGGCATTTGCGAAAATGTTTGTTTGCGATTCTGTTTGATTAATCAATTTTAGCCAATTAGGGCGGGGGAACAGTTAATCGGGGATTTAAAACTGTAACAGTTTGCAGGATGTGATGAAATATGGCATGGATGGTTGAGATGGACAAGTAATAAATAAAATAAAATTCAAAACGTTGATCACACATCAACACAGTGCCGTGTATGATTTTGGCACGAACAAACAGCCAGCTTGCATGCGTGAGTTCATCTGCATGCAAGCAAACCATCGCGCAACAAAACCATACACTCGCGCGAGTGTTCATGCCCTACCCATGTTTTGAATTTTATCCCCTTCTGGGCTCTGGAGGGACCAGTGCTCACCCAGGTGCAAACCAAGCAGTTTATGGGTACTTGAAAGTAAACAATATTACAGTAGGTAAATGGAAATATTGAGAAAACACGACCCCTAAACAGTGGGGGTATCTAAACAGAGGCCAAGGTTAAGCTGCTCATGCAAGGGCAATTCCTGGAAAAAACACCAAAGCATCGCGCGAGGGAGTTATATACATGCGCGATTGTTCAAACTGGACTTCCAGGAATTGCTTTGCAAGCTTGGGGCTCTGAGACATATTCAAGAGCATCCCAAGAGCATTCCAAATGAAGTGGAGCTATAAACTAAACTAAACGACTACTTTTAACATGCAATCAGTGAATTAGTTCCTTTTAAAAGACTTGAAAGTGACTATGAACATAACCATAAACTTAAAGACCAGCATCCCTTCCCCACGTGGTCCAATGTCACGCAGACAGAACAGTCGCACGAGGGTACGGGACCAGCGCGCGAGGGTATTGCTGGTAACGGCTCTTGAAACCTTGCTAGCTTTAGGGCCAGAACTGGTATTGATTACCAGCCTTGACCCTGCCAGCCCCCCTCAGGGGTTCGAACAGTGAGCAGAAAGGTATTATACCTTTGCTTGAGTGTTTTGGAGATGGCTTGAATAAGGTGATGAAGCTTGGAAGGTGATTGTATGGGAGTGGGTGTGGTGTGTTTGTGCTTGAGCTTTGCCTTCTTCCTTCTTGGATGGAAATTTGGTACCCCTTCTTGGATAGAAATTTTGTAACCCTTTGCAATGAAGCATGGGGGGTGTTTTATAGGAGAATGGGTTGGTTGGTGGCTAGCTAAGGCCATGTAACCAGCCAACAAGGCTGGCCACAAATGCTTGGTGGAGAAGTGGGGTGGCAAAGGTGATGGGAGAATGGGGGGTGAGGTGGTGCAAGGGGAGCCCCCCCAGAACGCTGTTCAGCCGACGAAAACGGGGTCACATAGGCCTGTAGCCCCCTGACCACCACGCAATCCGGGTGAAAACGACAGGTGTTGACCATCGCGCGAGAAAGTGAGAGCATCGCGCGAGGGTCAAGCCAACCCACGAGGGTCAACAGTCAAAGCTTTGACTTTGACCACCACCTGGCAAATGGACCATCGCGCGAGGGTCCCAGTGTGTCGCGCGAGTATCGAACCCAAGGTCCAGGTTCTGATTCAAGGGTTTTAGGGCTAAGGATGGGTTCCGCATACACCGAACTCAAGCCATTCCAAGTTCTCGAGACTGTTTTCGACTTGATTCATCATCGAGGAAACAAAAAACCGAGGAACAAAGTAAAACGATCGGGAATTCAGATTGGGGTGTCTACACATCCATCCAGCTTAGACCGAACTCGACATTTAGCACTTCTTGCTTTACTTTGAAAGTCAGTTTCTCGATGTTGCCAAAGTTAATGGTCCGATACTCGGAGGCTCTGCAGGCTGAGGCTAGACCTGCAAAGGCTTTGGCATGCGAATTGAGCTCTCTACTAATTTGCTCAATTTTGAACACCTTGAAGTTCTTTATCAATGTTGAGGCCATAGCTTGATATTTGAGTATTCGCAAATCCGGAGCTTCGTAGTCTCCTAAGACTTGGTTGACTATTAGTTATGAATCATAGAAGACCGAAAGGTCATTGACTTTCAAGTGGATGGTGGACCGAAGTCTGCCTAGGAGGGCCTCATATTCTGCGTCATTATTGGTTGCTAGGAAGTCGATCGTGATGGTACTCTCGTGGAGAGTCCCACAAGGTGACACCAAGACAACCCAACCACAACATCAAACCATGAGGTCAAAACCTCTAACGTCACCAACATGGGTTAACAACCCTACGCCACTCTATGTTAATGTAAATGCAATGCCACTTAATAGAATGAATATCAGTCACACAAGCACACACAAACCATGTGAAAAGATGTGGTAGTTTTTAACCCATGAGACTAATGTCTCCCCAGGGTCTCTAGGTGTTCTAACCTATTGCTTTAATACCAAGCTATCACGTATTCAATTTTAAACATAAATACATATAATTTTTCATAAATCAAATCCTCAAAATAATATTCATAATACCCCAAAAGAGGATCGCTCTGATCCTTTCATTGAATTACAATTCTACCACCAAATGTTTCAAAATATTACATCCATGGCACACCGGCCCAAATGTTGCATAAGTACTAGTATGGGAGAAGAGTTAATTGTTTACAGTCATCCATTTGTCAAAAAATGTAAAATAAAGTTACATTACATCTCTAAAGGTATTATTTACAAAGATGTTAAGTAACTCCTCAGCTTTCAAAAGTGTGATCATGCATGCACGGCACCCGATGTCAGTATCCCTAATTCGTACCTAAAAATGATGAAGGGTTGAGCCACACTAGCTCAGTAGGAAAATCTATACCAATGTTATATGCAAATGAGATGACAAACATAATGAACAGCGGAAACAAGATACAACAACTCTAGACAGTGAAACCTTCGTAACTCGATGAATCGATATCCCGCGATCTTCTGTTTCAGTCATATTATCTCATTGGCAATCATTTAATCAATGTCGTGTCCCAATTTGTTTTATCATTATGTGTCATGAGTAAAAGCTCTTGCAAGGCTAATTAAAGGATCCCAATATCCCCTTCTAGGCACCTCACCCGTTGGTAGGTCTCGAATATATTATGAACATTTGCTTATGTCGGGCCAATTATGAGATCCTGGTATCGCTTGCCAGGCACCCACCCGTCAATGGGTCCTGAATGTTGTCATTTCGTTTAAGTGATCTAGCATTCCAATTTAATCATCAATCATTAATCGTCCATAGTGTGGCATAAATCCTCCTTTCAAAGTTAATCGAGTTCATCAAACTCAACGTAATGTACCAAGTAATAATCATAAAGTAATGCTTTCAAACTCTCAAACATGCTTGTAATAACACCATAGAATGACCCAAGACCTTAGATAAGGAGAATAGGAAATTTTACGAAAAACAACATTAGGTACCGCTACCAAGAAAAAGGTGGTATTGGTACCAAACATCAAAACTGACATAACAAAAATTTGGATATTGATACTGCAGATACCCCAATTTGGCCTAACGAGTATTTCAAGTCCCACCTTGGGGACCATAATGATGAATATGTTAAGTGATTGATGATTGATTTCACGTAAGCCCAAGGGACTTTGTGAGTACTTTTAGCCACTTAGATGATCCAATCCATAGCCTACAAGCCTTTCAAGATAGAAATACAGTGTTTAAGGAAAATGCATCTGCTAGCCGCTAGATTGATCTCACGGCCACTACTTCTTTCTTTCACCCGTAGAATCTCTGTGGTTGAAATCTCCTCGTGAGATCGTTTTGCTCGCCCACCTAACGACCAGAAGATCGTTTGGGCCGAATTCTGGAATATCCTATCACAATTTGATCCGAACTCAAACCCTAGCAGCCAAATCACAATACTTCGGGGCTACAAAAAAGATTACTATAGAGAGGTCGAGTTGCCCTATACTTCCAATTTGAACCATGCATTCCTATTGGTTGAAGTGATGTCATTCAATGCCTATAAATACCTCGCCTTCAAGGTTCCAAAATACACATTCGATACACCCTTTCCTACCACGAAACTCTGCAAAAATCATCTCTCATACCCCCTCTACAAAAGCCCTTACTCCCCGTGAGTAGCCACAATCCGAGTGATCAAACCCCAAAGTACCTAACTTAGTTCTTAGGGTTTCGAGAGAGAAATCAGTCAACCACTCTTAATCTGAAGCAATCAAGCTATTGAGGATCAAGGTGGTGAGGCTTAGAGGCCTGTGGTTCGATTTATCTATATGTCTTAATTTGTAGATTCGCTAACCAGTTCATGCATATAACTGTTCATATTCTAGTGTGAGGAAGAACACTGGTCAAGACTTCCATTAGCAAGCCGATACATTAATCCAGTAGGATTCTTCGGTCGCAAAATTCATTCGTTGGCCGAGGAATCCATTTGTTGGGACAGACTCTGTCTTCCGTTGTTTGATGCATGCGACTTGCTTACTGTCTTGAATCACCTATTCAATTGTTTAAAGGTTAATAATCAGTTTACTTGTGGAATTAAATAAAGTAAATATTAAATTGTGTGTTGAATGATTATGGGCGGTCTTACGACCGGACAAAAAGGGGTGCCTAACACCTTCCCCTTATCGTACTTTTGGCTTCCATACCCAGAATCTCTTCTTGTCATCTTAGTTTTTAACAAACTAAGTGGCGACTCTTATAGATGGTAATCATTATCGTGTGTCGATACTTTTAGCCATGGGAGTATCCATGACCTTGGTTTGAAGTGGAAGAAACTTGTAGCGAGGATATTTGTGTGGTGACACCCCTTCAGGGAGTTGTCCATGGATACCAACCAAAAATTGTTACTCGTACCAAACATCAAAATTGGCAGAACAAAAATCTGAATACCGGTACCAACCAAAAAGTGGTACTGGTACCAATTGGGCGATTTTCAGCTTTTCAAGGATTTACACCAAACACCAAAACAGCGATCCAACACAAGATTTGAGCACAAAATCAACTTCTAAGTACATAAAGAAGATAAGAAATCCCTACCTCGAAGTTCAAGAGCAAAACCTAAGATTCCAAAAGCCCTAGAATCCCAAACTTGGTTTCAACAAAGAACACTCCCGCCGAGCTTGAACGAACGAATCCCAAGGTCTAGAACGCGAGTATACAGTGGAGAGCAATTAGATCCTTTCAGGTTTGAGGTATAATGAGCTCAAAAGTGATACATATATATACACACACACACAGTTGGTTTCTGGTCAGGAAGTCCGGATGGGAGAAATGGTCTGCACCTTTTACGTGAGCCTTTGGATCTCATCCAACGGCTGGGAAATAAAAGGGAAACTCGCGGGTTAAAAGGGGTGGGTTTTGGGTAATAATTTCTCGCGGGTCAGGATCCGGGTAATCAACACCTGACTGAATCCCCCCCCTCCCCATTTCACGCTTCCAGACCCAGAGAGAGCGAGAGAAGAAGAAGAAAATCACCAACAATGATGACGATGAAGATCAATCGAACGAGAAGGACTGAGACGACGAAGAAGAACAAGGTTCTCTCTCTCTCTCTCTCTCTCTCTCTCTCTCTCTCTCTCTCTCTCTCTCTCTCTCGTTCCATACAAGAAACCCTAACCCTTGATTTTGGAACTATAGTAGTAGAAAGGACTGAGACGACGAACGACGAACACTTGGAGATCCAAACGACAAACGCCAAGGATGTCGAACTGGTATTTTTTTCCCTCTCTCTCTCTCTCTCTCTCTCTCTCTCTCTCATTTGTGTTTTCTGCTAATTAGGATTTTTTTTTTGGGGTTCGGACCAGAAGTTAGGACTTATCCAAAAGTAGGGCTTTTTTTGAACTACTAATTCGTACCTGAAATTAGGGTTTGAACTAGAACAACTCTATCGAATTGCTTGGTTAGGGTTTCTCTATCTCTTTGTGTGTGTGGTGCATTGAACTTCGAACTAGTATTTTTTTCTTCTTCTGGAATTTGGAACCAGGAATTTTTTTTTTAATAACTTTGTTTATACTCCTGTTGGAATTTGATGTTTTAGAATGCAATTGTGTTGTTTTGGAATTTGATGCTCGAAAAGTGCAATTGTGTTGCGTTGGAATTTGGGAGTAAAATTGAAGCTTTTGAGTGTGTGACAATTGACTCCCAAATTGAAGATTTAGGTGTTTCCCTCTCTGCAGAAGTATAAACAATTGCATACTAGAATATTCTTTTGAGCTCTTGACAGTTATTTTGCAATGAGTGAATTTGCAAACATACCTAGTTAATTTGGCGCTATGACAAAGTTCAATTTACATTCAACTCTCCCGATCCTAACATTTTTTTAGTATGAGTTTCTTCCATTTTTTTGAAAACTCTCAGAGTTCACCAACTCACATTTCAGAGTTCACTAACTCACATTAAGTTTGAATGCTTTCTTGATTGTCTTGTGACATAATTTCTTATTTTGTGTATTGGTGGCTGCACTAGTTGCATGTTTGATGTGGTTTGTCTTTGAGTAGTGAAATATAATTGAATAGAAATAAGGTCACAACCCTAAGGTCTGTTCATTGGGATTGGAACCAGGAATTCTTTTTTCTTTTTTCTGGTAAAATGTTACTTTTTAGCATAAAGGGGAATAACTTATGGCAGTTAGTGTAGTTGTTGTGATTACTGCTCTTACGTTAAAAAAGAAATGATACGGTCATAGTTGAACTTGCCTTTGCTCTATAATCTATACGGAACTTCATAGCAGCATGGTATTATGTAATGTAGTCCTAATATATGCTATGATTAATTGGTCATCATATTCCTAAGCATGAATTGTGAATTCAGGGCTGGCTAGCATTTCCAGATCACATGCCTATTGGTAGACCAATTAGGGGAGTGGTCTGTTTCTTATTTTTGTAAAATGCTTCATCTAAAATAAAATGAACTTGTCCGAGAGCTTTCTAGAGGAAATATCAGTTGAGCAGGGGATGCTAACAATACAAACTCCAGATCGTTCACTAATGTAACGCCCCGAATTTTGGGTACGTTAAAAGGACAATTTCATTGAAAACCTCAAAATAGAGTCTGGCTCTTATTACAACAATCTCTCAATAAGAGTTCAATATTTACACAAATGAAGGGGGGGTTCTAAGTTTTCCTAACTACAGCTCCTCTTGCTCTTTCATCCTAGCCAGCTCCTCAGCTCCAAGGCTTCCACGGTGAACTGTTCTTCTTGAATAACTACAAGGTCTGACACATTATACCGGCGTCACCACCCATATAATATGTCAGGG
The DNA here is from genome assembly GCA_019656835.1 of Rhododendron ovatum. Lineage (NCBI taxonomy): Eukaryota > Viridiplantae > Streptophyta > Magnoliopsida > Ericales > Ericaceae > Rhododendron > Rhododendron ovatum. Next base: position 23,837,281 of record CM033799.1, read on the forward strand.
TCACCAAAAGGCAACACCGTGAGCTACAATGCTCAATAGGGAAATCCTTACCCACCAACCTTAACTTACAAACAAGACTATAACAGAACATCAATTTTCACATGATACGTACATACACAGTTAACAATGACACATCCACATTCGTTTAAACAACTATCGTTGGTGTCCAAGATTTCCTTTGTTTCTCCTACGCGACTCATCGTAGACCGTGTCAACATTATCATTTACAAAACGACCTTTGTAAATCATTTGAATTCAAAATCATTTGCATTGGCTCCGTACCGCGGATAACCAAGCTACACACCCAACTTCCAAAATCGTTTTGCATTGGCTCCGTACCGCGGATAACCAAGCACACACGCAACTTTTAAAATCGTTTTGCATTGGCTCCGTACCGCGGATAACCAAGCACACACCCAACCTCGGTTCCGCCACGCCGGGTTCCCGAGTATCCTCACAATGGTTCCGCCATGCCGGGTTCCCATTGGCACACAATTGCATTGGCTCCGTACCGCGGATAACCAAGCTACACACCCAACCTTGGTTCCGCCACGCCGGGTTCCCGAGTATCCTCACAATGGTTCCGCCGCGCCGGGTTCCCATTGGCACACACACAAAACACACACCACACAATGGGCAAGTCCGGCCACATTGCGATTTTCCAAATCATTTCACCCTTTTCAAAATACGCACACACAACTCACACAATGCCACCCAAAACCGGTCATTATGTAGTTTCAAAAATATTTTCTTCCTCGAAAACATTTCCTTTCATTAACCACACCCTAGGTGTCATGTTTCTACTTTCTCGATTCTCGTGTCTCGTTCATACAAAGACTCCGCGGTAAGCATGAAACATACTAACAAGATCATCCAATTCCATACTACTTATCACGCTAAATCATCACTTATAGCATAACGCCACATGTACGGACGCCTTTGGAGTGTATCACTTATGCTTTATTCAAAGCACAACGCCACATGTACGGACGTCTTTGGAGTGAAATCACTTATGCTTTATCACACCACAAGTAATACAAGCAATTCATATATGCATACTCATAATCATCTTAAAGATCAAAATACGAATACTTAAAGTAAATAGGAGAATCTACCATTCTTTCTTAGCGGTTCAAAACAACAACGTAATACTTGAATACGTAAGTAAATAAGGAGTAAGTAAGGGTCTCCTTATAGTCCTTCTAGGCGGTAGTCGGCTACGGAAGGTTAGTCGGCGGTCTGAAAGTACGTCGGTGGTCGGACGGAGTAACGTCCTACGGTATGCCTCCGGTAGCTTCGAAAGAGAAAGGTTTCTCTCGAAACTTCTACTTGACTAATACTACTACTACTTTTGGATCGAGGGGTGGTCGGGTGGTGGTTTAGTGGCGGCTTAGGTTGAGTTTCTTGAAGAACTCAAGAACACTCAAGAACAAAGGAAGAACAAAAGAAAGAACAAGAATTTCTAGAGAGAAGGAAGAGTAATGAGAAGGTGTGAGTTGAATGAGAAGTATGGGGTGCTAGTTATAGGCAAAACCTTGGCTCCTTCTCCCTCTTCATGACCGGCCCCCCTCTCTCTCTCTCTACCTCAAATTTTGACACATGGCAAGCAATCTTTGAAAGATCAAAGGCTAACCCTAGGCTTGCATGGCTAAGATTGTCCTTGGATGGGATTATGGGAGATTTGTTGGAAGATTTGAGGACAAGGGTACAAGATTTGGTCTTAAAACAATTATAGAAGTACAATGGGAGATAGATTTAGGCTAGGAAGAAAGATATCACCAAGGATTTGAAAGAATAAGGAAAATCAAGGATGGTACAACAAAATCCCTCTCTCTCTCTCCTATCTCTCTCTCTCTCGGCCCTCTCCTCTCTCTCTCTCTCTCGGGTTCTCTCTCTCTCTCTCTCTCTCTCAAGTACTACATATATATATATATATATACATAAGCAAGAAAGAATAAGAAAGTACAAGGTACTAGATTTTCTAAATTCAAAACCCTATTAAAGAAACACAATTAGGCACATGTTGGATTTAAACAAATAAACTAGGGTACTTTGTAATCTAGGAAGATCAACTCCCCAATAAATTAATCCAATTAGGTACAAAACCCTAACATAAAATAATACAAGGATACTTTTAAGAATCTTAGGCCTTAAAAGCTACTAAGGCTAATAAGTATTTTCAAATTAAAATATTGGTACTTCATCACATAGGAAATTAGGAAAAATGACTAGATTTAATAAGCCCATGTACTTGGTTAAAAGACCAAACTATTACCCAATGGATAATAAATACCCTAACTTTTATTATCCAATGGACAATAATAACTAGGGAACTTTTATATTAAAATAATCAAGGTCCTTTAAAGCATGTGACAAAAGCCCTATATTAAATATAGGTGTGGTGCAAAGTACCCCAATTAAATAAAAATGTTAGGATTCTCTCCATTAAAATAATAATAAAGTACAAGTCAAATCAACTTTATTTGGAAGGTTCCCTAGTCACATCGGTACTTTATTTGGTTAAAAGAGTTATTACCCAAGGGTTACTAACTTCCCTAATGGTTATTACCCAATGGGTAGTAATTTCCCTTGCGGTTAATAACCATTGGACAAAAGAGGTACAAGTACCTTTTATTTTAAAATAATATTTAAAAAGACTACATGTACTTTTATAATAAAAAGTTTTATTATCCAATGGACAAAAATTACCCTTGTGGTTATTAACCAATGGATAAAGGAGGGGTGAAAGAATACCCAATAAACAAGAATAAAAGTACTAGCACATGTGTTTATAAACCCATTAAAATATTATATCATTGTACTTACCAAAATATAATAAAGGAAGACTATTGTCCAAAAAATTACCCTAACCATTATGGACCAATGGGTAAAAGCAAAGGTTCAAAAGTTTCAAAAGGTCCAAAAGGTTCATCTAGTAACTAGGTGAGTTGGTTGCTTGGTTCCTCCAAGTAGTCGGTTGGAAACTAACCAAATTGGTCACGTAGGGTTTCGAGTCGAGAGTTAACCAACGATCAAAATCTAACTACGACAAAATAAACGAGAAATCATATAGTCATTCAAGAGAAAATAAGCAATTTAAATAAAATTCAAATTTTTAACGAAATTTTTATTGACCAAAATTCAGGAGCGTTACAACTAATCTCAATACAAACATTAACAGACCATTTCATGGGGTTGAAATATCAGTTGATAGGGACAAGAAAATATGAGTTCCCAGTTTTGTGTTGCAAACCAAAAAAGAAAACTCACAGGCTACCCATTTTTTCTCTAATATCATGGTTGTGTTGCAAATTGAAAAGAAATGGAAGAAGAAGATAGTGTAAGTATCAATCCAACCCCCTTGTTTCGACCACCACCACCAAGATATCTCTCTCTACCTCTCTACTTATATAGATATGGATAGGCATAAGAAATGAATTGGTGTAATTATTGATTCTGCTTTTGGTTTTTAGAACCCAGACTTTGGATGATATATAACTAGTTTCACCGTCATCATCTCAACTGTGTGAAGAGTCTACTAATTCTTGTGAACTTTACACTCCTCAAGTAAAAAATGAACTGATACTGAGAATTAACCAACAATTTCACAACTTAGAGGATGTGTATTCCTTTTACAACAATTATGCATTTCATGCTGGATAAGCCCTACTTTTGGATAAGTCCTAATTTCTGGTCCGACCAAAAAAAAAAAAATCCTAATTGGCAGAAAACACAAATGAGAGAGAGAGGGAAAAAAATACCAGTTTGACGTCCTTGGCGTTTGTCATTCGTCATTTTAGTCGTCTCTGGTACTACAGGTCCAAAATCAAGGGTTAGGGTTTCTTGTATGAAAAATGAGAGAGAGAGAGAGAGAGAGAGAGAGAGAGAGAGAGAAAGCCTTGTTCTTCTTCATCATCTCAGTCCTTCTCGTTCGATCGATCTTCGTCACCTTCGTTGTTGGCAATTTTCTTCTTCTTCTCTCGCTCTCTCTGGGTCTAGAAGCGTAAAATGGGGAGGGGGGGATTCAGTCGGGTGTTGATTACCTGGATCCTAACCCGCGAGAAATTATTACCTGAAACCCACCCTTTTTAACCCGCGAGTTTCCCTTTTATTTCCCAGCCGTTGGATGAGATCCAACGGCTCACATAAGAGGTGCGAACCATTTCTCCCATCCGGACTTCTTGACCAAAAACCAACTCCATATATATATATATATAGAGAGAGAGAGAGAGAGAGAAAGAGAGAGGGGGGGATGAGAGAGAAAGATGTTGAGGGAGATAACACTTGCACCCCCTATACAATTATAAGCATCACCTTAACCTCCAAACTTCAAGTCTTCGCACATTAAACCCCTAAAACACATATCCATACCATATTTTCGCATTCACCAAAACTTATGCATCTATAAAAACATTAAAATTAATGAAATTAAATATGGGTCTCTACAATGTCCATCGAATTTGGAATGGAACTTTATCTTCAATCAAAGAGTCTACTAGAGTCTAGTTGGCCATACGTGGTCCAATGGAATTTTTACATTGAGGAATTCACATGTATTCATTTTTTTCACTTATAAGGTTAAAGAAAGAGGTTTATGAGAATGTGAGAAAATTATTGGATGCCTTTGTGTGCAGTGCACTTACTATTGGGAAATGATTCTTAGAAGCCAGTAATAACGCGTACAGATTACAAAACTTAAAAAAATACAAAATCCTACAAGGTGGAATTGGGTACCTCAACTCCCGCGACACGAAACACTGGTTGACTTGTTTTTTTGTTGAACACAACAAACCCGATTGTTGTATGCGATGAATTTGGCTCAATCGTGCCTTACGATCTTCTGTCGTATTCCCCTATACCTCAATCACGTAGCCAAGTGTGGACTTCTACGTGGTCTCTTTGTTCTCTTTCTCACTCATAGCCCACCTTTTTGTATTCTCAAATAAGTGTATGAGATCTAGAGAATATAATGGTATATTTGTAGGGCTAAGACAAGAACCTAAGGAGAAATAATTCTGGCTCCTCGTGCAAATAAGAAATCTTAATACCACCAAGATTATATTTCTTATTTGACAAATTATAATTCATACCACAAAAGAATTATAATTGCATTCCCACCCTTATCTCAATTACCTGTCCACTTAATTTGTTGGATATGTCGAATACCAATATTCACCTATAGGGTTTGACATAATCAAAACTTACAAGCTTACTCCCACTTTACTACCTATTTATAAGAATAAAAGGGATATTCAAAGCTACAACAACTATAGAGATATTAAATTGATGAGTCATACCATGAAGTTGTGGGAAAGAGTTATTGAGCATCATTTGAGGATGGTGACTACGGTGTCAGAGAAATAGATGAACCATGAAAGCTATCTACCTATTAAAGAGATTGGTAGAAAAACACAGAGCAAAGAAGAAGGATCTCCATATGGTTTTTATAGACTTAGAAAAGGCTTATGATAGGGTGCTTAGAGATATCATATAGTGGATTCTAGAGAGAAAGAGAGTGACCAAAGGGTATATCGAGTTCATTAGATACATGTATGAAGGTTTTGTCACTACCATTAGATCACTAGTAGGGGAAATGAGTGAATTTCCAATCACTGTAGGATTGCATCAAGGGTCAACCTTGAACTCGTACCTCTTTGGCTTAATTCTGGATGAATTGACTGGTCAATTACAGGAGGATATCCCATGGTGTATAATGTTTGCAAATGACATTGTCCTCGTAGATGAAACCACTAGAGGTGTTAATACGAAACTAGAAATTTGGAGGGAAGCATTAGAGTCAAACGATTTTCAGATAAGTAGGAGTAAAACTGAGTATATGGTGTGCAAGTTTAGTGGTATCAACAGTGCGCATAAAGAAAGAGTGATGATCCAAGACCAAGATATACCAAAGAGTGATCATTTTAGATACTAAGGCTCATTTATTAGTAGAGATGGAGAGATTGCCAATGATGTGACCCATAGGATCCAAATGGGGTGGCTCAAGTGGAGGAGTGATATTGGTGTACTATATGACAAGAGGGTGCCCACAAAATTGAAGGAAAAATTCTATGGAACTGCTATCAGACTAGCGATGCTTTACGGGATAGAACGTTTACCTATTAAGAAACAACAGGTGAGCAAGATGAGTGTAGCGAAAATTGGAATGTTGAGGTGGATGTGTGGTAAGACTAGACAAGACAGGATTAGAAATGAAACGGTTCATGAGATGGTAGGTATAACACTTATAGAGAAGTTGAAGGAAAATAGGCTAAGGTGGTTTGGGCATATCTATCGTAGACCAGGAGATGCAGTTAAGAGAGCGGATATGATAGCTTTGGGTAGCAATGCTACGGGGATGGGTAGACCTAAATTGACATTAGATGTTATGGTGCACAAAGATATGAGTGTAATGGGTTATGTGAATAAGTGGCCCTTGACATAGCTTAATGAAGGAAAAGAATTCATGTAACCAATCCCAAGTGATGATTGGGACATAAGACTCGGTTTGGTTTGATTATAAGCTTACTCAAGGGGATATCATCAATCCTTGTCAGGACGTGAATTCCATTAACAATTAATAGCCATCATACAAATAGTGTTTTGACCGAATTCACCGAGACTATTGACCCCTAAAGTGAATCTCACTCTCTAATGAATCAAAATCTATCAACATTATATATATATATATATATAGAAATCTTCAGGTAAGAACCTTAAAATGAGAACCTTATATGCGGACCTCCCATTTCTCGCCTTTTCCGATCGGATTTCGATGATCCGAGCCGCTCAATGTGTTCAAAACGTGATTTTAAGAGTACTTGTGAGAAATCGGCCAAAAAAAATAACCGGGAAGGACTTGATTTGAGCAGTTAGTTATTTGAACAGTTAGATAAAAAATAAACAAAAACTGCTCAGATGAACCCCTTCCCAGTCTTTTTTTTGCTGATTTCACGCGGGTACCCTTAAAATCACGTTCTGAGCACATTAAGCGGCTCAGATCATCGAAATTCGATCAGGAAAAGGAGGTCCGCATTTTATTAAAATAATGTAGTCCTTATAAGACGGGGACTCATACATACATACATATATATATATATATTAATTATCTTTAAATTAAGAGCATAAGCATTCATAATAACCATGAGTTACTAATTGTCTTATGAAATCAGTACAAAGACAATTACTCAACGTGGTCTTGTTCAATACACACAAAGTATACTAGCACAATGAGTTGGAACTAAATCGTTCCCCATAGTCAAGACAAACCTACTAAAATATTGTACTACAGTCCTACCGATGTGTGTCCAGTTTCATCTAAGACCGTGAACCATATCTTATAGTATTCTACAAGAACAATAATCTGATTTTCTGCGTGTAAGCCAAACTCTACAAATCGAATTATCTATTTTGTAAAATAAAAAACACACATGCACAACATATAATAATATTATGCAAATGTTGCCTATAAAATATTCTCATCAATATGGATAAACTGATTATAATAAATAAACAATTAACTATCTAACCATTACATAAAAGTATTGCTTTTAGTATAAAACCTCCTCTAAAATCACACATTCATTTGAACAAGAACTGTACTACACACACAGCAATCTGTGCACAGATTGTGCACAGATTTCGTTGTGGGGCCCATCACGGGTCCCACACAAATCATCCGAGCCATTCATTGAATGTAAAATATTTTTTCAAGGGTCCCCGTAAAAAATAAGCTCAATCCCATACCTATAGATGCTTCATCCAACCATCTCATTTTTCATTTAGATTTTCGGATAATGAAAAGTTATATGATTGGATCGAGTACCTATAGGTATTAGATTGAGATTATTTTTTACGAGGACCTTTGGAAAAAATGTTTTACATTTAATGAACAGCTCGGATGATTTGTGTGGGACCTGTGGTGGACCTCAGAACGAAATTTGTGCACAGATTGTATGTGTGTAGACTTTCTGTTTGAACAATAGACTTAGTTGCAGTCCCAAAAGATTGGGAGATTGAGAAGGAAACTAGAGTACCACGTGAAAATATCCTATAAGTGTTCACGAGATACTAGAAAATGTGACACGTGGTTGATGCACCAAGCACTAACGACCGCGTTGATCTCTGTAGCTCATAAGAACATGCGTTTGAAGATTTTCGTGGTTATAAGAACTATTTTGGGTGACATACTTTTTAGCTTTACAATATTCTCAATCGTTTTTTAGCGTCTAACATCATCTCTAGCGGGAGCCTTAAAATTTCACGTGGCGGAGTAGTAACAGTGACTTTTGAAGCTAACACAAGCACCAATCCTGCTGGCATTTGGAAGGTCAAATCCTATGTGGATTTGGCATGACCTTTACTCATGCCATTTGGAGTTGTCATTTTCGTTTTTGGAAAGTTTTATTTTCACATGAAAACATACATTGACATTGGCAACTCCAAATTTAAAGAATGGGATGTTGTGAAGGGAATTAAAGTGCCACGTGAAATATTCCAAAAGTGCTCACTAAATACTCGAGAATGTGACAAGTGGTTGATGCACCGGACACTAACGACGACGTTTGATCTCTGTTGCTTACAAGAACATACATCATCTCTAAAGAAAGCCTTAAAATTTCAACAAAGTAATGGTAACTTTTGAAGCCACCACAAGCTCCCTACCATTTGGAAGGCTAAATCCAATGTGGATTCTGCATAACCTTCACTCATACCATTTTTGAAAGGCAATGTCAATGTTTGTTTTCATATGAGAATAAAACTTACATAAAAAGGAAAAGAACAACTCTAAATTTAAAGCTATGGTTGGAGAGGGGGGAATTGTACATGTCAATTGGCCAACCTTCAAAAAAAAATTGACACCTCCAAGTTTGAAGCCGAGGTACTATGTTTGAATTTTTGTAAGTACGATAAGTTCAGTTGTACAGATCCCTATCAACTAAAATCCAAAATCGATGATGCCAAAAAGAATCACGGTAACTTTGGTTTTTCGGTTGATAGGGCAAACACTCACTTCGTTCTTAATTGTTTTAAAGATCTCACGAAATGATTTTAAAAAATATTACGGTCAAATTAGATGAAAGCAAGCAAATAGAAGGCAAACAATCAAGAACGAAGTGAGAGCTCACCAAATCAGCCAAAAAACTAGCAGTTTCCACACACACACACACACACCAGAGAGAGAGAGAGAGAGAGAGAGAGAGAGCATAAACCACTCACACAATCTAATTTGACTCAGTTCAGAAAGCTAGCCACCCAAAAAAGGGATAGCTAGATAGCTGTCCCTACGGGAACGCAACAAACTAACAACCAAAACCAAAACAAAAGAAATTGCAGCCAACAGAAGAAAGAGGAGGAAGAGGACACAAACAATTGAAACCCTACGGGAAAGTTCCAGATTCACTTCAAAAAGCTAAAACTCAATCTGCCGGCTGATCATCCTCGTCATCATCAACCTCTGCAATAGGAGTCTCAAGGTGAGCTTGTTCAGCTTCCTGCACCTCCTTCTCAGTCTTCCTCCCTTTTTTCGACTTATAGTAAACACTCATAAAGGTCCCCACAGCTCCATACTTCTTCCTGCAATTCTCATATAGCCCAGCATCAAACATCCTCCAGAAGCTCTTCTCATCTAGCTCAGACACAGCATATTGCGGCTGGTATCCATGGTTCTCAATCAACCAGCTCTCCATAGTGCGAACAGCCCCCGCCCCATCAAAAACCTCGCCCCGCAGGACAGGTCCCGGTGCGTAGTAAACTCCAACATCAGTGTACATCTGAGCGTAGCTTGTGTCCCCTTGCCTGCGGTGGAGCTCAAATCCAGCCTCCGGGTATATCATTGTCTTATAGGGAAACTTGAACAGTTTGTGTGGGCAGAGCCAGAGGGGATATACCTAGAAAAGCATCATATTTCAGATGTTATTTCGTCAGAGAGGAAACATTTCGAAACAAATAGGCTAGCATGAACTCTTACTGGTGGGTTTGAGAAACCTGATAGTACCGGACACAAGGTCCACACCTTCCTGAAATTTTCTAGGAGAATTAAGGATTATATGGAAATTCTGTTGATGCTAAACCCCTAGCAATACAAATGTTGCTAGAATGACCAATCTAGAGCACCATTTAATATGACGTAGTACGGAAGTTTTGCAAAAATCGTGGTTGTGTTTGGTTCAAAATTTAGTTTAGTTTTAGTTTAGTTTTTCAATTATTATCCTATTTTTTTTCCAACCATTACCCTATTTTTTCAATTATTATTCTCATTTCTCTCTATCTTTCTCCAATCATTACCCCTCTTTTCAATCATTACCATTTTCTCTCTCCACCTATTTTTTCAATTATTATTTTCTCATTTCTCTCTATCTTCTTTTGTTTCATGCCATTTGGATAAAAAAACCTTTTCACAGAACTGTTATTTGGGAAAATAGTAGTCAAAGCCAAGCTATTGTACTTCTACAGCCAAGAGACGATACTTGTTTCATACTTCGACGTCTCAAATCCAAAATTACCAGTTCAGTCAACATACTTTTTGGGGAACCAAAAAAACCAAAAAAGGGTAAACTACTTTACATGAATATTATACAATTCCAGAGCAAAGAATTCCATACCTCCATCTCTTTGTGGACGAATTCTAGAGCATCTCCAACTTTGTAAAGAGGTACAAGCATATCCTGAATGACATGCATTTCATGGTAATAGTTCCTGATGGCTTCACCTTGTGTAGCCTTAAGCAGAGAAACCTTAGGAGGCATCAGCCAGCCCAAGAGAAACCTAAACCAAAATTGATCACCAAAAGGTAGGATCAGCTTCCCTTCCCAATACAAACATCTAGTGTGCCTGTGGTAATACTCTCTAGTCGGGATGTACTCTACAAACTCCCCTTTCTTTAGGGCCGTCTGTGCATACTGGTAGAACCAAGGCTTAAACCACCAACCAACACTGTTAACCACATTCCCCTTCTTCTTAGCCTCTTCTTTCGATGCATATCTACCTGCAGTCATGGATCTAGAAAGTTACTAGAGTGGGGACACCAATTAATAACAAATTCAGAACAGGGAAACTTCTTCGACTAACGAAAAAAGGGAACAAACTTTGACACGGTATATTTTTTCTGGTTCTTTTTTAGGTGAAGATGAACTTACAACAAACTTGTGTTCAAAATTTAGCACAATATTACCTATAAAGGGCCATATTAGTAACTTCACTTCTGATGGGCATAAATATAATACAACTACGTAATTGTATCAAGAAAAGTCTCACAAATCAGTCAGCACCCTTGTGGGTCCACCCCTGTCTACCTGTCATGAAAACCCCTTCTGTTGCAGAGTAAACCATCCCCTCCACAAAATCTGGAACCTTTTCGGGATTGTCCTGATCTCCGTCCCTTGGAGTAAAAGAATCCACATAAGCCTGTGCAAGATCTTTTAAGTTGCCCACAGCTGGTTTGTAAGTCAGCTTCATGTACTCCTTAATTGGTACAAGTTTAATCTCAGCAGAAACAAGAAGTCCCAGTGTCCCCTGAGACCATGGGATAGCATAGAAAAGGTCGGAGAATTCATTGTCCTTCGTTGCTCTAACTACTCGCCCATCTGCCAAAACAATTTCATAGGCCACGACAGTATCAGAGAAGAGGCCATAGATATGAGAGCTTCCTTCGATACCGTATCCATTGATGAGGCCACCAACAGTCAAATCATCAAGTTCAGCGACAACCGCTAGGGCGAGATTCATTGGAACAGTAACCCTTGTTATCTGCCCCATGTTGACAAGAGGCTCAACTCGGGCAATCATTCTCTGTTTGTCGATTTCAATGATGTTTCTGAAAGCAGAGAGATCAACCTCAAAATGGCGAGCACGCTTGTAGTCCACATTCCGCATTCCAACAGCAATCCAGGGTTTCCTAGCTGTGCAAACAAGCCCATCCTTTGATGCGTTCCTTTGTTTGAGTCTTGCCACTACTTTCTTAACATTCTCCTCATGTTCCTTCTGACGCCGCTTGAAGGACTTCCTTTCGGAATTGACGTCTCCAAGATATGTGAGGAAGTACAAAGTCCAGGAGATAGGTAGGACGACAAAAATAACCAGAATCCATCGGAACTGGACAAAGTAGTCCACCCAAACCTTCTTCCTCTTGGGGCGTAGTGGGGCCGCGAGATCTGACATTGTATCAAATGATGATGCTTGCACCACTGTAATTAACACGAATAAAATGTGAGCCAACAGATATTACGTAAGTTTAGCATTTGCGTTTCAGAACTTCAAAATCTAGTTCACGTATTTGAAACTTTCGAGAATTCAAATTCTGGATCAAAGAGAAGGAAAAACTCATAACCAATGGCAATGAATTCAATTCACAATCCCACGATATCAGATGATAATTAGTAAATCTGTAGATTTAGCATTCAAACACCATAGACGGGGCAATAAATTGCATAAACTCAAAGTGCATCCCGAGTTGGTGCCAGAATAAAATGGTTTTAGAGATACTGGATAGATTGAAGTGAGCACCCTTCTACACAGGCCGGTGAAAGAAAAAGAAACTCCAACGGCTTTTCTTTTAGATATATCCTTCAAGCAATTCCAAAAATTAAAGCCAGAGTCCTCTTCTTATCTTCACCACCTCCAAGTGATTGGAAAGCCAGCGGTGCAATGAACAGCACACAGTAAAATATTTATACTATCTCAGTAACCAGAGAATAGCTTTTCTAGAAACAAGTAAGTTACGCAATAGCACTTGAGGACGAGTTCAATAATGCAAGTTTCCAGACTCAACCTATCACATGAGCCCCACATCAACCGAAGAAGCTTAAGTGTGTAAAAAAAAAAAGTTAACGGAAAAAGAACGAGTCCAAGTACCAAAACCTTACATTAAATTATATTTGTGAGATTGCTATATTTTAACCTACCCAAAAAAGAGTATTGAGACACAAAGAAAATTGGTTAACTAGAGTTCTTTTGTGAAGGCTAAATATGCTGATTGCTACACTGGATAGCATAAAGCCATCGCAAAGTAGCAGGTTTTACTATTTTCAAGGGAGCAGCGTTAAAAAAACACCACACCTTAACAAACAAACTTGGCTGATCTTTGACACGTAGAATTGCATAGCAAAATTCTATGCTCAAGCGATTAATTTGTAGAGAATACAGGAACCAATTGTTTAACTAGTCAGTAGTCGAACCAAAAACAACATGAAGAAAGAAAGGAAGCAACCTAGAACACGGTTGACAACATGTGATTGTAATTCTCATGAAGCAACCTAGAACCCACTATTTCACTTCAGACTCCCCCCTTCCTCCAGCCTCTCTCAGAAAAGAAAAGCACTGCTCGACAACGAAACATGCGCTACACTGACTTTGGATTCAAAAGAACCTAGATGCAACAACTCAGCATAAATTCAAGGACAACTTTTTATCTTTGGGAATTATTTAAGTTCATCAATGCCAAAAGAGTGGACCATTTTGGTGAACTGTAATAATATTTCACAAAGAACATAAAATGAACATTACAGGTGAACATTCTGAGAGTAGCATAAGAAGGTGTGCATGGCAAATGAATACAACAAATTTACAGGGGAATTGCTCTAAATCCAAAGCACTCAAGAAAAATGATGCATGTCAACCAATCATTTCAAATAAGCACAGACAAATTTCATCACAAGTATCCAGAGCAGCCCAACTTGAGACATGAAGAAAATATTCAGATAGAACTACATGTTACAAAATGGAAGTAAAAACTACAAGGAATGAAACTTCAATAATTCACCGTTGCTGAACAGCCAATTTCACACTAACAAAGCATACTGAAATAAATATACCAGATTTCGGAGGATAACAATGACAATAAATACATTTTACAACAAACAGTGTAGATTAATTATGAGATGACACCGCAAGAAAGGATTAAAAAACTTATTTTCTTTCAGAAAAACCAAAATATTAGCATTGGAGTTCTAATCAATAGGAATAAATCAACAATTTGAAACTCAGGTTAAGAATCACAAAATTGTTTTTTTAAGTTGTTGTCTCTACGCCTATAAGGCACTCATGCGACATCCACACGTATAAGTGTTTAGAAGTCTTTAACTCTTAACTTGTCACGTGAAAAACAAATTGACCCAAGCAAAAAAGCCAAACAGTGTGAGGACCCTAACAGTCCTAACATAGTAAACGCATACCATCAATAAAAGGCAATGCACATTTAAGAGTAGACGTGTAAATCAAATGTAGTGATCAACTTCTAACTACAATCAAACTAAAAATGAACAAAGATCTGAATGACGAACCGTGGGTGATGAAATGCCGAGTTGAAGAAGACTTAACATGCGCCCAGTTTTATGGATCCATAAATGCAAGTTCCAACAAAGAAGTACAAGAGGAGTTGTGGCTACCCTTTGGAGTTGGGTGCCTTGATTCTTTTACAGATTTGTTAGATTTGCTTCATTTGTACAGTTGTGGTCCTTTTTTTCTTCAGTCAACTTTGTTGCTATTTTGATATAATTCTTTACTTTACACGTGTATATCTGCTTTGTATACTATCACTTACTTACAGAAAGAAACAATTTTAGGGTAAAGATTATATACTTTTTTGGAATAGATGCAGTGAGGCCTAAATCTCAGCTTACAGGAAGAAACAATGAAGTGTAAAGATTATATACTTTTTTGGAACAGATGAAGTGAGGCCTAAATCTCAGCTTACAGGAAGAAACAATGAAGTGTAAAGATCACATTACGTTTTTTGGAACAGATGCAGTGAGGCCTAAATCCCAGCATAATGTCACTACAAAGCCAAACCTAATTCAATCAAATTTCCCGAAAGGAAGTACAGACAACAAGAATCCATTTGCATGCTCAATTTTTTTTTTCCAAAAAGTAAATCGATTTGCATACTCGTAATTTTAAGAAGATAACCAATTACATGTAAATTACAGATCCTTAGATCTACGACGACACACACTCTCGATCGTAAAATCAGCCAAGCATCAACTCTGAAGTGAACAGTGAGTAAATCTATAAATCCTAGAGAGAGAGAGAGAGAGAGAGAGAGATATTAGAGAGAGAAGATACCTGAGATTGCAAGTGCAGGGGTTCAAGTGAGACGAGGTACTGAGTGAAAAGGAAGCGACATTTATAGCCCAAAAAAATAAAAGTAGGTGAAAAATAAAGGTCGAAATGTGTAAGGAAAAGGGGTGTGAATAATTTATAGTAACGTGTTTAATGGGGTCATTAGTATACTATCGTGTGTATATATTTTTAGGAGGGGAGTACAGAGTACTCCTAATAATTTTAGAGAGAGAAAACAAATCAAGGAGTGATAATTGAGAAAGTTTTCAATACACACCCTCTTAAGGTGTGTACCATATGCACTTGTTATGTAGTTCATATTGTGTCACCTCATAAAAAATTACTTGTAATACCGGTCATTCATAACATTTTATTTCATATCGTAACTTTTATACTAAAAATTCGTAACTTTTCATCAATATGATTCATAACTTTTTAGCAATAGATTCATAACATTTTGAGAATCATAACATTTTAGTGTGTTTTAATGATGGTGCATATGATACACACTCAAATAAGGGGTGTGTATTGTAGCACTTCCCGTGATAATTTAGTTGGTTGTAAGGTGATATTTCTGACCTTTTTCTAGAGACGAAACAAATATATATATATATATATAGCTGGCGTCAATTCATCGACACTAAAAATTAAACTTGATTTGATTAGTATCTATTTAGATAAAGAAAATAAATCAAGGAGAGAGAATGCAGTCGCTTGTTTAATAGATTTGATAGATATTTTGTACGAGAGGAACTATTTAGAAAAAATAGAATTCACGTAATATACCGTGTAAGATTATTTGCCTCAAGTAATTACTTTGCAGAGAGAAAATAAGGACTAATAAGTACTTGTTTGTTTAGCGAAGTGAGTAGTACTATATGAATATAGGAATACATTAGTGAGGGAGACAATAAATCAGGGAGGGATTATTCAGAAGTTTTTGTTTTTATAATTGAATATCCGAACTAATTTGCATACATCTCGACTAAACTTAAAAAATTTGAAATTAATAATCAAAAAATTTTTCATGAAAAAAATTATTTGATGGTCTTAGAACACTTTCACGTGATGCATAACATACCGTCACATTACACCTAACACTATATGCAGAGGGATATTAGACACTACGTGGCGATGCCCATAACCTCTCAATAATAATGACACGGAAGGTTAACGCAGTGCGGATTTCGATGCCGGATCCATCAAAGAGATTCGAATTCGCTGGAAGTCACGTTCTTTTGCCGGAGCAAGGATAAGCACGTGACGTCGCGACGAACGTGCGTTTTTAACTTTTTATTGTATTCGGGTAATTACATTACTGCGTCGTCAACACTTTTGGAATATCAATGTATTCCATTCTATCCGTTGGTATATCACTTCACTCCCTGAATTTACAAAATTATGAAACAGTCTCTTCCTGCTTCCATTAGTCGAATTGTCCACGAACCAACGGAATAAGCCGACAACTTGAGGATAATAAATAAAAGATGCATTGATATCCGAAAAAAATGTATTAATATCCTTAAAGTATGGATTGATATCCAAACTTGTTTAAAATTATTAAAATCTCATCTTTCACTTAGTGGGCAAAGGTTAGCAAGACCGCTTAAAGATTTATCTTCACCGTCTTAATTTTAAAATATATTTCCTATTTGATATTTATCTTTGGCATCTTAATTTCACTATCAATTAATAAGTCGACAACTTGAGTCCTATAATAGGCCGGATTAACATCTTGGCCTAATGGACTAGTTGGGCCTATTGCCCCTTGAGCCCATTCATGGAGACTTCTAGCTAAAAGAGCATAGGGATCCCATATTCATTTGGTGGAAAGTCGGGTCGGAGTTATGACCCGAGTCGCGCCAGAGACTGCAGCAGATCGTAGTCGTTGCAGTATGGAACGGATCAGTTCGTTCATTTAGCACCATTTTGGTTCGGCCACGTGGCATGGACAAAGGGAATACAACAAGCTCATCGCTGATTAGCACCCGATATTACCATTGAGGGGGCGCTAAGTCTCTAGTTTAGTTTAGTTTCGTTGTTTCTACTTACTTTTGCATGTAGGGTTTGCTAGTTCTATTTTGTAGGAAAATCACTCAATACAGAAGTTTTAAGGCCTAAAGCATATCAAAGACTTTGAAGGGTTCAAAGATGATCATGAACAAAGAGTTAAAGACCCGAAGGTGACTCGACGGCATGAAGATAAAGACAAGGATCGAAGAGGCAGAGCTGCTCCATAAGAGCTCGGTACCGATACCCTACAATATTTTCTATTTGTACCGACCGGCCTTCACGCAAGCCTTAGCGAGCTCGGTACTGATACCATATCTTTCCTTCTATCGGTACCGAGCGGCCTAGCACAACAGCTTTAGGTGTTTGCTATCGGTACCGAGGGCTTCGGAGGGAGATCTTTGGAGCATCTTTGAAATATTCCGTGCGCAGATCTTGGAGAATATAAAAGGGCGTGATGTCACTTTGTACCAAAAAGATTGGATTGCATTTTCTAAATCTATGATAGATTTTGAATTGCTTTTTCGATGTTCTTGGTGTTCTTCATTTCCAGCCTTTAAATTTGCATTTTCTGCTTTAAGTAACTTGTTTTTGCTATTTTTGTCTTCATTAAAGTTGTAGACAATACTCCGATCTATCGTTTAATCTAGTTTTCTTCCAGTGTTATTATTTCAAATATGCTAGCTAGATTTTTGTTTGCTCTTATCTTTTTAGACATGTGTGAGTAGTTTTCCAAGGTTAGGTCATGGGGTGATTAACACCTCGTAGCTTGAGTAAAAATTACATTTTTCACTAATAAAGTTTAAATCTTTGGTTCGAAAATCGATGTGTAGTTCGGATTTATTTGTCAAATTGCCAAGATGTTAACCTCTTTGATCATGTGTAGGCAAGAGCATCACCTACTTGCCACACATGATGCTTAAAGCTCTGTCGCTCGAGGTGTTTGCAAAATAAATTATAGAGCTAGCTTGGTAATCAAACCATTTTATTTTTCGAGTTAAGAATCTTAGTTGAGTATCTTAAATCGTGTAACCAGGTGAAAATTGTAGTTTTACTTGAGTCATGGGTGTTAGTAATTCCTAGACCTAACCTGCTTTTTATCCTAGTTAATTCGCTTTTAATTTAGCCTTTTTACGTTCCACCGCATACGTAAAACAAAGTTGGTTGCCTAAAAGCTGAAAACCCATACTTACATCTACAAAATCCATCCAAGCCGTATTAACTATTCCCTTAGGTACGATCCTGGTCTTCCGGATTATTATGCTTCAAATGACGTATTAAGCCCTATGCTTGGGGCGTTATTCCTTATATCGGAATGAACGAAGCAGTCGCGCAATACGCGTACGGTCCGGCTACGTGGTGCCCCTCCGCGTTGCCACGTGGTGCAGTCCCCAAAAGACCATGATGACTCTTTGCAGGAAATGAAACAACTGTTTGAAATACTCCACTTGAGCAGCACCACGTGTCCTATAAAGACGACCAAGGGGCACCAGCGTGGGCAAAAGCACATTGCTCTGAAGCAGCATCGAAGGTGGTTCGGGGGAAGACCAATCACAAGGCAACACATGTCCTTATAAAGGGTAGCAAAATGACGCCTTAATAGATAGCCTGAGTCAGCATGCCTGGAGCGTCTATTGCCTCCTACTTCCATGTACCACCCGACGCATGGCATTTGTACGGTCACAAGGCTTCTTGCGCACAAAACACTTGGGGCTTCTTGAATAGGCTAGCGGGGCTCGAGAAGGATAGCTTCGGAGCTAGGCAAAGCGAGAGAGCATCTTAGCCCAATGGGCTAGTTGGGCCCATTGCCCCTTGAGCCCATTCAGGGAGACTTCCCGCAAAAAGAGCATAGGGATCTGTAGACACCCCAATCTGGGTTTACCAGATTAGTTTACTTACAGTATTTGATTCTCCGACGATGAAACAAATCAAGAACACCCCGGAAATGTTAGTGTGATTGAGCTTCGAGCATTTAAACTCCTGTAAACCTAACCCAAAAAGTCTAAGCCGAAAGCCTACCTACATACGCCGATCCAACACCAGTGTGCATGGTTTAATTGCCACATGTCAGTCATCAATCAACATGGATCGTTGACCAAGGCAGGGCAGTTTGGACCCGCGCACGCAGATCAACTACCTGCATCACCTTTATGTAGCCATGATCACAAGACTTTTGGGGCATCCCTAGGCTCTGTTTATTCATCATCAGATAGGGGGATGTTACCACCCCCCCCCCCCCCCCCCCCCCCCCTCACACTCCTCCCATCACCTTTCCTTCTTATTTAATGAGGGGAAGACTTGGCTGCCAAGCCAACCAACCATTACTTGGCTGGTTACACCCCTCTCTCCCACTCTATCTCCTCCTATAAATAGCCCTCACACTCTTCATGCCAAAGGGTTACCAACTTCCAAGTTTCAAAACCCTAAGCACAAAGTTTTAATCCTAGCCATCTCTTCTTCACCAAAGTAAGAACTATACACCAGGTCTTCTATACAGCAGTATCACATCCATCCATCCAAACCTCAAGTTCAAAACTCAAACACCTCTCAAACCCAAAGACCAAAGGTATAACACCTTTGTCTACTCTCTGTTCTGATCCCTGAGGGGGGCTGGCAAGGTTAAGGAGGGTAATCTATAATAAGCCCTGGTCCTAAAGCTAGCAAGGTTTCAAAAACCATCATGGCAAGGACCAGCATGTGCCAATCCATTATACGCGTGCACCAGTCCCTGGATGCACACACAAGACAGCGTGGGGTTTGGTGCCTTGTTATTTTGCATTTTTACATTCCATATACCACATTGTGAGCATGTTAAAAACTAGTTTATTACTTTCCTTCGATAAAAGTGCTAGTTGTATTTCAATACACATATATATTGTAGTGGAATACCCCTGGGGTCTTTCTGAACATGTCTTAAAACCTAGAAAATGTAAAACCAAACACTAGTCAAAAGGGCTCAAACTTGTGTGCTGCAGTGGTTTACCCGTGCACACAGGTTGTTTCTTGACTAGTGGTTGGCCTTTGCACGAGTAACTAGGCCTTGATCTGTTTTGTCCCCAAACTATTTATTGGGTGTTTTATTCTTTTGGTGGTCTCTGAGCCCATTTAAACTGCTTAGAACTATATATTAACTATCTATAAACTGCTTGGTTTGTCCTGGGTGTGCACTGGTCATTTTCAGAACCTAGAGGGTTAAGAATATGAGCTGTGGGTTTAAACCTACTGGCGCGCGTGGGTCTTGGTGTGGCGTGCACAGGTCTGATCAGTATGCAGTGACTTGAAAAGTGCATGCTGGTTTCTTCTTGTCACGTCACTCCAAAACAATGGCCTTCCAGTCTGTTTAAAACTCTCACAGGAGTCTGTTTCATCCTATACTAATTGTTTTCAATAAACCAAGCATGCTATCGATCACATCCTGCCAACATGTTACGGTTTTAAATCCCTTCAAACTGTTCCCCCGCCCTAATTGGCTAAAAATTGATTAATGAGAGAGAAGTGCAAATGATTTCTAAATGTCTGAGTAAAGACCAATTTCCGAATTGGGCGAGAGGGGTGCCTTAAAACCCTTCCCCTCTCGTAACCTAGAACCTCAGATATCAAGGTGACGACGGACCAGTTTACGCCTTTTTAAAATCGAACAATGTAGCAAGCGTTTCAAGTTCGGTTCCTTGGGTGTCATCCTTCAAAACCCAAGTGGCGACTCTGAATTGAGCGCTTCACCGTGCTTTTTCCAAAAAGGGTGCACCTGACAAACATCGTATTTTTAGGGGTGTGTGCCCACAGTGGCGACTCTGTTGGGGACTTATTGCATTAGTCTATACTTGGAAATTAATATGCTTGGGAACAATCTTGAAAAAGTTTGTCAAAACAGTGAGCTTCGCACTGCTGAAGAACGGAATGGTTATTCAATAGGATCCTCGCATCCAACCAATCCTGACTAGAACTTTTTCGATTGTTCACTTGAGTAGTTTTCTCCAAGTATCAATTAATAAAAGTGAGCCATATTTTAAAGGGCATTTTGCAAACATTACGATTCTCTCTCATTAATCAATCTTTTGGCACTCTTCACGTGCATCGATGTTGGCTAGCCGCGTTGAGGTGTTTTGGGTAACCGACATAGTTTACTGGAGCTCGGGGTCCTCGAATGCCCAACAACCTTAGACGATGATAAGTCATTCTACTGTTTGACCATTGCTCTGCAATACGCATTGCAGTAGGAGGTATATCTTGGCTTTAGTCCGAGGAACCCCCTCAAACCAATACCGGCCTTTGCATATACAAAGCCTTAGCACTCTCCAAACTAAGACAGGTATCCACAAGGTAAGATCTACTTGCATCTAACCTCATATACTGTCTACGTGTTACTGCTTTCCCTATCACATGCACTGTACATACATACCATTTTGCGTAGGAGTATGTTTAGAGTGGCTTCTAGGTTGTCTCTGTCGAGTTTGTCTTATATTTATTAGGACTCTATCACGACTCGATGAAGAGTCGTGCATCTCGATGGTGTGCGTTGTCAATTTTCAAAGTCCTTAGATCAACGAGACTTTGGGAAATCAGAACTTTCTAAGTCCTTGTCTAAATGCCCAATTGAGGTTTCAAACAGAAAACTAGGAACAACAGAGAGAATGTTGTGAAACTTATACCACCTAGGTTAAGTGCTAATCACTTACACCGCTCAAGCTCTGGCATAGTGCTTCATATGCCACCCCGGTTAACGTATCATGTCATCTACACCGAGTTGTCTCACCCCAAAAGTTGAAACTTCAAGAACGGAATAGTCAGAGGCTTAGACTATTTTGACATCTCTTAGCAGTAGTCAATTCAAACAAGGGTACACCCTTGAAAAGAAATCCGAGGATTCTAGTAGCGTCTGAACGTCATGAGATAGACTTGTCTTTCGTTGTAGAGTCTAAGAGGACACTAACAATGATGACATGCGCATTTTCCATTCTTCAATTCTTTCAAATAAATTGCTGCAGGAATACCACTGAGCTTTCGATTACTTTACTGTCTAGCTTCAAGCCATTGCACCGTCAAAGAAAGTTCCGAAAACAAGATCCAAACCTGCTTGGGAACTTCTACCGGGTCCATACAGAAGAAGACTTGTTAGGCTGTTTCCTCAATCAGTCACAATGGAAGCTTTTGTTGGTTCATCGTCAAGGGCAGATTCACTGACGACTACACCGCACAAGACACCTCCATCCTCCCTTTCTTCAATGTCATCACTGAAAGCCATCCAAGCATTCGTCATGGCCGACGCTCCTCAGGATCAAGCTACTATTCTCACCAACCTCCAGCACAACATGGCAATCATGTAGCAAAGCGACTCCCAGTGAGAGCAACAGGGGAAGAAAGAGCATATCCTGAGCATGAAGTTCCTCACCTCAAAGCCGCTATTCCCAATCCAGAAATGGCTGCTCTGATTGCCACGATGGCTAAACTCGAGGAGGTTGTTTCCAAGTCCGAAAAGATTGGTGCTAGTGGTCTGGACATGGACCAAATTTGCCACTTTCCAAATGCCAAACTACCTGAAAGGTTTAAGATGCTGGACTTCACTAAGTTCGATGGAATCGGTGACCCAAAAACTCATCTGTTGGGTTATCATAGTGCTATGAAGCTGCTGGCAGTCGAAAGAAGACGCAATGGCTTAGATATTCCCGCAAACACTTTCAGGTCCAGCTTTCCAATGGTTTCTGTCTCTCGACGTATCTAAAAGAAGAACTTGGGAGGATATTGGGGCAGCCTTTGTCACTCAGTATAACTACAATTCTCAGCTCAAAATGACTACCCGAGAGTTGGAGTCCACCAAAATGAATGCAAAGGAGTCCTTTGCTTACTTTATCAAAAGGTGGAGGAGCAACGCCGCCCTAATGACTGATCGCTCGAGTGAAAGGGATCAGATCCGCATTATCTCTCGCAACTTGCAGCCCGACTATGCCAAGAACCTTGTGTTGGTTCAAGAAGCCAATTTTGAAACTTTCTTTGAGTCTGGTTTGGCTATTGAAAAAGCATTGCAAACTGGGGTTCTGCCAAGGAGTGACTCATCTTCTACCTCAACTCAAAAGGCTAAGCCCCATGCTTACACAAGAAGCAACATTGCTTTGTTTGGTAGCAACAACAATGCCAATACGGCCTCCATTGGAAACAATGCCACCACTCAGAATTCCAATTGCGCTGCGGATGTTAACCAAGTCCAAGCTCCATAGAAAAATCGAAACAGAACCCAACAACTGTGGAACTTTGCCATTTTAGAGGCACCTCTTTCCTCGGTGATGGAAAAGTTAGTCAAATTCGGCCATCTCAGGCCTTTGACTCCGACCCCTCTTCCTCAAAATCCATCTCTTAGCCATAACCCCAATGCTTTCTGCGCCTTTCACCAAATGCCCGATCATCTCACCGATTCTTGTTATCACCTTCGTCATGCAATTCAAGACTTAATAGATGATGGCACTGTTCAAACCCCACCTCCCTTAAAACCAAATGTCATCTCCAACTCCATGCCCAAACACAACTCTAGCTTATAGATCAGCCAGATATCCCTAACCTCCACTCAAACCAACCCAAGCTCCACTCAAAATGGCCCAAGCTCCACCATATTCAACCCTACCCACTATATTGTCCAGAAAACCACCCTAAGCGATCGTAATCATCCCGTCTGAACCAAGCATCAACATGATGGCAACAAGTTGGACCATGGAAGACAAGGCCAACGAATGGAAGGAGCTCTCCGAGGACTGGATTGAGCAGTACAATATGGGTTACCCTGCATACCCTCATGTCAATCAAGTGTGGTTATACCATTGAGAAGACGAATGAAATGCGACATAAGCAGATCCTTTGGATTGTCTTTCTTTATTCATGCTCTATCACCAGCCTGAGCCTGTTCATCTTGAGGAAAAAGCTGAGGGTATGTATGGGACCCACAGCCCGATGCGGGATAGATAGCATTGGGTCTTAACCCTAACTTGGACCAAAGCGACGTCAACAAGCAGTACTAGAGTGACTATGGAGAAGGGGAGTCTGTCCCCAATGTGCATCGCCCACTTGGAGCTACGCTCTCTTTAGTAAACTCAATTTCAAATGCTGTCGATGATCGTATCCACGAGTTCGACCCTTCTTTCAACATTATCTCTGTGGAACAGCCACGTCCTATTGTTATTGCTCCCGGTGACGATTGTAGTATCATGGTTCTACGGACTTCACCGCTAGATGATCTTTGGGAGGTTGATGAGATTGTCGATGTGGGTAAAATCGCACCACCTGTTAATCTTTGGGAGGTCGATACAGTTGTTGATATTACTATTGGCGACGAGGTCTGGACTGTCAATTTGGCTTTGGTAGATGGAGGTCTTTGGGACGTTCCGTTTGTTACTAACCCAGGAATACCTTTCGAAGATGTTGATGCTCAAGACCCTGCTTTTTGGGAGGGATTGACTATGGAATATCTGGCAGGCTGCGTCACCAACAGTAGCTTCAGTCGACAAGGGAAAGCGCAAGCTGGGGGAAGTCCCTACGGACCTCTGGGATAAGGTTGAAGATGTCAAAGGACTGCCCTCTCTATGGAATGTTGCCAATGTCACGAGGAGTGACCGAGTCTTCCAGCCCGCTAATCTGCAAGCCGGAAGCTCATCCAATCCTCTTGCTCAAAGGCCCAATGTTCCCATTGCTCAAAGAATGCTTCTCTTGCCATACCTTTAATTCCAAGTGGTGCCCCGGAGGCCGATATTATCCAAAAGCAGCTCGAGCGGATTCCCATTGCAATCTCTGTTTGGGGATTAATCTGTTCCTCTCGAGAACACCATGAGAAGCTATCTTCAACTCTCATTCATCTCAAAGTGCCTTCTGACATTACTCCCGATGCCATGATCGCCATCATATTGCCACTTATATCAAAGCACTCTGTCACTTTCACCGAGAAAGATCTCCCTATTGATGGAGTTGCGCACAATCACCCGCTGTACATAACAATTAATGTAGAGGACATTGGGTGCCGACTGTTCTCATCGCTAATGGCTTTGCAATCAATGTTTGCCCTTTAAGGGTCGCTTACCACCTGGTTCTCACTAAGAAGGATCTTGTGCCATCTAACTTAGCAGTCAAAGCCTAAGATAGCACGCGTCGTGTGGTAGAGGGGACACTAATACTCAAGCTCGACACTGAGGGTTTTGAGATGGATGTTGAATTTCACGTCGTTGATATCCCAGCTACCTTTAACCTGTTGCTAGGTAGGCCTTCGCTTCACAGGGCAAACATCATGGTCGTGCCCTCTACTCTTCACCAGAAGGTCATGCTGGGACTCACTTCTGGGACTTTGACAATTTGCAGGGACTCTAGTATCCGTCCGCACACCAAAGATGGAGCACCAATCTTGGGAACTTTGCATGGGGAAGAGGATGCTGACTTTGGAGGTTTCTCCTTTGACACGTCTGGTTTGGTCCTAGCCATTTCCATTGATGATGACTTCATCATCAGCTCAGTTGCCCTCGATATAATGAGGAGGATGTCTTACATGCCTGACTTGGGACTAGGGATAAACTAGCAAGGGATCGCTGAATTCCCTACCTTTACTTTGGCCGCTTTGGTTTGGGATATGTTGCCCCTGCCAAAGATGTTAAAAAGAGAAAAGGTACTGGAAAGCCTCGAACCCTTCAAGGTAATGCTGATAGTTACTTTGTACGTGAAGGAGGAGGCACCGCTTACGTGGGACACGTCGAGCCATTTTGGGATCCGAAATCTCGTACCTGGCTGTCTGGTTTCAAGGTTTCGCTGTTGACACCTGGTCTGATAGTGAGGAAGAGATGGCTAAGGTGGGATTCAAGAAGAAGCTGGCTCAGATCAAAGAGAAAACCAATTGGTTGAGGACGTTAGATCAAGGGAGCTTAGAGCTGCTTTTCTCCCAAGTGTTTGGTTAAAGATGCTGAGGAGGCTGAAGTGCTGATACTTGGGGCCCGACGCTCTCGAGGACCCTAGCTCTCTCATCGTGGAGGCTAAGGGTAGTATTAAAAACTGCATCTTCACACCACGTCTAACTTGCATTGATGACACGTCTGAGTCTGAAATAGAGTCAGTCGAGTCTAAGTCTAGCTCAGAGTCGGAGATTATGCCTCTTGCTCCTACACGTCGTAGCTTTTATTTTGAGTTTGAGTCAACTGTACTTGGCAACCCTGAAGGTTTTTATGAAATGCATGATCTTGTTTCCGAGTACTTTGCTGACTTCTATATAAACTATGTCGACCCTGACGATGAAGGAACATATTTTGATAGGAATATCCCTCTGCTGAATTGCGTTCCCTCATCGTAAGGGAAAACGAAAGGCATGCTCAGCCTCTAAAAGAAGAAGTAATTTCTATAAATTTGAAAGACGAGGATGACACTTGTATGATGCAAATTGGTTCGACGTTGTCCCCAAAGGATTGCGCCGCATTGATCGACCTGCTCAAGGAATTGTTCAAAATCTTTGTATGGCCTCACAAAGATATGCTTGGCATTGATCCTGAGAGAGTGGAGCATCGGATTCACTTGTTGCCTAGAGCTAAACTTGTCAAGCAGAAGCTCCATAGAATGAGGCTAGACTCGGTATAGAAGATTAAGGATGAAGTCACCAAGCAAATTAACGTGGGATTCTTGATGGTCATAGAGTACCCTAAATGGGTCGCCAATATCATGCCTGTTCCAAAGAAAGATGGGAAAATCCGAGTCTGCATCGATTTTAGGGACTTGAACAAAGCAAGCCCCAAAGACAATTTTCCTTTGCCACACATTGATGTACTTGTGGACAATACGGCGGGGCATGCTTTGCTTTCGTTCGTCAACAGATTTTTGGGTTATAACCAGATTCTCATGGCATTGGAGGACCGGGAGAAAACAACATTCGTCACTAAATAGGGTACCTACTGCTATAGGGGGATGAAAACAATTGATGCTTCGGATCACCTTGGATTGCAATGGCTTATTCGTGCCTTTTCACCAGAACCCTAATTCGTCGTCGGAACACTAATCTGCAAAATAGACAGGGGGTGAGTGCACCTTTGCCTCTCGTGGCAAAGGCCCTCCGATGGCAAAGTTAGTATCACATACTAGAAAAACCCTAATTATCAGTAGGAAATATCGAATAATGCAATGTATTGCGTACCTTTTGCCTTTAGGTTTACCTCATATTTATATATTTGTGTATGCTTGTTGCCCAAGCATTCCTGTTGCCATAGGATTCCCAACTCATATAGGAAATCCAGGATATCAAGGATTCTAGTTTCCCTTATCAGTTTATTAGAAAAGAGTCCTTTTAGGATCCTTTTCCATTACTGGCCGAACATCCTATTCTCATTGGGTATCTTTCCTAGATCCTATATTCTTGGGATCTTATTCCCTTATGGGACATGACTATTCTGGAATCTTCCAGAATATTCGCTCTGCCTCTACTCTTGATTGGAGCTCTTTCTTTGTTCGGCCATCTCATGGCCGAACAGACGGCTTGGACCCATCATTTCACATGTAACTGGTCCTTTATCAATTATTTGGACTAACGACCTCACATGCCTTTTGTCTTTATTAGCCGATCAGACTGTATGGATCAATGACTTCCCATATCATTGGTCCATATTGCCGTTCACCATACTGCCCGGCGATAAGTCCTATCATATTTACCACGTGCTTCCAAATATCACGTGTTTGGCAACTAAAAGTATCTGTTCGAGAATACCTCCCTACAATTGCTCCCCAGCTTTACCTATTTTCCACTGTTCGGGGGTAATGGGAGAAGCTTCTAGAGACAAACGTTTAGACCTGAATTTCCTCTAATACCGAGCAGTCATAGTATTTAATACTTATTGATGCTCTTTGACGCCTTTGTCATTATACCTATTTCGAGGTATAAACTCCACGTGGCACGTTTCGTATGCCTATCATTAATTTCGAACTGACGTTCTATCGAACGGCGTCAGAACGGCGCTTGCTTTCCGTTACTTTAACTTGTAACGGCGTAGGAGGAGACATTTCAACTCCATTTCTTTCACTTAAATCCCTAAGAGGGATTTCTTTTTGATTTTTATCCAAAACTCAGAGCTTTGTCTTGTCTTCTTCAAAAGTCAGGCGAAAAACTCCCTTTCTTCTGCCATAGCAGCCGACTGCAACTCGCTCGTGTCACAGGAATCTTTTCTTTTAAACTCGTAAGATCTCTATTTCTTCTGCTTAGGATTCCTACTAAGATTTCTTCTTCGTTCCATTAGTTTCCATCTGAGATCTTATTCTCAGATTTTTGGGTCATTTCTAGGGTTCCAGTCGCGCCCATTTCCAGTTTTACTTTTTCTTCAAGTATATCCATGGCGGATGAACATGATCCAAAACCCAGTAAATTTAGGAAGCTCTGCAATACCCCTGCTGCCATGGCAGCATTTAGAACAGAATATGACATTCTTGATAACGTAGGACTCGAACTCGCCCCTCTAGGAGCAGATAGGGATGGTGGCTCATGGGATAGAATGTGTATCCATATTGTGGCCATTGTCGAAGGTGGAGTCCGATTTCCCCTTCACCCACTACTTCGTCAGATCCTAAACTGGTACCGTCTCACCCCTATGCAAGTATCAACAAATGTTTTTAGGCTGATAATGGGAGTAGTTGCTTTGAATAGGATTCTGGAGACCCAGCTAGGAATTTGGGACATTCAGTGGTGGTACAGCATTGTACTAAACCCTGAATACAATACCTACTATTTCAAAGTTAGAAGGGTAGAAAAGTGTCTCGTGCTAAACCTGCCAGACTCTGCTCGGGATCATGAGATTGATTTCCTTTACGTCACTAGAGCCTTTGAGCCACTAGGAGAGGATGGTCAAGTGGTGGGCCTCCACTGCCCCCACATATGGGGATACCCACGTGTGCTCCTCATTTTATGATCTTTGCAATTTTTCTTATTACCTCCTCGTAGCTTTTGTATGATTTTTTCTAAGTTTGTTTTCTTTTTTATGTTTATCTTGCAGCTGAAAACGCTAACAGGTGTCCTAGACGAGAGCCGAGCTACGTCCGAACAGAGGACATCAACAAGGTTTTGAAGTATTCAGGTGAATCGGGAACCTCTACAGCTAGTCGGGGCCGGAACGCTGACGTGCTTTTGGGGTACGATCCGTCTTACAGAGGTGTTATAGACAGAAGACTTGCCCACCCCAGCACCAGTGCTACCTCTACATCAACTGCTTCCCAGCTGAGGAGCACAAGAGCTAACGCTGGAGTGACCGTAGCCGGTCAATTGGGTGAAATCCCTATTTCAGAAGGCGTTCCGTTACCTCGGGTGAGAGTTCGAAGACCCTTACTGAGACATGCTGCCTCTCTACCACAATCCGAACAGCCAGCTCCCAGCCGTGTAACCAGCCAATCCTCCTCTTCAGGTTATTCTCCATCTCCTCCACACTCAAGCACTATGACACGTCAACCCCTAAACCTCAGCTCCCTTCTCATCGTCTCTTCTCGGGGATGTGGAGCTGGTCGGGTAGCTTCTATAGGGAACACTCCTCCTGTACCCTGTCGAAACAGAGGAGGTTCCACTTGTTCCACTTCATCTACCCGAGGAGCGGATTCTGCTCTCGATGCCAGTGATGCTCATCGAGATAAACGGCCTAGGTCTGAGGACCCAACTGGCACTGCTTCTCAAGTAGATACTGAAATTCATCACCCTACTTCACCAACTACCCAAATCCTTCCCCAGACGTGGACTCCTCCATTTACTAGGGGAGACCGTCCCATTCACGTTGGGGACAGTGCAAGTTCATCTGAAACAGCACTTGCCCTAGCTCAAGGGTTGCTGCTTCCAGTCGACATACAGAAAGAATCCGAATCTGCACATGACCGTCTTATAGCCACTGGTCTCGTCAGTGGTATTAAGGTAACAACAAAGATCCTCCTTCTATCAAGCTAAAAAATTTGTCTTATATTATTTTTTGATCATCAACTCTTTTTGGTACTGCTTTAGTTCATTCAAAAGATGGTAACTCTGGGGCAAAAGTATCAAGAAGCCGAGGCCGAGCAGATCAGATTGTTGAACGACAATACTTGAGTATTTTGGACAGTTTCCCGTCTTGAAAGGGAGAGAGACAAAGCCAAGGCGAATTTTGATGGTGCTAAGGGCAAACTTGAGATTGCCGAGAGAGCCTCAATCAGGCTTTATCTGAGATTGATAGCACCAAAAAAGCTTCCTATGAAGACAGCTATCAAAAAGGCTTTGACGCCACAAAAGCAAGTTATGTCAAACAGATGCCAGCTATACAGGACCAGATCTGGATTGCTAGCTGGGAGGCCTGTCTGACCAAACTAGGGGTTGCCGAGGACTCACCCTTCTGGGTTGACAATGATCTGCCAAGCACTCGTGCTCAAAGCATTCAGGATCCAGCGGAGCATCCTGAAAACGATATTGAGCAACAGATCGAAGAATTCGCTAATGCTGGAGAGGAGACCCCAACAGATAGCCATGTTGCCAGCACGGAACGTTCACCTGTCCGGGATACAGCTAATGAACCCATAATTCTGGAGGAGAATCCAGTTGAAGATGGTGCCGGTACCGAGATCAGTGTTGACGTTCCAGAGGTCCAGAATGTGGACCGACAGGTAAATATATAAACTCTCTAATATTATGGCTGGTCCTGCGTGACCGTGAGCATATTTGCCCTGTGAGGCATCAGTACTATCAACTCGTTTTGATAACACAGGTATTCGGCCCTTTGTGGCAAAACTATATGATTTGCTCGGCTAACCTTTGTTTTTTGCATATGTTCGGATGCAAATAGATTGTATCTAAGTATTTCGGACTTCGATCTTTTAATCATGTGCTTTGCTTGTATACAAGTGTTCAGTACTTTAGTAAATCCTATGAACATGATTTCTTGTACTTTTGAACTGAATTTAAGCTTCACGTACTTAAAAACTTTCTAAGTTTCTCGTATTCTGAATGAATTTGTAGTTCATACATACTTGTGCAATCTTCAAATACTCGTATTTGTATGTACTGCAAGTGTTCAAGCATGTTATCGTACTTGAATGTTTCTAAGTTTCTCGTACTTGAACGCTTCTAAGTTTCTCGTATTTGTGCAATCTTCAAATACTCGTATTTGTATGTACTGCAAGTGTTCAAGCATGTTATCATACTTGAATGTTTCTAAGTTTCTCGTACTTGAATGCTTCTAAGTTTCTCGTACTTGAAATGAATTGCAAACCATATAAGTGTTTCATACTTGTACTCGCTAAGTTTCACGTACTCAACAGTTTTAAGTTTCTCCTACTTGAATAGTTGTGTCTAACATATACTCGTTATGCTTTAAGCCAAGCCAATTGTTTTATATAAACTTACAAGTGCCTCATACTTTAAATTCCATACAAGTGTTTTCAGACTTGTACTCGTTAAGTTTCACGTACTTAGTGTATAGGTGCCTGTTCCCTGCTCCTCAATACGAATGAGGGAAACCAAGCCCGTGGTTCGTATTTTTATATCAAGAACGCAATATTCATACTACAAAAAAGTGATTTTATTCATAATCTGTGAAACTCAAGAGGGCATTATTCGTACCCCTTGCAACTAAAACAATAAAACTAGAACAAGGGAATTATATTCATAATTCCCACACAATCACGTAGTGCAATCTAAAACAGAATTCAATGCTTCTAAACAAAGAATTTTCGTAGATTATGGATATTCCAAGGCCTCGGAATTGGATTACCATCCAGATCTGCCAATCTATAGGCCCCGATGCCTACAATCTCGGTTACTCGATACGGGCCTTCCCAGTTGGCCCCCAGCTTGCCTTCGTTGGCCACCTTGGTCTTACCGAGCACCTTTCGAAGTACGAGGTCCCCAATACCAAACTCTCGAGGGTGAACGTGTTTGTAACGCCCCGAATTTTGGGTACGTTAAATGAGGCATTTATTATATAATAAAGAGAGTCTGACTCATTATTACATCATAAATACATCATAAGGAAAGGGTACATTTATTCAACAAGGAAGGAAACTAGGGTTCTTAATACTACTCTGCTTGCTCTTCCATCCTAGCAAGTTCCTCTGCTCCAAAAGCTTCCACAGTGTACATCTTACCCTGTTCATCTAAGAAGTCTGACACATTATACCGACGTCGCCACCCATATAATATGTCAGGGTCACCAAAAAGGCAACACCGTGAGCTACAACGCTCAATAGGAAATCCTTACCCACCAACCTTAACTTACAAGTAAGGTGATAATAAAACATCAATTTCCACATGATACGTATATACACAGCTAACAATAGACAATGTCAAAAACACTTCTGCAATCGTTATTCGAACTATCGTAGGTGTCCATGATTCTCTTTGTTTCTCCTACACGACTCATCGTAGACCGTGTTAACATTCTCACATTTCAAAACAACCTTTCAAAATTATTTGCATTGGCTCCGTACTGCGGATAACCAAGCTACACACCCAACCTCGGTTCTGCCGCGCCGGGTTCCCGAGTATCCTCACAATGGTTCTGCCGCGCCGGGTTCCCATTGGCACACAATTGCATTGGCTCCGTACCGCGGATAACCAAGCCACAATTTAAAACCCTCGGTTCCGCAGCTCCGGGTTCCCATTTGGGGTTTTCGAAATCTAAAACTCTCGGTTCCGCCGCTCCGGGTTCTCATTGGGTTTTTCACAAATCTTACTTTGACACACGCGCACAACTCACATAACGCCACCCAAAACCGGTCATTATGTAGTTTCAAAATATTTCCATCCTCGAAAAACATTTCCTTTCATTAACTACGCCCTAGGTGCCATGTTTCTACTTTCTCGGTTTTCGTGTCTCATTTACACGTAAAGACACCGCGTTAGAACAAAAGTAAGCATGAAACATTCTAACAAGATCATCTAATTCTATACTACTTATCATGCTAAATCATCACTTATAGCATAACGCCACATGTACGGACGCCCTTGGAGTGTATCACTTATGCTTATTCAAAGCACAACGCCACATGTACGGGACGCCTTTGGAGTGAAATCACTTATGCTTTATCACACCACAAGTAATACAAGCAATTCATATATGCATGCTCATAATCATCTCAAAGATCAAAATACAAATACTTTTAAACAAACGATAAGTTCTATCTTTCAAAATCCGTTAAGGATAATCTACTTTCTAACATACGGTTCTATACGTAGAGTTAGGGGCAAGGGGTTCTAGCTTACTTCTTGGTGGTAGTGACGACTACGAAAGGCAAGTCGGCTATTAAGCGGAGTAACCTCCTACGGAATGCTCCCGGTAGCTTCAAAAGAGAAGGGTCTCTCTTGAAACCTAATCTTGACTAAACTACTTAAGCTTTTTGGATCGGAGGATGGTCGAGTGGCAGCTTAGTGGCGGCTTTAGATGAGTTTCTTGAAGAACTCAAGAACAACTCAAGAACATGAAGAACAAAGGAAGAACAAAGGAATTCTAGAGAGAAGTTGGAGCAATGAGAAGGTGTGAGTTGAATGCTTGGGATGGCTTGCTATTTATAGGCCAAGGCATGCCCTCTTCCTCTCTCCCAAGGCCAGCCCTCTCTCTCTCTATATCTCCCATGGATTTGCTCCATAACTCAATCTTTCACTTGTCAAACTTGATTGAAAGCTTGATGGGTTAGGGTTTTAGGCTTGCATGGCTAGGATTTGTACCAAGGATTTGATTATGGAAGATTTGTTGCAAGGAAAGAGACAATGATACAAGATTTGGTTTTAAACAAATCATAGAAGTACAATGGAGAGGTTAAGTTTGGTTAGGAAGAAGATTTACCCATGGATTTGAAAGGATGAGGAAGGTCAAGTCAAGGTACAACCAATCTTCCTCCTTTCTTCCTTCTCTCTCTCTCTCTCCCTCTCTCTCTCTCTATCGGCTCCCCTCTCCCTCTCTCTCTCGGGTCTCTCTCTCTCTCTCTCTAGTACACACACACACACACACACACACACACATATATATATATATATATAAAAGCAAGAAAGTACTAAGGTACAAGATTTTCCAAATCAAAAATTCCATTAAAGAAATCCAATAAGGCACATGTTTCTAATAAACAATTAGATGATATACTAACAAATCTAGGGTTTCTATTATCCAATGGATAATAGTTCCCCTAACATTTATTGTCCAAAGGATAAAGAATAAAACCAAAATAATAAAAGAAAATAAATAAGTAATTCCTTAGTCTAGGTTTGAAAAGGTTGACTAGTCAAATCAATTTTATTGGAAAGTTCCCTAGTCACATCGGTACTTTATTTGGTCAAAAGACTCTATTACCCAAGGGTCATTAACTTCCCTAACGGTTATTACCCAATGGATAATAATTCCCCTTGCGGTTAATAACCAATGGACAAAAGAGTACAAATACTTTTTATTTAAAAATAAGATTTTGAAAGACTAAATGTACTTTTAGTCAAATATAATAAAAAGTTTATTGTCCAATGGACAAAAATTACCCTAACCATTATGGACCAATGGGTAAAGGCAAAAGGTTCAAAAATTTCAAAAGGTCCAAAAGGTTCATCTAGTAACTAGGTGAGTTGGTTGATCGGTTCCTCCAAGTAGTTGGTTAGAAACTAACTAAATTGGTCAAGTAGGGTTTCTAGTCGAGAGTTTAACCAATGACCGAAATCTAACTACGACAAAAATTAACAAGAAATCATATAGCCACTCAAGAGAAAATAAGTAATTTAAATAAAATTTAAATATTTAACGAAATTTTTATTGACCAAAATTCAGGGGCGTTACAATCTATCCCCCTTAAAATAATTTCGTCCCCGAAATTGGCGCGCGACTACAGATTAGATTAGGTTGCTAAACCGATCTCGGAATCATCGACTATCCCCCTTAAAAAATTGGAGTAGGTCACCATCAATCGAATTTAAGCCTCATTACTTGCTTAACGAGATGGGGTTGAAGTTGCTCCTGCCGTCGAACAGCTTGCCTCATCGTACGTCTTCAGTAAGGTCTCTACCGTAAATACTAACGCCAAAAGCAGAGCTTCTACCAAATCATCATGCGGACTAGCATCCCTCAAGCGTTCCTAGTACATCCTTGTTGAACCCTCATGCTTCTCGATATTAAACCTATTTCCAAACGTAGGAAACAATGGGTCCATTCTTTATAATCGTAAGGCATGAGTATTCCATCCTCATTCTGGGAATAAAAGGATTTTGGCAGGCAATCCTTGCGGTACTCTATGAACTCGGATATTATGAACGAAGGCAGTGAAAGAACCCATGCAGTCACGGAAAGATAAACCTTCCCATCTTCTTACAGTCAAAGTATGCCTTCTTTCTTCTTCTCGAACAATGTTGGTGCTTCCCATGGTGACGTACTCAACTTGATAGGCCCCTAGTCCAATAGCTCTTGCAATTGGGTCTTGATCTCCCTTAGTTTTGTAGGGGCATTTGATACAGCATCATAGAGATTGTTGCGATTCCCGGTTGAAGTTCTATAAAGAAGCATATTTCCTTAAGGCAATAAGCCAGGAAGTTCTTCAGGGAAAATATCGGCTTAATTGCACCTGATGTGTGGTAATCCCACTTCCATTCTATTGGCTTCTTCCAATTTGAGGCTAGCTAGCCATCCAAACAGTTGATTCTGCTACCTGGATCTTCTCGTCGTCAGGCTCACCGTTTGTCTATCCCCCTTAAAAGGAAACGAGTCCTTCCTAGGGTATATGCTGTCACTAACTTCTGATGACAGTCTATGACCGCTCAACGTGCAGATCGCCAGTCCATCCTTAGGATTACGTCGAAATCCACCATATCGATCACTAGAGGGTCGCAAGCTAGGCGCAGGTCGGCTACTCCTAATTTGCACTCTCAACACACTAGACTAACAGCTATACTCCCTCCAGTTGGTATGTGACCAAGGCCACACGATCTCCGTCTTGAGTAATCCCGAGGGTTCTGAGGATCATCTTGACCTCATTTAGCCATGTCTCAGCTACGACGGGGTTGGTGTCTCCGTGAAAGGTTGGAGGTCGACGTTTACAAAACTCGTTCATCGCTCGAGTTCGGGTCATGGGTCCATCGTCGTGGTTTTGGTTTTGGCGGTTAGCGTTCAGGACAGTTACAAACGTTTGCACGATCTGGGCTAGGTCGGGGTTAGCATGAGAGGATTCTCCGTGCTCGTGTCCTAGTCCACTACGTCGGTTTACCATCTACGAGTAATGATCGAAAAGGGGGTGGTTTAGTCTACTTAAAACAAATTTTTTTTTGGCAAATGGTGTTTCTTTCAAAAAGTCATTTTAAAAAATAGTATGCAACGGTACTCTTTAAAAAAATGAAGCAGGTTTTTCATAGATAAAAACATCATACAACATAAGCATAGAATTCTACTACAAGGCAAGTAGAGACACAAGATTTTTCCTAACACAAGTTGTAAACGATCCTAATCCTTAACATCCTACATCCCGAAGGATTACAACGGTTACTAGATTTATTCTAGGTGCACCTAGGTAGTATCCTTTGGCCTTCATGGATCTTTTGGGTCCTCGTCCTCTTCGAGATCCTCTTCCTCCGTATGGTTTTCCTCCTCGGTCACCTTATTAGCGTCCTTATCACCTTCAACTTCTTCCTCCTTAACTCCAACCTCAAAGTTCTCCATTGGGGGTAAAGTGCCAAAGAACTCATAGAAGGCATACAGGATTGGGAACATTTCACGAAACCAAGGGTCCTCCTCCACGGGAATAGGGGTATTCTGCTGCACCCTCATGAAATCTCGTTTTTCTGCGAGTACAGCAGCAATGAAGTCGGGATTCTCCACTAGTTGAGTTGTCATAGCCTCTATGGCGTCCTTGAGTTGGCGAGCTCCAACCAATAGGTTAACTAGGTGGTTCGTCTACAAGGAAAGGTTTTAACCTCAATTAGTAACAGAGTTTCATTAACTCTAAAGAAAACTCTTGAGTTTCTAAGTCCCACATTCGATCCTTGATTTAAGTCATCATCCAATTGTTCGGGAATTCCCAGCTCGGCGGTACTGTCAATTTCCAACACCTTGCTTCATTCCAAAAATTGTTTTGTCAGAATTCCACCCAATTTGGGACGGTAAACTTAAACTCAATTCACGTTGATGCAACGGCCAAACTATCTCGTGGTTCTACCCATTCTACCCATGGCCGAGGTTTTGAATCTAAAGCTCTGATACCAAGTTGTAACGCTCTGAATTTTGGGTACGTTAAATAAATAATTTTATTGCAACTTCAAAATAGAGTTTGGCTCTTTATTACATCATAACCTCCATAAGAGTACTTTCATTGCAAAAGGGAGGGAAACTAGGGTTCCTAATACTACTCTGCTTGCTCTTCCATCCTAGCAAGCTCCTCTGCTCCAAAGCTTCCACGGTGTACATCTTACCCTGTTCATCTAAGAAGTCTGACACATTATACCGGCGTCACCACCCATATAATATGTCAGGGTCACCCAAAAGGCAACACCGTGAGCTACAACGCTCAATAGGAAATCCTTACCCACCAACCTTAACTTACAAACAAAGCTATAATACAACATCAATTTCCACATGATACGTGTATACACAGCTAACAATGACACATCCACATTTGTTAATCAACTATCGTTGGTGTCCAAGATTCTCTTTGTTTCTCCTATGCGACTCATCGTAGACCGTGTCAACATTTTCACATTTCAAAACAACCTTTCAAAATCATTTGCATTAGCTCCGTACCGCGGATAACCAAGCTACATACCCAACCTTTCAAAATCATTTGCATTGGCTCCGTACCGCGGATAACCAAGCTACACACCCAACCTCGATTTCGCCGCGCTGGGTTCCCCAGTATCCTCACAATGGTTCTGCCGCGCCGGGTTCCCATTGGCACACAATTGCATTGGCTCCGTACTGCGGATAACCAAGCCATGCCTCACCATGGTTCCGCCGGTCCGGATTCCCATGGGAACGCACACATCCTCACAATGGTTCCGTTTTTCCCGGATCCCATTGGAACACACACATCCTCACAATGGTTCTGTTTTTCCCGGATCCCATTGGAACACACACATCCTCACAATGGTTCCGCCTTTCTGGATCTCCATTGGAACACACACAACCAACTCACATTATGCCACCAAAACCGGTCATTATGTAGTTTCAAAATATTTCCTTCCTCAAAAAACATTTCCTTTCATTAACCACACCCTAGGTGCCATGTTTCTACTTTCTCGGTTCTCGTGTCTTGTTACATGCCAAGACTCCGCGGTAAGCATGAAACATACTAACAAAATCATCCAATTCTATACTAGTTATCATGCTAAATCATCACTTATAGCATAATGCCACATGTACGGACGCCCTTGGAGTGTATCACTTATGCTTATTCAAGCACAACGCCACATGTACGGATGCCCTTGGAGTGAAATCACTTATGCTTTATTACACCACAAGTAATACAAGCAATTCATATATGCAACTCAAAACTCTTTGAAAGATCAAAATATGAATACTTCGATTCACATGGTAAATAACCTACGTATTCATCAAGTAAGGGTACCTACATTATACTTAAGAATAGAGATAAGGTATTCCTACTTTATACTTGGGGTGGACGATAAGAATATTCTACCTTACTTCTTGGCGGTAGTCGGCTACGGAA
The DNA here is from genome assembly GCA_019656835.1 of Rhododendron ovatum. NCBI lineage: Eukaryota > Viridiplantae > Streptophyta > Magnoliopsida > Ericales > Ericaceae > Rhododendron > Rhododendron ovatum. The sequence continues at coordinate 23,875,960 of CM033799.1, forward strand.
GGTTAGTCGGTGGTCGGGCGGAGTAACTTCCTACGGTATGCCTTCGCGAGCTTCGAAAGAGAATGGTTTCTCTCGAAACTTCTTATTGACTAACACTACTCTACTTTATAGATCGAAGGGTGGTTGAGTGGCGGTTTAGTGGCGGCTTAGGTTGAGTTTCTTGAAGAACTCAAGAACACTCAAGAACAAAAGAAAGAACAAAGAAAGAACAAGATTTTTCTAGAGAGAGAAGCTGAAGATTGGAAAGGTGTGAGTTCAATGCTTGGAATGGCTTGCTATTTATAGGCAAAATCTTGGCTCCCTTTCCCTCTCTACGGCCGGCCCCCCTCTCTCTCTCCCTACATCAAATTTTGACACATGTCATGCAATCTTTGAAAGATTAAAGCCTAACCCTAGGCTTGCACGGCTAGGATTTGTCCTTGGAAGGGTTTATGGAAGATTTGTTGGAAGATTTGGAGACAATGGTTCAAGATTTTGTGTTAAACAATAATAGAAGTACAAATGGAGAGTTATGTTTGGTTAGGAAGAAGATTTACCCATGGATTTGAAAGGATGAGGAAGGTCCAGTCAAGATACAACCCATCTTCTTCTCTCTTTCCTCCTTCCTCTCTCTCTCCCTCTCGGCTCACTCTCTCTCTCTCCTCTCGGCATCTCTCTCTCTCTCTCTCTCTCACAAGTACACACACACACACACACACACACATATATATATATATATTACAAGAAAGAATAAGAAAGTACCAAGGTACTAGATTTTCCAAATCCAAAATCCTATTAAAGAAATCCAATAAGGCACATGTTAATTAAATAAATAAACTAGTGTACAATGTACTCTAGAAAGATCAACTCCCCAATAAATTAATCCAATTCGGTAGAAAATCCCAATATAAAATAATAAAAAGAGTACTTAGGAAAATCTTAGGCTTTAAAGACAACTAAGTACTTTTATAATAAAATAATATATACTTTATCACATGGGTAATAAGAAAAGACTAGTTGAAAGAATAACTCTTTTACCCAATGGATAATAAATCCTCTAACTTTTATTGTCCAAAGGATAATAGAATAAAACCAAATAATAATAAAAAAAAAAAGTTAATTCCTTAGTCTAGGTTTGAAAAGGATGACTAGTCAAATCAACTTTATTGGAAGGTTTTCTAGTCACATCGGTATTTTATTTGGTAAAAAGACTCTATTACCCAAGGGTCACTAATTTCCCTAACGGTTATTACCCAATGGATAATAATTTCCCTCGTGGTTAATAACCAATTGACAAAAGAGTAAAGTACTTTTATCTATAAAATAAGATTTTGAAAAGACTACATGTACTTTTAGTCAAAAGCTTATTGTCCATTGGACAAAAATTACCCTAATATTATGGACCAATGGGTAAAGGCAAAAGGTTCAAAAGGTCCAAAAGGTTCATCTAGTAACTAGGTGAGTTGGTTGCTTGGTTCCTCCCAGTAGTCGATTAGAAACTAACTAAATTGTTCACGTAGGGTTTCTAGTCGAGAGTTTAACCAATGACAAAAATCTAACTACGACAAAAATTAACAAGAAATCATATAGCCACTCAAGAGAAAATAAGTAATTCAAATAAAATTCAAATATATAACAAAATTTTTATTGACCAAAATTCAGGGGCGTTACAATCTATCCCTCTTAAAATAATTTCGTCCCCAAAATTGGCGCGTGACTTTAGATTAGCCTAGGTTGCTAAACCGATCTCGGAATCATCGACTATCCCCCTTAAAAAATTGGAGTAGGTCACCATCAATCGAATTTAAGCCTCATTACTTGCTTAACGAGATGGGGTTGAAGTTGCTCCTGCCGTCGAACAGCTTGCCTCGTCGTACGTCTTTGGTAAGGTCTCTACCGTAAATACTAATGCCAAAAGCAGAACTTCTACCAAATCATCATGCGGACTAGCATCCCTCAAGCGTTCCTAGTACATCCTTGTTGAACCCTCATGCTTCTCGATATTAAACCTATTTCCAAAAGTAGGAAACAATGGGTCCATTCTTTATAATCGTAAGGCATGAGTATTCCATCCTCATTCTGGGAATAAAAGGATTTTGGTAGGCAATCCTTGCGGTACTCTATGAACTCGGATATTATGAACGAAGGCAATGAAAGAACCTATGCAGTCATGGAAAGATAAACCTTCCCATCTTCTTACAGTCAAAGTGTGCCTTCTTTCTTCTTCTCGAACAATGTTGGTGCTTCCCATGGTGACGTACTCAACTTGATAGGCCCCTAGTCCAATAGCTCTTGCAATTGGGTCTTGATCTCCCTTAGTTTTGCAAGGGCATTTGATACAGCGTCATAAAGATTGGTGCGATTTCCGGTTGAAGTTCTATAGAGAAGCATATTTCCTTAAGGCGATAAGCCAGGAAGTTCTTCAGGGAAAATATCGGCTTAATTGCACCTGATGTGTGGTAATCCCACTTCCATTCTATTGGCTTATTCCAATTTAAGGCTAGCTAGCCATCCAAATAGTTGATTCTGCCACCTGGATCTTCTCGTCGTTGGGCTCGCCGTTTGTCTATCCCCCTTAAAAGGAAACGAGTCCTTCCTAGGGTATATGCTGTCACTAACTTGTGATGACAGTCTATGACCGCTCAATGTGTAGATCGCGAGTCCATCCTTAGGATTACATCGAAATCCACCATATCGATCACTAGAGGTCACAAGCTAGGCGCAGGTCGGCTACTCCTAATTTGCACTCTCAACACACTAGACTAACAGCTATACTCCCTTCAGCTGGTACGTGACCAAGGCCACACGATCTCCGTCTTGAGTAATCCCGAGGGTTCTGAGGATCATCTTGACCTCATTCAGCCACATCTCAGCTACGACGGGGTTGGTGTCTCCGTGAAACGTCGGAGGTCGACGTTTACAAAACTCGTTCATCGCTCAGGTTCGGGTCATGGGTTCATCGTCGTGGTTTTGGTTTTGGCGGTTAGCGTTCAGGGCAGTCACAAACGTTTGCACGATCTGGGCTAGGTCGAGGTTAGCGTGAGAGGATTCTCCGTGCTCGTGTCCTAGTCCACTGCGTCGGTTTACCATCTACGAGTAATGATCGAAAAGGGGGCGGTTTAGTCTACTTAAAACAAATTTTTTTTTTTTTTGCAAATGGTGTTTCTTTCAAAAAGTCGTTTTAACAAATAGTATGCAACGGTACTCTTTAAAAAAATGAAGTAGGTTTTTCATAGATAAAAACATCATACAACATAAGCATAGAATTCTACTACAAGGCAAGTAGAGACACGAGATTTTTCCTAACACAAGTTGTAAATGATCATAATCCTTAACTTCCTACATCCCGAAGGATTACAACGGTTACTAGATTTATTCTAGGTGCACCTAGGTAGTATCCTTTGGCCTTCACATCTTTTGGGTCCTCGTCCTCTTCGAGATCCTCTTCCTCCGTATGGTTTTCCTCCTCGGTCACCTTATTAGTGTCCTTATCACCTTCGACTTCTTCCTCCTTAACTCCAACCTCAAAGTTCTCCATTGGGGGTAAAGTGCCAAAGAACTCATAGAAGGCATACAGGATTGGGAACATTTCACGAAACCAAGGGTCCTCCTCCACGGGGATAGGGGTATTCTGCTGCACCCTCATGAAATCTCGTTTTTCTGCGAGTACAGCAGCAATGAAGTTGGGATTCTCCACTAGTTGAGTTGTCATAGCCTCTATGGCGTCCTTGAGTTGGCGAGCTCCAACCAATAGGTTAACTAGGTGGTTCATCTATAAGGAAAGGTTTCAACCTCAATTAGTAACAGAGTTTCATTAACTCTAAAGAAAACTCTTGAGTTTCTAAGTCCCACATTCGGTCCTTGATTTAAGTCATCATCTAATTGTTCGGGAATTTCCAGCTCGGCGGTACTGCCAATTTCAAACACCTTGCTTCAATCCAAAGATTGTTTTGTCAAAATTCCACCCAATTTGGGACGGTAAACTTAAACTCAATTCACGTTGGTGCAACGGTCAAACTATCTCGTGGTTCTACCCATTCTACCCATGGCCGAGGTTTTGAACCTAAAGCTCTGATACCATGTTGTAACGCCCCAAAATTTGGGTACGTTAAATGAGGCATTTATTATATAATAAAGAGAGTCTGGCTCATTATTACATCATAAATACATCATAAGGAAAGGGTACATTTATTCAACAAGGAAGGAAACTAGGGTTCCTAATACTACTCTGCTTGCTCTTCCATCCTAGCAACCTCCTCTGCTCCAAAAGCTTCCACGGTGTACATCTTACTGATGTGAAATTTTAATGTACTCGCAAGCGCACGAATCGTACCAATAGTATAGTTATGCAAGTGCGAGGTCGAACCCACAAGGACTTGTGATTTTTTTATAGAAAAACTAAATAAACTTAAATCGATTATACCCTAACCTAGTTGACAAAAGTGTGATTGGTTTTTAAACTGAAGATTAAATAAAGCAATGACAAAATAATAATTAAACTAGCACAGAAAAATAGCGAGATTGCCGGTTGGGAAAAGTAACTAAGGTTTTGGAATCCACACCCACAAATATTTAGCAACTAATCTTATGCAATGGTTTTTCCTATAATTTCTACACAATGATTTAGAAGCTAATCTTAATCATCATGGATAATATGTCGTTAAGCCCTTTTTATTTATGACAAAAATATGTTCCTCCTCTGCTTCGCGTGTTTAAGTCAAAATCATCAACTATATCCGCGTAAAACAAATCATAGTAGATATCCCGTACTTAAATATTAACAATGACAAACCAAGCAATTCGATTAATATGGTGATATCAAATCATGGAAAAAACCCATTCCGATTGAATCCATATCCGAGTTTCAACCAAATTAATTAATGAGTTCAGAACAATAAATTATGAAAGCACGTAGAAAAAATCAAGTGCATAAAACCAATCAATAAAATTCATGGGGTTTCATCCTCAACCCTAGTTCACAAGTTTAGCTACTCATGGATAAAAACATTGTATCAATTATTCAGCTAGAATCCAAGAAAATAATAAAGCTCACAAAGATTTCTTCTGCTCTTGTTCTTGTGTTCCCAGCCGTGGCTCTCCAAGTCGAACTTGCAATCCATGGTACTTCAAGTCGCCATTCATCCCCGGAACGAACCCTATTCTTCTCATTTTATAGATGGTTCCCAAAATTGCCGTGAATCTTCTCAATAAAGGAAAATCCTAATCTTCCTAATCTGTTCGTTCTAGTCAACTAGGCAATCTTTGGGCTATAACACTTCTTCAACTTTCGGCAGAAGTAATATAATAAGTGGGGTCCCACCTCGTGAATTAATTTGATCACGGGTTTTGCTTCTTGAATCCAATGGCCGAAATATACGTTATTATAATCTTTTTCCTACAAACTAAACAATATAACATACTTATGAAAAAGATAATAGAAGTACTCAACTAAGCACATTTAATAACTAGCAACATATGGTGTTGGGGCCTGTAAGTGTCAATATTATGTGCTCATCACTTACCCTGTTCATCTAAGAAGTCTGACACATTATACTGGCGTCGCCACCCATATAATATGTCAGGGTCACCAAAAAGGCAACACCGTGAGCTACAACGCTCAATAGGAAATCCTTACCCACCAACCTTAACTTACAAGTAAGGTGATAATAAAACATCAATTTCCATAAGATATGTATATACACAGCTAACAATAGACAATGTCAAAAACACATCCGCAATCGTTATTCGAACTATCGTAGGTGTCCATGATTCTCTTTGTTTCTCCTACGCGACTCATCGTAGACCGTGTCAACATTCTCACATTTCAAAACAACCTTTCAAAATCATTTGCATTGGCTCCGTACTGCGGATAACCAAGCTACACACCCAACCTGGGTTCCGCCGCGTCGGGTTCCCGAGTATCCTCACAATGATTCCGCCGCGCCGGGTTCCCATTGGCACACAATTGCATTGGCTCCGTACCGCGGATAACCAAGCCACAATTTAAAACCCTCGATTCCGCCGCTTTGGGTTCCCGAGTAATCCCACAATGGTTCTGCCGCTCCGGGTTCCCATTTGGGGTTTTTGAAATCTAAAACCCTCGGTTTTGCCGCTCCGGGTTCCCGAGTATCCCACAATGATTCCGCTGCTCCGGGTTCTCATTGGGTTTTTCACAAATCTTACTTTGACACACGCACACAACTCACATAATGCAACCCAAAACCGGTCATTATGTAGTTTCAAAATATTTCCATCCTCGAAGCCCTTCTCTCCGGTGTTCGGCTTTTACTTCTACTTCTCCTTTTTCGTGGAGAAGCTTTGTATCTCCCTTTGTTAGGACTCCTACTCGTTCTCCTTCGTGAATGAGTCTTCTTATGGACTACCAGAGTCCGTCCGTCCGTCCTTCTGGGAATTCCTACAAGAGAGTCTAGAATCTTCTGGGTGCTCTCGTACCCGCTGCAATTCCTGTATCTCGTACTCTCATTTTTTAATCAAACGAGCGTACTCCTCGATTTCCCTTCTCTTTTTATCGAGGACATTGTTATCATTGTATATACTTCTTGAATGGGTGACTGACTCTTCTCTTCGGTGAGACTTACTCCTTCTCGTGGAGCCAGTGGCAGTTTTGTCTCCTTTTTCTTTGGAGTTATCTCTGTCATGTCTACCAGTGGGCTTTCTCAGAGCGCCTAGTGGGGATTTATCTCTTCCCCCACCCAACTGGTCCTTTGTACTAAACGGAGTAACTGGATCTTCTTCCATCGTGATTACTTTTCAGAAAAGTTGGTTCGATTCCCACAGACGGCGCCAATTGTGGGGGGATGAAAACAATTGATGCTTCAGATCACCTTGGATTGCAACGGCTTATTCGTGCCTTTTCATCGGAACCCTAATTCGTCGTCGGAACCCTAATCTGCAAAATAGACAGGGGGGTGAGTGCACCTTTGCCTTTCGTGGCAAAGGCCCTCCGATGGCAAAGTTAGTATCACGTACTAGAAAAATCCTAATTATCAATAGGAAATATCGAATAATGCAATGTATTGCGTACCTTTTGCCTTTAGGTTTACCTCATATTTATAGATTTGCGTATGCTTGTTGCCCAAGCATTCCTGTTGCCATAGGATTCCCAACTCGTATAGGAAATCCAGGATATCAAGGATTCTCGTTTCCCTTATCAGTTTATTAGAAAAGAGTCCTTTTAAGATCCTTTTCCATTACTGGCCGAACATCCTATTCTCATTGGGTATCTTTCCCAGATCCTATATTCTTGGGATCTTATTCCCTTATGGGACATGACTATTTTGGGATCTTCCAGAATATTCCCTTTGCCCCTACTCTTGATTGGAGCTCTTTCTTTGTTCGGCCAGCTCATGGCCGAACAAACGGCTTGGACCAGTCACTTCACATGTAACTGGTCCTTTATCAATTATTTGGACTAACGACCTCACATGGCTTTTGTCTTTATTAGCCAATCAGACTGCATGGATCAATGACTTCCCATATCATTGGTCCATATCGCCATTCACCATATTGCCCGGCCATAAGTCCTATCATACTTACCACGTGCTTCATATCATGTGTTCGGCAACTAAAAGTATCTGTTCGGGAATACCTCCCTACAACTGCTATGTGATTATGCCATTTGGGCTAAAGAACGCTGGTTGCACTTTTCAGCGGACCCAAACAATCTTGTTGCATGACCTAATCCACAAAACAATTGAAGTCTATGTCGACGACATGATTGTCAAGACAAAGGAATGGAAGGATTTCATTCTGGCACCTACGCAGTTCCTCGAAAGGCTCCGCAAGTACCGGGTGCATCTCAACCCGTAGAAGTGCACATTTGGGGTCACGGTAGGCAAAATGTTGGGATTCCTGATTACTGCAAGAGGGATTGAGGTAGATCCGTCAAAGATCAAGGCAATTCTTGAGATGAAGCTACCATAGTCTAAAAAGGGAGTGAGAAGCTTTCTGGGGAAGGTTCAATTCATAAGCATATTCATCGCCAAGTTGACTTTAACTTGCGAGCCGATGTTTCATCTACTTAAGAAGGATGTCCCGTTCAAATGGATAGATAAGTGCCAGGCTGCTTTCGAGTCAATTTAGGGATACTTGCGGAATCCGCCAGTATTGATGCCTCCTACACCGGGACGACCTTTAATCTTGTACTGTTTGTCACCCCGTTGGCTTTAGGATGTTTGCTAGCGCAAGAGGGAGATGCTAGAGTCAAGAAAGTTATCTACTATCTAAGCAAGAAGATGGTAGGATGTGAGGAGCGCTATACTCCTTTGAAAAAGACGTGTTGGGCGCTGGTTTGGGCCTCTAAAAAGCTAAGGCACTACATGTTGGCTTATACAGTGAGACTGATTTCTCGGATGGATCCTCTCAAGTATCTATTCGAAAAACCTGCGCTTACTCATAAGTTAGCGCGTTGGTTGCTTTTGCCGGCGGAGTCTGATCTCCAATACGTCACAAGGAAATCTGTGAAAGGACGGGTCGTGGCAAAATTCTTAGCTGATCACCCGATTGATGGGCCAGAGGATGTAGATTTCACCTTCCTTGACAAGGATGTGCTATCGGTGGTCAAAGAGGTTTGGATGCTCTACTTTGATGGGCCACTAACCAGAAAGGATTTGAGATTGGGGTGTTGTTAATCACGCCTGTTGGTGCTCATATTCTGTTTGCTTTCAACTAAACTTCAATGTCACAAAAAATCAAGCTGAGTATGAGGCCTACATCATTGGCATGGAGGCTGTTATTACTCTTGGGGTCGACAAAGCTCGAGGTCATTGGAGATTCCAACTTGGTAGTCTCTCAAGCCAATGGAGATTGGAAGGTCCATGAGGAAAAACTGAAGCCTTATCACCAAGATTTGGAAGAATTGATCCCTCGATTCAATAAGGTGACCTTCACCCATATTACATGTTTGAAGAATCAATTCGCCGATGCCTTGGCAACTTTAGCTTCAATGATCGAGCTTCCGACCAGCGTCAAGCTACGGCCAATCGTGATTGAATAAAGGGACTTGCCCGCATGTGAGTACGTCAACGCCATCGATGATGTTGATGATGGCCTACCCTGGTGCCATGACATATGGAACTTTGTGGAGCGTGGGGAGTTTCCCATTAAGGCCACCAGAAAAGATCGAGTTGTTTTGCAAAGGTTAGCCGCCCAGTACATCATTTGTGGAGGGAAGTCGTATCGAAGGTCTTACTGTGGAATGCACAAACAATGTGTCAATGGTGCTGAGGCAACCAGGATAATGGAGGAGATTCACGAAGGAGTCTGCTGTCCTTACATGAGTGGTGTCATGCTAGCTAGAAAGGTCCTAAGGCAGGATTACTACTAGTCTACCATGGAATCTCAATGCATCGACTACGTATGTCGGTGTCACAAATGCCAAATCCATGCTAACCTGCAGCATCTTCCTCCGTCTAATTTGTATGGCATGACTTCGTCTTGGCCCTTCTTTGTTTGGGGCATTGACGTCATCAGCATCGTTAGACCTTTCGCTTCAAACGGCCATAAGTTTATACTAGTAGCGATAGACTACTTCACCAAATGGGTCGAGGCTGAATCTTACAAAACCCTAACAACAGTTCAAGTCGCTTAGTTCATCCGGAAGAACATTATCTATCGATATGGTGTCCCGCAAGCATTTGTGTCAGATAATGGGACTCATTTCAAAGGCAGGGTTTTGGAACTCTTTGAAAAGTTCAAGATTCATATCCATCATTCAACAGTCTATCATCCACAAACAAATGGAGCAGTCGAGGCCGTGAACAAGAACGTCAAGGTGATCATTAAGAAGACCACTAAGTCTGCAAGGGACTAGCACGAGTAGCTGCCTCTAGCACTTTTGGGGTACTGAACGTCGATCCAAACTTCAACTGGTGCAACTCCTTATTCCCTAGTCTATGGGATGGAGGCAGTACTCCCTATCTAGCTTAAGGTACCATCACTGAGAGTCATGGCAAAATGTGGACTCACAAAATCTAAGTGGCTGAGCAGGAGGTTTGTTGAACTGATGTTGTTTTATGAGAGAAGGCTATGTGCCTTGTATCATGTTCAAGGGTATCAAAGAATAATCGCTCGCGCATTCAATAAGAAAGTAAAGTCTAGGGACTTGGCAGTACTCCAGTGTTTGATCATAACGAGAAGTTCCGACCGAAGCGTTTTGAGCCTTACATTATTAAGACCATTCTATCTGGGGGTGCAACCAAGATCATCAACCTCGACGACAACGAATTCTCCACCTTAGTCAATCTGGATTAACTCAAATGTTACTATCCCTAAGAGATGCTTGTTGGACCAAAAACCACAAGGGTGGGCGGTTCCAAGCAAATGTTAGAGCAACTTGCTAGACCGAAAACCTAGCCAAAAATAAATAGGCAAAAAGTCGAAAGCTCGCTAGATCGAAAACCTAAAAAGGCGGTTCTAGGCAAAAGTTAGAGCGTAAAAGGAGAGGTAAAGCACACGAGTGAACCTTGGCCTGAACTACGTATTGACTTGATTCCTTGAAAAGGGATACGTAGGCAATCTCTCCTCGAGATTCGATCATAATCTATCAATTTGATCCATGGTTAACGTTTTGGTGGGCATCAAAGGTCGAGAGAGGTCGAGAACAAGGCAAGCTTCATTGGAAAATCAAAAGGGGAAAACCTTCATCTTTCAACTTTATTTCGAACTACTATTTCTATTATATAGTTGAGCATAAAAGCCTTTAAAACATCTTAGAAGCATGAAAAATAGAACAAAATGTTTGTGAGGCCTAATGACTCACAACTTAGTCTAAGTACAACAAAGTCAGCTCCGGAGTCAGACGATATTTTGTCTTTCACTTATCTCTGCTCGCAGCCATCTTTTATAGTAATTCATTAGCATTGGGCTAAAATCTAAGTCTTCTGCTTTAATATCTCTGAGATCCCAGCGTCTTTGATATCCATTGAGCATTTGTGCATTGAAGTTTGGAAGGCGGAAGTTCTCATTGCCAACACGGTTGTTCCCTTGGCAAATGCCTAGCTGGCGAAGGATGCGGCTGGGGATGTAGAAAGTGAACTGGGTCAATCCAGCAATCACCATCCTATCAAACACATCAGAGTGTGTAGCCATGTTAACCAGATCCAACCAGGGACACCTCCAGACAATTTCATCAGGCTACATGTGCCTCAGAAACTCATACCATCCTTCCAAGTCTATCTCAGGAAACTTCATCGATCTCTAATGAATCCTTTTTAGAAATAGTTTCCAGCCTTCCTCTGGGGGTGGAGCAACCCGATTTTATCCGAAAGTCACAGCTACATGAGCGAAAAGACAAGTAAGAAGCTAGATAAAGACTTGAGCGAGAAAACAAGTAAGGAACTAAGAGCAGCCTAAGTCAAGTGTCGAGGTAAAACGAGAAAGTGCGAAAGCCAGAAAAAGGTGAGCTGAGTGAGTTTACCTGTAGAAGAAGTGGATTGCCACTGAACGTGTCTGTTTGGCCAGTACTTACCAAATCCAAGCCCAAAATTGTCTCCGCAAGGACAAGGGGCGTCACGTTCCTTCGAGTCCCCATTTGAGTAGCAATGCTCACCAAGAAAGGACTAACCCGCCCATCGGCAGGAACCAACAAGTAAGCAGCTAACAAACAGATCACCAGGGCAAAGCGACGCCGAGCCTGCATAGCATCGCTACTCAAATCGCCGTTCGGACTGTACATCTCGATCAAGTGCAAGATGTTGATTTGGCTGCCTTCAAGCAAGGTATTCGCCAAGCCTCAAGAAATGTTGAGCGAAGTCGCCAACAGTGCCGACATGCTCACTTGGTAGGGCGAAACAACGAGTATTTGGGATGCAAAGCTCCGAAGGTAGGCTTGGAACTCTTCAACGGTGGGACACATCTCGTCATTGCCAAAGCAGAAAACGTGAACATCAGGGTCCCAGAACCTAAGAGCAGTTCTTAGGAGCCCAAGACAAAGTGGCACATGCCAGAGATAGCGGAATGAGGCAAGACAATGCGACTGGAAGTTCAACCAATCAATGGCCAAGAATTGCACTAGCCAAGGTTTGATCAAAGTTGGGAGTGTGTTCTCCATCGAGAATGCCAAAGATTTCTGAATATGGGAAGTGGGAGTGTGATTTCAACATTGCTCACACCTTCCATATATAGGCAAAAACATCAAAATATCAACCTCAATTCTCGTGCCAGAGTTAAACCTATGCCTTGGTGTCCTACCACCTTTGCATGCAAGGACACTCCATTCTGAGGATCAAAACCGTGTGCAAATCGCATGAAGGAGTGACAAGGTCCTTCTTCCCTCAAAAGGAGACTTGTCAAACAAAAGCACCTGCAACAGAAACTACCTGCGTACGCTAGTTTGGAACATGGGCACGCGTATCCATATGACTTGCACGCAAGTGTCAAACTTGCGTACGTGTGTCCAAGATAGCAGAAAACAGTAGCAATCAGCTATTGTCCTAGAAATGCCACTTTTGATTCCAAGGCCTATTTTGCACTTTTTATGGTTCAAACAAGTCACAAAGGGTATATGGGACTATGTCGAAGCATCGGATCTAAAATGTCGCGCTTAGCAAAGATTTTGGACCCTCGGTGGCCCATTTCAAGTTCAAATCAAGGTTCTGAGAACTCAAAATCTTTTCTGAGGGGTTTTGCCAAGTTCTGTTATACCGTACGCTTCATATGAACCTAATGTGACTGTGCGAGGGTTTCGGTTTCAGTTTGGGACTTATATGGGTCATCTTTGGCGTTTTATGTTCATTTTTGCGACATTTTTTCTAGTTTTCAGTCTATTTCTCGCATTGAGATGCTTTTCCTGATTTTGTCGATTCGTACAGGTCATTATACACTTATTTGACCTTACACAAGTGTCAGTTTTATAATTCTAGGGAAATTTCGAGTTTTGGCCTATTAATGCCCAAAATTTCATTATTTTCCATGTATCTAAAAGTTCGAGTCATATCCCAGGACTCTTCTTCCATTTTCATTCGAGCTAAGCAAGTCTATACATGCACATGCGTCTATTTGTCGACTCAGATCATTCGTCAATGGAAATTGGATATTAGTGGTTGGTTTATACTTTCTATTATCAATTTTCCCCAAAAGAGAATTAATAAACCGGAAGATTGCAACTTTTATATGCTACTAATCAATATCAAAATAGTGGAATATCATGCATGTCAAGGTTCAACAGCCCAAGCAAAAGTATCGACCAGGGCACACCCAACCAAAAGTAAAAAAGGGCACGCAAGCCCCATACTACTCCTACGAATGTCAACTAGGGCTCTCTGGCTCACTTAAAAGCCCATCTACTTGGGCACGCATGCTTGAATAAAAAGCAAAATGATAGTGAAATAAAATAAGGCTCAGTGGTAGCCCTCACTCGTAAAAGTCATCGTCGTCGTCTCTCTCTCTTGGGTCTCTCTTGTACCCATGGTCGTCGGTAGAGTCATCGGAGCTGCTGTTAAAAGGCGAGCGCTCTTTGTCCTCTTCCTCCTCGCTCTCGCTCTCCAAAGCCTGAGACGCAGTCGCTTTTCTCTTTTTCTGAGCTAGCCCCGTTTGGTGTGGTCTCTCCCTTAGCTTTATCTAGTGCCTTGCTTCCTCGCGTTCTGCACTCTTTGCATGCTCGCTGCTGGTTGTGAAGCGTTTACCTGTCTCTGGGCTGTGGTAGGAGTGGTAGTGGTGCCTGGCATTGTCCTCTTCAGAGTAAGGCTCCCACATTGTCTTGCATCAGGAAGCCACCCTAGCCTGACCCTGCATTGTCATTTTATTCAATCATTTTAGTATACATTGTGCATATTGTATATATTTAAAATGTTGAAAACAGGAGCTATCTATCAAGCATCAAGAGCACGGCTATCAAGCATATTGTGTATTGAAAGCAGGAATTGAACAAGTTTCTGAGGTCATACCTGAGGCTTCTACACAATGGTTGGTTGAACCAGAAGTGGAATTGGCGCTGGGTATTGCAACCACAGAGGAGTGTCGCTTGCTATCTTGTGAAACTCCTTCTCCATGGCAAGCATCAAGCTCACAACCTCCTCCGCCTATTCTACTAGCACCTGTGATACATTATTTGGAAAAGTTCATAATATAGTTCAAGTATAGTGCAAATGAATGATACAAATAGAAACTATATCTCACCGGCCTGGTAATTCATGTAGGCTCTGTCTTGGCTACCTCAAACTAAACTCTAGTGGCCTCTCCCTATGCATCACGCACCACCAACATCCAAGAAAGCCGAGGCAAACCAGTTGCAACAGTGTAGCTGGTCCTCTATCTCGAGTGAGCCGTTTCTCCTCTCGGCCTCAAACTCGCACCCCGCCTCTCCAAGCCAGCCTCTAAAGCCTCACCCACCACCGTCTGATGTGTCATCACTCCAAGTGGCCCCGCCAAGTGCTGTCTCCGGTAAATAGCATAATCACACTCAGGTCTCAAGAAGGCAACAAGGTCGGTTGCTGGAGTTGTAAAATGCTAAATCTTGGCAAGCGTGTACCTGTCTGTATGCAAAGCAAGAGGCGGAAATGGCCCTGGAACCTGGAACTCAGACAGGCCCAGTGATTGTCGTGTCACCCGGTCGCCTAAGTACCACTGCCACCCAAACGCCGACTCCAACAACACTCGACTCGCCGTCACTACTTTACTCCTTGCCACGTACTCTGGCTCAAGGATCGCTCCGCCCCACGGGTTCCACTCTATCTGCAATACAATCAAAAATTCAAGACAAAGGATATCAGCGACGACATTAAAGCAATTTTAGGTGAAGTCTACTAGCAGAGTTTCAAATTACCTAAGTGCTCAACAGCTCGTCAAGGTAGACTTTGAAGGCAAGAAGACTCCCCTTTGATGCTTTCTTGCCTCTGTGTGGCGGACCTCAGATCAGCGCATGCGGCATACATCTTTAGAACCTCGTAGGCCCACAGCTGTAGGTTTTTCAAACAATCAAAGCATCAGTCAAGCAGTTTATGCAATTCAAAGGTACAAGAGTGTATTGAATTTAAACTACGAGTTCAAGTTTGGAATCATACATCCTATACCCTCCAGTAGCCGACCGCTGCTTTCTTGAGCCTTAAAAAGTCCCCCATGAAGCTGTAGCATGCCCTAAAAGCTGCTCCTCCCCAGTCATACCGAGAGGTCGTGCTAAGATCCCTCAAGGCTGGTAGGTAAGACAAGTGCACTTGATGCGCCTATTCGTATACAGGGTAGCATCGAACAAGTACAGCAAGTAGGCCCTCGCCATCTGCTCCTCCTTCTGTTGAATGGTCGGGACCTTCTTCAAATAGTCTTTGAACTGCTCGTACTTGACAATTTCTTCATCCTAGTCAGGCACCTGTCCCAAGAACCACCTCAGCGCGGCCTCGTCCCTGTGAATCCCTGTGTCAAACGGGATTGGCTTGCCTCCTACCCTCAGGCCCGTGATGGCCGCAAAATCTAGTGGAGTCACCGTCATCTCCCCCACTAGAAAGTGGAAAGTGTTGGATGTATCGTGCCACCTCTCTGCTAAAGCAATAAGCATGGCATGATCGTTCTTTGCTGGCATTAAGGTGAGGATGAACTGGCCAAACCTCGCTGCATCAACCAACTGCCAGACCCGCTCTGGCAGTCCCCTATATTGCTCGAGCGAGCTTGTTGCTCCTCCATGCCCTCGCGAGGTGGCTACCCTTCTCTGTTCAAAACAACAACAAATAAAAGGAAATGTGTCAGTACATAGACAATTCAAGTTCAAAAAGCAATACAATCAAGTTTCAAAGGTATTCTGCATCAGTCAAATCAAGTTTCAAAGGCATTCCACTGGTCGAATCCAATTTTCAAGGCATTCTATTGGTCAATTCAAATTGCAAAGGCATACTATCAGTCGAATCAAGCTTCAAAGGCATTCTACCGGTTGATTTCAATTATCCAAGGCATACAACCAATCAATTTCAATTATCAAAGGCATACTACCAGTCGATTTCAATTATCAAAGGCATACTACAGTCGATTCATGGTCGAGGCATCCTATAGTCGATTCAAGTTCAAAATTCAAAAGTCGAGGCATCCATCAGTTGATTCTAGGTTCTATGTATGAAGTCGAGTTCAAGTTTGAGTTATTGTGTGGTTCAAGGTGTCATGTGATACGAGTTTGGTCAACCCAATTCTAATCTACTCCAATGCATAATTTAAATGGAAGATAAAAGCAAGAATTGAAAGTATAGCTCCGCCCAATTCACTGAAGGGTGCTCTGTGGGGTCTCTCAACATAAGCTCAGGGTCGTAGTCATCTCGCCGAGGCAAGTAGCTGCCAAACCCAAACGGGACAAACACGTGTGGCTCCAATGGCGTATAAGTCTCTGCCACAAACTCGATGCGTGTCACCTGCGCCCTTGCCCTAGCCGTTGCAACCGCTGACTCCTGCGCCCATGCC
Organism: Rhododendron ovatum; assembly: GCA_019656835.1. Lineage (NCBI taxonomy): Eukaryota > Viridiplantae > Streptophyta > Magnoliopsida > Ericales > Ericaceae > Rhododendron > Rhododendron ovatum. The sequence continues at coordinate 23,892,334 of CM033799.1, forward strand.
TCGGCAACCTAAGCCCTCTTGGCTGCCTCAGCCTCTCTCACAAAGGTCTGCTCCTCAACCCTAGCCCTCTCGACTTTGGCCCTCGGTCGCTCTTCCTCCTAGGCCAACTTCACTGGCCTCTGTCTCTCCTCTCGGGCTACCAGAACCACAACAACTACCATGGGGTTCTCTTGTAGTAAGCGGGTGAGCACCTCCTCATCCACGAACTCTACGAAGTCACCTCGTGTGATGGGCCTATGCCCCGAGGACTCCGCAGCTAGCCTAAACTCAACTGGCTCCACCGGTACCTCTCCGGATGCATCCTCTGCAACCACGAGACCCTTGCCCTTCACCGAATCCCTTGGCGGAGACTTCGGTCGAACATCACCACCGCCATTACCACTGTCGCTACTGGGGCCGCCTCCGAGGCCACCTCCGGTGATCACAACACCCTCCATGGCACTCCTCAAGTCCAAACGCTGAATGCGTGGACCCACTATCTCCGAGTCCACCGACGTACGCCCCTCCTCCATCGACACATGCCTGTTGATGTCCTCACTGACCTCCTGTGCGTGGCCTTCGATGTCGCCTCTACTAGTTGCTACCTCTGCACCTGTGCTTGCCGTGGTTTTCTTCATCGATTGATCATTGATTGGAGACCTTTCGGCCTTGGCCTCACCATTCCTTGACCGATCACCGCCACTACCACTATCGCCACCATTACTGCTACCTACTTCCGCTATGGTTGAGTGTGAATGTTTGGTTTTTGTGGAGAAGAATAGAAGAAGATGAGATTGAGGGAAAGAGAGAGTCGCGGGAAAGGGTGATAGAGTTTGAAACTATCGAATAACAGTTTCTCTCTCAGTCCGAAGAAGAAAAGGAAGAAAAGGGTTCAGGCCGGGTCTGGCCCAATTCCGGAACTAAGGCCCACGACCCTGACCTGCGCACACCGCAACAGGACCTACGCGTGCTTACGCCACAACCTTGCCTTCAAATATAAGGTTGGAAACCCCAAGCATAGGGCTAAATCGTCGATAGCATAATAAACCGGTAAGACCGGGATTGTACCACAGGGAATCAAAGATAGCTTAATCGAATTGTATGTATTGTAAGGTGGATTTTGGCTTTTAAGATGGCCAACTTGGTTTTCCTTAAAAATAGTGGAAATACTAAGGAAAAAGACTAGAAATGTGCTTTATAGGCAAGTCTAGGGATCATCTTTCCCTTGACAAAGTCCATCACCGATTCTCGATTATAACTCAAGCGAGAGTCACGATAACGTGCGCACGCTCGGAAGATTTGGCTTTAAAGACTACATTTATTGAGAGATGTGATTAATCAAAACTAAAACAACTTATTTTTGCTAATGTATCTAACACATAGGAGGCCACGAGCCCTCGGTATGTCGCTTGCCAAGACTGCTTGACTAAACTACATATCAAGGAGTTGACACCCCTCGCTTAGACCAAAATGGCTAGGTTAATTTAATTCCGAAACCATGATTTTACGCCCTAAGGTTTGATAACCAAATAACCACCTAAGTCCTTGGGAAAGAGTAGTCCAAGACTTAGCCAAATAACTACTCACACATAGCTAAAGAACAACACAAAGCATAAAAATAAGACATGATTTCTAACCGATAAAAATGAAAATAAACTTGATATTAATAAGAATCTAGTCTGTTCAAGCAACTTTTATAAACGGGGAAACAACAAACGACAAATACCTGAAGTAGTTCTTGAAGAAATTAGCTCAAAAGCTTGAGAGCATTAATGGAATTCCTAGGAAATGAAAAAGACTTAAAGTGATAAAAAACTAGATACAACTTAAAGGGATGAGGGGTATTTATATAGAAACACCTTTTTCTCTCTAAAAATATCCAAAAACATGCCAAAAGTGGCAAGTATGCTATAAAAGGAAAGTTGAAAAAGGAGGTAAAAACATAGATATTTCTCCAGGCAGTACTGGTACTGGCCAACTCCCACTACCGGTAATGGGTCTTCAATTGGCTGGAAAAATCACATTTCTGGCAAGTGGGTACCAGTACTAGCCAACTCCTAGTACCGGTACTGGGTTGGCAGATTTCTGATTTTTGACTTGCCTTGGTTCAAACAGCTCGACGACGACCCGATCACCTCTCACCACTCAACTAAACACCCGTTAGGACTTGGAGGAGAGCCGCCGCACGGCCTTGGATACTTGGATGCTTCCGAGAGTGATCCATGGCGACAAAAAATGCCTTAGTTCCACATATTACCTGAAACTATCAAAAAGCAACGTTTCGTGTAATATCAAATAAAAATGATAACTTATATGCAAAAACGCTACAAAGTGGAGGACTTTAAGCACCAAGATAATACAATCTTGATCACTTATTAGCGCACGCATGTTAATTTTGGGCCTGAGGCCCAATCAGTGTTTTTTCATCAAAATGGCTCCTCAGCAGCAGTCCATTTTGCTACACTCCATGCTCTTATCAAAGGATAACCATACCCCGGGCTAACGAAGCCAATCAATTCAATCAATGACAGTCCGCCCGTCCATCAATCAATTCAAATCAACGACGATCCGCCCATCCATCAAATCAATTCAATCAACGACGGTCTGCCCGTCCATCAATTCAAATCTATGATGGTCCACCCGTCCATCAGTCAATTCAAATCAACGACGATCCGCCCGTCCATCAAATCAATTCAATCAACGATGGTCCGCCTGTCCATCAAATCAATTCAATCAACGACGGTCCACCCATCCATCAATCAATTCAAATCAACGACGGTCCGCCCGTCCATTTAATCAACAAGCGGCGATCCTTCCATCCAGTTTATCCCCAACAGCAATCTGCCTGTCTACGTCAATTCATTAATCAGGTTCCTTAAGTTTACATGTCTACTTTGCTAGTATGCTCTGTTTTGGATAGCATTGAGGGGTGTCTAGAAACCTTTGACATTACTTGTACCAAGTCAATTCAATGGTGCTCCAAGTGTCGTCAAAGGGGGACTACTGTAGACACTCTAATCTAGGCTTACTAGATTAGTTTACTTACTGTATTTGATTCCCCAATGATGAAATAGATCAAGAGCACCTCGGGAATGTTAGTGTATTTGAGCTTCAAGCATTTAAACTCTTGTAAACCTAACCAAAAAGGTCTCAGCTGAAACCCTACCTATATACACCCGTCCAACACCAGCGTGCGTTGGTCGTGCACTAGTCAAATTGCCACGTGTTAATCATCGGTCAGCTTTGACCGCTGACCAGGGCAGTTTGGACCCGCGCACGTAGGTCAACTACCTGCGTACACCGGTCAAACCTTGTCCCATCACCTTTATGCAGCCATGATCACAAGACTTTTGGGGCATCCTCAGGCGCTGTTTATTTGTCTGAGGATAGTCTGAGGACAGGGGGATATCCCCGTCCCCCCCCTTTCACACTCCTCCCATCACATTTCCTTCTCATTTAATGAGGGGAAGACTTGATTGCCAAGCCAACCAGCCATTACTTAGCTAGTTACACCCCTCTCTCCCACTCCATCTCCTCTTATAAATAGCCCTCACACTCTTCATGCCAAAGGGTTACCAACTTCCAAGTTTCAAAAGGTTGCCAAGTTTCAAAACCCTAAGCACAAAGTTCTAATCCTAGCCATCTCTTCTTCACCAAATTAAGAGCTATACACCAGGTTTTATATATAGCAGAATCACATCCATCCATCCAAACCTCAAGTTCAAAGCTCAAACACCTCTCAAACCCAAAAACCAAAGGTACAACACCTTTGTCTATTCTCTGTTCTGATCCCTGAGGGGGGCTGGCAGGGTCAAGGCTGGTAATCTATACCAAGCCCTGGCCCTAAAGCTAGCAAGGTTTCAAAAATCGTCATGGCAAGGACCAACGTGCACCAATCCATTATACGCGTGCGCCAGTCCCTAGCTGCACACGTAAGACCGCGTGAGGTTTGGTGCCTTGTTATTTTGTGTTTTTACATTCCATATACCACACTGTGAGCATGTTAAAATTAATTTATTGCTTTCCTTTGATAAAACTGCTAGTTGTATTTCAATACACATATCTGCTATAGTGGAATGCCCCTGGGGCCTTTCTGAACATGTCTCAAAACCCAAAAAATGTGAAACCAAACACTGGTCAAAAAGGCTCAAACCTACATGCTGTAGTGGTTTACCCATGCATGCAGGTCATTTCTTGACCAGTGGTTGGCCTTTGCACGGGTAACTAGGCCTTGGCCTCTATTTTATCCCCACACTGTTTATGGGGTGTCTTATTCTTTTGGTGGCCTCTAAGCCCATTTAAACTGCTTAGAACTGTATATTAACTATCTATAAACTGTTTGGTTTGTCCTGGGTGTGCACTGATCATTTCCAAAGCCCAGAGGGTTGAGAATAAGAGCTGTAGGTTTAAACCTATTGGCGCACGCGGGTCTTGGTGTGGCGTGCGCAGGTCTAATCAGCATGCAGTGACTTGAAAAGTCCATGTTGGTTTCTTCCTTCACACGTGTAACGCCCCGAATTTTGGGTACGTTAAAAGGACAATTTTATTGAAAACCTCAAAATAGAGTCTGGCTCTTATTACAACAATCTCTTAATAAGAGTTCAATATTTACACGAATGAAGGGGAATTCTAGGGTTCCTAACTACAGCTTCTCCTGCTCCTTCATCCTAGCCAGCTCTTCAGCTCCAGAGGCTTCCACGGTGAACTGTACGTCTTGAACAACTACAAAGTCTGACACATTATACCGGCGTCACCACCAATATAATATGTCAGGGTCACCAAAAGGCAACACCGTGAGCTACAACGCTCAATAGGGAAATCCTTACCCTCTAACCCATGACTTACAAACAACAGGTTATAATAAACATCAATTTCCACACGATAGGTATATACACAGTTAACAATGACACATCCACATTCGTTAAACAACTATCGTTGGTGTCCAAGATTTCTGGGTTTCTCCTACGCGACTCATCGTAGACCGTGTCAACATTTTCATTTACAAAACAACCTTTGTAAATCATTTGCATTGGCTCCGTACCGCGGATAACCAAGCTACACACTTTCAAAATCATTTGCATTGGTTCCGTACCGCGGATAACCAAGCATACACATTTTCAAAATCGTTTTGCATTGGCTCCGTACCGCGAATAACCAAGCATACACATTTTCAAAATCGTTTTGCATTGGCTCCGTACCGCGGATAACCAAGCACACACCCAACCTCGGTTCCGCCGCGCCGGGTTCCCGAGTATCCTCACAATGGTTCCGCCGCGCCGGGTTCCCATTGGCACACAATGGCATTGGCTCCGTACCGCGGATAACCAAGCACACACACCCAACCTCGGTTCCGCCGCGCCGGGTTCCCGAGTATCCTCACAATGGTTCCGCCGCGCCGGGTTCCCATTGGCACACACACAATTGCATTGGCTCCGTACCGCGGATAACCAAGCACACACACCCAACCTCGGTTCCGCCGCGCCGGGTTCCCGAGTATCCTCACAATGGTTCCGCCGCGCCGGGTTCCCATTGGCACACACACAATTGCATTGGCTCCGTACCGCGGATAACCAAGCATACACACCCAACCTCGGTTCCGCCGCGCCGGGTTCCCGAGTATCCTCACAATGGTTCCGCCGCGCCGGGTTCCCATTGGCACACACACACACCACACAATGGGCAAGTCCGGCCACATTGTGGTTTTTCAAATCATTTTACACACGCAAACACACGACTCACATAATGCCACCCAAAACCGGTCATTATGTAGTTTCAAAATATTTTCTTCCTCGAAAACATTTCCCTTTATTAACCACACCCTAGGTGTCATGTTTCTACTTTCTCGGTTCTCGTGTCTCGTTTACATGCAAAGACTCCGCGGCAAGCGTGAGACATACTAACAAGATCATCCAATTCTATACTATTTATCAAGCTAAATAATCACGTATAGCATAACGCCACATGTACGGACGCCTTTGGAGTGTATCACTTATGCTTTATTCAAGCACAACGCCACATGTACGGACGTCTTTGGAGTGAAATCACTTATGCTTAACCACACCACAAGTAATACAAGCAATTCATATATGCACACTCATAAACATCTTAAAGATCAAAATACGAATACTTAAAGCAAATAGGTAATCGTTTAACAATTCTAAACAATAACGTTATACTTAAGTACATAAGTAAATACAAAGTAAGTAAGTAAATACGAAGTAAGTAAGGGTTTCCATACGATATACTAGAATACGTACGTACATAGGAAGTAATTAATCTACGTATTCATCGAGTAAGTACGTAAATACGGAGTAAGTAAATACGAAGTAAATACGGAGTAAGTAAGGGTCTCCTTACGATCCTTCTTGGCGGTAGTCGGCTACGGAAGGTACGTCGGCGGTCGGAAAGTACGTCAGTGGTCGGACGGAGTAACGTCCTACGGTATGCCTCCGGTAGCTTCGAAAGAGAAAGGTTTCTCTCGAAACTCCTACTTGACTAATACTACTACTACTTTTGGATCGAAGGGTGGTCGAGTGGCGGTCTAGTGGCGGCTTAGGTTGAGTTTCTTGAAGAACTCAAGAACAACTCAAGAACATGAAGAACAAAAGAAAGAACAAAGAAAGAACTCAATTTTTCTAGAGAGAGAAGTTGCTAGGTGAAGGTGTGAGTTGAATGAGAAGCATGGGGTGGTATTTATAGGAAAAATCTTGGCTCCTCCCTCCCTCTCATGGCCGGCCCCCTCTCTCTCTCTCTTCCTCAAATTTTGACAAATGTCAAGCACTTTATGGAAGGTCAAAAGGCTAACCCTAGGCTTGCATGGCTAAGATGTACCAAGGATGGGATTATGGGAGATTTGTTGGAAGATTTGGAGACAAAGGTACAAGATTTGGTTTTAAACAAAGCATGGGAGTACAAATGGGAGTTATGTTTGGTTAGGGAAAATATTCTCCCAAGGATTGAAAGATGTAGGAAGATATGGAAGATCAAGTCAAGGTACAAGTCTACTTCTTTCTTCCTTCCTCCCTCTTCCTCCTCTCTCTCTCTCTCTCTCTCTCTCGGCCCATCTCTCTCTCTCTCTCTCGGGTCTCTCTCCCTCTCTCTCTCTCTCTCTCTCTCTCAAGTACACTACACACACACACACATATATATATATATACAAACAAGAAAGAATAATAAAGGTACAAAGTACAATATTCTTTCCAATTCCAAAAACCAATAAACAATCCTAATTAGACACATGTTGATTAAAAATAAATAAATTAGGGTACTTTGTAATCTAGGAAAAATCATCTCCCCATAAATTAATCCAATTGGGTACAAAACCCCAACATAAAATAATAAAAGGGTACTTTGGAAAATCTTTAGGCTTTAAAGGCTACAAGGCTATTAAGTACTTACCAAATAAAATATGGGTACTTCATCACATGGGGTTTAAGAAAAAGACTAGATTAAATAGCCCATGTACTTGGTTTGAAAGAATAAGGCTATTACCCAATGGATAATAAAATCCCTAACTTTTATTATCCAATGGATAATAAAGGGTGAGTACTTTAAATAATAAAATATGTCTTTAAAAAGACTACATGTCCTTTTGAAATGAGATATATACACATGTGTATATATATACATGTACTTCACCAAATATAATAAAGGAAAGGCTATTGTCCAATGGGTAAAGATTACCCTAACAATCTTTGTCCAATGGACAATAGTTACTAGGGAACTTTTATATTAAAATAATCGAGGAGTACTTTTTAAAGCATGTGACAAAAGCCCTATATTAAATATAGGTGTGGTACCAAGTACCCCAATTAAATAAAAATGCTAGGATTCTCCTGATTAAAATAATAATAAAGTACAAGTCAAATCAACTTTATTGGAAAGGTTTTCTAGTCACATCGGTACTTTATTTGGTCAAAAGAGTCATTACCCAATGGTTACTAACTTCCCTAATGGTTATTACCCAATGGATAATAATTCTCCTTGTCTTTAATAACCAATGGACAAAAAGAGTACAAGTACCTTTTTATTAAAATAATATTTTAAAAAAAAGTTTTATTATCCAATGGACAAAAATTACCCTAACCACTATGGACCAATGGATAAATGCAAAGGTTCAAAAGTTCAAAAGGTCCAAAAGGTTCATCGAGTAACTAGGTAAGTTGGTTGCTCGGTTCCTCCAACTAGTCGGTTGGAAACTAACCAAATTAGTCACGAAGGTTTCTAGTCGAGAGTTTAATCAACGACCAAAATCCAACTAGACGAAAATAAACAAAAAGTTATATAGTCACTCAAGCGAAAATAAGTAATTCAAATAAAATTCAAATACTTAACGAAATTTTCATAGACCAAAATTCAGGGGCGTTACAATCTATCCCCCTTAAAACAATTTCGTCCCCGAAATTGGCACGCAGCTATAAGTTAGACTTGGTTGCTAAACCAATCACGGAATCATCGACTATCCCCCTTAAAAATTTGAAGTAGGTCACCACCAATCAAATTAAGCCTCATCACTTGCTTAACGAGATGGGGTTGAAGTTGCTCCTGCCGTCGAACAGCTTGCCTCGTCGTACGTCTTCGGTAAGGTCTCCACCGTAAATACTAACGTCAAAAACGGAACTTCTACCAAATCATCATGCGGACTAGCATCCTTCAAGCATTCCCAATACATCCTTGTTGAACCCTCATGCTTCTTGATATTAAACCCATTTCCAAAAGGAGGAAACAATGGATTAATTCATCATAATCGTAAGGCATGAGTATTCCATCGAACATCAGTAGGTAAGCCCTACAATACTCTTCAGTATTCGCAAAGGCATTGAAAGAACCTATGCAGCCACGGAAGATTATCCTGTCACAGTCGAAGCGTGCCTTCTTTCTTCTTCTCGAACGACGTCGGTGCTTCCCATGGTAACGTACTCGGCTTGATAGGCCCTTAATCCAATAGTTCTTGCAATTGGGTCTTGATCTCCCTTAGTTCCGCAGGGCCTTTTGGTATGGCGTCATAGAATTTGGTGCCGTCCCCGGTTGGATTCTATGGAGAAGTCTATCTCTCTTTAAGGCGATAAGCCAGGAAGTTCTTCAGGGAAAACATCGGCATACTCGCCCACGATGTGTGGTAATCCCACTTCCATTCTATCGGCCTCTTCCTACTGGAAACTAGTGGCCATCCAAGTAGTGGATTCTGCCACCTTGATCTTTTCGTCGTCGAACTCACCGTCCGTCTATCCCCCTTAAAAGGAATCGAGTCCCTTCTAGGGTATAAGTTGTCACCATCCTTTGATGACAGTCTATGATCGCTCGACGTGCAGATCGCCAATCCAATCGTTGGAATCCATCATGTTGATTGCTCCGAGGTCGCAGGTCAGGCGCAGGTCGGCTACTCCTAATTTGCACTCTCAACACACTAGACTAACAGCTATACTCCCTCCAGCTGGTACGTGGTCAAGGCCACACGATCTCCTTCCTGGGTAACTCCGAAGGTGCTGAGGATCATCTTGACCTCATTCAGCCACGTCTCGGCCACGACAGGGTTGGTGTCTTCGTGAAAGGTCGGAGGTCAACGTTTACAAAACTCGTTCATCGCTCGGGTTCGAGTCATAGATCCATCGTCGTGGTTTTGGCTTTGGCGGTTGGCGTTTCAAAGCAACTACGAATGTTTGCACGATCAAGGCTAGGTCGGGGTTCGCGTTAGAGGGTTCTCCGCGCTCGTATCCTAATCCGCGGCGCGTATTTAACAATCTAAAAACCGAAAAGGGGTTTTTGTTTACTAAAACCAATTTTCGTTTTGCAAATGGTCTATCTTTCAAAAGTCAAAAGTAGTTTAACAGATAGTATGCAACGGTACTCTTTAAAAATAAAAGCGATTTTTCATAGATAAGAACATCATACAACATAAGCATAGAATTTACAAACATAAACATAGAATTTACATTCATAATCATATACCAAGGAAAACATAAGTCTCCTATTACCAAATAGAATGAGTACAACGAAGATGGCTTACTAGCCTAATCTCTAGTTACAACAAAAGGTCCACTACTACCAAATCCTTAACATCTTACGTCCGAAGGATTACAACGGTGACTAGGTTTATTCTATGCACGCCTAAGCAATCTCCTTGGTCTTCACGGATCTTCTAGGGCCTCGTCCTCTTCGACATTCTCTTCACCTAATAGTTTTCCTCCTCGGTCACCTCATTGGCATCCTCAATACCATCAACTTCTTCCTCCGTAACTTCAACCTCAAAGTTTTCCATCGGGGGTAAAACACCAAAATATTCATAGAAAGCAGACAGGATAGGAAACATCGCAAAAAACCAAGGGTCCTTCTCTACGGGAATAGGGGTATTCTGCTGCATTCTCACAAAATCTCGTTTTTCTGCAAGTATAGCAGCATTGAAGTCGGGGTTCTCCACTAGTTGAGTTGTCATAGCCTCTATGGCGTCCTTGAGTTGGCGAGCTCCAACCAATAGGTTAACTAGGTGGTTCATCTACAAGGAAAGGTTTCAACCTCAATTAGTAACAGCGTTTCACTAACTCCAAAGAAAACACTTGGGTTTCTAACTCCCACATTCGATCCTTAAGTCATCATCCAATTGTTCGGGAATTCCCAGCTCAGCGGTACTGCCAATTTCCGCGCCTTGCTTCAATCCGAAGATTGTTTTGACAGAATTCCACCCAATTTGGGACGGTAAACTTAAACTCAATTCACGACGGTGCAACGGTCAAACTATCTCGTGGTTCTACCCATTCTACCCATGGCCGAGGTTTTGAACCTAAAGCTTTGATACCAAGCTGTAACGCCCCGAATTTTGGGTACGTTAAAAGGACAATTTTATTGAAAACCTCAAAATAGAGTCTGGCTCTTATTACAACAATCTCTTAATAAGAGTTCAATATTTACACGAATGAAGGGGAATTCTAGGGTTCCTAACTACAGCTTCTCCTGCTCCTTCATCCTAGCCAGCTCTTCAGCTCCAGAGGCTTCCACGGTGAACTGTTCGTCTTGAACAACTACAAAGTCTGACACATTATACCGGCGTCACCACCAATATAATATGTCAGGGTCACCAAAAGGCAACACCGTGAGCTACAACGCTCAATAGGGAAATCCTTACCCTCTAACCCATGACTTACAAACAACAGGTTATAATAAACATCAATTTCCACACGATAGGTATATACACAGTTAACAATGACACATCCACATTCGTTAAACAACTATCGTTGGTGTCCAAGATTTCTGGGTTTCTCCTACGCGACTCATCGTAGACCGTGTCAACATTTTCATTTACAAAACAACCTTTGTAAATCATTTGCATTGGCTCCGTACCGCGGATAACCAAGCTACACACTTTCAAAATCATTTGCATTGGTTCCGTACCGCGGATAACCAAGCATACACATTTTCAAAATCGTTTTGCATTGGCTCCGTACCGCGAATAACCAAGCATACACATTTTCAAAATCGTTTTGCATTGGCTCCGTACCGCGGATAACCAAGCACACACCCAACCTCGGTTCCGCCGCGCCGGGTTCCCGAGTATCCTCACAATGGTTCCGCCGCGCCGGGTTCCCATTGGCACACAATGGCATTGGCTCCGTACCGCGGATAACCAAGCACACACACCCAACCTCGGTTCCGCCGCGCCGGGTTCCCGAGTATCCTCACAATGGTTCCGCCGCGCCGGGTTCCCATTGGCACACACACAATTGCATTGGCTCCGTACCGCGGATAACCAAGCACACACACCCAACCTCGGTTCCGCCGCGCCGGGTTCCCGAGTATCCTCACAATGGTTCCGCCGCGCCGGGTTCCCATTGGCACACACACAATTGCATTGGCTCCGTACCGCGGATAACCAAGCATACACACCCAACCTCGGTTCCGCCGCGCCGGGTTCCCGAGTATCCTCACAATGGTTCCGCCGCGCCGGGTTCCCATTGGCACACACACACACCACACAATGGGCAAGTCCGGCCACATTGTGGTTTTTCAAATCATTTTACACACGCAAACACACGACTCACATAATGCCACCCAAAACCGGTCATTATGTAGTTTCAAAATATTTTCTTCCTCGAAAACATTTCCCTTTATTAACCACACCCTAGGTGTCATGTTTCTACTTTCTCGGTTCTCGTGTCTCGTTTACATGCAAAGACTCCGCGGCAAGCGTGAGACATACTAACAAGATCATCCAATTCTATACTATTTATCAAGCTAAATAATCACGTATAGCATAACGCCACATGTACGGACGCCTTTGGAGTGTATCACTTATGCTTTATTCAAGCACAACGCCACATGTACGGACGTCTTTGGAGTGAAATCACTTATGCTTAACCACACCACAAGTAATACAAGCAATTCATATATGCACACTCATAAACATCTTAAAGATCAAAATACGAATACTTAAAGCAAATAGGTAATCGTTTAACAATTCTAAACAATAACGTTATACTTAAGTACATAAGTAAATACAAAGTAAGTAAGTAAATACGAAGTAAGTAAGGGTTTCCATACGATATACTAGAATACGTACGTACATAGGAAGTAATTAATCTACGTATTCATCGAGTAAGTACGTAAATACGGAGTAAGTAAATACGAAGTAAATACGGAGTAAGTAAGGGTCTCCTTACGATCCTTCTTGGCGGTAGTCGGCTACGGAAGGTACGTCGGCGGTCGGAAAGTACGTCAGTGGTCGGACGGAGTAACGTCCTACGGTATGCCTCCGGTAGCTTCGAAAGAGAAAGGTTTCTCTCGAAACTCCTACTTGACTAATACTACTACTACTTTTGGATCGAAGGGTGGTCGAGTGGCGGTCTAGTGGCGGCTTAGGTTGAGTTTCTTGAAGAACTCAAGAACAACTCAAGAACATGAAGAACAAAAGAAAGAACAAAGAAAGAACTCAATTTTTCTAGAGAGAGAAGTTGCTAGGTGAAGGTGTGAGTTGAATGAGAAGCATGGGGTGGTATTTATAGGAAAAATCTTGGCTCCTCCCTCCCTCTCATGGCCGGCCCCCTCTCTCTCTCTCTTCCTCAAATTTTGACAAATGTCAAGCACTTTATGGAAGGTCAAAAGGCTAACCCTAGGCTTGCATGGCTAAGATGTACCAAGGATGGGATTATGGGAGATTTGTTGGAAGATTTGGAGACAAAGGTACAAGATTTGGTTTTAAACAAAGCATGGGAGTACAAATGGGAGTTATGTTTGGTTAGGGAAAATATTCTCCCAAGGATTGAAAGATGTAGGAAGATATGGAAGATCAAGTCAAGGTACAAGTCTACTTCTTTCTTCCTTCCTCCCTCTTCCTCCTCTCTCTCTCTCTCTCTCTCTCTCTCGGCCCATCTCTCTCTCTCTCTCTCGGGTCTCTCTCCCTCTCTCTCTCTCTCTCTCTCTCTCAAGTACACTACACACACACACACATATATATATATATACAAACAAGAAAGAATAATAAAGGTACAAAGTACAATATTCTTTCCAATTCCAAAAACCAATAAACAATCCTAATTAGACACATGTTGATTAAAAATAAATAAATTAGGGTACTTTGTAATCTAGGAAAAATCATCTCCCCATAAATTAATCCAATTGGGTACAAAACCCCAACATAAAATAATAAAAGGGTACTTTGGAAAATCTTTAGGCTTTAAAGGCTACAAGGCTATTAAGTACTTACCAAATAAAATATGGGTACTTCATCACATGGGGTTTAAGAAAAAGACTAGATTAAATAGCCCATGTACTTGGTTTGAAAGAATAAGGCTATTACCCAATGGATAATAAAATCCCTAACTTTTATTATCCAATGGATAATAAAGGGTGAGTACTTTAAATAATAAAATATGTCTTTAAAAAGACTACATGTCCTTTTGAAATGAGATATATACACATGTGTATATATATACATGTACTTCACCAAATATAATAAAGGAAAGGCTATTGTCCAATGGGTAAAGATTACCCTAACAATCTTTGTCCAATGGACAATAGTTACTAGGGAACTTTTATATTAAAATAATCGAGGAGTACTTTTTAAAGCATGTGACAAAAGCCCTATATTAAATATAGGTGTGGTACCAAGTACCCCAATTAAATAAAAATGCTAGGATTCTCCCGATTAAAATAATAATAAAGTACAAGTCAAATCAACTTTATTGGAAAGGTTTTCTAGTCACATCGGTACTTTATTTGGTCAAAAGAGTCATTACCCAATGGTTACTAACTTCCCTAATGGTTATTACCCAATGGATAATAATTCTCCTTGTCTTTAATAACCAATGGACAAAAAGAGTACAAGTACCTTTTTATTAAAATAATATTTTAAAAAAAAGTTTTATTATCCAATGGACAAAAATTACCCTAACCACTATGGACCAATGGATAAATGCAAAGGTTCAAAAGTTCAAAAGGTCCAAAAGGTTCATCGAGTAACTAGGTAAGTTGGTTGCTCGGTTCCTCCAACTAGTCGGTTGGAAACTAACCAAATTAGTCACGAAGGTTTCTAGTCGAGAGTTTAATCAACGACCAAAATCCAACTAGACGAAAATAAACAAAAAGTCATATAGTCACTCAAGCGAAAATAAGTAATTCAAATAAAATTCAAATACTTAACGAAATTTTCATAGACCAAAATTCAGGGGCGTTACAACACGTCACTTCAGAATAGTGGCCTTCCAGTCTGTTTAAAACTCTCATAGGAGTTTATTTTCATCCTATACTAATTGTTTTCAATAAAGCATGCTATTGATCACATCCTGCCAACATGTTACGATTTTAAATCCCTTTAAACTGTTCCCCCGCCCTAATTGGCTAAAAATTGGTTAATGAGAGAGAAACGCAAATGATTTCTAAATGTCTGAGTAGAGACCGATCTCTAGATTGGGCGAGAGGGGTGCCTTAAAACCTTTCCCCTCTCGTAACCTGGCTCCCAAACCTCAAATATCAAGGTGACGACAGACTAATCTACGCCATTTCAAAATCAAACAACGTAGCAAACGTTTTAAGTTCGATTCCTTGGGTGTCATCCATCAAAACCCAAGTGGCGACTCTGATTTAAGCATTTTTCCACACTTCTTCCAAAAAGGGCACACCCGACAAACATCGTATTTTTAGGGGTGTGTGCCCACAGGATCCCACATCCATTTGAGGGACAGCCGAGTTAGAGTTCTGACCTGGGTCGTGCCAGAGACTGCAACAAATCGCAATCGGTATAGTACAAAATGGATAGATTCAACCATGTGGCACCATTCTAGTTTATCCACATGGCACGAACAATCCGGCTACGTGGTGCTACACCGCATTGCCACGTGGTGCGATTCTCAACTAAGCCAAAGAAAGGATTTTGGCAGTCGGCGGTACGAGTGTACGGGGCCAATCTCATGCGTCCGTGTGGCGCGACATCGCCCCCGGCCGATAAGCTTAAGGCTGAACCCTAACCTGGCTGTGTGGAAACACAGGGGTTGGTTGTCGATGACATCATTTAGAACGAGGGGAGTGTGCTCCCTTTCAGCTTGGCCCTTAAGGCAAATGCTCCTCTCCTATGATAAACCCTAACAGGTATGCTCTCTTCTCTTACTAAGTTCTACTTTCCTCTTCTTGAGTGGGAACTGACTTAGTCATCGATGTGCCCACCGGCCACCTTCGGTTGGAAGGCACTAACCATGTGTTTCCTGTGCAATAACAGGTGAAGAGAGAATGGGGCTAGTTTCCAAGACAAAAGTAAGATAATCCAAATCATTTTATGAGAGGTTAGAAGTTTAGAGTGAACACCACCCCATAAGTCCTTATATACTTACCATAACTTAAGTCCTTGTAATTGAATATGATAGAAAACACTTCGCATGAGGTTCTCTCTTTGAATTGCACTAATCAGATCCATTGAATCTACCACCATTAGCAATGTCTTTCAAATGAACACCTCCTCTGTCATTCTCCATCTCCTCACCACCACTTTTATCATTCTTTTACTGCTACCATTGCTCTTTTAACACCACTTGCAATTTCCCTCACTTAAGTGACTTCCTTTATTTGCTAGAAACTAGCATGAACCCATGTTATGTATGACAACTGAAATTAAGAAATGAAGCAAAATGATTTTAAGAATATCATGAATTCGTATTTGTAACGACCCTGATTTTCGGTAAATAAAAATTTCGTTAAATATTTGAATTTTATTTTAATTACTTGGATTTGCTTTTAAAATTCCTTTATAATTTTTTAATAATCCGTCATAATTAGGTTTGAGAGTTATAAAATTAGATCTCTTCGCACTAAACAATCTATTCCTTTTCCAAAGATGAGTATGCTTGTAGAAGCACTCGTATATTTTCCTAGCAAGTGAAATAAAATCTCTAAATTGTATTTCTTGGCTAGAAATCTTACTTGGCAAGTAGAATTAGTTTCCAACCGATTAGTTAGAGAAACCTAATTACCATTTCACCTAATTACATTTCCCTAACCCTAGATGAACCTTATGAACCTTTCTACACCCTACTTAAACCTTTCCAATCCTAAACTAGAAAATCATTGCACTTTCATGACTAGTAATTTCAAGACTTTAGTTCTCATCATTACTTCTTCCAAGTATATATTTTCTCATCATTATCTCTCTACCCATTGAATAATAGTTCGTAGGGTAATTTTAGCGTTTGAGTAATAGAAGTAAAGACTTGCCATAACCCAATGAGTACCTAAATTTGACTAGACAAGTCAAAACCAAATCCCATCATTTTGCTTCCATAAGTAGTATTCCTAGACTTGTCATGCATGCAAGCCTAGAAAAAAATAGACTTGAACCTAATTACCCCATAAGAATAACTTTCCTAGATTTTTGTAGGTGTTCATGCATGCTAGCCTAAGAAAAATAGCCTTGAACCTAATTGCCCTCCAAAGATCACTTTCCTAGATTTTCTTTAGGTATATATATATATATATATTCACACACATACATACATACATAATAGCCTACCATAATCATACCTATAGATACATAGATATACTTTCTAGGAAAAATCTTACCCATTGTACAATGTTTTGCACTTGAAAGCCTTACACTCATCATTACTCTTTCCTAGACTTATTAGGCTACTTGGTACCTAAACTCACACATGTGTATATATATATATATATATACACATACTCATGATACAAAGAGAGAGAGAGAGAGCGGGGGGGGGCTGAGAGAGAGAGAGAGAGAGAGAGAGAGAGAGTGTGTGTGTGTGTGTGTGTGAGGTGTGTGCATGTGTTTGTACACTCCCACAAGCCACCTCTTTAGTCTCAAGCCTAATTACTACTTTACAACCCATTTTTAGACTACTTTAAACATGAAATCTAGCCCTTAATCATCCTAGAAATTGACTTACAACCTAGCCTAGGACTGATTGAACATAGAAGACTACACTTTTAGCCTAGCCATCATAATCTTTAAATTTGTACAACTTGCAACCTAGGTTATAATTACCTAGGATTTTCTTTTAAGCCTTGGGATCCTTCATGATCACATAGTCTTGCACCTAAAAGTAGAAATGAGAAGTGAGGGAAGGCTATGACATGATTAAAGCCAAGATTTGACAACACAATGGAGCAAATCCATGAGAGAAGGAGAGAGAGAGGGGGGGAGGCCGGCCATAGAGAGGTTGAGAGAGCCAAGATTTTTGCTATAAATAGCACCCCTCTTGCCATTCAACTCACACCTTCAAATCTGTAACGCCCCAAATTTTGGGTACGTTAAAAGGACATTTTATTCATAAAATCAAATGGAGTCTGGCTCTCATTACAACAAAACTCCCACAAGAGTCAATATTTACACAAATGAAAAGGGTTCTAGGGTTCCTAACTACAGCTTCTCCCGCTCCTTCATCCTAGCCAGCTCCTCGGCTCCAAAAGCCTCCAAGGTGTATATCATACCCTGTTCATCTAAGAAGTCTGACACATTATACCGGCGTCGCCACCCATATAATATGTCAGGGTCACCAAAAAGGCAACACCGTGAGCTACAACGCTCAATAGGGAAATCCTTACCCTCTAACCCATAACTTACAAACAACAGGTTATAATAAACATCAATTTCCACACGATAGGTATATACACAGTTAACAATGACACATCCACATTCGTTAATCAACTATCGTTGGTGTCCAAGATTCTCTTTGTTTCTCCTACGCGATTCATCGTAGACCGTGTCAACATTTTCATTTACAAAACAACCTTTGTAAATCGTTTGAATTAACTCACACAATTTTGCATTGGCTCCGTACCGCGGATAACCAAGCCACACATTTTCAAAATCATTTGCATTGGCTCCGTACCGCGGATAACCAAGCTACACATTTTCAAATTCATTTGCATTGGCTCCGTACCGCGGATAACCAAGCACACACACCCAACCTCGGTTCCGCCGCGTCGGGTTCCCGAGTATCCTCACAATGGTTCCGCCGCACCGGGTTCCCATTGGCACACAATCGCATTGGCTCCGTACCGCGGATAACCAAGCACACACCCAACCTTGGTTCCGCCGCGCCCGGTTCCCATTGGCACACAATTGCATTGGCTCCGTACCGCGGATAACCAAGCTACACACCCAACCATGGTTCCGCCGCGCCGGGTTCCCAAGTATCCTCACAATGGTTCCACCGCGCCGGGTTCCCATTGGCACACACACAAAACACACACCACACAATGGGCAAGTCCGGCCGCATTGCGGTTTTCCAAATCATTTCACCCTTTTCAAAACACGCACACACAACTCACATAATGCCACCCAAAACCGGTCACTATGTAGTTTCAAAAATATTTTCTTTCTCGAAAACATTTCCTTTCTTTAACCACACCCTAGGTGTCATGTTTCTACTTTCTCGATTCTCGTGTCTCGTTATCATACAAGACTCCGCGGTAAGCGTGAAACATACTAACAAGATCATCCAATTCTATACTACTTATCATGCTAAATAAACACGTATAGCATAACGGGCCACATGTATGGACGCCTTTGGAGTGTATCACTTATGCTTTATTCAAAGCACAACGCCACATGTACGGACGTCTTTGGAGTGAAATCACTTATGCTTTATCACACCACAAGTAATGCAAGCAATTCATAAATGCATACTCATAATCATCTTTAAAGATCAAAATACGAATACTTAAAGTAAATAGGTAACTGTTTAGCAATTCTAAACAATAACGTTATACTTGAATACGTAAGTAAATACAAAGTAAGTAATTTAAGGAGTTAGTAAGGTTTTCCTTACAGTCCTTCTAGGCGGTAGTCGGCTACGGAAGGTAAGTCGGCGGTCGGAAAGTACGTCGGTGGTCGGACGGAGTAACGTCCTACGGTATGCCTCCGGTAGCTTCGAAAGAGAAAGGTTTCTCTCGAAACTTCTACTTGGCTAATACTACTACTACTTTTGGATCGAGAGGGTGGTCGAGTGGCGGTCTAGTGGCGGCTTAGGTTGAGTTTCTTGAAGAACACAAGAACAACTCAAGAACATGAAGAACAAAAGAAAGAACAAAGAAATTCTAGAGAGAGAAGTTGCTAGGTGAAGGTGTGAGTTGAATGAGAAGTATGGGGTCCTATTTATAGGCAAAATCTTGGGCTCTCCCTCTTCATGGCCGGCCCCCCTCTCTCTCTCTCTACCTCAAATTTTGACACATGGCAAGCAATCTTTGAAAGATCAAAGGCTAACCCTAGGCTTGCATGGCTAAGATTGTACCAAGGATGGGATTATGGGAGATTTGGTTGGAAGATTTGGAGACAAAGGTACAAGATTTGTCTTGAACAAATCCTAGAAGTACAAATAAGGAGTTATGTTTGGTTAGGGGAAAAGATTCACCAAGGATTGAAAGATGTAGGAAGATATGGAAGATCAAATCAAGGTACAATCCCATCTCTTTCCTCCTTCCTTCCTCTCTCTCTCTCTCTCTCTCTCCCTCGGGTTTCTCTCTCTCTCTCTCTCAAGTACACACACACACACACACACACACACACACATATATATATATATATATGTATACAAATGCAAGAAAGAATAAGAAAGGTACAAAGTACAAGATTTTCCAAAATCAAATCCTATTAAAGAAATACAATTAGGCACATGTTTCTAATAAACAAATAACTAGGGTACTTTGTAATCTAGGAAGATCAACTCCCCAATAAATTAATCCAATTGGGTACAAAACCCCAATATAAAATAATATAGGAGTACTTAGAAAAAAAGATTTGGGCTATTACCCAATGGATAATAAATACCCTAACTTTTATTGTCCAATGGACAATAGCTACTAGGAAAACTTTTTATATTAAAATAATCAAGGAGTACTTTTAAAGCATGTGACAAAAGCCCTATATTAAGTATAGGTGTGGTACCAAGTACCCCAATTAAATAAAAAGGTTAGGATTCTCCCCATTAAAATAATAATAAAGTACAAGTCAAATCTACTTTATTTGGAAGGTTCCCTAGTCACATCGGTACCTTATTTGGTTAAAAGAGTTATTACCCAAGGGTCACTAACTTCCCTAATGGTTATTACCCAATGGATAATGATTTCCCTTGCGGTTAATAACCAATGGACAAAAGGAGTACAAGTACCTTTTTATTAAAATAATATTTTAAAAAGACTACATGTACTTTTATAAAAAAAAGTTTTATTATCCAATGGACAAAAATTACCCTAACCATTATGGACCAATGGATAAAAGCAAAGGTTCAAAAGTTTTAAAAGGTCCAAAAGGTTCATATAGTAACTAGGTGACTTGGTTGCTCGGTTCCTCCAACTAGTCGGTTGGAAACTAACCAAATTAGTCACGAAGGTTTTTAGTCAAGACCAAAATCTAACTTCGATGAAAATTAATAAGAAATCATATAGCCATTCAAGAGAAAATAAGCAATTTAAATAAAATTCAAATTTTTAACGAAATTTTTATTGACCAAAATTCAGGGGCGTTACAAAATCTTTCAACTTTTCTCTCTAAAATTCTTGAGTTTGTTCTTTGTTCTTCTTGTTCTTGAGTTCTTCAAGAAACTCATCCAAGACCGCCACCAAACCATCACTCAACCACCTCCTCAATCCAAAAAGTTTAGTAGTTTAGCCAAGAACTAGTTTTGAGAGAAACCTTTCTCTTTCGAAACTACTGGAAGCTTACCGTAGGAAGTAACTCCGTCAGATAGTTGACTTACATTTCCGTAGCCGCCTTACCGCCAAGAAGAATGGTAGATTCTCCCATACTTACTATCTCCAAATATAGAAATATGCATATTGTTTGGTATGTGAAAATGCATGAGAACTTGAAAGGTGTTTATTAAAGTTTAGAAAAAGACGGGGAGTATGTTGAATATATCGACTTTATTTTTCGAAAAAACAGATGTTGTTTTGAACTTTCCTAAAAGGAGGAAAGAACGGATTTTCAAAATATAAACTTGATCGAAAGTATTCATATTTTAAGCTTAGGATGGTTATGAGCATGTATACATGTCACTACGCCAAATTTTAGCATTAGCGGCATGAGAAAATTGCCGTTAATAGTCCCAAAACCGCCGGAAATAAACCGCCGGGAAAACAATTGTCGGAAAAACAAAAGCGGCATTAGAAAACCGCCGGTAATACTAAAAATGGCGGTAAAGAACCGCCGGTAATAATACCGCCGGCAATAAAATCGGCGGTTAGATTTTTTTGCTTTCCATGTGACTCGAACCCGGAACCTCCGGATCTTTGAACGCGCGTGCGACCAACTCGGCTAACCCGCATTATGGTTCAACTAGGATAAATAATATTATTTATATTATACGGGTCGGTTTTATTATAAACGGCGGTAATAAACCGTCGGTAATAAAAATAACTGTACATTCTACTTTTTCCGGCGGTAATTAAAAAACCGCCGGTAAAAGTCACTAAAAATGGCAGTCTTTGGATTACCGTCGTTTTAGGGTAATTATTACTGGCGGTCTTATTAATGCTGCTAAAAGTGTCTTTTAACGGCATTAAATTAATGCCGGTAATACTATCGCTGGTAAAGCCAAAATTTGGCGTAGTGTGTTTACTAGGATTTCTTGTTTTGTTATGTGATAAAGCATAAGTGGTTTCCACTCCAAAGGTGTCCGTCCATGTGACACTATGCTTTAAGTGTGTGGTAATTGTTTGAATGTGATTCCGTGAACATGAGCATGATAAAGTAACATAGAGTTGGATGATCTTGCTAGTTTAGTTTCAAGATTACAATGAATGATTTATATGATAGTGTACAAAGGTCCTACCGCGGAGTCTTTGCATGAAAACAAGACACAGAAATCGAGAAAGTACAAACATGACACCTAGGATGTGGTTAATGAAAAGACGTGATTTGAAAAAGAGAAATGGTTTATAAACCACAATGTGGCCGAACATAGTAGCCCATTGTGAGGTATGTGTAAGTGTGCCAATGGGAACCCGGGACAACAGAACCATTGTAAGGATACTCGGGAGACCGGAACGGCAGAACCAAGGTTGGGTGTGTAGCTTGGTTATCCGCGGAGAGGAGCCAATGCAAAGTTTAGTGTGCCAATGGGAAACCGGGATGGCGGAACCATTGTGAGGATATTCGGGAGACCGGAACAGTGGAACCGAGGTTGGGTGTGTTAAAAATAATTTTGGAAATGTTGATTTGGTAAATGAAAGGTGAAAATAGTTACACAGTCTACGAAATGTCGCGTTGGAGAAACCCAGATGTCACCGACACCAACGATAGATGATTAGGGAATGTAGATGTGTCATTGTCGATTTTGGGTATTGCATGTATATGTGTTAATTAGAAATCACTGATTTTACATGAGTTAGTATACTACTTCTATGTTCTATTGTTGTAAGTTATGGTTTAGCAAGTGTGAGATTATTTTATTGAGCTTTTGCAGCTCATGGTGTTACCTTGGGTGGCCCTGATATATTATATTGGTGGCTACGCTGGTATAATATGTCAGACCTTATAGATGAACAAGGTGAACTCTACACCTTGGAAGCTTTCGGAGCTAGCTAGAATGGAGGAGCAAGCGGAGCAGTAGATAGGAACCTTAGTTTTCCTCCCTTTGTGTAATAAATGTACTCTTATGGGAGTTATGCTGTAATGACGAGCCAGACTCTATTTAAGTTTTTAATGAAATTGTTTATTTAACATTCCCAAAATTATGGGCATTACAGTATTATGAAGTCTTGTGGGTTCTTTTGTAGGTTTTTATGAATTTTAAGTAATTACATGTGTCTAAAAGTACGATGCAACATAATTTGAACTCAATTGAAATAAATTAGTACTGTTTTGTAATTAAACTCTTCCACAAATGAACCCTGCTCTCCGTAATTCAAGCTTTTAAAAAAGGATCGGGACTATCGAACCAAGTTCATAAAATGAATTTAATACAATAGAGCCATTGAAAGTAGCCAGTGAAATTTTTTCAACTTCAATAAGTGCAAATGATAAAAATTTATGAAGCAAAATAAAAACAACCACTGAAAAAAAAAACAAAAAGAAGAAGAAGAAGAAGCTAACATGATATATATTTCTATTAATTCCATTGGCTTACCACTAAAAGACAAAATTGACATCCAATTGCCAACAAACAAAAAGGCGAAAGCAATCTATTTAATATAAACCCTAGCCGACCTTATCTCTCTCTCCCTCTCTCTCAACCCTAGCCACCATAACTATTCTTCTCCCTTTCCTTTCCCCCCATGGGTTCTATCACACCCTTGATTTTCAACATAAATAATTATAACTTTAGATAATTAAAATCCTCACAAGGGTTACAGTTAATACCCCAAAAGACATTTCTTTCTCATAATCAAATGTTAAGTTCAAAGATTTCATCTCCAACTCGAAGGCCCAAATTGTCAGAGTACTAGTACAGAAGAGTGGGTTAAGAGTTTATAATCTACCATAGTCAAAATGATAATAGTAATCGAAATTTCAATTACATCTTCAAAAGAGTTTTACAGAGGTATCAAAGTAAATCTTCCATGTTAGCTTTCAAAGTGATGAAGTCAAACATGCACTCCAAGTACTCCATGTCAATGACCTTAAGATGTACCTGAAAATGATAATAGGTTGAGTTACACTAGCCCAATAGAGAAATCTTTACATAAGCTATATGAAAGTGCGATGAAGAATGCACCAAGAGTGAATGAATTTCAATAAACGAGCATGAGGAACATGGGTTAACTACAAAGAATAGGCAGACCACGACCACAGTATTCTAGACGTCTTGTCAGTATTCCTAACTATTTATATCTCAAACTAGAAGCATTAATAAAACTCATATCAATCTAAATAAATCTACAACAGATACTCAACCATTTCATTACTCCTCATATGAATGCCTCAATCTTTCTCAAGCCATTGATGCTAATCAAACTCTATTTCCATAAAACTTCTTTTTCTTTGTTTGCAAATGATTTAGAGAAATACAAAACCCATACGGGTCAAGCTCCATTGATTCAAGCTTGAATACCGGAGTCCGTTGATTTGTGCCCAAATACCGAAAACCGTTGATTTGCTCAAGAATACCAGAATAAAAATCCTCTTTCCAAAAACCCAAAATTCTTTCTTTTCAAAATCTTTATAAAAAATAAAACCACATATCCATTTCTCAATAATCACATATTAATCCACATACCATCAATCTCTATTTTCGCATGCATCACGTGTGGTCCAGTCATCTCATCGAAAGTCCATGGTGATACCCATTCAGTTTCAGCCCAGTCATCTCACTATTTCGATCATTTTACCGAAAGGTGATACCCGTAGTTACCAGCCTGATAGACTCACCACCGAGTGGTGATACTCGTAGTGTCAAGCCTCGTCATAATCACATATCGCTTGATCAATCACAATTCAAAGTATTTCAAACAATCAACCATATTATAACATCGACTATTAAATAAATACACGCATTTCCCCTTCATAAATCACAATGCCCTAAGTAACATACTAACCCATGGCGACTCTTTGACATACTACCCACTAGCATTGATAATTAGAACTCATGGAATGAGGACCAAAGGAATTTAGAAGGATCAATGAGATGAATCATGACGACTCAAATTACTATGCTACCTTTCGAATCACTAGACAGGCTCACAGCTACTACTTATACTCATCACAATACCTTGCACAGCCTACGGTACTCTTAAATAACCTTACGGTACACCTTTCGTTTACAATGATACTAAGTTTACATTTAACGAGTGTCTCGAGAATGGGAATGGGAATGATCAATAAGTCATTAGAAGTTGAGCAATCAAGTTTAGAGATGGTTTAATGATGTTTAAGAGGTGTTAGAAATGATCGGGGGGCCAAACAATGGAGTTTAGAACAAAAGCTGCAAAACTGTCCCTAAGCAATTAGTATCAATACCACTCAAATTGGTATTGATACTAGAGGGCTTAAAGATGTTCCAGATGCATGGGTATCAATACCACTCAAAATGGTATCGATACGAGATCAATTCGAGCAGATTTTCAAGAGCAAGCTCAACAACAAAACATAACGATTCATGGCACGATTAAGCACATAAATCACTCATAGACACATAGAATGAGCAAGAAATCCCTACCTCAAGGTTAAAGCTTCAAACACGAGATCAACGAACTAGCCCTAGCCTCCAAAGCTCCGAAATCCTCCAAGAACAATGCCAAGCTCAAACCCACGCAATCCAAGGCTTGAATCACACATAGATGACGAATTGAAGGTCGATATATGTGGGTTTTGAGGTTGGAGGTTGAGTTTTGGTGGTGGAGAGAGAGAGAGAGAGAGAGAGAGAGAGAGACGTCGAAAGATAAGAGAAGGGAAGGAGTAGGGATTTTAATCCCCTACTCTCACACACACCTATATATACTAACATATACACTAATCACACTCACACTCCTTTCAATAGCAATCCTATCACATTGACCCCAAATCTCATAAACACATATTTTACATTTTTCTCAATTTCTAATATTAAGAAACCTTTAAATAATTTTCGAAAATACGAGTCTCTACATGTTCCATACCTGTGTGCAGCGGCGGAAGGGGAAGGTCATGATACTATTTCAACTCTATTTCTTTGTTTTTTCCTTTTTTTCTTATGTCTCTTCAGGTCGTTGTGTGAGAGTTTTCTCTCTCATTTTACGAGAGTTGTTAGTTTTGTCTTTGGATGAATTTTATCTACAAATCGGATTCTCTCAATCGAGGTTGCTTCACAACAACATATGTCCTTCAGCATTCTATCTCTACACAATGTCTTTGGCGGGCAACTCATGGCAGCTTGGCAGATTTGTAGTTCTTGGGAGTTCATGGGTGCGTTCATACTTGGTTGGAGTGCATCATGATAGTCTGGGTATTTAGTGTCTTTTGTCCTTAATTGTGCACTTTTTCTCGTTTGAGACTCCTAATTAGATGTTAGGCAGTTTAAAGTGTTGTTGTTGTGTCAGGTCATGTCTGGATTAGGATGAAAGAAATTGATTGCCTTGTGATTTACTCGTTTTGTACTTGTTAATTAGATGATTAGTTTTGCTTTGTCCAAGTTCTTTGTAATGATCTCTATTTTGTAAGTGCCGCTAAACGTTTATCAATACAATCTTCTCACTTTTGACAAAAAAAAAATCTATTTAATATAAACTAGCAAGGAAATTCAATAAATACCCGTAATAGTGTATTTTAGAATCGTATAATTTTATTTACATTTCAAAGAAACTCAAAGAACATAACCTTTTTTATATCATCTCAATGAACATAACCTTGCCAACAGACTTTAGTAAATCGCAGAGCTCCCACTCTTCTACCCCCATTTTTTTTCCCAGCATATTCTTCTCATCCTGTTAATGTAAAAACCATACAGGCTAAAAGAGTTTATGGTTTCAAAATGTTAAACACGATTCTTCCTAAATTAACAAGAAGAGATAGATCTTAATTCACCTTACATGGAATTGGGAATCCAACGCCAATTGGATATGGCTCCTTCAAGCATGTACATTTGCGTCCCTATGGGGACATGAGAAAATTAGAATGCCGAAAAAGAAGAATGCAAGTTGGAAAAAAAAATTATCTATCTCCTTCAAGCAAATATGTCTTCGTCTCTTAGATACGTATATGTTTCCAAAATCTAGCAGATAAACACATTTGACTTATCCGAACTAATAGGGTGTTCTCAAATTTAAATTATCTTATAGTTTGAACTAATTGTATTTGAAAATTGGGGGATATGTGCACATATAGAGATAGCAGATAAACACACTCAAGGGCTTGTCATGATAACACCCCTCCATTATGTCAATTTTATAACATAATCTGAAATAAAGAGAAGCATGTGGAAGTATCACATTTTATCCAGATAAAAGAAAAAACCACAAGGTTCCACGCATAAATATGAAATAATTACAAAATAAAAATGAAATGATCAAGAAAGACATAATTAACGATAACTTTTCAAGGAAGCATTCCTCTTTTCACTCTTTCACCTATAAAGCAAAACTCTTCCAAATGAATCAATTCAAAAATATAGACACTGAACTTAAGGGATCGTTTGATTAGAGGAAAAATATAATGAAAGTGAAAATGACAGAGTGAAGAAAAAGTATTTTTTTCTTGAATCCATTCGATTAGGATGAAAGTTTTGCCAGAAAATAGTAAAAAAAATATACTATTCTTGTTCAAAAAGGAAGAAAGTTGCTTGAAATAATGGCAAAATGGTGGAGGGAAAAGGGTAAATAAGGGTGCCATGTTAATTGTTGATGATTCTTGTGGGCACATGACCCTGAAAATTCGGGTGCGCCCCTTTTGGAAAAGCGCGGCGAAAATACTTTGATTCAGAATCGCCACTCGGGTTTTGCAGTAAACCACCCAAGGAACCGAACTTGAAACATTTGCTACGTTGTTTGATTTTGAAAAAGGCATAGATTGGTCCATCGTCACCTTCGATATCTAAAGTTCGGGAGCCAGGTTACGAGAGGTGAAGGGTTTTAAGGCACACCTCTCGTCCAATCTAGAGATCGGTCTCTTCTCGAGCATTTTGTAAAACATTTGATTCTGTCTTATAATCATTTTTAGCCAAATAGGTGGGGGAACAGTCAAAAGGGATTAAAACTGTAACAAGTTGCAATATGTGGTAAAATGGTATGTTTACTTTATTGAAACAAGTAAATAGATTGAAAACAGACTTCTGTGAGCATTTTAAATAGTCCGGAACACACTGATCTAAAGGAATGTGTGCAGGAAGAAGGACAGCATGCACTGACCAAGTCACTGCATGAAGACCTGACCTGCGTACGCCACACATTGACCAGCGTACTCCAGTAAATTTAAACTCAGAGCTCTTACTTTCAACCCTCTGGGTTCTGGAAAGGACCAGTGCACACCTAGGACAAACCACGCAGTTTGTATATAGTTACAAACATTTAAAATATCTTTAGAGCCACAAAATAAACAGAATATCCCATAAATAGTGTTGGAGAGTAAACAGAGGCCAAGGCCTAATTGCCATGTAATGGCCAACCACTGGACTAGACCTAACTATCGTACGCTGGTATGTAGATACCGTATTCCAGTTACACCCTTTTGTCCAGCGCTTGGCTTTGCACTTTCTGGGCTCTGGAAGATGACCAGAAAGATCCCGAAGGCATTCCAAAATAACAAAAGCACATATTGAAAATTACAACTACATAGTTCTAAACACAGAAAGCTATAAACTGGTTTTTAGCATGCAATAAGGTGATAAAAAAAATAAAAAGAACAGAAAATAGCTAAACACTGATCCCCATGCCAGTACTGCACGTACAACCATGACTGGCATACGGCTCAATACTACTGGCGTGCGCCACTTTTAGCTTATATATGGTTTTGAAACCTTACTAGCTTTAGGGCTAGGACTGGTATTGATTACCAGCCTTGACCCTACTAGCTAGGGATGGCCATCTCAGCCGACCCGTCCAAATCCAATCCGTTATCCGCTCCGAACGAATCGGATATTCAGAGATTTTTTCGGATATCGAAGCGGATTCGAATTTTTTTTTTTTTAAAAATTCCGAATATTAGATCGGATTTGGAGGTAAGTTCGCCTCCAATACGAATCCGAACGCCCCCACTATAAAGACCTATTATTTTTTACCTGTTAGGGTTATAACCACAAAACACATCCAACTCTCACCTCTCTGGCTGAGAGGCAGCTCTACTACCGACTTCAAGAGTTCAAGTCCCCACGGTCCACGACTCCACCGTCCACCCCACTACACCAGTCAATCTCCCTCCCCAGTCGACGTCGAGTGTCGACCAAGGTACTCTTTCTCTCTCTCTCTCTCTCGATCTATTTGCATTCTGTAATCTACAATCTCTCTCGCTCTTTTGAGATCTGTTACGGTTATTTCTTAATGGCGATGCGCCCTCCTTGCTCGAGATCTTCGACTCAAACTAGACCAACCCTACGCTCGTCAAGATAAACCAAATATCACAAAACAAATAGGTAACAAGTTTGTTGATCGGCTCTATTCTTGGGTTTCTTTGCAATCAAAAATCATTCGTCAATCTATCTCCATGTCTCTCGATTTGTGGGTTTGAGACTGTGAATTTATACAAAAATTACAGTGTTTACCCACAGTGTAACATCTTTGGGGGGTTTTTAGGGTTAGTTTTTGTAGGGGTCTACATTATATATAAGCTTATGTGGTCCAGGAATTTGTTGCTTTGTTTATCCATGAATAATGAGATAGGGTAAAAAGGCATGTTATATATTGGCTTTTTCTGATTATCCAACACTTGATATGTGCTTTTTCTATTATACATGGAAGTTATGGAGACTAACAAAAATGAACTGAGTAGTTTTGGTTTGTGAAAAAAGCTCAAAATGATTGTAGTAGTGGTGTTGTTTGTACTCTGAGCTTAGATGAGTAGTTTTTGAAGTTCACCAAATGGTTTATCATTCCATGTATGCATGTGCATATCCTGCTGCAACACTACTTTAAATACATGTGATCTGATGTTTATAAAATCTTTTATGTTTTTTAATATGTAGTGTGGCAACTTGGGAAAGTAACTCTACGTCAACTAAAATTGAATCGAATGAGGCACAATTACCAACACTTGATAGTTCACAAGCAGAAACCGAGTCAAATCTCCCTACAAATGAACCAGAAGAACTTGGGTATACATCTGATGGTGATAAAATGTTGTCAAAAGGTAAATGTAGGAGCACAGTTTGGGAGCATTTTCAAAAAATAAAAACTAAGGACACTGGGGAAGAAAAAGCAAGGTGCTTGTATTGTTAAAAAAAAGTTTGTTGGGAATAGTAAGAGTGGAACAACACATTTGAAAGATCATACTAGTTCTTGTTTCATGAAAAAAGCGATTGATAGCAAGCAGAAGTTTATAACACCTAGTCCTTTGATGGGGGAGGGCAAAAAGGCCAACATTCAACCATATAGCTATGATCCAGAAGATGCTAGGAAACAAATAACTTACATGATAATAATGCATGAGTAACCTCTAAGCATGGTGGAACATGTTGGGTTTAGGAGATTTTGCCATGCTTTACAACCTGCGCTTCATGTGATTTCTCGAAACATTATGAAGAGGGACATTTTTAAGATATATGATGTTGAGAAGCTGAAGACAATGAGGCTTATGGAAAGAAACAAAAGTAGAGTTTCCTTGACTACGGATATGTGGACATCTATCAGTAAGAAAAGAGGGTTCATGGCTATCACGGCACACATCATCGATGATTCTTGGAAGTTACATAGCCGCATTCTTAGGTAATTTTAATTTTATGCAAGTTGAGTGTTGTTATTGTACATTCATACTTAATAGTAACTGTTTTATTTAGGTTTGTGTATGTGCCATGTCTACACAGGGTGGAAGCATTGTGTCAGGTGTTGATAGATACCTTTTTGGAGTGGAATATTGATAGAAAATTGTCTACTTTGACAGTTGATAATTGTACTACCAATGATGCAATGATTGATTTGTTGTTAGAAAAACTTGGAGGTGATCATATAAGGTGTAAGAGTTTGTTTCACGTGCAATGTGCTGCCACATTCTTAACTTGATTGTGAAAGATGGTTTGGATGTCATTAAGTCTTCGATTGTGAAGGTTAGGGATAGTGTTGCTTATTGGACAGCAACTCAAAAGAGAGAGGAGACATTTGAAGGTGCAGCTCGCCAATTGGGAATTACCTATGGAAAAAATTTGTCTCTTGATTGTCTTACAAGGTGGAATTCCACCTTTTTGATGCTTCAAACTGCCATAAAATATAGGAATGCTTTTGGTCAGTTAAAACTCACGGATCCCCAATATAAAAGTTGCCCAAATGATGATGATTGGAACTTGGCTGAAAAAATATGTGAGAGATTAGAAATATTCTACAAGGTCACTTTGTTGTTTAGTGGGACTACCTATCCTACTTCCAATTTATTTTTTCCAAATGTATGTGATATTAAAGTTAGATTGTCAGA
Source organism: Rhododendron ovatum (assembly GCA_019656835.1). Taxonomy (NCBI): domain Eukaryota; kingdom Viridiplantae; phylum Streptophyta; class Magnoliopsida; order Ericales; family Ericaceae; genus Rhododendron; species Rhododendron ovatum. The sequence continues at coordinate 23,923,772 of CM033799.1, forward strand.
GTGGGTCTGTTGTGGCATTGATGTAGTGGAGGAAATGTCCTTGAATATGCTTGAGAAATATGACAAGTATTGAGACAATACGCATGGATTTTTGGCAATTGCAGTCGTGCTGGACCCAAGGTTCAAAATGTCCTTGATTGAGTACTACTATAAAATAATTTATGGAGAGCATGGTATTGGAATGGCGGAGGACATTCGAAGAAGGTGTTATGACTTGCTTACATTGTACCAAGGTAAATCTTCAAGCAGGGATCATAATGAATCTTCAAGCAAGGCACCGCCATCTACCTATTTGAGGGATAGGACTTCTCTCTCCGATTATCTTGATCAACAAAAGAAAACTAAAACTATGCATGTAAAGTCAAAATTAGATCGTTATTTGGAGGAGGAGCAGTTACCAATGTGTGATGATTTTGATATATTGGCATGGTGGAAATCTAATGGTTTAAAGTACCCTATTTTGCAAGCCATAGCTAGGGAAGTGTTGGCCGTGCCTGTGTCCGCTATAGCATCGAAGTCCTCTTTTAGCACTAGTGGTAGGGTGGTGAGTCCAAGTCGTAATAGACTTCACCCGAAGACTTTGGAAGCCTTAATGTGTACTCAAAGTTGGTTGGCGGCTTTGGAGAATGAAGGTAATTTTGATAATCTTTTCTTCTTTTTCATACTATATTTTTTTTGTCTATGCTAATATGCTATAACAATGATTGTTCTTAATTAAGTCTTATTTTTCTTCAAGTAGAGGTACCAACTATCAATGATGAGGATACAGATGTTGATGACTATATGTCTGATGTCACAACTGTTGATGATTGATCAGGTTATGGGTAAGTTGTTTCATTTTTACTGTGAACAGATTATGTTTAGCTTATTGCTTAGAATGGTCACTTATAGTATGCTGAAAAGTTTTACACTTGTATTGATAGAATAGATTATGTTCAGTTTGTTGCTTAGAATGGTCACTTATAGTTTTCACGAAATATTGGTGTGGGCTCCCCGACCGGTGCACGCCCGAGAGAGTCGCCACCTGGATTTTTGAGATGGATGATCCGAGAAACCGATAACTTGTTTTGAAAAAAAGGCTTTTAGTCTAGCAAAAATGTCAAGACTTTGGGTCTGGGAGCCACATTATGAATAGGAAAGGTTTTATCAAAAAGCACCCCACTCGCCCGGTGAAACCGGTCTCTACTAAATATTTTCAAAAAGGAAACTCTTCATGGATCTTTTAGGAAAATAAAGCTCTTTTAATAACAAGTAAGAGGGGAAGGGACATGGGAAAATATATCACATTGACGTGCGAGTGGTGCTGTCTGTATAGAGATGATAAAGATGGTGCAGTGCATAAAAGAGAAGAGGAGCTTCTAAATAAACTGCCGGAGTCACTGTGATCCCCTTCACGGCATACTGTAATGTCACGCACAGCTTTACAGTACGCCGTGCGGGGTTTCTGTTCTGTTATCAGATCATCATTAGCTCTTAAAGTATAACTTTCACCACTTTTGACAGGGATCTGAAGATGCTCAGTCAATTGGATCACTTTAGAACAATACCATTTCATCAAGCCATGGACATAAAACAATTCTTAGTGCACTTAATCACTTAAAATGATCGATAAAGCTTTGTTTATAAATGGAACATGGCTCGTAGATATGGCCTCATTCTGAGAACACTGACAAAGGGTTTCTTCTTAACAGAAACAGGCCTTATGAAAGATGACTTGGATGCAGACAGTTTAAACAAGAAAACAGTGGCTGATAAAACGCCGTGCATTTGAACACACTATGCCGTGCAATGCATTGAAAAACCGCACGGCGTGGTGCCTTCAGGTTAGTAGTTGCTTTGTTTTCTAAAAAATGATTTTTAAGTCAAAACTTTACTAAAGGAAGGTTAAGTCTGACTGCAGAAGAAGTTCCCTCAGTGTCAGAACTGAGCCTAACCCAAGGAAACTTGGTTTTTACCTTTAATCTTGTGCTTGGACAAGGACGGATGATGGCGGATGAGCATTGGTGGGGTCGGTTGAAAGAAGAGAGAGGTATGGATGTGTGAAATAAATGGGTATATTGAGTGATTGGGATCTTAAAGTGAGTAAAAGGACTCTCTTTTAATGATGAAGAGAAAAATGGGGACTTTGAGAAAGGAGAAACCCAGAGAATGTTTTTAAAGCAAACCTTCTCAAGACTTGGAAGTGAGGAGTGGGTATGAAAGCATGATGAGAGAGAAAGAGAGTTCAAGGCCTCTTTCCCTTGAGTGGAGGGGTGTATTTATAGGCAAGAGCCAAGGATTTTGAATTCAAATGGTGGAGGTATTTTTTGGGCGGGCCAGAAGTGCCTTTTCAGCTTAGCCAACTTGTAGTTGTGGCTCAAGTGGGCGTGGTCGACAGCTAACTGAGCCAGTCAGAACTTTATCCAAAATGTCGTGCGGTTTACCTCATGACCTCATGCGGCATAATGAATTCTATTTTGCCGTGCGGTGTAGAATTGTTCCATGTAGTATTTTAGGTCCAGTCCAGGGCTTTTAGCCTTTTGGTTTGGGCTTAGAGGTTTTGGGCTAAAAGGGTCCTTTATCCAAGCTTGCAAAGGTATCGTTTCCTTTATTTCATCATCGGGATGTTTAAAGGCTCTTCGAGGTCCCGATTGGGGTGTCTATAGTGGTCTCTCTTTAACGTAACTCGGACACCATTGATTGGTGCGAGTGACGCTTAAAGAATAGGCATCCCAATTCGTTGCTCTAAGATATTTAAACCGAAATGCAAGGAAATGACGATGGTGGTCGCGCTCATGGAGCTACCTACGTACCCTGTTGTAGGGATCAGACCAACGTAGTTCAATCGGGACAATGCAAGTAAAACAAGTCCCGGGGGACGAAATTGTGAAATCATGCTACAAACTTGAGAAGATTAAGTGCTTGTGGTGTTGTAAAATAACTCTCTGTGTGTGAGACAAGCCTGAAGGCGATATTGAAGTGAGACAAGCCCTCGGAGGGCAAAAATTCGAGACAAGCCTTCAGGAGGCAAATTGAAACGAGACGAGCTATCGGGAGGCAAAATTGAAATGAGACGAGCCCTCGAAGGGCGAAAATTCGAGACGAGCCTTCGGGAGGTAAAATTGAAATGAGACGAGAATAGCAAAAGAGTGCGAATACGGCAAGTCCCTGGGGGATGAAAAAAATTTGCGAGTCCTGAAGGCAAAAATCAAAGAATCCTTTAAATAAAGCATGACATTCTAATGGATTTTTCTACAAAACGACCGGAATATTTGAGTCCCAAGGAGATTTTGGTGGCTAATTTGAACAATTTCTGAGAAAAAGATTTTATCCATGCAAAACCAAAACGCCGCGCGGCTTACCATTGTGGTGCATGACATTTCAATTTCCCATGCAACTCTTCAATTTCTGAGAACAGTCGGTTGGTTTAAGGGTGCCCATTAATACAGGCATGCCTTTTCGATGATCGAAGCCTCGTTAAAAGTATGGTGGTGCCTCATTCCACGCACCACCAAGAAAAATCTCTCAAATCTCTTTATATTCTTTCTACATTTCTCAAAACAAGTCTTTCTCAAGGCCAAGCATGGCGGACGGTGACTTGGCGACACGAGTGGTTTCCCTGGAGGCCGAGATGGCCTTCTACTGGGAGGAGATTGAAGAACTCAATCGGCAAATCGCGAGATTGATCTTCCACCATCCGCACTCTTCGCCGCGCAGTGTCGAATCTCCAGGATTTCGCTTTCGACTAGTTGGACGACAAGCACGATCCCGAGTTCGCGCTGGGGCACAAGTTGGAGGAGACCGCGGAGGACTTAGAGGGGAATCCGAACGGGTCTTATGATCATTTGGATTGAGGGAATGATGCTTCCGGTGAGGGGAGCGATTGAAGATGATGAAGAACGAAGACTGAAGAAAAAGAGGCAGTAGGATTTCTTTTTGGTTTTTTTGTTTTGTTTTTGTTCCTTCTCCCTCTTTTTTTTCTTTTGAACGAATGTAATGAAAATCCCCGGAGGGTACCCTGGGTTTTATGAATGAAAGTCCCCGTTCCTTGTCGTCATTTAAATCTGCTTTCTACTCTCGAACAAACTCCAACGAATTCAAATGATCATAACCTCAAATGCCGAGAAACTGTTTTGAATTCGAACTGTCAAAATAGGATAAAACGCCATGCATAGCTTTCAGAAAGATGTACGTTAGGATGAAACAACATATGCCTGATCAGTACGCCGCGTGGTTTGTTCAAAATGCCGTGTGGCACTATAGGCTTAGAACCAGGTCCAAATGTAATTCCACATGAGCCGGTTCGAGAGAGGGGTATATATGATCGAGGCATATTCGATACACCTCACTCCGTTCGAATTCCCTCTCTCTCTCTCCTTCTCCCTCTCTCACAACGTCTCTCTCTCCTGGTCATCTCTCTCTTTCTCTCTCTCTCTACTCTTTCTGCTCTCTCTCACAAAGATCATGAATCGTCATGACGATATACCCAGTGGTAATCAACCACCATGGGTTAAAGTTACACCACTCTTGGTCCCTCCGGAGAGCGACACGGCCATCGGGGACGTTCCGGAGTCCATGGGGGACTCGGCTACAGCGGCTGCCATGGCCGAGGAGGCTACGGCGGCTACCATGGCCGAGGAGGCCACGGCTGTGGCGGTTGCCACGGTGGGTGACGGTGGCAGTAGCGGAGAGGATAGGGTGTTGGCTTGCTATAGCCAGAGCATAGAGAGTTTGGGTGCAATGGTACCGCGAGGTGAAGATGAGGCAATAGACCGATCGGAGGTCGCGGTTGGTTTAGAAGAGGGGTCGCGGAGGCCCACAGTGGCGATGGTTCAGACCAAACAGAGGAGGAAATGGAGGCCTCTCCCATGAGAGAGCCTCTGGCCAACTTGGGGAAGGCCCCCGTTGTCGAGGAGGAGCCGGCCAGGGAGCCGGAGACACCGGCCATGTTCGTAGGCAAAGGCGTGGGTGCGGGGTCGTCACGACCCATAGGTGTAGGGGACTTTTTGGAGACAGCGTCCCTTGAGGACTTAGTAGAGACTCTTCGAGGAGTGCCTCGGTTGGCAGAGGCTTTGCTTGAGTCCCATGAGAAGGAGCTCCGAGCCGAGCTTGAGACTGGAGCGGCCGAGGGGCCACAGGTAGAGGAGGAAGAGGTTTTGGTACCACGGAGGACCGTGGTGGACAAGGCGACTGCAGTTTTGGGGGAGGACCGTCCTTTTACCAAGGAGTCCTACGTGCCACTTCGGCACGTGGTGGTGCCTTCACTCCTGGACGCCTATAGGCCAGAGAGGACCGCCTACGACGAGGCTTTGGTTCTGAGGGACCCATAGCAACACTTGTCCTTGCGCCGAGACGAGGTATGCTTTAATATTCATATTTCAAGACAATGTATTTGTGCTTTTCAATTCCATACCTTTGAATATTATGCCTATTTTTGAGTATCGTACCTGTTTATTGAATGCCATCAACTTGTTGTAACAGGCGATCACAATCTCGTGCTACGGGGGTGCGGCTAGTGTGCCAAAGTTTTGGGAGAGGCTCCCAGAGGCCTTGAGGGAGATAGTGAGGGTGGCAGACTTTGGGGAGTTCGTTGGTGTATTGACAAGGGCGACTAATGATCGCCAGGAGGTGAGGGCACTCGCTGAGAGGTGGTGGGATACGACGAACTCATTCCACTTCTCTTTCGGCGAGATGACAGTGACACCGTTGGACTTTGCGGCGATACCGGGCTGAGGGTCGGAGGTGACCCTATCCCCTATGACGCTATGGCAAGGAGAGACCCTGAGTTCCAGAGGCGTCTTCTGGGGCGCAGGCTGAGGGCGGAGAAAAGGGATGCGCCATATGCTCAGCTGTTGGAGTTTTGGACGGAGCCCCCGGAGGGTAGAGTTCAGGAGGAGCAGATGGCGAGGTGTTTCTTGTTGTACGTGCTTGGTGCATCTCTGTTTCCCAACAGACGCAACCAAGTGCACTTGTCGTTCCTGCCGGCCTTGAGGGATATCGGGGAGATTGCCCGTTTTGACTAGGGTGGCGTGGCTTTACAGGCATGCTATGCCTTCATGGGATCTCTTTCCCGAGGAGCTGGGAAGAGCCTCGGCGGCTATTGGCGAGTCTAGGAGGTATACCTCGAATCCTTGCATTTCATTTTTAGTTAGCTTTCCATTCACATACTTATATCATTTTGTGCTAATCCTTGATGCTTTGAATTCTATAACTTTGGACATACGAGGTACTAGACATGTTCCCTCCCACGACGTTGTGTCCCGATGATACAATACTCCCTCGGGCCCTTCGTTGGTCGAAGGAGTATCGAGGAGTGAAGAAGGGAAGGGTGACCTGAACGCCTATCGGCTGTACTTGGACGAGCTGCATCCCAACCGGGTATCTATGCACCTTAGGCTTCTCAATTTACATTACCCGTGTATTTCCATTGGATTGATTTCCTGATGTATTCTTCCTGTTGTAGGTACACTGGCACATCTGGGATCGTTTTGAGATTCCATATGTGGCCCAGAGCAGGGAGGTGACGAGAGGGATGGTGCTGCTTGAGTCCCCTTATGGCTGGGAGTGGTACCTGGGTGACCGGGTATCATGTCAGTTGTTAAAGCTGGATGTTTTTCGAGTCCCTGGGCCATTTCCTCCTTTTGTTCAGAGGATGAGCGAGTACACGCTAGATGAGGTGGAACGGTTCACACAGCCGGACTCTCAGCTCGAGCCGTTGTTTCAAGCCGATGCTGACTATGCAGAGTACCAGGCTCAGCGCCTGATGCAGGGCTTTGGGATCTGTGCTACCTGGGAGGCCCGATGGTAGGTGCGAAGTGCTGGAGGTGGTAGGAGTGGCAGGGGAGGAAGGAGAGGAGATGGAGGCAGAGGAGGCAAGAGCTCCCGTGGTGGCGATACAGGCCAGAGTGAGGCTAGGTTGCATGCACTGTCCTGGACGGTGGACATGGTGACCGTTCAGGGAGTCCCTGGCCTTGTGGAGGTGCCACGTCCTTTAGTCAAGCCTCCAAAGTTTGTTGCTCAGGTATAATTTTCTTTTGTTTCCTTTGTACGTCCTATCACTATTACTGCATTTTTTGATTCTTTCCTTTCAATGTACAGGTGACTCCGGAGTATGCTAGGGAGATGGCGGCGGCGATGATAGGTCTGGAGTAGCTGGTGCGGCAGTACGCCATGGGCCACTCCCCACCTGTACTAACTCTTGTTGAAGGGATGATGGTAAACCATTTACTCTTAGTTGCTCTCTATTACCCTTATTCATGATTATGGTGCGAATGCATTATAAATGTCATTGCAGGCTAGAAGAGGAGGGGCTCGGGGGTTACGCAGGAAGTCTATTCGCATGCCTACGCAACAGGCTTCCTCTGCGGGCTCTTGAGAGGAGCATCCGTCAAAGTGTAACGCCCCGAATTTTGGGTACGTTAAAAGGACAATTTTCATTGAAAACCTCAAAATAGAGTCTGGCTCTTATTACAACAATCTCTTAACAAGAGTTCAATACATACATAAATGAAGGGGGTTCTAGGGTTCCTAACTACAGCTCCTCCTGCTCCTTCATCCTAGCCAGCTCTTCAGCTCCAGAGGCTTCCACGGCGAACTGTTCGTCTTGAACAACTACAAGGTCTGACACATTATACCGGCGTCACCACCAATATAATATGTCAGGGTCACCAACAGGCAACACCGTGAGCTACAACGCTCAATAAGGAAATCCTAACCCACCAACCTTAACTTACCAACAAGGCTAAAATCAAACATCAATTTCCACATGATACGTAAAAACATAGTTAATAATGACACATCCACATTCATTAATCAACTATCGTTGGTGTCCAAGATTTCCGTGTTTCTCCTACGCGACTCATCGTAGACCGTGTCAACATTTTCATTTACAAAACAACCTTTTCAAAAAAAAACATTTGCATTGGCTCCGTACCGCGGATAACCAAGCTACACATTTTCAAAATTGTTTTGCATTGGCTCCGTACCGCGGATAACCAAGCTACACATTTTCAAAATCGTTTTGCATTGGCTCCGTACCGCGGATAACCAAGCACACATTTTCAAAATCGTTTTGCATTGGTTCCGTACCGCGGATAACCAAGCTACACACCCAACCTCAGTTCCGCCGCGCCGGGTTCCTGAGTATCCTCACAATGGTTCCGCCGCGCCGGGTTCCCATTGGCACACAACTGCATTGGCTCCGTACCGCGGATAACCAAGCATACACACCCAACCTTGGTTCCGCCGCGCCGGGTTCCCAAGTATCCTCACAATGGTTCCGCCGCGCCGGGTTCCCATTGGCACACATTTTGCATTGGCTCCGAACCGCGGATAACCAAGCACACACCCAACCTCGGTTCCGCCGCGCCGGGTTCCCGAGTATCCTCACAATGGTTCCGCCGCGCCGGGTTCCCATTGGCACACACACACACCACACAATGGGCAAGTCCGGCCACATTGTGGTTTTTCAAATCATTTTACACACGCAAACACACGACTCACATAATGCCACCCAAAACCGGTCATTATGTAGTTTCAAAATATTTTCTTCCTCGAAAACATTTCCTTTTATTAACCACACCCTAGGTGTCATGTTTCTACTTTCTCGGTTCTCGTGTCTCGTTATCATGCAAAGACTCCGCGGTAGGACAAGAATCATTCTAACAAGATCATCCAATTCTATACTACTTATCATGCTAAATCATCACTTATAGCATAACGCCACATGTACGGACGCCTTTGGAGTGTATCACTTATGCTTTATTCAAGCACAACGCCACATGTACGGACGTCTTTGGAGTGAAATCACTTATGCTTTATCACACCACACGTAATACAAGCAATTCATAAATACATACTCATAATCATTTCAAAGATCGAAATACGAATACTTAAAGTAAATAGGTAACCGTTTAGCAATTCTAAACAATAACGTTAAACTTAAATACGTAAGTAAATACGAAGTAAATACGGAAGTGAGTAAGGTATTCCTTACAATCCTTCTCGGCGGTAGTCGGCTACGGAAGGTTAGTCGGCGGTCGGAAAGTACGTCGGTGGTCGGACGGAGTAACGTCCTACGGTATGCCTCCGGTAGCTTCGAAAGAGAAAGGTCTCTCTCGAAACTCCTTCTTGACTAATACTACTACTACTTTTGGATCGAGGGGTGGTCGAGTGACGGTCTAGTGGCGGCTTAGGTTGAGTTTCTTGAAGAACTCAAGAACAACTCAAGAACATGAAGAACAAAGAAAGAAACAAAGAAAGAACACAATTTTTCTAGAGAGAGAAGTTGCTAGGTGAAGGTGTGAGTTCAATGAGAAGCATGGGGTGGTATTTATAGGAAAAATCTTGGCTCCTCCCTCCCTCTCATGGCCGGCCCCCTCTCTCTCTCTCTTCCTCAAATTTTGACAAATGGCAAGCACTTTATGGAAGGTCAAAAGGCTAACCCTAGGCTTGCATGGCTAATGGTGTACCTTGGATGGATTATGGAAGATATGTTGGAAGATTTGGAGACAAGAGTACAAGATTTTGGCTTGAACAAATCCTAGAGTACAATGGAGGAGTTATGTTTGGTTAGGGAAAATATTCTCCAAGGATTGAAAGATCAAAGAAAGATCAAGGTAGGTCAAGCAAGGTACAAGTCTACTTCTTTCTTCCTTCCTTCTCCTCTCTCTCTCTCTCTCTCTCTCTCTCTCTCTCGGCCCATCTCTCTCTCTCTCTCTCTCGGGTCTCTCTCTCCCTCTCTCTCTCTCTCTCTCTCTCAAGTACACTACACACACACATATATATATATAAACAAAATGCAAGAAAGAAAAAAAAAGGTACAAGGGTACAAGATTTTCCAAAATCAAATCCTATTAAAGAAATACCATTAGGCACATGTTTGAGTAAACAAATAAACTAGGGTACTTTGTAATCTAGGAAAAATCAACTCCCCATAAATTAATCCAATTGGGTACAAAACCCCAATACAAAATAATAAAAGAGTACCTTTAAGAATATTAGGCCTTAAGGGCTATCAAGGCTACTAAAGTACTTACCAATTAAAATATGGGTACTTCATCACATGGGGTTTTTGAAAAAGACTAGTTTATTAAACCCATGTACTTGGTTTGAAAGAATAAGGCTATTACCCAATGGATAATAAAATCCCTAACGGTTAATAACCAAAGGATAATAAGGTACGAGTACTTTAAATACTAAAATAAGTTTTTGGAAAGACTACATGTCCTTTTGTAAAATCCCATGTGTATATATATACATGTACTTCACCAAATATAATAAAGGAAGGACTATTGTCCAATGGGTAAAGATTACCCTAACAATCTTTGTCCAATGGACAATAGCTACTAGGAAACTTTTATTTTAAAATAATCAAGGTCTTTTAAAGCATGTGACAAAAGCCCTATATTAAATATAGGTGTGGTACCAAGTACCCCAATTAAATAAAAAGACTAGGATTCTCCCCATTAAAATAATAATAAAGTACAAGTCAAATCAACTTTATTTGGAAGGTTCCTTAGTCACATCGGTACTTTATTTGGTCAAAAGAGTTATTACCCAAGGGTTACTAACTTCCCTAATGGTTATTACCCAATGGATAATAATTCTTCTTGCCTTTAATAACCAATGGACAAAAAGAGTACAAGTACCTTTTCATTAAAATAATATTTTAAAAAAAAGACTACATGTACTTTTATAAAAAAGTTTTATTGTCCAATGGGTAAAAATTACCCTAACCATTATGGACCAATGGATAAAACAAAAGGTTCGAAAGTTCAAAAGGTCCAAAAGGTTCATCGAGTAACTAGGTAAGTTGGTTGCTCGGTTCCTCCAACTAGTCGGTTGGAAACTAACCAAATTGGTCACGTAGGGTTTCTAGTCGAGAGTTTAATCAACGACCAAAATCCAACTACGACGATATAAACAAGAAGTCATATAGTCATTCAAGAGAAAATAAGTAATTCAAATAAAATTCAAATATTTAACGAAATTTTTATTGACCAAAATTCAGGGGCGTTACACAAAGAGACAGTGGCACTCTGGCGGCACTAAGGAGGAGCCTATTGCCATTTCAAACGAGACTGAGGAGCCTACAGATATCGATCTGGAGGATACCTCTAGTTGGTTAGCTCTAAGGCAGAGGATGAGGTCTCTGAGGAGGACGAGGATGAGGACTGAGTTTCCTCTTTTGCTTTTGTCTTTTGATGGAGCCTGCGTACTTCCTTTTGTGGGGTGCATGTTTACCCTTGGTAGGTAGAATTTTGAGCATTGGGCTTGCATGCCTTGTCTTGGACTTCTTTTATTGCTACTATTTTAAAAAAATTGAGTAACCAAGACTATTACTGTAATGTGCAACCAGCCAATTATCCACAAATGAGTTGAGTACGCAGTTTTTGCAAGGATAGCTATGCTGACAAAGAAGTAGAATTCAAAGAAGTAAAATATGACTATTTTTGGAAAAATTGATGTCTCACCTGAGAATTTACACAAATGCCCCTGTCAAGGGTTCGAATATGACTGTGACTGCCCTTGAATTCTTGACATATAACTCGGAAACTCATCTTTATGTTTGGAACATGCTAGAAAACTAAGGAAATGTTGACTTTGGAAGGTGACAACTTTGAATTTTGACTCGGGACTTGAACTGGAACTCAAACCAAGTCACCTTTGACCATAGTGACCTGTAAGACTGGAAGAAATGACTTGAAACAAACCGAGACGCGATTTGACACCTTGACATGGCTTAGAAATTGGATTATGTTGACTTTTCATACTATGACCTTGAATCTCAGGAGTTAACTCAAAACGAAACGTCCCTAAAGTCCCAAATACATGTTGGAGTGTGTTGGTGGTTAATGGTGCCCCAAGATACCTTAAATCCATTACATGCTCTTATTGTCAAAAACTGCAGAAATGCAGACACAATATGCCACACGGGCTTCCAAAACATTGTGCGTTGTTTCATAAGATTCTACGATATAAGGTGACAACTTTGAATTTTGACTCGGGACTTGAACTGGAACTCAAACCAAGTCACCTTTGACCATAGTGACCTGTGAGACTCGAAGAAATGACTTGAAACAAACCGAGACGCGATTTGACACCTTGACATGGCTTAGAAATTGGATTATGTTGACTTTTCATACTATGACCTTGAATCTCAGGAGTTAACTCAAAACGAAACGTCCCTAAAGTCCCAAATACATGTTGGAGTGTGTTGGTGGTTAATGGTGCCCCAAGATACCTTAAATCCATTACATGCTCTTATTGTCAAAAACTGCAGAAATGCAGACACAATATGCCGCACGGGCTTCCAAAACATTGTGTGTTGTTTCATAAGATTCTACGATATATTAGTGAAATACCGTGATGATTTTTCCGGTTTGGATATGCCGCGCGTGGCTTCATTATGCCGTGCGTGGTTGTTTTTCTGACGACCTGCATTTTGTTGTTTCCCAAGACAGATTTGCACAATGGTTGAAGTTTGACTTGTGTAATGGCATTTTTGAGCCAGTGCATGTTTGTATTGTGTTCCATGCTATGACCAAGCCTTTCCTTATGCAAGACTCATGGGAAATTTGCACTTTTGAAACCCGAGGCTCTTTGAAAGTTGAAATTATCTCCTCCATCCCCCTTATAAATTCTGGCCAAATTCTTTCCATCCCACTCGACTCTTATTCTTCTAGAGTTTGTTCTTCCTCCTAATGGCCCTTTCGCTCACCGGTTCGCTCCGTCCATGGCTAACTTCAATGGAGGGAGTTGATGGGCTCAACTTTCGGGCTCATGGTCTTTACTCTATGAGGTATCTTCGCAACATTCATCTTCACCCTAAGCTTTTGAGGGCAGCTGCGAGTTTTTGGGATCCCAAGGTCTACGTGTTTCATTTTGGCAAGCAAGAACTTTGTCCTACCAAGGAAGAGTTTCGTGCCTACCTTGGCGGCTTCGGCTCGAGAGAAGTCATTATCCTTCCTGTTCGTGAGAGCGTCCATAGGGTTCTAACCACGATCCTTGGATTGTGTAGTGGTGCTTCCCGTTGCTTAGTAAGCAACGGTCACCTCAATGTGATGCGACTTATCGAAATGTTTTCTCCTCCAGGTGATCTTGCGGACATAACATATGAAACTCAGCACATGACTGCCCTTTGCATGTGCCTGCTTCTGGCCTATCTTTTGGTACCCTCCAGTGGTTATGCTTGCTCAGCTTTGGTCAGCATTGCCGTTCAAATTGAGGCTCGGAAGGACGTGATCCCCATGGTTTTGGTTAAGACGTTGATGGGTTTGGACAAAGTTTGTTCTAGAGAGGCTGAAGCATTCGGGGGTAGTCCTCTCCTCCTACAAGTTGGCTTCTCACTCAGCTATCCTTTTTTGGGTTTTTCCCATGTTCTCATTTTACCTCAACACTCGGTTCGGCTTTCTATGGTTTCTTACTTGTTTTTCTCTCTTTGGTAGAACTGGCTTTGTGATAAGGTGAATGTGCTGACCATTCCTCCTAGCAATTGGGCATATGAGGCTAGGTTGTTGTCCCTTCGATGCTTTGAGTTCAAGGACAGGCGTGTTCCTGAGTGGGTCAACTTCTTTAGGCGTTTGCGAACTGAGACAGTTTCGTGAAAGCGGTCGTGGCTAGATCTCCCTCCTATGAATGTGCACTTCATGGGCCCCCAGTGGGTCGTTCTTGCTGGTTTGGAGGCCTTTACCTTTTATATCCCATACCGGATTCAGCATCAGCTTGGCCTTAAACAGGAGGCCCCTGCAGAGGTTATGGTCGATGTTGTTCTGCCCTTATTTCGCCACTCCGTTCTTTGCAACTATCAGTGGCTTTGGAGAACTCGTGAAGTGACTGATGCACATCCTTACCCATCCGGGATGGTTCGCGGGAGCTATCAGAAATGGCTTAGGAGGTATATTGTTACAAGGGCTGGGGCCTAAGGAAACTGACTCAATCCTACCACCCTAATTTCGGAATAAATTGTGGATCATGTTGCACTTTTTATTTCTGAAAGTCATGCTCAGCCTTATGTATTGTAAGTAGTTATCGTAATAAAATGAGTCGTGGAGGGTTTCCCCTTTCTTGATTCAATGCTTTGAATTCTTACAACCTGAATTTTTATTTTGATTGATCGTGATCGGGCCTTAGAGTAAGGCTGCATGCGTATCCTTATGGTAAAGGAATCAGGTCACAATGTAGTTCCGGTTAAGGTTCACTCTGGTTTTGATACTCTCCTTTTGCGCTCTAAATTTTGCCTAGTAGCGCCCTTTCGGATTTTCGGTCTAGCGAGCTCATTTATTGCATGCCTTAATTTTTGCCTAGGACGCCCTTGCGGGTTTTCATCCTAACAGGCTTTTGCTCTAATTTTTGCCTGGGTTTGCCCGCCCTTACGATTTTCAGCCTAGCGAGCTTCTCTCAGGGATAATAGCGCTTAAGTTGATCCAGGTTGACCAAAGTTGAAAATTCATTTCCATCCAAGTCAATGAGTTGCGTAGCTCCTCCGGATAGAATGGTCTTGATGATGTACGGCCCAGACCACTTTGGTCGGAACTTCCCGCATGGATCATAGACTAGGGCCCGGATTTCCTTTAAGACTAGGTCGCCTTCTGCTAAGTCCCTAGGCCTTACTTTCTTATTGAATGCATGAGCAATCCTTCTCTGATACCCCTGAATATGATAAAGAGCCCTTAACCGACGCTCGTCAAACAACATGAGCTCTTTAAATTGATTGCTTAACCATTCTACCTCCTGGACCTCACACTCGATCATAGTCCAAAGAGATGGAACTTCCAACTCAACGGGAAGTATAGCCTCCATACAATAAACCAGAGAGTAAGGAGTTGCCCTCGTTGGTGTATGTACGGATGTGCGATAGCCCCATAATGCTAGCGGTAATTGCTCATGCCAATCTCTTGCGGATTGAATGGTCTTTTCCAAAATAGCTTTGATTGTCTTGTTGGCTGCTTCCACGGCCCCATTGGTCTGCAGCCGATAGGTGGTTGACTTGTGTATTTGAACTTGGAACTCATTCAAGACTTCCCTGGCTCTTCCCTTGAAATGGACCCCATTGTCAGATACGAACGCTTGAGGAACTCCATACCGATAAATGACGTTTTGCTTGATAAAGTGTGCGACCAGAACTGTAGTTAGAGTGGCGTAAGAAGCAGCTTCCACCCATTTCATGAAGTAATCAATGGCTACTGAAATGAATTTGTGGCCATTGGACGCAAATGGTACAATTCTTTCAATGACGTCGATTCCCCATACTGAGAAAGGCCATGGTGAGGTCATTTGATGCAGTTTGGAGGGCGGGACATGCGTGAGGTTGGCATGGACCTGACACTTGTGGCAACGCCGCACGTATTCCACACATTCTATCTCCATGGTGGACCAGAAATATCCCTGTCTAAGGATCTTCTTAGCAAGCATCATGCCGTTCATGTGAGAACCGCACACACCTTCATGAATTTCTTTCATCACCCTTCTTGCTTCTGCACCATAGACACATAATTTGTGCATGCCACAGTGTGACCTTTGATACAAATTTCCTCCACAGATGATGTGTTGAGCCTCCATCCTTCGGAGGGCAATTTTGTCTTTCTTATTTGCTTCAATGGGGTATTCTCCTTTTTCCACGAACCTCCAAATGTCGTCATACCAGGGGTGACCATCATCGTGCTCGTCAATAGTCATGACATGTTGATATACAGGCTTATCTCTTTGTTCGATCACAATCGGCCTTAGCTTCACACCGAGAGGGATTTCGACCATAGATGCTAAGGTCACCAAGGCATCTGCGAATCAATTTTCGAATCTCAGCACATGAGTGAAAGTCACCTTATTGAAATGGGGGATGAGATCTTCGAGGTCTTGATGGTATGGCTTGAGTTTTTCCTCCTTAACTTTCCAGTCCCCGTTGGCCTGTAACACTACCAAGTTGGAATCTCCCACCACTTCCAATTTCTCTATGCCGATCTCAATTGCTGCTTCCATTCCTACAATGCAAGCCTCATATTCTGCTTGATTATTGGTAACCTCAAAGTTTAGCTTGAAGGCGAGTGGGATGTGAGACACGTCGGGTGCTATTAATAGTACACCGATTCCAAACCCCTTCTGATTCACAGCACCATCGAAGTATAACCTCCAAACATCCTCAGCCAGAGTCATTACGTCTTCATCGAGAAACTGAAACTTAACATCTTCACCTCCCTTGACTGGGCAGTCGGCCAGGAATTCAGCAACAGCTCTCCCCTTTACAGATTTCCTGGTAACATATATTAATTCGAATTCTGATAGCATTAGTAACCATCATGCCATCCTCCCGGTGAGAGCTGGATTCTCAAATAAGTACTTAAGAGGGTCCATTCGAGAAATCAGCCTTACTGGGTAGGCTAGCATATAATGTCTCAACCTTTTAGACGCCCAGACGAGTGCCCAGCATGTTTTCTTCAGCGGAGTATAACGCTCTTCACATCCCACCATTTTTTTGCTCAGATAGTAGACAGCCCTTTCAACCCCATCGTGTCCTTCCCGTGCCAACATACACCCCATGGAGGATGGCGTGACTGATAGGTATAGGATCAAAAGTTTTCCCGACACAAGAGGTGTCAACACTGGCGGACTCCGTAGATAAGCTCGGATTGCTTCAAAAGCTGTATGGCACTTATCGTCCCATTTGAACAGTACACCCTTCTTGAGCAAATGGAAGATTGGTTTAAAAGTCGAAGTTAGCTTGGCAATGAATCGACTGATAAACTGTACCTTACCGAGAAAACTCCTCACATCTTTCTCTGACCATGGCGGTTCCATTTCTAGAATGGCCTTGATTTTTGATGGGTCAACTTCAATACCACGGGTGGTAATCATGAATCCGAGCATTTTTCCAGCTGTGACCCCGAACGTGCATTTGGCTGGATTAAGGCACATCCTATACTTCCTGATCCTTTCGAAGAACTTCTTAAGTGAAGGTAGGTGCCCTTCTTGTTCCTTGGCCTTGACAATCATGTCATCAACATAGACTTCCACTTCTCTGTGGATCATGGCATGCAACAAGTTTGTGGCGGCACGCTGGTAAGTAGATCCTACATTCTTTAATCCGAAAGAAATTACCCGATAGCAAAAAGTTCCCCATTCAGTGACAAATGTGGTTTTCTCCTGATCTTCTGGGGCCATTAGGATTTAGTTGTATCTTGAAAAGTCATCCATGAAGGAAAGTAAAGCATGCCCAATGGTGTTGTCGACCAGCACATCGATGTGAGGCAAGGGGAAGTCATCTTTTGGACTTGCTTTGTTGAGATCCTTGAAAGCAACACAAACCCTAATCCTACCATCCTTTTTAGGGACGGGAACAATATTTACGACCCATTATGGGTATTTGGTTACCATTAGAAACCTTGCATCGATTTGTTTAGTGACTTCTTCCTTTATCTTAAGCACCCAATCAGGTCTCATGCGTCTTAGTTTCTGTTTTACGGGTTTTGCATCAAAATAAAGGGGGATCCGGTGTTCCACGATTTCAGGATCGATTCCGGGCATATCAGCATGTGATCATGCGAAAATATCCTTGAATTCTTTTAGCAAACTTATGAGAGCTTGACGCTCTTCCGCAGACAACATGGAACCAATCTAAATCATTCGGGGATTCCCCTCATTTCTCAAATTTATTATGACAACTTCTTCTTTCACAGCCTTTCTTCTTCCCTTTCGACTAGGGATCGGATCTCTTTAGGAATGTCCCCATCGAAATCGATCTCTTCATCATCAAGGTCGACATAATTTATTTCAAAGTCAGGGAAGTATGCAGAATCAGATTCGTTTATTCCATCATTAACAGAGGCCTCAGGGGCACCATACATATGGGTAGACTCAAATTCAAAGTACAGACCATGAGGAGTGAGGCCAAGAGGCACCAACTCTCTCAATAGACTTAGAAGACTCAGAAGACTCAGATGACCGGGACTCGAACTCAGAGTTAGACCCTCGGCATGTTGCACTTGGTAGAAAGACCCAATTCTTGTAATCTCCAGTGGCATCCATGATGAGCGAAGTCGGGTCTTCGAGGACCTCCTGTCCTATCACCAGCACTTCAGCTTCTTGGACCGTACTCATTGGTTCGTCTCTCCTAAACAAGTTCGCTAGGCTTCCCATGTCGAAAACTTCAATCCAATTGGTTGGTCTTGCTGGCTTTTTTGGGACCTAAAATTCTTCCTCATTTTCTAGCCAGACATCGTTGGCAAACATTTCATACCCCGGTAATAGAGTGTTGGTCTCTTTATGGTTCTGGCTCCCCCCGGTAGACCTGTCTTGCTTTCTCTTTGACAGAATAGTCTTCTAGTCTGTCTCCCTTGTTTGTCTTACTGCCATTTGAGGATGAATAACCGAGGCTAGTAGTGCGCATGAGGGTTCCACGAGCTTCGAACTTCGCAGGCCTTTGAAGGTTCTTTCCCAGTCCCAACCCTGGCATGTAAGACATTTTCTTCATTATCTTAATGGCGACATTGCTGATGAAAAAGTCATTATCGATTCTAACTAAAAAGACAGAATTAGAGGTATCTAACGAGAAGCCGCCCAGAGCGATATCTTCCTCCCCATGCTGGATTTCCAAGAGTGGGGCATTGTCTTCAATAGGTTCACGATCCCAGAGTCTCCGTGAATAGTGAGCATTCCTGTCTCGAGTCCCAGCCAGATTTTCTGATGAAGGGTAGAGGGTAGGGTAGAGAGTACAGCCATCATATCGGGTCGATGCAGCCAGGGTCTTCCTAGCAACAAGTTAAAGGAAGTAGGGATGCTCACTATGTGGAATTCCACCTCCCTTTGGTATGATCCAAAGGTCATAGGAAGCATGAGGGTTCCAACCACATCTCGGCGGGCGTTGTCATATGCTCGTACCTTGACCTCTGAGGGAGAGAAGTCCTTATTTTTGTACCCCATGCAATAAGCAACACCGAGCGGGCAAACGTTGATAGCTAACCCATTGTCGATTAACATCACTGGGACCCATTTATCACGACATTTCAGAGTGACATGGAGTGGCCTGTTGTGATTTGTCCCCTCGGCAAGCAGATCTCGATTGGTAAAGGTTATGGCATGCTTGATGGGTATGGTTTTAATGAGTGCCACAAGCATCTGGGGTTATACCATAGGGAACTTCCAAGTGGGAGAGGGCTTGGATGAGTCCTTCTCGATGTTGAGTGGAATGAACAAGTACATCCCAAACAGACATTCTAGCTTGAGTCTGTTCGAGCTGTTGCTTGACCATTCCTTCAAGGGTTTTCTCAAGACGGGAAGGCTCTTTGGCTGGTAGGGCAAAAGGTTGGAAAGTGTTTTTGGTTGGGGTAATGAAAGGGTTTGAAGGCTCTTTGGCTAGTGGAGCTGCAGGATTAGAGGATTCACCAAGTTGGAGGTTAGGAGGTTGGTATACACGGCCACTCCTGGTCAAGTGATCAATCTGACGGTACTTCAATTCTTCACTCCATAAGTCAATAGAGGCCTTGCGCTTTGTTCCAATGGAGGTATCCTGAAGGTTGCATGCTAGATCAGCGATAACTAGATCTTCCCAAAGGTCCTCTGGTTTCCATTGTTCAGCTTCCATTACTGTTTTATTCACGGTCCATTCTTCATTTCCCACTTTTATATTGATAACTTCGGAGTTGGCCCATGGTTTAACACTTGGTTCGTCTTCCTATAAATTCATTATAGCAACATCGACATCATTCGGGAAGGTGACCGAAGGTTCTAACTCTACTTTTTCCGAAATGTAATCCATGGGGTTGAATTCACTGCTGGCTACCTCTTCTTCAGGCTCCGCAGGTTTGTAGGGGTGGTTTGGGTGAGTTGAGACAAGCTCTGGCCGTCCATAGGTTGGTATTTCCGGTTGGTATTTTTCAGCGAACATTGTAGCTAGGGAGAATGTATCCAATGGGTCATTCCAAGCTAAAAGTTAATACTCGCTCAGGGTTATATCCCATTCCCACTCAAAAACCCCCTAAGGGATCTGATAGTTCTCATTCTGCCCATCGAGAGGGTCAGCATGAATGTTCTGCCAATCAACCTCCCATTTAAGTTCAAATGGTGGTTCCGCATTCCCTTGAAAGTGGGTTCCTTCGAACTTCTCCCAATCTGAAATGAGGTCTCCCCATGTATTATCCCATTCTCCTAGGAAGCAGAGAGCAGTTTCTTCAAGAATTTTCACAATCGGCTTGGGTTTGGCATGAAGGGTGATAAAAAGGGTTGGATCAAAATCCTGGATGGTTTGGCCCGAGGTTAAAGTGATTTGGTTAATACGGAAAGAGGTATTATGTTGTGGTAAAGGATTTGAGATGGTATTTGGCTTATCTGGAGGAGGAGTTTCGATTACCTTGTTATCGATGAGGTTTTGGATCTCATGCCAAAGGCGAATGCAGTTGTCAGTGGTATGGCCAGGCATTTGGTGGAATTCGCAATAGACACGCTGGTTTAGGTTTGGTGGAATGGTTTGTGGTGGCGGAAGAGGTTTTAGTACCCCGGCTTCTGCAAGATTCTTAAGTAGGGTAGATCTGGGGGTGCTAAATTGGGTGAAGGCTCGGTTCTGGATTTTTGGCTTTTCAGAAATTTGGTTAACTTCTGCAGGTTTAGCAGATGAGGTCCCAACCTGATTGGTATTCCCGAAAAGAACGTTATTGTTGCCAGAATTTTCTCTTTTAGACTTCGATCCCGTTTCCTTATTTTCCAAAGTACCATCCCGAAAGGCTTCTTCCATAGCCAATCTAGAGTCATAGAAAGTCTCAAAATTTGGCGCGGCCTAGGAAAGAACCATGTATGGGGCAAAGGAACTTGGCAGGTTCTTCGTTATAATTCGTATCTACTCCTTAAGATCCGGCTTGTTTTGCATTTGGGCGGCCTTGGCTCTCCAGCATATCACAAAATCAGCAAAGCTTTCTTTTTCTCCCATCTTGGTACTTTCTAGCTCCCTCGTGGTCATTTTCAGATCGACATTGAAATCGTATTGGGCTACAAAGGCTGTCCCAATGTCTTCCCAAGTCCTTTTCTTGGACGGCTCAAGAGTGAGGAACCATTGCAAGGTTGAATCGGACAAGGATTCATGGAATAATTGTGCCATAGGCTCCTTTTCGATTCCTCGCATGGAAAGTGAGCCAACGTACCCTTGGAGGTGCGCCCTTGGGTCACCAGTGCCGTCAAACTTCACAAAGTCCACACCTTTAAATTTTTCCGGCAACTTGACATTGAGGAATAAGTATAACTTGCTCATGTCGACTTCACATTTCCCAAGTCGCCTGGTTTCTTGAACGGATTCCTCTAACTTATTAATCTTGGCAACGAGAGATGCCATCTTAGGATCCATTGTTGGCTTTTCTTCTTTGGGCTGTTCAGACTGTGGAGGAGGCTTAGCCTGGAGCTTATCACTAACTTCTTGCATGGCCTCCATTACCATGATTAGATAATTTTTCATGGACAAGGTGGAAGCCTTAAGTTGTGCATCGATGTTGGCAATGGATTGTTTAAACTGAGCATCCAAGGCAGCAACATTTTGCCTAAGTTCCTCTACCTTATCTCTTTGGTGGGCCATCAGTAAGGGGTTTTCGAGTGGTATTAATGGTTCCTGTGGTATTTCTATTGACGGTTGTTTTTCCTATATTATCGGGACCTCAAACAACTGTGTGCCTTCCAGGGTGTCGATACGAACCTGTCTTTGGAAAGGATGAAACCAATTGAGTACAGCCCTTTCTTGCGGACGACCAATGTTTCTGAACTGGCAACAAAGCAAGAGGAGAAACTCAAGGCTCATCACGGATACTTAGCCTAGAAACTAGTCCTAATACCTAGCGTGATCCAGATCTCACTTAAGGTGTTTGTATAGAAGATTTTCGACAATCCGGGTAGGTGCTGTCAGGCAGGTTAAATTTCGAACGGTTCGGAATCAAAGCCAATCTCCTTACCTTGACCGTCTGAGACAGAGCAATATGATTGTCAGAATTCAAATACGTACACACCTAAGGTTAGTCCTGGATCAGGGGAGCCGTTCGGGCAAGACAAACACCAAAGGTTTCTCAAACTCCATGGATTTAAAGTCTTCTAGACTGACCAAATCCTAAGGGAGCCCTACCCTCTAGCTTGCAAAAATGCAATGATGCATGAATGATATGTAGAAAGACAAAACACATAAACAGGATATATCACATAAATCCTAGCCATGGGTTCCTGTCCTAGTTGTGGATGGTTCTACAGTTATGTACAAGTGCAAAAAGCAGGTTTGGGTCTCAAAAGGGTTCCCTGGACTAGAGCCAAAATGTACTCCCCATGTCAAGTGTATTGCAAGACAATGGTTGAACAGCACGATGGCTCATCATTGTCGAGGGTTCCAAGGCATTCCGGGAGAGCTTGTCACGGGTAAACCGAGCAAGATTGCCGAAACACACCGGCGAGGCTTGTGTGGTGCATAGTGTACAGGATAACAAAGAGCTTTATTTTCCAAAAGACATTAAAAATTCCCTTTTGAAAATGTTTTCCAAGCTTGGCTCACTTTATTAATCAATACTTTGGAGAAAACTACACAAGTGAATAATAGTAAAAGTCCCAGTTCGAATTGGTCGGATGTAAAATCCTGTTATGTCACCATTCCGTTCTTCAGCAGCATGGAGCGTACTGTTTTGACAGACTTTTAAAAGACTGTTCATTTATGTATTAATTTTCAGCTTAGCCAACTTGTAGTTGTGGCTCAAGTGAGTGTGGCCGACAGCTAGCTGAGCCAGTCAGAACTTTATCCAAAATTCCGTGCGGTTTACCTCATGACCTCGTGCGGCATAATGAATTCTATTATGACATATAGTGTAGAACTGTTTCGCGCGGTATTTTAGGTCCAGTCCCGGGCTTTTGGCCTTTTGGTTTGGGCTTTGAGCTTTTGGGCTGAAAGGGTCCTTTATCCAAGCTCGCAAAGGTATCGTTTCCTTTATTTCATCATCGGGATGTTTAAAGGCTCTCCGAGGTCCAAATTGGGGTGTCTACAATTGGAATGTGATAATGATGATTGATGATATCTGCTACTTTTATAGCAATAAAGAGGGATTGAATTGATGTGAATGCATCTCCTTGAAAAGAAAGTTATGGCTTTTCCCTTGTGGACTTGCAGTTCATTGTTCTAAGCATGCAACAAGCAAGATGACTACTGGCCACATGCATCAGTGGACTTTTACATGATCTTTCATATGTTATAAGTTATAAGATTGGGGTCAATCGATTACTAGACTTATTTAAGAGTTTGGAGGAAGTGTGCAACCATTTGAGTGTTGGCATTAAATCCCTGATTACTAGGTTTCCATTATGGCCTTCTATTATCTAAGAGATATAGGGAGGACTGAGGAGCAATTTGGGCTACAGTCCAGTTGCAAGTGTAAAACATAAATTGAACTTGGGATTAGTATGTGTCCAGAATAAGCTAGTTTCTGCCCCATCTGAGCCAATTGTGAGGCTCCGAATGAAATCCATGGACAATCTTCTGGTCACCTTTTTATGTTGTGCAGGATAAACAAAATATACTCTTCAGGCGTAGAAGTTTGCATTTTGAGTGTTGAGTTTAGGTTGCTTTTGATGCTTCAGTTCATTTTTTTTAATATCATCTCAGTTGATTATATGTCATAGAGAGTGATATGTTTGTATTTTACGTGATAGGTGGTACTATGGAATTTTTGGAGTTTGGACTTTTGGATGGATGCTTCTTATTAGAGTGATATGCTTTCAATGAATCAATGGTGTATTCATTTTTTTGGAGGTTCAAGAACTTTAGAATTATGTAATTATGAAGTATGGAATTATGAACTTTAGTATTTTGTATTGTATTTGCTACTATGGAATTATGTAATTATGAAGTATGGGAGCCCAACAATGTGTTGTTGGATGAACTA
This sequence comes from Rhododendron ovatum, assembly GCA_019656835.1. Classification (NCBI taxonomy): domain Eukaryota; kingdom Viridiplantae; phylum Streptophyta; class Magnoliopsida; order Ericales; family Ericaceae; genus Rhododendron; species Rhododendron ovatum. The sequence continues at coordinate 23,947,633 of CM033799.1, forward strand.
TGGAACTCTAGTATTGTTGGTGGATTCAATGATGTTGGTTTAACTTAATTGGCTAAGTTAATGCCTAATAGTTGTGGAATCTGTGTTTTTGGCAAATTGCGGAGCTCTAGTATTGTTTTTTTTGTTTTGGAATCTGTCTTTTTTATGGGCACTAACTAAGAATCAGTGGCTTAATTGGCAGATTGTGGCTTAATTGGCTAAGTAAATGTCCTACAGAATTTTTTTTTTTTTTTCAAATTCGGATATCCAAATCTCCGATCGGATCTCTGCTCCTTGTTTGGAGAGGGGATGGAGTATCCAAACTCTATCCGATCGGAGTTCGGAGCGGATTTGGAGGACGGGTGGAGGATTCGGATTCGGATATTGCAATATCCGCCTCCGATCCGACCCGTTGCCATGGTGCCAGCCCCCCTCAGGGATCAGAACAGAAAGTTTTACAAAGGCGGTATACCTTTGGTGTTGAGTTTGATGGTGTGTTTGAGCCTTGAACTTGAGGGTTTGAGGGATGGATGATGAGTGTTGGGTGTGAGTAGGGCTGCTTGCTTACTCTTTTAATGGGTGGAAGAAGAGTAAACAATAAGCCAAAGAAGAAAGGAAGAGAAAGGCTTGAGAGCTTTTATGTTGGTAACCCCTTGTACATGAATGCAAAGGGGGTATTTATAGGGCAAGGAGTGAAGGAGAGGGGGTTATAACTAGCTAAAATGGCTAGTTGGATTTGGAGGGAGAGTCTCCTATGCATTAAATGCATGGGACAGGGTGATGGAAGCTGTAGAAGAGACGGGGGAACATTCCCTGCACGTATCCACCCACCAAACAAATGTACAGGGTTCTGGGTGGCCTAAAAGTCTTGTGCAAGTGGTTGAATAAAGGTAATTTGATTGGTGTATGCTCATAAGGAACCTGTGTGCTCCAGTAAGAACCTGGTCAACGGTCAATGACTGACACGTGACAGTTTACTAGCGCACGCTGATGTGATACCAGCGTACTCAGGTAGGGTTTTGTTGAGGCTTTTTGGTTCTGGCTTGAAGGGTTTTAATGGGGTTTGAAGGAGGTTCGGATTGTTCAAAGTCTAAACACACTAACATTTTCGGGGTGTTCTTGACCTTTACTCATCATCGGGGAATCAAAGACCGTAAGTAAACTAATCTGGATAATCCAAAATAGGGTGTCTACAGTAGTCCCTTTTTTTATGGCACTTAGAGCACCATTGACTTGGTACAAGTAACGTCAAAGGTTTCTAGACACCCCTCAAGGCTTATCCAAAACAGAATATGCTAGCAAAATATACATGAATACTTACAGAACCTGATTAGTTCATTGGACGGGACAGGCAGTCGTTGATTTGGATGGACAGGACAGGTCATCGCGGAGGCGTACTCCCCTAAGGAATAATTAGTTGTGGACAAATCGTCACTGCTGGGGGTATAATTGATCGGACAGATGGATTGTCGTTGATTTGGATTGATTTAAGGGATGGGTGGACCGTCATTGATTTGAATTGATTTGAGGGACGGGTGGACCGTCGTGGATTGAATTGACTTGAAGGATAGGGGGCGTCATTGATTTGAGGGACGGGTGAACCATCGTTGATTGAATTGACTTGAAGGATGAGGGGACCATCGTTGAATGAATTGACTTGAAGGACGGGGGGACCGTCGTTGATTTGAATTGACTTGAGGGATGGATGGACCGTCGTTGATTGAATTGACTTGAAGGACGGGTGGACCGTCATTGATTTGAATTGACTTGAGGGATGGATGGACCGTCGTTGATTGAATTGACTTAAAGGACGGGTGGACCGTCATTGATTTGAATTGACTTGAAGGACATTTGGACCGTCATTGATTTGAATTAACTTGAAGGACGAAGGGACCGTCGTAGATTTGAATTGACTTGAAGGATGGGAGGACCATCGTTGATTTTGAGTTGATTGATGGACAGGTCGACCATCGTTGATTGAACTGATTGAGGGACGGGCGAACCGTCTTTGATTGAATTGATTGAGGGACGAGTGGACCATTGTTCATTGAATTGATTTGAGGGATGGGCAGACCGTCGTTGATTGAATTGATTTAAGGGACGGGCAGACCGTCGTTGATTGAATTGATTTGATGGACTGGTGGACCGTCGTTGATTGAATTGATTTATGGGACGGGCGGACCGTCGTTGATTTAATTGATTTGAGGGACGGGTGGACCGTCGTTGATTGAATTGATTTGATGGATGGGCGATCCGTCATTTATTGGATTGATTGAGGGATGGGCGGACCATCATTGATTGAATTGATTTGAAGGACGGGCGGACCATCGTTGATTGATTTGATTTGATATACTGGCCGACCGTCGTTGATTGAATTGATTTAATGGATGGGCGGACCGTTGTTGATTGGATTGATTGTGGGATGGGCGAACCGTCGTTGATTGACTTGATTGAAAACATGACTTGGGGCCTAATGGACTGCTATTTAGGAATAATTTTGATGCAGAAGAGCGATTGGGCCTTAGGCCCAAATCTAACTGGCGTACGCGGGTAATTCAGCGGCGTACGCGGGTAGAAATGGCATACCCGAGTCTAGATCCGGCCCAAACTCGACCCAGCTATTCTCCTTCGTCTTATAAACTTTCGGAGATGATACAAAACCACCATTTTGCGATTTTAAAACCTCCAAACTTTCTCAAACTCTCCAAAATTCCTAACCTTTCACAAATCCTCTTCTCCCACTCAAAACCCTAACAAACACACAGCCATGGCAGAAATAGGTAGCAGTGGCGGGGACAAAAGCGGCAATGGCAACAATCGAGAATGGCTGAGCGTTGGAGACGAGGCCTCATGGCCTCTAACCGACGATCAACCAATGGAGGAGGCTCCAATGGGCACCAATGCAGGGGTTTTGAGCAGCGAGGGTGGTGGCGATGGCCATGCAACGGAGGTGGTGATGGTGGTGATCAGCGTATGCTGGCACCGGTGGGGCGTATGCCAGTGGGCATGTTGACAAAGGGCCCACACGTGAGTCGGTTGGACTTCCAGAGGGGAGTGTAGGGCCTCTTGGTTACCGGGGAAGGCTCGGCTAGGGCCAGTGGCAACGGCAGTGGTGGTGATGTTGAGTCGAGGTCACCGAGAAGGGATCCGACAAGGGGAAAAGATTTGGTGATTGTGGAGGAGGTTTTCGGAGAGGTACCGATAGAGTCGGCTGAGTTTAGGCTAGCAGCAAGGTCCTCAGTACATGTACCCATTACGCGCGGAGACTTCGCGGAGTTTATGACGGAGGAAGAGCTTGCTCCGAGAGAATCCGACGGGGGTTGCAGCAGTTTTGGCAGCCCGGGAGGATAGACAAAGGCAAGTTGAGAGAGCTCAGAAGGAAGAGCGCTTGAGAGTCGAAGCCGAGAGGGCCAGGGTTGAGGAGGAGGCCTTTATGAGAGAGACCGAGACAGCCGAGCGGGCCTAAGAGGCGACGGCGTGGGCACAGGAATCAGCGGTGGCATTAGCTGAGTCTAGGGTGAAGGGGCCTCGTGCTAAATTTGCTGCAGAGACATACACGCCACCGGAGCCGCACGTCTTTATTCCATCGGGGTTTGAGAGTTACGTGCCTCGTCGGGAGAGTTACGACGCCGAGCTTGTGCTGAGAGACCCTGACGAGCACCTGGTGCGGTCTTGGGAACAGGTATATGTTTAAAACTTGCTCCTACCTTCCATTTTGTACTGTTGCATCTGCATAGACTTATATTTGATATTGTATGTAACTTGATCCACTACATTTGACTTGTCGTGTAGAACCCTTGAATGACATGCCCTAAATCGACTTTAGAATGCCTCGACCTCAAATTTAGAACTTGAATCGACTTGAATAATTGAATTTGACTATGGAATGCCTTTGATAACTCGACTGCAAAATGCTTTGACAATCCGACCGTTAATGTAGCTGGGAATAGCCTGAGTTGACTATAGAATGTCTCAACTTTTGACTTAGACCAGAGGATGCCTCAAGTAACTTGAATTGATAGATAAAATGCCCTAGATATTAATTCAACTGAATAGTATGCCCTTGAGATTTGATCGACCATAGTATACCTTGAAGTAACTTGAATTGACAGTAAGTATGCCTTAAATGCTAGCTCGACTGATAATGTAGCTTGGAATTATTTGAATCGACTAACGGAGATGCCTTGACTGTAGAACTCGATGGTAAGATGCCCTTGAAAATCTGAAATCGACTTCAGTATGCCTTGATGATTAATAATTGCCTATTGAATCTTAGATTGCTCGAGCACTGACACATTTCTTTTGTTTGTTTGCTGTGTTGAACAGAGGAGGGTGGCCAGCTCGAAAGGGCATGGAGGAGCAGCAGCTCACTTGAGCTTTACAGAGGACTGCCCGAGCGAGTGTGGGAGTTAGTGAACGTTGCAGGGTTTGGTCAGTTCATTCTCACGCTGACACCGGTGAAGAACGATCATGCAGTGCTTACTACTTTAGCTGAGAGGTGGCAAGACATGTCCAAAACCTTCCATTTTCTGATCGAGGAGATGACTGTGACCCCATTGGACTTTGCGGCCATCACAGGCCTGAGGGTAGGTGGCGAGCCGATCCCGTTTGACTCAGGTATTCATAGAGATGAGGCGGCACTGAGGTGGTTCCTGGGCTGAGTGCCTGAGAAAAGAGAGGAGATGGTCCGATATGAGAAGTTCTGGGGCTATTTGAGGAGGACACCGACCACAAAGCAAGAAGAGAAGCAAATGGTGAGGGCCTATCTGATGTACTTGTTCGGGGCTACATTGTATTTGAACAAGCGTGCCATGGTGCATGTAGGGGGATGAAAACAATTGATGCTTCGGATCACCTTGGATTGCAACGGCTTATTCGTGCCTTTTTCACCAGAACCCTAATTCGTCGTCGGTACCCTAATCTGCAAAATAGACAAGGGGTAAGTGCACCTTTGCCTCTCGTGGCAAAGGCCCTCCGATGCCTAAGTTAGTATCACGTACTTAGAGAAATCCTAATTATTGGTAGGAACCAGAATAAATCGTAATAAAACTGCGTACCTTTTGCCTCTAGGTTTACCTCATATTTATAGATTTGCGTATGCTTGCTGCCCAAGCATCCCTATTGCCTTAGGATTCCCATCTCATATAGGAAACCCAGGATATCAAGAATTCTCGTTTCCCTTATCAATTCATTACCTTAATCCTTTTAGGACTCTTTGCCATAACTGGCCGAACATCCCATTATCGTTGGGTATCTTTTCCAGATCCTACATTCTCGGGATCTCATTCCTTAACGGAATACCACTGTTTCTGAATTCTTCCAGAATGTTCCCTATGCTCCAATACTTGATTGGAGTTCTTTCCTTGTTCGGCCATCTCGTTGCCGAACAGACTGCCTGGACCAATGACTTCTCATGTTACTGGTCCATATCACCGTCCATCGTTTTGCACGGCAATAAGTCCTGTCCAATCTTTCACGTGCTCTCATACACCACGTGTTCAGCAACTAAATGTGTAACGCCCCGAATTTTGGGTACGTTAAATAAACATTTTTATTGATAAAACCAAATAGAGTCTGGCTCATTATTACAACAAAACTCCCACAAGAGTTCAATAATTACACAAATGAAGAGGGGTTCTAGGGTTCCTAACTACAGCTCCACCTACTCCTCCATCCTAGCCAGCTCCAAAAGCCTCTAAGGTGTACTGTTCATCTTGATCATCTATATGGTTTGACACATTATACCAGCATCGCCACCGATATAATATGTCAGGGTCACCAAAGGTAACACCATGAGCTACAATAGCTCAGCAGAACAATCCCATACCTGCAAACCCATAACTTACAAACAAAAGATCATATACGACAAACAATAACAATCACACATCCACATTCATTATTTAGCGTTGGTGTCATGTCTTTCTGAGTTTCTCCTACGCGACTCGTCGTAGACCGTGTCATCATTTTCATATACCGTTCCTCATTTCCAAAAAAATCATTTTTGAACACACCCAACCTCGGTTCTGTCGTTCCGGGTTCCCGAGTATCCTCACAATGGTTCCACCGCACCGGGTTCCCATTGGCACACAATTGCATTGGCTCCGTACCGCGGATAACCAAGCCATACCTCACCATGGTTCCGCTGCTCCGGGTTCCCATGGGAACGCACACAACCTCATAATGGTTCTGCTATTCCGGGATCCCATTGGAACGCACACAACCTCACAATGGTTCCGTTATTTCTGGATTTCCATTGGAACACACACACACCTCACACAATGGGCAAGTCCGGCCACATTGTGGATTCCAAAAATATTTCACCCTTTTCAAATACGCCTTTTCATTAACTACACCCTAGGTGACATGTTTTTACTTTCTTGGTTCTCGTGTCTTGTTACATGCAAAGACTCCGCGATAGGACAAAAGTAAGCATGAAACATTCTAACAAGATCATCCAATTCCATACTACTTATCATGCTCAATCACCACTTATAGCATAACGCCACATGTACGAACGCCCTTGGAGTGTATCACTTATGCTTATTCAAAGCACAACGCTACATGTACGGACGCCTTTGGAGTGAAATCACTTATGCTTTATCACACCACAAGTAATACAAGCAACTCATATATGCATACTCATAACCATCTTAAATATCAAAAATACAAATACTTCGAGATAAGTAAGTAAGGATGCACTACATATAATTAGGAGTAGGGCTGTCCACGGGTCGGATTTGGTCAGATTCGGGTCGGGTTGGATCCAACGTGACTTTTTTCGGATTACCAAAATATCCACCCGAGCCCGACCGAAACTCTCGTCGGGCTCCGACCGAAACTCTCGTCGGGCTCCGACCGAAATGCACTAGGATTGAATTTGTCAGGTTCTGTCGGGTTTGGAACTGGCTGCAAACAAATAGATCGAAGAAGAGAGAGAGAGAGAGAGAGATGAGATCAGATTTGAACAGAAATCGTTCACTAATTACATACGAACCAGAAATTGTTCACTGATTACATAATACAGCTTGTCAATGGTTTCTTTTGATTCCTTGAAAACAAGATCACGAACCAAAGATTTTCCATGGCTTCCTTGACAGATAATGCTTTCAACTCTAAAACCTTAGCATTCCTACAGATGGAAGGAGAGTGAGAGAGATGAACGGGAGAGAGAGATGGACGGGAGAGTTCAAGATCGATCGAGAGAAAGTGAGAGGAGAGATGTACCATGGTGGCCGGTGGGTCGATCGGCAGAAGGAGGAGTGGCGGTGGACTGGTGGTGGTGGCCGATGGGAATTTGGGGGCTGTGGGAGAGAGAGAAAACGAGGAGTGGAAGGGAGGAGACAGGAGGAGTAACAGAGTAATACTGTAATAGATCTAGGGCTTTTTTTTCCTTTTATACACGATTTCTCGGTCGGGTCGGGTCACCCGAGGAATTATATGGTGCACCCGACACCGACCGACATGTCACAAAATCTGACTAAACATGCCCGAACCCGACCCAACAGAGTAATCAGATCCGTCCGTTGCATGTATTTTAGGGTCGGGTCGGGTCGGGTCGGTTTGGTGGACAACCCTAATTAGGAGTAGTAGATAGGGAGAATCTACCGTTCTTCTTGGCGGTAGTGACGACTACGAAAGGCAAGTCGGAGGTCGAGCGGAGTAACTTCCTGCGATATGCCTTCGGGAGCTTCGAAAGAGAATGGTCTCTCTCGAAACCTAATCTTGACTAAACTACTTAAGCTTTTTGGATCGAAGGGTGGTCGGGTGACGGTTTAGTGGCAGTCTTGGATGAGTTTCTTGAAAACCTCAAGAACAACTCAAGAACATGAAGAACAAAGAAAGAAGAAAGGAATTCTAGAGAGAGAAGTTGCTAGGTGAAGGTGTGAGTTGAAATGGCATGAGAGTGGTTCTATTTATAGCCAAAACCTTGGCTATTACCCAATGGGTAAAATTTTCCCTAACAATTATTGTCCAATGGGTAAAAGGCCATGAATGACTAAATTTGTACTATGGATGTGATTTGGAAAGATTTTGGTGGAAGAAAATCTAAGGTGACTTGTACAACAAATCTCCCTCTCTCTCTCTCTCCTCTCTCTCTCTCTCTCTCTCTCTCTCTTGTACTAGCTATGTACTACAATGCAAGAATACAAATAAAATATAGATACTTTTGTACAAAAGATCAAAATAGTCATTAAAGATTAAGATTTTCTCCATAAACTAATAAATTGGCACATGTGTACTAAGGCAATATTTAAATCATCCAAGTACTTATATAATATATACATGGGTACTAATGTACTCTAGGTAGTTCATCTCCCCATTAAACTAATCCAATTGGGTACAAAACTCCCAATATAAAATAATAAATGGGTACTTAGGAGAATCTTAGGCCTTAAAGGCTATTAAGTACTTACATAATAAAACAATATGTACTTCATCACATGGGGTTTTTTAAAAAAAAACTAGTTTAATAAACCCATGTAATTAGTTGAAAGAACAACCTATTACCTAATGGATAATAAATCCCCTAACTTTTATTGTCCAATGGACAATAGTAACTAGGGAACTTGTATATTAAAATAACCAAAGTCCTTTAAAGCATGTGAACAAAAGCCCTATATTTAAATATAGGTGTGGAACCAAGTACCCCAATTAAATAATAGGCTAGGATTCTTCCCATTAAAATAATAATAAAATACTACTATTAAATTTAATCAACAAAGTACTAGAAAATCTAGGGTTTAGATATACCCTAATATTTTAATGCATAAAAGTACATGGGAATCCAAATCTTGATTATTAAAACAACGCCTTGTACTTTGTTTGGAAGATTAGGATTATTACCCAATGGATAATAATTTCCCTTGTGGTTAATCACCAAAGGATAATAGAAGTATAAGTACTTTTTATCTTTAAAATAAGATTTTGAAAAGACTATATGTACTTTTAGTCAAATATTATAATGAAAAGCTTATTGTCCAATGGACAAAAATTACCCTAACATTATGAACCAAAGGGTAAAGGCAAAAGGTTCAAAAGGTTCAAAAAGCTCACCTAGTAACTAGGTGAGTTTGGTTGCTCGGTTCCTCCAAGTAATCGGTTGGAATCTAATTCGATTGGCCCCGAAGGACTAGAATCTAATTACGACGGATTACTGAAAATAAAAATAAAACATTCAACTAAAATTCAAATATTTAACGAAATTTTTATTGACTGAAAATCAGGGCCATTACAAAATGTATCTGTTTGGGAATACCTCCCTACAGTGCACATGTCCTACTTGTCAGCTCTTCGTGACCTACGCACGGCTTCTCGGTACAACTGGGGAGGAGCAGCTTTATTGGCGTGCTATGGCTTCATGGGAGAGTTCACGCGATACAAAAAGGCAATTGCTGGCTACTGGAGAGTGTGGGAGGTATGAATTACAACTTGTAATTTCATTCCAATCCATACTTGTACTTTGAGTTGTATATGTTGTATTCTGATGCTTTGCTTGTTTGAAACCTTGCAGATGTGGGCTTATGAGGTGTTGCAAATGTATCCTCCAGAGAATAAGTGCCCGGACATGAGGAATCTTCCTTGTGCCATGATCTAGGGGCCGCTTCATAGAGGCAAGAAGAAATCGAGGGGGAGCCTCCTAGCCTTTAGAGCCTACCTCGACGAGCTGTCGAGTACTCAGGTAAATAAAACTTTCATCAGTTACTTTTGCCTTGAATTGCTTTAATGTTGTCGTTGATGCCTATTTGGTTTTGGCTTTTGAATGTATTGCAGGTGGAGTGGAACCCGTGGGACGGCGTGGTACCTGAGCCAGAGTTCGTGGCTAGGAGCAGAGCGGTGAAGGCGAGCTGAGTGCTGCTGGAGTCGGCTTTTAGGTGGCAGTGGTACTTGGGCCACCGGGTGACGAGACAGTCACTTGGCTTGCTTGAGTTCTAGGTCCGTGGGCCACATTTGCCTCATGCTCCGCACACAGACCGGTACACGCTGGCTAAGCTGCAGCGATTTACAGTTTCAGCGAACCTTTCAGCCTTTGTGAGGCCAGAGCATGACTACGCCATTTATCATAGGCAGTACTTGGCGAGACCACTTGGGGTGATGACACACCAGGCCATTGTTGGAGAGGCCATGGAAGTCGGGGAGGAGAGGCGAGGTCAAAGAGAAAGGACAGCCAGCTCAAGGGAGAGGTCTAGCTATGCTGTGGCGACCGGTTTGCCTCGACTTTCTTGGACTCTAGCAGTGCGAGATGCGCAGGGAGAGGTTGCAATAGTTGAGTTTGAACCAGCCAGGACAAAGCCTACTTGGGTCACAGGACCGGTATGATGTACTTTCAACCTATATCATTTCCTTGTATCATATTTGAACTGTATTCTGACCATTGTTCCCAAAATGTCTTTCAATTACCAGCAGAATGGGCGGAGGAGGCTGCACGCTTGATGATTGCCATAGAGAAGGAATTTCACAAGATAGCAAGCGGCACTCCTCTGCGATTGAAGTATCCGTCGGTGACTCTAGCCCCGGTGTCTGTACAGATGAGGCCGCAGGTATAATCCCATAATCTTATTCAATTCTGCTTGATAGAGCTGCTCTTGATCCCTATTTTTAGCATTTAATATACACAATATATGTTGAAATGATATGAATGAATTGATAATGTAGGGATAGGCTAGGGCGGCTTTTAGGAGAAAGAGTGTGCAGCCTCCTCCTTAAAAGAAAATGGCGAGCGCTTTTACCACTCTTGCCGCAGCCCAGAGACAGGCGAGCGCTTCACGACTAGCGGCCATAGGAGTAGAGATCATCTCGACTAGCGATGAGCTACAATTCCGCAAAGAGCTACGGAAGAGGCCAGCTCAGAAGAAGCCAACTCAGGGGCCAGCACAGAAGAAAAGGAGACAAAAGACCGAGAGCAATGAGGTAGAAAAAGAGGAGGAGGAGGAAGAAGAAGAAAAGGAATGCTCGCATTTCAGCAGCAGCTCCGATGACTCCGCTGACGACCCCAATTATAAGATGGATCCAAGAGAAAGAGACGAGGACGAGGAGGAGGACGACAACGACGAGGACCTTTTTGACAACTGAGGGCTACAATCGAGCCTCATTTGTTTTATTGTCATTTTGCTTTTGATTTGGGCCTGCGCACCCACATAGATAGACTTGATGACAGGCCGACGTGCCCTAGACTTGATATTTTGGGGAATGGCTCGGCCTGCATGCCTCTTTGACTTTTCGGTGCTTGTGCCTTGTTGATATTACTTTGTGCTCGGGCCGTTGTGCTGCTATGTACATTGTTCCACCTTTTGCTTTTGGATATTGACATTGCAGTACATAAAAATTACATCCTCTGTTTATTAATTCTCTTTGTAAAGAAAATTGATAAAATAATATGTAAACCAACCACTAATATCCAATCTGCATTGATAAGTAGTCTGAATCAACAAATAAACACATGCGTATATGTACAAAACTTGACTAGCTCGAAAAAAAATAGGCAAAAAAGTCCCATGATACGACACGTATCCTTAGACACATGGAAAATAATGAAATTTTGGGCATTAAGGTGACAAAATTCGAAATTCTCCTAAACAGAGGAAACCAACACTTTTGTAAGACCATATAGATGTACAATGACCTGTACGACTCGACAAAATTGAGAAAAACACCTTGAGATGAGAAATAAACCGAAAAATGCTAAAAATACCTCAAAAACAGACCTAAGATGCAAAAGATGGCTCGATTTAGTCCCAGATTGAAACCGACACCCCCGTACAGTCGTGTTAGGTCCATTTGATGTGTACGGTATGACAAAACTTGGCAAAAGTCCTCAGCATGGATTTCGACCTTCCGAAACCTTGATTTGAACTTGAAACGGGCCGTTGGAGGTCCAAAATCTTCGTTAAGCGCGACGTTTGGAATCTGATGCTTCGACATAGTCCCAAATACCATTCATGACTTACAAGAACCACCAAATGACCAAAATAGGCTCAAAAACTGAAAACGGCAATGCGACTGCAGTAGCTGCTACAAACTAGATTCTGGTGAGCCTTATTGGCGTGCTCCAGTAGTTATTGGAGTACGCCAGTAATAGGGGATACGTGCACACCAGTAATGGGCTGGCATACGTTGGTAAGGCCTGTTGCAGATCCACTTGTCTGACCAACTGTCCTTTTTTAGAAAACACCTTGGCTTCATCCCTACACAATTTGAACACGGTTTTTGAGTATCAGAAAGTAGTGTCCTTACTTACTAGGGTTGTTTGGACACTAATGCTTGGTTTTAACTTTGACACGAGAATTGAGGCTCATTTTTGCCTATAAATGAAAGGTGCATGCATTGTTAAACTGTAACGCCCCGAATTTTAGGTACGTTAAAAGGACAATTTCATTGAAAACCTCAAATAGAGTCTGGCTCTTATTACAACAATCTCTCATCAAGAGTTCAATATTTACACAAATGAAGGGGGATTCTAGGGTTCCTAACTACAGCTCCTCCAGCTCCTTCATCCTAGCCAGCTCTTTAGCTCCAGAGGCTTCCACGGTGAACTGTTCTTCTTGAACAACTACAAGGTCTGACACATTATACCGGCGTCACCACCAATATAATATGTCAGGGTCACCAAAAGGCAACACCGTGAGCTACAACGCTCAATAGGGAAATCCTTACCCACCAACCTTAACTTACAAACAAGACTATCATAAAACATCGATTTCCACATGATACGTATATACACAGTTAACAATGTTACATCCACATTCGTTAATCAACTATCGTTGGTGTCCAAGATTTCCTTTGTCTCTCCTACGCGACTCATCGTAGACCGTGTCAACATTTTCATTTACAAACCAACCTTTCAAAAAAAAACTCATTTGCATTGGCTCCGTACCGCGGATAACCAAGCTACACATTTAAAATCATTTGCATTGGCTCCGTACCGCGGATAACCAAGCCACACATTTTCAAAATCGTTTTGCATTGGCTCCGTACTGCGGATAACCAAGCTACACACCCAACCTCGGTTCCGCCGCGCCGGGTTCCCATTGGCACACAATTGCATTGGCTCCGTACCGCGGATAACCAAGCTACACACCCAACCTCAGTTCCGCCGCGCCGGGTTCCTGAGTATCCTCACAATGGTTCCGCCGCGCCGGGTTCCCATTGGCACACAATTGCATTGGCTCCGTACCGCGGATAACCAAGCACACACCCAACCTTGGTTCCGCCGCGCCGGGTTCCCAAGTATCCTCACAATGGTTCCGCCGCGCCGGGTTCCCATTGGCACACACACAAAACACACACCACACAATGGGCTACCATGTCCGGCCACATTGCGGTTTTCCAAATCATTTCACCCTTTTCAAAATACGCACACACAACTCACATAATGCCACCCAAAACCGGTCATTATGTAGTTTCAAAAATATTTTCTTCCTCGAAAACATTTTCTTTCATTAACCACACCCTAGGTGTCATGTTTCTACTTCCTCGATTCTCGTGTCTCGTTATCATGCAAAGACTCCGCGGAAAGCATGGAACACACTAACAAGATCATCCAATTCTATATTACTTAACACGCTTAATAATCATTTATAGCATAACGCCACATGTACGGACACCTTTGGAGTGTATCACTTATGCTTTATTCAAGCACAACGCCACATGTACGGACGTCTTTGGAGTGAAATCACTTATGCTTAATCACACCACAAGTAACACAAGCAATTCATAAATGCATAATCATAATCAATATCAAAAATACAAATACTTTGAAACAACGATAAAACTATCTTAGCAATTCAAAATAACAACGTTATACTTAAGTACGCAAGTAAATAGGAAGTAAGTAAATACGGAGTAAGTAAGGTATTCCTTACAATCCTTCTAGGCGGTAGTCGGCTACGGAAGGTTAGTCGGCTACGGAAAGTACGTCGGTGGTCGGACGGAGTAACGTCCTACGGTATGCCTCCGGTAGCTTCAAAAGAGAAAGGTTTCTCTCGAAACTTCTACTTGACTAACACTACTCTACTTTATGGATCAAAGGGTGGTCGAGTGGCGGTCTAGTGGCGGCTTAGGTTGAGTTTCTTGAAGAACTCAAGAACACTCAAGAACAAAGGAAGAACAAGAAGAACAAGAATTTCTAGAGAGAAGGAAGAGCAATGAGAAGGTGTGAGTTGAATGAGAAGTATGGGGTCCTATTTATAGGAAAAATCTTGGCTCCCTCTCCTCTCCATGGCCGGCCCCCCTCTCTCTCTCTCTACCTCAATTTTTGACACATGACAAGCAATCTTTGAAAGATCAAAGGCTAACCCTAGGCTTGCATGGCTAAGATTGTCCTTGGATTTGATCTTTGGAGGATTTGTTGGAAGATTTGGAGACAAGGGTACAAGATTTAGTCTTAAAGAATAATAGGAGTACAATGGGGAGTTATGGAGGGCTAGTTTCTTAGCTAGGAAGGAAGGTTCACCCATGGATTTGCAAGATGAAAAAGATCAAGGAAGGTACACATCAAATCTCTCTCTTTCTTCCTCTCTCTCTCTCTCTCTCTCTCTCTCTCTCTCTCTCTCCCTCCCTCTCTCTCTCTCGGCTCCCCTCTCTCTCTCTCTCTCTCTCTCTCTCTCTCTCTCCCTAGTACACTTATATATATATGCAACAAGAAAGAATAAGAAAGGTACAAAGTACAAGATTTTCCAAAATCAAATCCTATTAAAGAAATACAATTAGGCACATGTTTGAGTAAACAAATAAACTAGGGTACTTTGTAATCTAGGAAGATCAACTTCCCAATAAATTAATCCAATTGGGTACAAAACCCCAATATAAAATAATATAGGAGTACTTAGGAAAAAGATTTGGGCTATTTACCCAATGGATAATAAATCCCCTAACTTTTATTGTCCAATGGACAATAGCTACTAGGAAAACTTTTATATTAAAATAATCAAAGAGTACTTTTTAAAGCATGTGACAAAAGCCCTATATTAAATATAGGTGTGGTACCAAGTACCCCAATTAAATAAAAAGACTAGGATTCTCTCCATTAAAATAATAATAAAGTACAAGTCAAATCAACTTTATTTGGAAGGTTCCCTAGTCACATCGGTACTTTATTTGGTCAAAAGAGTTATTTCCTAAGGGTTACTAACTTCCCTAACGGTTATTACCTAATGGATAATAATTCTCCTTGCCTTTAATAACCAATGGACAAAAGGAGTACAAGTACCTTTTATTAAAATAATATTTTAAAAAGATTACATGTACTTTTATAATAAAAAGTTTTATTATCCAATGGACAAAAATTACCCTAACCATTATGGACCAATGGATAAAAGCAAAGGTTCAAAAGTTCAAAAGGTCCAAAAGGTTCGTCGAGTAACTGGGTAAGTTGGTTGCTCGGTTCTTCCAACTAGTCGGTGGGAAATTAACTAAATTGGTCACAAAGGTTTTTAGTCAAGACCAAAATCTAACTTCGACGAAATAAATGAGAAATCATATAGTCACTCAAGAGAAAATAAGTAATTCAAATAAAATTCAAATATTTAACGAAACTTTTATTGACCAAAATTCAGGAGCGTTACATAAACCCACATTCTCACTCCTCATATTTAGCATTCTTTGTCATCCTTGATGGAGAACCCACTCCCAACTTTGATCAAGCCTTGGTTAGTAGAATTTCTGTCTATTGATTGGTTGAACTTCTAATCTCATGGCCTTGCCTCATTCCGATACCTTAGGCATGTACCAATCCATCCTGAGCTTCTGAGAGCTGCTCTTAGGTTTTGGGACCCCGATGTCCATGTCCTCCGCTTTGGCGATGATGAAATGTATTTGACTGTCAAGGAGTTCCAAGCCTATCTTCGAAGCTTCGCATCTCATACACTTGTTGTCCCACCCTATCAAGTGAGCATGCTAGGGCTGCTGGCAACCTCACTCAACATTTCTCGAGGTTTGGCCAACACCTTGCTTGAAGGTGGTCAAATCAACGTTCTCCGCCTAATTGAAAGGTACAGTCCCAATGGCAACTTGAATGACAATGTTGTGCAGGCCCGGCGCCGCTTTGCCCTGGTGATCTGTTTGTTGGCTGCCTACCTACTGGTTCCTACCGATGGGCGGGTTAGTACTTTCTTGGTGAGCATTGCTACTCAGATGGGGGCTCGAAAGAACGTAGTGCCACTAGTTCTTGCAGAGACACTCTTAAGTTTAGACTTGATAAGCACCCGTCAAACCAATGTCTTCAGTGGCAGTCCACTTCTTCTTCAGGTAAACTCACTCAGCTCACCTTTTTTCCAGCTTTCACACTTTCTCATTTTACCTCGACTCTCGGCTTAGGCTGCTTCTAGCTTCTTACTTGTTTTCTCGCTTAGGCCTTATCTGGCTCCTTACTTGTCTTTTCACTCATGTAATTGTGGCTATCGGACAATATCGGGCTGCTTAACCAAGGGTAGGATTGGACGCTCTATTTTGATGGGACGAACAACTTTGGTATGTGGCAGTGTGAAGTTCTGGATGTTTTGATCCAACAAGGGTAGGATTTTGCTTTGGAGGACAAATTGGAGGACATGAGCGACAAGGATTGGGATAAGTTTAATCATCAGGCTTGTGGTTCCATTCAGCTATGTCTCACAAAAGATCAAAAGTATTTTATTATGCGGGAGACGAAGGTGAAGGATCTTTGGAAGCAGCTTGAGGATAAGTTTATGACCAAGAGTGTAGAGAACCGCCTCTACCTGAAGAAGAATCTCTTCCGTTTCCAGTTCTGTGCAGGTAGTTCTATGAACGAGCACTTATTTGATTTTAATAAAATACTTGTTGATCTAATAAAATACTTGTTGATCTTAAGAATTTGGATGCCAATATCCTCGATGAGGATAAGGCTTTGATTTTGTTGAATTATCTTCATCCTTCGTATGATCACCTTGTTACAACTTTGTTATACGGTAAGGAAGAAATTCATTTTGAGGATGTGTCAAATGCTCTAGTTAATAATGAGTATCGTTTAAAAGATAAAGAGACCCATCAAGACACATTCAATTAGGGTTTGGTTGTAGGAAATAAGACTCGGCCCCAATCGAGTAAAGTTTCCCCTTTGCGAATTCAATGGGTATCGCAAAAGATAAGTGTGCTTACTGTCACAACAAAGGTCATTAGAAAAGGGATTGTCCTGTCTTGAGGCGTAAGAAGGACTCCAATTCCAATTGTGCTTCTAAGGAGGAGGATGATTTGGAAGCTACTTTAGTTAGTCCCATGCCTGTTAGCCACTCGAGGGAGTTGAAGTGGATTTTGGATTCTAGTTGTAGATGTCATATGTGTCCCAATAGGGATTGGTTCTCTAGCTTGAAGGAGTTAGATGGTGGTGATGTTCTTATGGGTACTGGCCATGCGTGCAAGACTTTTGGATAACGTTTGGTCTGTACCGAGCATGAAATATAATCTCATCTCTCTGAGTGCCTTAAAGTCTGCAGGTTCGGTGATCACTTTGAAGGGTGGAGCTCTTAAGGTTTCGTTTGGCAATCTGGTTGTGATGGAAGGCGTTAGGCACAAGAATCTGCATTTTCTTAAAAGGAGTACAGTGTTGGGTGGAGCAGCCACTAGCGCTTTGGATATTAAGGAATCTATTCTGGATACTACCGTTTTGGTGCACGAATCCTTTGATAATTTGGGGAAGAAATCTAGGGTTCATTTTGGAGAGCATTGTACTTTGGAGAAGCAACTTGGAGTCAAGTTTGGCATGGCAGTCGACTGCTTCATTGGAGAACATGACTTTGTTTGGGGGTCTGCTCTGGTGAAAGTTGATTCTCTCAAAGGTACATATTAATCTGGTTCGTTAGGCGATTTTCATTCTCACTGCTATTGGATCTATCCTTCAGATTTTTATTTTGGGAATTTGTTTGGGTATTTGCTGCTGGTGGAGATAAATCATTTGAAGACTAACTTGGGTTTCAACAGTGAGCTGGAACATTGGTATGTAGTATTTGGTATTGTAGATTTGAAGACTTTGGTCTATAGGGTTAAGTTCAAACTCAGTTTGGACTTAATCTGTAACGCCCCTGAATTTTGGTCAGTAAAAATTTTGTTAAATATTTAAATTTTATTTGTTTTACTTATTTTTCTCTTGAATGGCTATATGACTTCTTATTTTCGTCGTAATTAGATTTTGATCGTTAGCTAACTCTCGACTAGAAACCCTACGTGACCAATTTAGTTAGTTTCCAACCGACTACTTGGAAGAACCGAGTAACCAACTCACCTAGTTACTAGATGAACCTTTTGGACCTTTTGAACCCTTTGCCTTTACCCATTGGTCCTTAATGGTTAGGGTAATCTTTGTCCATTGGACAATAGGCCCTCATTTAAATATTTTGGTAAAGTACTAGATATAGTATTTTAATGGTGTATGTTCACTTGTGCAAAGTACATTTATTCTTTGTTTATTGGGGATTCTCCCACCCCTCCATTATCCATTGGTTAATAACCACAAGGGTAATTTTTGTCCATTGGATAGTAAACTTTTTATTCCAAAAAGTACATGTAATCTTTTCAAAATTTTATTTTAATCAAGGGTACTTGTACTCTTTTATCCAATGGTTATTAACCGCAAGGGGAATTATTATCCATTGGGTAATAACCGCTAGGGAAGTTAGTAACCCTTGGATAATAAAATCTTTTGACCAAATAAAGTACCGATGTGACTAGAAAACCTTCCAATAAAGTTAATTTGACTTGTACTTTATTATTATTTTAATAGGAAGAAACCTAACCTTTTTATTTAATTGGGGTACTTGGTACCACACCTATATTTAATATAGGGTTTTTGTCACATGCTTTAAAGGACTTTGATTATTTTAATATAAAAGTTTCCTAGTAGCTATTGTCCATTGGACAATAAAAGTTAGGGGAACTATTATCCATTGGATAATAGAAACCCAAATTCTTTATATTAAAAGGATTTTTTTGAAAGATTTGAACTAGTACTTTGAATGACATTTATAATTATTTTGAAAAGTACTTTTAATTATTTTTTCTAATAAAAGTACCCAAGTAACTATGGACCATTGGACAATAACCGTTAGGGTAATCTTTACCCATTGGACAAAAGCCTTTCCTTTATTTTATTTGGTAAGCACATATATATATAAACACATGTGTAATAACAAAAGGACATATAGTATTTTCCAAAAACTTAATTTATGATTTAAAGTACTCGTACCTTATTAACTTTTGGTTAATAACCGTTAGGGGTTTTATTATCCATTGGGTAATAGCCTTATTCTTCCAACCAAGTACATGGATCTATTAAACTAGTCTTTTCCTAATTACCCATCTGATGAAGTATTTTTATTTTTATTATAAAAGTACTTATTAGCCTTAGTAGCCTTTAAGGCCTAAGATCTTTCCTAAGTACTACTTTATTATTTTATGTTGGGGTTTTGTACCCAATTAGATTAATTTATTGGGAGGTATGATCTAGCTAGTTTATTTATTTAAAGGGGCATGTGCCTAATTACAATTCTTTATTGGGTATTTGATTTTGTGAATCTAGTACCTTTGTACTTATTCTTTCTTGTTTATATAGTATATATATATATATATGTACTTGAGAGAGAGAAAGAGAGAGAGAGAGAGAGAGTGGGCCGAGAGAGAGAGAGAGAGGGAGGAGAGAGAGAGAGGAAGGAAGAAAGGAGGAAGATGGATTGTACCTTGACTTGACCGTCCTACATCTTTCAAATCCTTGGGTGAATCTTTCTCCTAACCAAACATAACCCTCCATTGTACTTCTAGGATTGTTTAGTACCTAAATCTTGTACCATTGTCTCCAAATCTTCCAACAAATCTCCCATAATCCCATCAAAGGACAATCTTAGCCATGCAAGCCTAGGGTTAGGCTTTGATCTTTCAAAGATTGCTTGCCAAGTGTCAAAATTTGAGGTAGAGAGAGAGAGAGGGGGGCCGGCCATGAAGAGGGAGAGGGAGCCAAGATTTTTCCTATAAATAGGACCTCATTCCAAGCATTGAACTCACACCTTCTCATTGCTCTTCCTTCTCTCTAGAAATTCTTGTTCTTTCTTTTGTTCTTCCTTTGTTCTTGAGTGTTCTTGAGTTCTTCAAGAAACTCAACCAAAGCCGCCACTAAACCGCCACTCGACCACTCTTCGATCCATAATGTAGAGTAGTGTTAGTCAAGTAGAAGTTTTGAGAGAAACCTTTCTCTTTCGAAGCTACCGGAGACCACCGTAGGAAGTTACTCCGTCCAACCGCCGATTACCGTTCGTAAGCCATTACTACCGCCAAGAAGTAAGGTAGGATCTTCTTATCTTCCACCCCACGTATAAAGTAGAAATACCTTATCGCTATTCTTAAGTATAACGTAGGTACACTTGTTTGATGAATACGTAGATTATTTACCATGTGAATCGAAGTATTCGTATTTTGATCTTTTAAAGAGTTTGAGTTGCATATGTGAATTGATTGTGTTACTTGTGGTGTGATTAAGCATAAGTGATTTCACTCCAAAGACGTCCGTACATGTGGCGTTGTGCTTTGAATAAAGCATAAGTGATACACTCCAAGGGCGTCCGTACATGTGGCGTTATGCTATACGTGATGATTTAACATGATAAGTAGTATAGAATTGGATGATCTTGTTAGTATGTTTCACGCTTACCGCGGAGTCTTTGCATGATAACGAGACACGAGAATCGAAAAAGTAGAAACATGACACCTAGGGTGTGGTTAATGAAAGGAAATGTTTTCGAGGAAGAAAATATTTTTGAAACTACATAATGACCGGTTTTGGGTGGCATTATGTGAGTTGTGTGTTTGCGTGTGTAAAAGAAACATTTGAAAAGGGTGAAATGTTTTAAAAATCCGCAATGTGGCCGGACTTGCCCATTGTGTGAGGTGTGTGTGTGTTCCAATGGAAATCCGGGAAAAACGGAACCATTGTGAGGTTTTGTGTGTGTGTGCCAATGGGAACCCGGCGCGGCGGAACCATTGTGAGGATACTCAGGAACCCGGCGCGGCGGAACTGAGGTTGGGTGTGTAGCTTGGTTATCCGCGGTACGGAGCCAATGCAAATGTGTGCCAATGGGAACCCGGCGCGGCGGAATTATTGTGAGGATACTCAGGAACCCGGCGCGGCGGAACCGAGGTTGGGTGTGTGCTTGGTTATCCGCGGTACGGAGCCAATGCAATTGTGTGCCAATGGGAACCCGGCGCAGCGGAACCATTGTGAGGATACTTGGGAACCCGGCGCGGCGGAACCAAGGTTGGGTGTGTAGCTTGGTTATCCGCGGTACGGAGCCAATGCAAATGATTTTAAAAGGTTTGGTGTGTAGCTTGGTTATCCGCGGTACGGAGCCAATGCAAATGATTTTTGAAAGGTTGTGTGTGTAGCTTGGTTATCCACGGTACGGAGCCAATGCAAATGATTTTGAATACAAATGATTTACAAAGGTTGATTTGTAAATAAAAATGTTGACACGGTCTACGATGAGTCGCGTAGGAGAAACCCAGAAATCTTGGACACCAACGATAGATGATTAATGAATGTGGATGTGTCATTGTTAACTGTGTATATACGTATCATGTGGAAATTGATGTTTGATTTTAACCTTGTTTGTAAGTTAAGGTTGGTGGGTAAGGATTTCCCTATTGAGCGTTATAGCTCACGGTGTTGCCTTTTTGGTGACCCTGACATATTATATGGGTGGCGACGCCGGTATAATGTGTCAGACTTGTAGATATACAGGGTATGATGTACACCTTGGAGGCTTTTGGAGCTGAGGAGCTGGCTAGGATAGAAGAGCAGAAGGAGCTGTAGTTAGGAACCCTAGAACTCCCTTCATTTGTAAATATTGAACTCTTGTGGGAAATTGTTGTAATAACGAGCCAGACTCCATTTGATTTAATGAATAAAATGTCCTTTTAATGTACCCAAAATTCGGGGCGTTACAGCTTGGTATCAAAGCTTTAGGTTCAAAACCTCGGTCATGGGTAGAACCACGGTATAAGTTGACCGTTACACCGTCGTGAATTGAGCTTAAGTTTACCGTCCCAAATTGGGTGGAATTCTGTCAGAACAATCCTTGGATTGAAGCAAGGCGCGGAAATTGGCAGTACCGCTGAGCTGGAAATTTCCGAACAATTGGATGATGACTTAAATCAAAAGTGGAACATAGATTCAGATCTTTTTAAGTGATTACCCTGTCATAGGATATTCCTAATTGAGGTTGAAACTTTCTCTTGTAGATGAAACATCTAGTTGATATTCTAGCCGAAGCCTATCAACCCAGAAATGCCATAGAAACCCTGACAGCCCAGAAACTGGAAGATCCCGACTTTGTAGCCGCTGTACTTGCAGAAAAGAGAGATTTCCAAAGAGTGCATCAGAATACCCCTATTCCCGTGGAGAAGGACCCTTGGTTCCATGTGATGTTTCCTATCCTGTCTGCCTTCTATGAATATTTTGGTGTTTTACCCCCGATGGAGAACTTTGAGGTTGAAGTTACGGAGGAAGAAGTCGATGGTATTGAGGATGCCTATGAGGTGACCAAAGAGGAAAACCATACGAAGGAAGAGGATCACGAAGAGGACGAGGCCCCAAAGGATCTGTGAGGGCCAAGGAGGCTGCTTAGGCGTGCATAGAATAAACCTAGTAACTGTTGTAATCCTTCGGGACGTAAGATTTGGTAGTAGTGGACCTTTTGTTGTAACTAGAGATTTGGCTAGTAAGCCATCTTCGTTGTACTCATTCTATTTGGTAATGAGAGACTTATGTTTTCTTTTAATATATGATCACTGTTTATGTATGGACTTGCATTTTATGGCGTGAAAACTACCCCTTACCCTATTAAGTCTAGAAATATAACCTTCCTTATTGATATAGATGTCGAACATACCACAAGGAGGACGCCCACCTTTTGCCCCGCGTGTTTTGACCAATTATCGCTCGTTACTAGCACCTGAGTACTTTCGACCAACACCCCCACCAGTGGATGACATGGAGCTCTATGAGGTCCCAATCACTTGGGAGATGCCTCCACCAGTTGTAGTTCCCGAGAACTTCCTGCCTACCTTAGTCCCCACACCGCTTGTGCAAAACTTTGAGCAACCCAATGATGATCTCATGTTTGACCCAGAGCTAGAAGCTGCGATACTAAACCTCTCTCAGTACTACCTGGAACCAACGGAGGAGCCAAACATCCCGACTATGGAAGAACTGCTCGCACAAGAACGTGAGCGTCTTCTTAGAGAAGAGACCGCAGCTGAAAGGAGCTACGAGATGTGGCTGAGGGAAGTCTTTGGAGTCAAACGACCCTAGAATATTGCACTAGCAGTATGGAATAAGGCTTGCCCAACTGTAGGACTATGTAGGACCGTCTCTGCTTGTAGTAGGAAATTGTGTTTTAATCTATTTGTTTTGTAGCAGAACTCTATGTTTATGGTTGTAATTCTATGCTTATGTTGTATGATGTTCTTATCTATGAAAAACCTGCTTTATTTTTTAAAGAGTACCATTGCATACTATTTGTTAAACTACTTTTGACTTTTGAAAGATAGACCATTTGCAAAAAGAAAATTTTGTTTTAGTAAACAAAAACCCGCTTTCGATCTTCCCCCGTAGATTGTTAATACGCCCCGCGGATTAGAACACGATAACGGAGAACCCTCTAAACGCAAACCCCGACCTAGCCCAGACCATGCAAGCATTAATAGCTGCTTTGAACGCTAACCACCAAAACCAAAACCACGACGATGGAACCATGACCCGAACTCGAGCGATGAACGAGTTCTGCAAACGCCGACCTCCGACCTTTCATGGGGACACCAACCCTCTTGTAGTCGAGACGTGGCTGTATGAGGTCAAGATGATCCTCAGAACCCTCGGAATTACCCAAGACGGAGATCGTGTGGCCTTGGCTACGTACCAGTTGAAGGGAGTATAGCTATTAGTCTAGTGCGTAAAAGGTGCGAACTAGTAATAGCCAACCTACATTTGACCTGCAACCTCAGAGTAATCGACATGACGAATTTCGACGAATGGACTGGCGATCTGCACGTCAAGCGATCATAGACTGTCATTAAAGGATGGTGACATCTTATACCCTAGAAGGGACTCGATTCCTTTTAAGGGGGATAGACGGACAGCGAATTCGGCGACGAGGAGATGAAGGTGGCAGAATCCACTACTTGGATGGCCGCTAGCCTCCAATTGGAAAGAAGCCAATAGAATGGAAGTGGGATTTCCACACATCGTGTGCGAGTATGCCGATGTTTTCCCTGAAGAACTTCCTGGCTTACCACCTCAAAGGAAATAAACTTCTCTATAGGACTTTAACCAAGAATCGCACCAATTTCTATGACGCTATACCAAAAGACCCCTGCAGAACCAAGGGAGATCAAGACTCAATTGCAAGAGCTATTGGACTGAGGGCCTATCAAGCCGAGTACATCACCCTAGGGAGTGCCCGCACTGTTCGTGAAAAAGAAGGAGGGACGCTTCAACTATACATCGACTATAGGGAGCTAAATCAAGTCACCTTCAAGAACCGATATCCATTGCCAAGGCTCGATGACTTATCAGGAGAAGCACGAAGGACACTTTCGGATGGTACTACGAATACTCTGAGATAGCCAACTTTATGCCAAGACAAGTTCTGGCTAGAAGTGGTTAAGTTCTTGGGGCACGTGGTATCCAAGGAGCGAATCGAGGTCAAAGCAGTACTGGATTGGAAGTAACCGCTAGAAGTCGACGCTGCTAAGGTCTTATTTTCCCGGGACTGCAAAGGTTCTTTCAATGCCTTTGCAAATACTGAAGAATACCGTAAGGCTTACTTACTGATGTCCAATGGAGAGCTCATGCTTTGCGATGTTGGAAATGGATTTAATATCGAGAAGCATAAGGGTTCAACAAGGATGTACTAGGAACGCTTGTGGGATACAAGTCCGCATGATGATTTGGTAGAAGTTCTGTTTTTGGCGTTAGTATTTACGGTGGAGACCTTACCAAAGACGTACGACGAGGCAAGCTGTTCGACGGCAGGAGCAACTTCAACCCCATCTCGTTAAGCAAGTGATGAGGCTTAATTTGATTGATGGTGACCTACTTCAAATTTTTAAGGAGGATAGTCAACGATTCCGAGACCGGTCTAGCAACCTAGTCTAACCTGTAGCCGCGTGCCAATTTCGAGGACGAAATTGTTTTAAGGGGAATAGATTGTAACGCCCCTGAATTTTGGTCAATAAAAATTTTGTTAAATATTTAAATTTTATTTGTTTTACTTATTTTTCTCTTGAATGGCTATATGACTTCTTATTTTCGTCGTAATTAGATTTTGGTCGTTAGCTAACTCTCGACTAGAAACCCTACGTGACCAATTTAGTTAGTTTCCAACCGACTACTTGGAAGAACCGAGTAACCAACTCACCTAGTTACTAGATGAACCTTTTGGACCTTTTGAACCCTTTGCCTTTACCCATTGGTTCTTAATGGTTAGGCTAATCTTTGTCCATTGGACAATAGGCCCCCATTTAAATATTTTGGTAAAGTACTAGATATAGTATTTTAATGGTGTATGTTCACTTGTGCAAAGTACATTTATTCTTTGTTTATTGGGGATTCTCCCACCCCTCCATTATCCATTGGTTAATAACCACAAGGGTAATTTTTGTCCATTGGATAATAAACTTTTTATTCCAAAAAGTACATGTAATCTTTTCAAAATTTTATTTTAATCAAGGGTACTTGTACTCTTTTATCCAATGGTTATTAACCGCAAGGGGAATTATTATCCATTGGGTAATAACTGCTAGGGAAGTTAGTAACCCTTGGATAATAAAATCTTTTGACCAAATAAAGTACCGATGTGACTAGAAAACCTTCCAATAAAGTTGATTTGACTTGTACTTTATTATTATTTTAATAGGAAGAAACCTAACCTTTTTATTTAATTGGGGTACTTGGTACCACACCTATATTTAATATAGGGCTTTTGTCACATGTTTTAAAGGACTTTGATTATTTTAATATAAAAGTTTCCTAGAAGCTATTGTCCATTGGACAATAAAAGTTAGGGGAACTATTATCCATTGGATAATAGAAACCCAAATTCTTTATATTAAAAGGATTTTTTTGAAAGATTTGAACTAGTACTTTGAATGACATTTATAATTATTTTGAAAAGTACTTTTGATTATTTTTTCTAATAAAAGTACCCAAGTAACTATGGACCATTGGACAATAACCGTTAGGGTAATCTTTACCCATTGGATAAAAGCCTTTCCTTTATTTTATTTGGTAAGCACATATATATATAAACACATGTGTAATAACAAAAGGACATATAGTCTTTTCCAAAAACTTAATTTATGATTTAAAGTACTCGTACCTTATTAACCTTTGGTTAATAACCGTTAAGGGTTTTATTATCCATTGGGTAATAGCCTTATTCTTCCAACCAAGTACATAGATCTATTAAACTAGTCTTTTCCTAATTACCCATGTGATGAAGTATTTTTATTTTTATTATAAAAGTACTTATTAGCCTTAGTAGCCTTTAAGGCTTAAGATCTTTCCTAAGTACTACTTTATTATTTTATGTTGGGGTTTTGTACCCAATTAGATTAATTTATTGGGAGGTATGATCTAGCTAGTTTATTTATTTAAAGCGGCATGTGCCTAATTACAATTCTTTATTGGGTATTTGATTTTGTGAATCTAGTACCTTTGTACTTATTCTTTCTTGTTTATATAGTATATATATATATATATGTACTTGAGAGAGAGAGAGAGAGAGATTGGGCCGAGAGAGAGAGAGAGGGAGGAGAGAGAGAGAGGAAGGAAGAAAGGAGGAAGATGGATTGTACCTTGACTTGACCTTCCTACATCTTTCAAATCCTTGGGTGAATCTTTCTCCTAACCAAACATAACTCTCCATTGTACTTCTAGGATTGTTTAGTACCTAAATCTTGTACCATTGTCTCCAAATCTTCCAACAAATCTCCCATAATCCCATCAAAGGACAATCTTAGCCATGCAAGCCTAGGGTTAGGCTTTGATCTTTCAAAGATTGCTTGCCAAGTGTCAAAATTTGAGGTAGAGAGAGAGAGAGGGGGGCCGGCCATGAAGAGGGAGAGGGAGCCAAGATTTTTCCTATAAATAGGACCTCATTCCAAGCATTGAACTCACACCTTCTCATTGCTCTTCCTTCTCTCTAGAAATTCTTGTTCTTTCTTTTGTTCTTCCTTTGTTCTTGAGTGTTCTTGAGTTCTTCAAGAAACTCAACCAAAGCCGCCACTAAACCGCCACTCGACCACTCTTCGATCCATAAAGTAGAGTAGTGTTAGTCAAATAGAAGTTTTGAGAGAAACCTTTCTCTTTCGAAGCTACCGGAGACCACCGTAGGAAGTTACTCCGTCCAACCGCCGATTACCGTTCGTAAGCCGTTACTACCGCCAAGAAGTAAGGTAGGATCTTCTTATCTTCCACCCCACGTATAAAGTAGAAATACCTTATCGCTATTCTTAAGTATAACAAAGGTACACTTATTTGATGAATACGTAGATTATTTACCATGTGAATCGAAGTATTCGTATTTTGATCTTTTAAAGAGTTTGAGTTGCATATGTGAATTGATTGTGTTACTTGTGGTGTGATTAAGCATAAGTGATTTCACTCCAAAGACGTCCGTACATGTGGCGTTGTGCTTTGAATAAAGCATAAGTGATACACTCCAAGGGCGTCCGTACATGTGGCGTTATGCTATACGTGATGATTTAACATGATAAGTAGTATAGAATTGGATGATCTTGTCAGTATGTTTCACGCTTACCGCGGAGTCTTTGCATGATAACGAGACACGAGAATCGAAAAAGTAGAAACATGACACCTAGGGTGTGGTTAATGAAAGGAAATGTTTTCGAGGAAGAAAATATTTTTGAAACTACATAATGACCGGTTTTGGGTGGCATTATGTGAGTTGTGTGTTTGCGTGTGTAAAAGAAACATTTGAAAAGGGTGAAATGTTTTAAAAATTCGCAATGTGGCCGGACTTGCCCATTGTGTGAGGTGTGTGTGTGTTCCAATGGAAATCCGAGAAAAACGGAACCATTGTGAGGTTGTGTGTGTGTGTGCCAATGGGAACCCGGCGCGGCGGAACCATTGTGAGGATACTCAGGAACTCGGCGCGGCGGAACTGAGATTAGGTGTGTAGCTCGGTTATCTGCGGTTCGGAGCCAATGCAATTGTGTGCCAATGGGAACCCGGTGCGGCGGAACCATTGTGAGGATACTTAGGAACCCGACGCGGCGGAACTGAGGTTGGGTGTATAGCTTGGTTATCCGCGGTACGGAGCCAATGCAAATGTGTGCCAATGGGAATCCGGCGCGGCGGAACCATTGTGAGGATACTCGGGAACCTGGCGCGGCGGAACCGAGGTTGGGTGTGTGCTTGGTTATCCGCGGTACGGAGCCAATGCAATTGTGTGCCAATGGGAACCCGGCGCAGC
This sequence comes from Rhododendron ovatum, assembly GCA_019656835.1. NCBI lineage: Eukaryota > Viridiplantae > Streptophyta > Magnoliopsida > Ericales > Ericaceae > Rhododendron > Rhododendron ovatum. The sequence continues at coordinate 23,976,099 of CM033799.1, forward strand.
GGAACCATTGTGAGGATACTTGGGAACCCGGCGCGGCGGAACCAAGGTTGGGTGTATAGCTTGGTTATCCGCGGTACGGAGCCAATGCAAATGATTTTAAAAGGTTTGGTGTGTAGCTTGGTTATCCGCAGTACGGAGCCAATGCAAATGATTTTTGAAAGGTTGTGTGTGTAGCTTGGTTATCCGCGGTACGGAGTCAATGCAAATGATTTTGAATACAAATGATTTACAAAGGTTGATTTGTAAATAAAAATGTTGACACGGTTTACGATGAGTCGCGTAGGAGAAACCTAGAAATCTTGGACACCAACGATAGATGATTAATGAATGTGGATGTGTCATTGTTAACTGTGTATATACGTATCATGTGGAAATTGATGTTTGATTTTAACCTTGTTTGTAAGTTAAGGTTGGTGGGTAAGGATTTCCCTATTGAGCGTTATAGCTCACGGTGTTGCCTTTTTGGTGACGCTGACATATTATATGGGTGGCGACGCCGGTATAATGTGTCAGACTTGTAGATATACAGGGTATGATGTACACCTTGGAGGCTTTTGGAGCTGAGGAGCTGGCTAGGATAGAAGAGCAGAAGGAGCTGTAGTTAGGAACCCTAGAACTCCCTTCATTTGTAAATATTGAACTCTTGTGGGAAATTGTTGTAATAACGAGCCAGACTCCATTTGATTTTATGAATAAAATGTCCTTTTAACGTACCCAAAATTCGGGGCGTTACATAATCTGCCTTGCACTTATTTGGGCGCCCTTCAGGGTGCACGCGCCTTAGGGCGTGGGTTTGGGGCAACCTTGAAGATGGTTGGTTGTTTTGCGTCTTAGGGTTGGCTATTGGTTTGGTTCAGTTCGTTTGGTTCTTTGGTTTGGTTTGAATTTGGATTTGGATTTGGCTATCGAAACTTGGATTGGAGTTGTTGCAACTTTGTTTTTGGTTCTAAAGATTGCTCGAAGCTTTAGAAATTGGTTTGGGGTTGTTTTGATGCTTGCTTTGTTTTTGGGTTCATCTGCAGTTTGGTGATTGGTTTGGTTTGTTCGTTGAGGACTTGATTACTTCCTTTGGATTTGATCCGTCCTCTCTCTAACTCTCTTTAGGTTTGAGTTTTTGGGGAGAGTTTGGTTTGTGGCAATTTGATATGATTTTGGCTTTGGCTTCGCTTGGTATTTGGGTTTGGATATCTCACCGAGGTGCAGATTTGTTGAATTTCGGCTCGATTTTGGAGTTTGCAGCTTGGTTAGTCCAGACCAAGGCCTTGGTGGTCTAGACCAGCACTTGTTACACATTTCTGGAGCTTTCTATTTTTTTCGTCTGCGGTCTGGTCCATACCAATTCATCCAGACAAACTTCAGCATACCAGGCGTCCAGACCACGTTCGGACTTCGTCCGAGCAAACTTTGGCCTATAGTTCCAATTTTGTTCAACGCTCTCTGATATTTTTTTCCAAACCTTCATACACTTCGTTCGGACAAGTGGGTACGTGGAGCTTGGGCTGCAAACGAGCCGAGTTTTACCGTGCTCAAGCTTGTTTATTATGTTTTTAACGAACCGGAGCTCGAGCTCAGTGAAAACTTAACGAGTCGAGCTTGAGCCGAGCGAGCCTTGGCTTGACTCAAGCTCAAGCTTGTTCACAAACCTTAACGGACCAACAAAAAATGTATATATATATCCTCACATAGGTCTAATACAACAAAAAATATATTGATTGTAAAGGTATATATCTTTCATTTCCTATACTCTACAAAAAAAATAATCTCAATTTTAGAATAATAATATGTAATATGTTTTTGTAAGGATTCTGCATCAGGGTATCAAAATGCTAATGCTAATTGTAATAATTAAAGTAAAAAGTCTACTAAGTCTTGGCTTGCGAGCCAACTCAAGCCGGGCCTCTACTGGCTTGTGTTCGGCTTGATAACAAAATGAGCCTAGAATTTGAGCTTGAGCTTAAGCTTGTTTCTTTATGTCTTGAGTCGAGCTTGAACGAACATTTACCGAGTTGAGTCTCGAGCGGCTCTGTTCGTTTGCAGCCCTACGCGGAGCTGCACGTTTTGACTTCGTTTTTAGGGTTTTTGGGGGCTCCAAAGCCTAATATGGTTAAGACTTGTTAGGCAACTTGTCATTGGGTATAAATACACTTGTTATGCCTCTTATTCTGGTGTGAGAGGAAATATTAGGCATTGTGCTAGGGTTTGAGAGAGTTGCCTCTTTGTTTTGGCTTTTGGTAGAAGAGTTCTGCAGACTTTTCTTTATAGCTTAATGAGCATTCGTATTTGTTTAGTGGAGCCATCGATCGACTGCCCGTGGACTAGGCTTACATCCCAAAGTAAGACCGAACCACGTATATCTGTGTGTGTCCCTCTCTTTTGGTTAGATTTCTCTCCCTCTCTCACGCTTGGTTTGCTTCACACATCTGTTTTTGTTCTTCAATTCAATATTCATAATCACCGTCTATTTGTTCGGCTTCCGTATAACATTCTACTCTCTCTCTCTCTCTCTCTCTCTCTCCCAAACCCACTTTCTTCATCTTTTCTTTCATCTTCACCCTTTCTTGGCAGCTTTCCAAAACGACAAAGACCATTTTCAAACATTTAATCCATTTTCCAAACCAGTGAAGGCTCCTAGCCTGCCCCAAATCATCGACTAATCGGAAGAAAACCGTATGAACATCTAATTGTTTGATTCAAAGTAGCAATTAATTAAAGGTACATTGTAAATCTAGAATCTTTTGGTTGATTCACGTGATTTAGAGCTCCAATGAGGCAAGAGATCGATCCCAATGACGGGGGGTTTACATACTCCTGAGGGTGCAACTTTTTGTTTGTTTGAATTTTTGTTTTTGCAGAAGGTGTAGTTGAAAATGCAAGATAGTTCAAAGCCAGCATAGGAGGAGATAACAGGGCCCATGGGGTAGCATGAAGAAATTTCATTCGCGCTGATAAGCTATTCTCGTCGATCAAACATTGGCAGAGGGGGTCGTTACCAGACTCAAAACTACGAGGGCGAAAGACAGGCGGTGGATGATAGTGGTAGGAGCGAGAAGTGAAACCACAAAAAAGGAAGATGACAGGTAGACATTGAGACCAAAGAGAGAAGAGTTCACTTCAATTTCTCAAGTGGGTAAAATTGTCAGACAGTTGCAAATGGTCGTGGCAGAATAACAAATGCTCGTGTCATTATCGCCAACCTATTTTTTATATTTTCTATCATTATCTCACTAATCAATGGTAGCAAATGTAATTACATTGATTAGATTTCGTAGTAATTAAAACAACAAAAATTGAATTACTTTGCATATAATGAGTGACAACAATATAAAATGTATGTAATAATAAAAAGAGAACACAATAAGAAACTCACGAGTATATATCAAGGAACAACATACCTTCAAATCATTTTTGTGTCCTTCAAATGGAAACCATGATAACACCTTGAAAATCATACTGTATAATGCAAAGGCAATACCAAAAACTATTTTACGCTAATATTATGTTTTACCTCTAACGTACCATCGGTTGAATTAACCAAGGCGAGTATAATACGGCTTGCAAAATCTTTAGAATGGTATGCTTATCTAGGAATTAGTTTTGTCTCACCCTGGGTGTTTAACATATATGATGGATAGTAGTTTAACGAATACGGTGGATAGTACATTCAACATTTTTTGTGACATATTTGAATGAATTTATGACTTAATCAATTTTAACATTCAAAAATTTCTTCCACCAGAAACAATTGTAACAGAAATAGCCAAATGTGTATAACTTATATTGAACTGTATTCACAATGGTTACCAAAATAAAAGGGCCTCTAAAATTTTCAAGTTTCTTCGGGCCTAAAGTGGCGGCACTTCGGACTTTAGCGAAGGACTATAACTGAAGAAAAGTACCTCTTGCACAGGTTATGTTGGGCTTTAGTACAAGGCTGTAATGGATGCTTCAATTTGCCAACTATTACAATGCGGTTCCAGTGATAGATTTTGAATACGCTAATATTATGTTTTACCTCTGATGTACAACCGGTTGAATTCACCAAGGTGAGTATAATATGGCTTGCAAAATCTTTAGAACGGTATGCTTATCTAGGAATTAGTTTTGTCTCTCCCTCGGTGTTTAACAAATACGATGGATAGTAGTTTAACGGATACGATGGATAGTACATCCAAGTTTTTTTGTGACACATTTGAATGAATCTATAACTTAATCAATTTTAACATTTGAAAACTTCTTCCACCAGAAACAATTGTAATAGAAAATAGCCAAATGTGTACAACTTTTATTGAACTGTATTCACAATGGTTACCAAAATAAATGGGCCACTAAAATTTTCAAGTTTCTTTGGCCCTAAAGTGCCGGCACTTTGGACTTTAGCGAAGGACCATAACTGAAGAAAAGTACCCCTTGCACAGGTTATGTTGGGCTTCGCCCGTAGAGATGCGATGAGTTATATTAATTTATGTGTTAAGTTTTATGGTTGTCGTGTAGATGTGTGATGAATTATGTTAATGTATGCATTAAGTAGTTTAGGCAAATTATCTAGTCCAAAAGATTTGCCTTTTTTGCTTTGTAGCGCTTGGTTCTCTCACTCAGCAATGGCGTAAAGTACAAAAAATCAATGTCGTACAATACCACGAATCAGCGAAGCTTCACTTCACTCAAACAAAATGCTACATAAATATAACCAACCTAGTGATAATGCCAAAACTATTTTGTTGGTGCCAAAACTTCAGTGCATAAAAGTCTCTTGTACACTACACATGGTACAAGTCTTTTATACACTAAAGTTTTTGCATCAATAAAAACAGTTTTGGCATTATCATTTCCCTAAACTTTTTATCTCTTTTACAAGTTTCTCATTTGTCTCCTTGAATTGGTGGGATTCAGCTCGCAACTTTTTATCTCTTTTCCAAGTTTCTCATTTGTCTCCTTGAATTGGTGGGATTCAGCTCGCAACTGGTTCACAACTCATATGGCATCCCCAAGTATGGTCGACTTGTCATTTTTGGGAGGTCTCCCAAGTTCCAATTAGAGCTAAATTCTACAAACCTGCACAATAGACATCATTCATCATTTTAAAATCTCCAAAGAGAGCTACAACGCAAGAACTCTGCAGAAGATGGCATGAAAAAACGTGGCTAACATACATAGCACAATGGATATGAGTCATGACAGCCAAAGTCAACAAGGAAGCTTGAGGACATGCAAACACTCAAGAGTTGAGCACAACCAATAGGTCATACATAACAGCAAACCTATATGCACAAAATATAACTTCCTTAATACCATCAAAGCATCTAGCTGAAGTTTCAATATGAAATAGGAATTCTGTAAAAGCAAATAAGTGAAACTCCATGTTTGTTATGAGACAAACAAATTAAAGATGCAAAATGCAAATGTATCATTTGCCCAAAAAATTAAATCCAATTACTAATCAGACAAAATCTTAGATAATAAATTCTCTGAAGTCTTACCACAGGATATTCACCGGCTATCAAATGGGTCATGAACTAATCCCTTGCCACCAATCATGATTCACAACAAAAAAAAAACATAACTTCTAATTAAGTAAATGCTGGATGATCATGATTGAAATGAATCTAAGGAAAAAAAAAACCCTACATCACAACGGTGTAATCGCCTTCTACATGAAAATCCCTTGGAAGAGGCTTCCATGTATGTAGGTTTTTTATGGGCAATCTGAATCATCTAATCCTAACTTCATGCCCACCTAAAGCCTACAGAATACTGTATGTCCATATTTATAGCAGAAACACACCTTAAGCGCACTGCTAAGAACCAGGACATTTGATTCTAAAAGTTTCCATCACATTCCCTTCAAAGGACATCATATCCGAATTTAATAAAAATACTTGGTGTTCTAACAACCTGTATTCTCTTTGTGTCCTTTCAACATACTCATGAATCAAGATTACTGGAATAACTCCAAAAATATCACATGTGGATGGATATCCAAAATGAAACATTCCAATAAGGGGATCACTACTTCAGAAAACAAAATGGCCACGTTTGGTTGTCGTTTTCAAGAATTCAAAAGTATCTGTTCAATGCTTCGATAAAAATTAGTCATTTTTTTCAAAATCTCATCAAAAAACAAGCTTTGAAAACAATTGCCAGAATAACAACAAAATAGAGCCTATAGACTTTTAAGTATTAGTACAATACTACTTAGAGTACCACATGATAGTGTCTTAGGAGTATAGAATAATTTTTCCTAAATATTTGTATGGCCCGCTGATCCTTGGATATGGCTCCTCTTCACTTGGTTTGAGAGTTTCCTAACCTTCTTGCCCTAACCTGCACAAGGAATGCACAACTAAGACCTGGCCGGGATTGCCCGGTAAGGCCCTCCGGTGAGAGGATGAGAATGTGCAAAGAACAAAGCAAGAGACTAGGGTTTTTGGGATTGAGTAGTGTGTACCTCTTTAGGGTCGCTATCCTTTGATATTTATAGAGTCCATTTGACTTGCTCTCCAAGTACAGGCATGTGCCTTGCACGGATTGGTTAACGTCACGGTGATGTCACCGATAAGATCTGTTAACCGCTTTTGATGTGACCTAGCGCCCCCATGTGCACTCATCATTATCTTTTGGCGTAACCACTTCGCCACGTGAGGAGGCACATGACATCGTGGTTGGCCAAGCCCCACACATGGCCGAGCTTAAGGGTAAGTGACTCATAGGGAGTGAACTTGAATGAGTTGTCTATTCTGAAGGTGGCTGAGCCGAAGGGCTTTCTCCTAGAGCTGGCCATCAGGTGAGTGAACCATTGTTCATTGTCACACCTCGGGTGTTGCCGAACTGGGAGTTAGGTATGGACACTTCTCCCGTTCTTAGCCTCGGCCCATGCTCCTTGACATAGTTCAAGCCGTTACATTCGACCTACTACAATAGCCACTCAATCTGTGCCAACGCTGATTGCGCGATAGAGATTGACAATAGACCTGGCCGAACCCGAGATGCTGCTGAACTTGAATGATCATGTATCGTGGCCATCTCTTGGCCGAGCTTGACTATCTTCAATTTCTTTGGCAACTATCGGAGCTAAGCCAATGGGAGAATGCTAGATGTCCTCTTCTGCGATGGAGTGACAAACGAAAGGACGTTTGGAATGCAAAGGGACTTTGCAAAGCTATCCCGCTAGTGCCACATGTCAAACGCTGATTGGCGATCGATTTGGCAGTGTGATGATGGGCAGGAAATTCAAATCTTTTCCCCCTCCCCTATATATAGGGCAACAGAAGGAGAGGGAAGGGTTGCAGACCCTCTCTCTCTTTAGACTTCCGTTGCCAGAGCATCTCTCTCCACCTCTTCGCCTTCCAACTTTGATTTCTCATTGATCTACCGTTAGATCTCCAGAAAACTCCAGGTATGTCTTCGATTCATACTTCTCCCTCTTTTTCTGCAATTTTTATACCGTTTCCCATTGGTTTCTGATGTTTTTTCTAGGTTTTTCGTTCTGTATGAATAGTACGAAGACGAAGATGAATAGTAATGTTCATTTCTATCTTCAAACTGTTCTTTCGAGCCCCAGCCCTAATGCTAGTAGGCCCTGGTTAACATTTGATAATGCCGAGCCTCAAGATTCGACTTCAAATATTTCCCGAGCCTACGCCTATAGAGAGTACTAGGGTGAGCCAGTAGGGTAGCTGAGCATGGTGAGACCCTTGCCATTTGGCCAACGATGAGTTTTCTCATTTTATCTTCTTATTTTGTTTAGGTCTGGCTCACCCAGTGATAGTCATTTCTTCCGACTCCAAAAGCTCAGGAGACGACTCCGGCGATTCATAGTCCAAGAGTGGTTGGATAGGAGTAGGAGCCGACACCAAAACTCGTCCATAGCTTCGAACATATCGATCAATTCACAGGACTCGAACACCGAACGTGATTACGAGTACGGTGGAGATGAATTTCTTACGGAGCCCAAGATCTCATTCACTCAATCTACCCATTCTTATGTCGAGCCCCAGAGAGGACCTGAGGCCGACTCAAGGTTCAATTCTAGAGCCTAAGCTTCGACGTCGTCGCAGTCTAGGCACGAGGAGATTTCGACCATAGATGCAGAGGTAGTTGATTTATACAAAAGGGGTCAAGTCTGCCCCCCCACGCTCACTTCTTTACCGGGGACCAGGAGGAGTATGAAAATTTCTGCCGAGAGTATCACATTCCTGAAGATGTGGTCATCGCCCGAGTCACTAGCAACCAGATTAAGGATAGGTTGGAACACAGGCCCGAGCACATTATCGTGCCACTAATGGCCATCTGCGAGGCCGGTCTTCGATACCCTATCCACCCATTCTTGAGGGAACTTTTGGCTCGATTGTGCCTTGTCCAACATTATTTTGCCATCAATAATTTTAGGATAGTGATGACCGTGATAGTTTTGAAGGAGCTTCACGACCTTGAATTCACTGTTGCTGACCTTTTCGAGACATATATAATGTGAAGGCATGGTCGAACCGAACGCAGATATCTTTCAACCCACCGAGGCAAAGAGCCATTAGTAGATAAGCTGCCCAATACTGATAAATGGGCGAATTTTTACGTGGAAGTGAGTGGTAACTATGACTTCGGCGACCAAACCAATTGTAGACACCACATACCAAAGATCAAACTTCAGAGGTGGTTTAACCATCTTCTTTCATTTCGCCATGCCTGCTTTTTTTTTTTTTTTTTTTTTGTATATCCATTCTTATGCCAACTATTTACCCTTTTGGCAGATCATCGAGCCATCACAAAAACTTTGAATTCCCAAGCTACCGAGAAGAATGTGGAAACCTTGAGGTCTCAGGCTTGCTAAGACGCACCGACACTGTTAAACTATATCCCATCATACAAGGGTAAGCTCAAACGGAAGGAAAAGGAAGCGAGTGGGCCGAGTAAGAAAGCATGAACCTCAAACAAGAAATGTGGAGTATAGCAGAAGGGAGGAAACCAAAAAAAGAGGGGAAGCAAGCAAGCCAAGGAGCCAAGGGTGAAGTTTCCGACATTTAGCAAGCCAGCATCCTATTGGTTTTAAAAGAGTCGGAGCACCGAGCTCCCAGCTATTAAGACGATCGTGCCTGAATTTGCCAAGGGTATGTCGAGGAGGAATGTGGTTCGTGTTAATTTGAGAGACAACGTATCAGCTCGGCAGAGCGGCTCCGATTTTCCCGAGCCCCAAGACAAGAGGCAGAAAGTTACTCATGATTTCTTTTCGACCAAGCCTCTAACTCCACATCCAATAGAGAAAGAATGGACCGAGGCATCAGCTGCTGGTGGCTCGAAGGTGGTCCAAAAACTAGTAGGTTCTGTTGGGAAAGTTATCGATCATAAGTTCGCTCCCTCCTTTGCTTCGGCAGATGGGAGGTTGGTGAAGATTGAGGATAGCGTCAAGGCCGATCCTAGTTTGGCTGTCACCATGCTCCAGGGGCTTGCTTTGCCGAGGTATATGGAAAAGGTCCATCAGGATCTCCAACCGAGCCTCGTTCATGCAAGTGCTTATTTGGTCTAGGTTAGCTCAAACCCCACTTCTTATTTCGTGTTGTCTGTTTTTCCGAGCTTAACATATTTTCTAGCACAGGCTGGGCAAGCTCTGCTTCAGGCTTTAAACAAAGCCATGCTTGTAGCTACTGAAAGGTCTCGATATCGTAAGGACCTGAAAGCTGAACGTGATAAGGTCAAGTTTCTAGAGCAGCAGCTGGAGCTGGCCGAGGCCAAAAAGGGGGAAGTGGAAGAGGAGAAGGATGTAGCTCTTGCAAGGGCGAAGAACGCCAAGCGCGAGTTGGATAGGATGAAGAGAAAAGAGAAAAGGAAGATGAAAGAAGTGGATGGCAAGGCCTTCCAGGCGGGATATGACCGAGCTGGTGTCCAATACCAGAGGGCGGCCAAGAAGATGGTGAATGAGGAGGTCGTGGTAAGGGTGCCCATTGCTTATAGGAAGGGGTATAAGGATGGTGTGGTTGCAGCAGCCGGAGTGCTTCAACTTGAAGCCGACATGAACCTAACCAAACAATTTCCAGCACCAGTTGTTCCCGGGCTCAACTTGCCATACAAAGAAGAAGAGTCTGCGCCCCTTCCACCTGAGGAGTGTCCCAAACGTGAAGAAATTGAGGAAGTTTCAAGTGATGATGCCGAGGACGGTCTCGAATCTAGGAAAGAGGATGGCAATGTCGCAAAGGATGTTAATGCAGATCAAGACGCCAAAGCTAATGTTGAGGCTGAAAATGCCGATAATGTCTTATGATAATACCCCCGCAGGTGCCGACTTTAGGGTGGTCGATCACCGTAGTTAGCAACCCTTTCCTTTCTTTAATCTGTTTAACTTGTTTCTTTTAAGTACTTTTGGACTTTGTTGGGCTGGACGGCTCCAAACGTTGGAGTTTGTCATGCCATATTAAAATAGTTTGTGGGGGGTTGGCATCGAATGATTTACCACGCCGTACCTCCCAACTTAGGAAATTTTCAGCACTTGAAGAATGAAATGTCTTTGTTACGCTTTCTGTTTTCGATTACTCGCCTTTCTTGTGCCTTAGAAAAGTTTGATTGTTCTTGCTTGTTTGTATGTAGCCCCCACTTTGGTTTTGGTTTGGCTAAATTGTCGAGCCTAAGCCAAAGTAGAAATATCTTGGAGAAGTTTTGTGGGGGCTCCGTGTCTGGTTAGAGCTAGGCAAGATTGCCAGCTCCGAGCCAAAGTATTTAGAATTTGAAGCAGGAGTTTGATGGGTGCCCCCCGGTTTTGATTTTGGCTCGGCCAAAATGTGAATGACATAGATGTATGATGTTTGTGGATTGTTTGCTCACCGAATCGTGAGTGTAACCAAGCTGTGGCCAACCTTATTGTTCAATAGTGGCCGAAGCTATAGCGAAACACCGTTTGTGGGTGTGACCGAAGTCATCGCATGCGTTCGGCGTCAAGAGCCGAGTGTGGTTTAATTTTAAAGGATTAAATTTAAAATTTGCAAAGAACATCAATTGCGGAGTAAAAAGTTCTGCTTTTGTTGAGGAACAACGAGAACAAGTTCGAAATAAACAAGGACTGGAGCCGCAGCCAACTTGACATAAAGAAAAACGAGGCCTAAGGCCGATGAAAAACATAAATTAACTAGGATAAGCAGTGGCCGAGCGCGAAGCACACTGTTGGAGTCGGTCACATGTATGCTTTTTTTAAGTTCTGGGCGTTCCATGGGTTTTCAATCTCTCTGCCGTTCTTGTCTTCCAGCTTGTACGACCTGCTGCCAACTTTCTTCACAACTCTGTATGGTCCTTCCCAATTAGGTTTAAATTTTGTCTTCTGACTAGCACGAACAACTTTCCTCCACACCCAGTCATCTGGCTTCTTGATTTGGACGTTTCGGTTGTAGCCTCGAGCGACCTATTGTTGGTAGCTGGCTAAGTTGAGCTGTGCATCTTCCCTCTTTTCTTCGACTAGAACAAGCTCGATGGCGACTACTTCATCATTTATCTATGGGTTGAGGGTTGTCGTTCAGAGAGTGGGGGAATCTTAATTCAAAGGGGATCATCACCTCCATGCCGAAGGCCATAGCAAAAGGAGTCTCACCTGTGGAGCGTTTTGGGGTGGAGCAGTAAGCCCAAAGAACTCGAGGCAGCTCTTCGGCCCATCTTCTTCTCTTTGAGTCGAGCTGTCTCTTGATGCCCGCATAGGTAGTCTTGTTTGTTGCTTCGGTTTGGCCGTTTCCTTATGGGTAAGATGGAGTAGAGTTGAAGAAATGGATACCAAATTCGGCACAAAGTCTTGTCAGCTCTTTGCCGACGAACTGAGAGTCGTTGTCAAAGACGATTGCATATGGGACCCTAAACCTCGTTATGATGTTCCTCCAAACGAAACATCATACATCAGCCTCAGTAGTTGTCACTAGAGGCTTGGCCTCAACCCATTTTGAGAAATAATCAGTAGCCGTAATCAAAAACTTGAACACTCCTGAGGCAGTTGGGAGCTTCCCAACAATGTCCAAACCCTATTGAGCAAAAGGCCACGGACTTGTAATGGGCATGAGGGTTTGAGCCGGTTGCTTTGGGATTAGGGAAAACAATTGGCATGGCTTGCACTTCTTCACAGTCCTTCTTCATGCCCTTCTAAAAGTATCCTTGGCTTAAGGCCTGTTGACAAAGGAAGCGGCTGCCAAAGTGGAGCTCGGCTAAAATTGTTGGAACCTCCATAGGATGGATAACTCTGAGGTATGGCCCAGTGAAACTTTTACGGTAAAGTTGGATGTTTTCTGAAATCCAATAATAAGCTATTTTACTCAGAACATAGTGGTGTAGACATCCCAATTTGGCCTAACGATTATTTCAAGTCCCACTGTGGGGACCATCCCGATGATGATATGGATATAGTGATTGCTGATTGACTTCTCATGAACCTTAGGACATATGGTGAGAACTTCTAGCCACTTAGAGGACCCAATCCAAAGCCAAATAGCCTCTCAGACAGAAATACAATATTCTAGGAAAATCTATCTTTCGGCAGTAACATCGATCTCACGGCCTCAACATCATTTCTTCACCCGTTAAACTTGTTGCTTGAAAATCTCCCTGAGAGATTGATCTTTCAGCCGCCGAGTCTGTCCTTCAGCCATTTAATCGTTCACTCGGCCGCCGGATCCATTACTTGGCCGCCAGATCGTCTGTTTTCCAAATTCTGGAATGTTTTGTCAATTGTTTAATTCGATCACAAAACCCTAGTAGCCAAATCCCGATGCGTTTGGGCTACGTAAGGAAATTACCATGAGGAGTTCGTGTTGCCTTGTAACTCCAATTCAATCGATCAATTTTGATTGGTTGAGGTGTGTCATCCCTATGCCTATATAAAGTAGCCTTTGGGTTCCGAAATTGATACATTCAATCACCCTCAAAAGTCACGAAACTCTGCAAATATACTCTCTCAACTCCCCACTCCAAAAGCCCTAACCTTCCGAAGGCAGCTGTTAATCTGACAATCAAACCCAAAAGTTCAAACCCTAAGCCTAGGGTTTCCAGGAAGCAAATCAGTCAATCACACTCAATCCGAAGTAATCAAGCCACTGAGGGATTAAGGTGGTGAGGCCCAGGGGCCTTTGGTTCGTTTTACTTTCAGTTTATACGTGCTAATTATAGGATCTTGATTATCTGCTAATCGTATAGTCTGGTGTGAGGAAGAACATTGGCTAGGTCATCAATCCATCGGCTGGTACATCGAACCAGAAGGATCCCTCGGCCGTGACATCTATTCACCGGCCGCGGGATCCATTTCCCTAGGACATATTTGTTTTATTCTACTTTCTGATGCATGTTTTATTTATCGTCTTAGCTCACCTTATTTACTATTAAAAAGGCTAAAAATAGATTACGTGTTAGAATTAATGAAAGCATGAGTTAATCATATGTTGAACAACTATGGGCCAGTCTCAGGACTGGGCAGAGAGGGGTGCCTAACACCTTCCCCTTACTATACTTTTGGCTCCCGAACCCGGAATCTCTATTTGTTTTTCTTAGTTTTTATAAACTAGGTGGCGACTCTGTTTGGATGATAACCGTTATCGTGTGGCGACATTCCTAACCATGGGAATATCCACAATCTTGGTTTATGAAGTAGAAAGCAAACAAACAAACGATGATCTATCTGTATGGCAATGCTCCGCTCTAAGAGGTGTCTACGGTTTTTGGCGACTTCGCTGGGGATTTGAGAGCCATGACCAGAAAGTTTAACATAAGTCTAACACATGTTTTATTTAATTCATTTATCATATGCATCAAGCGGGCAACCTCATTGAGTTCACCTAATATCCCGGCATGTCACGGGCTATGTTAGGGGTTCCAACAAACTCCATAGTCACTCATACCTAGTGGTATATCAAAAAGGAAATCACCCGATTGCCGCCTATGATGGGCTGGCAAAAGGATTGGTGCCCTTTCCTACATTTTGAGTTTTTCCTCACGCCCTGTTGTTGTAACATCTCTTTCTGTGCAAAAGGGTTGGGATTTTCGGTCCAAACCCTAACCCTAAACAGCCAAGTTTTGACTTGCAAGTATTTTACTTTTAAAGCAAGCATGATAGGTAAGCCAATAAAGTAACCACAGCCAATTTTATACTCTTACAACACCCAAAGTCACGCCAAACAGAGGTCTTTGCAGCCACTCCGTCTGTCATCTTCGCCTATCAAAACACCTTCACTGCAACGATCCCAATCACTTTCGAGGACTTCGTGGTCATCTTCTCAACAAACCCGATCGTCTATCAAATCCTAAGCTTCACCAAGCAATCCTCCCACTCCCATGGCAGACAATGACACCACTATTGCCGATCTACAAGCTCAAATCGCTACTTTGCTAGAAGAGAAAGCAGCAAGAGATGCTGAGGACAAAGAAAAATCGATAGAATATGAGAATCCTTTTAAAGTAATAACAACAAAGAATCCTAAATTGGCCAAACAAGTCAAGGAGATCAAACACGCTCTAGCCCGTTCACAAGGAGACCAAATTCTAGACTTTGATGGACTCTGTCTCTTCCCAGATTCACAATTGCCTGAAAGATTCAAAATGCCAAACATTAAGAAGTTCAATGGAACAAGTAACCCTACCAGCCATGTCCGCCATGTTATCCACACCTTGAAACCAATGGGCTTGAATGACGAGCTCATTGCTTAATTGTTTCAAAGGACTCTCACTGGAAGTGCTCTTGATTGGTTCCTCACTTTTGAATTTGTACATTATCAAACTTGGCCCGAGATTGCCAATGCTTTTGTCAAACAGTATGCATACAATGTCCAAATTGAGTTGACCACCCGAGATTTGGAGATGACCAAGCAAGAGTCGAACGAAGATTTTGTTACCTTTGTGGCTAGATGGAGAGAAAAGGCTGCCAAGATGAAGAACCGTCCCTCCGAGGAAGATCAAGTGAGAATATTTGTCAAGAATCTGCAGCTTAAGTATCTAAAGCATATCTACACTCAAGCTATAACCGACTTCAAGCGCCTACATGCTACTGGGCTGCAGATTGAAGAAGGGATCAAACTGGGACTCATTGAGAAGGAAGAAGCTTCTCCATCCAAGAAAACCTTTCCAACTCGTGCATCTTATGCCTTCGTAAACACCCTTGATCCGGCCTTGCCACAAGACCCTTTCCAAGCCAGCCCTTCCCAAAATTCAAATCGGCCTTGCCGCAACTTTAATCCTCTCTACATGACTCTCTCCCAAGCCTTAACCATTCTACGCCATCAGGGGCATCTCAAACCTCTGAACAAACCACCTCCTCAGTCACCTTATGGCCCAAACCATGACCCTAACAAGCAGTGTGCCTACCATCAACACTCTGGGCATGAGACAGACAACTGCATGCGTCTTCGCCATGACATTCAAGATCTCATTGATAGTCGAACCATAAAACCTCCACAGCCTGATGCATAAACTAAACCACCCCACAATACCGAACCACCTCAAAATATCAATCTCATAACTTTGTCTCACAGCCTCATATACAATCCCAACCAATACATTGTCCAAAGCACCCAAGCCAAGCCAACCCTGACCTTCCCAAAGGAGGATGGATGTTTTATGATGGAGGAAGAAGAAAATAACGATTCTAATCAATCAGAAGTGACCAATCCTGATATTTCTGACAAAAGTGATGGAGAAGAACAAGCAAAGGAAGCAAAGCTAAGAAAATGGAAAGAGCATTTCTGGGCAAAACACAATTTGGAGGATCCTGACATTCCGTTCGTGGAGGATGATGATTGGTTGCGTATTTGGTTTGAAAATAGCAAAAAGGAAAAGGAGAGGGTCATCATGATGAGAAGGCACGCCCGCTTCGAACCTGCCCAAATAGTGGTACCCATCAATCACCCGAGAATCCCAACACCTCCAGTTGTTTGGGAAACAATCAACCTTATAGAAGAAGTGGAGGAGTTCCAAATGCAGCCATGGGTCAATCCATACGAAGAGTGCAACTATAGTCAATGGGCAGAAAAAGATGAAGATCTAGACTTCATATGCACAGATCCATACAAAACAGAAGAAGATAGCTTTGACGAAATGGAAGGAGAATATGACGATCCGCTTGATGGGATCTCTTTGGCATCGCTATTCGACCAAGTGGAAGTAACTAATGACTGCACAATCAACAAGGACAAAGAAGAGGAGATGAAAACCCAGACCGACATTTCCATTTGGAGACTACTCATGATTCAAAGAGATAGCCGCCGTGCAAGCCGTGAAAATGGATCCAGTTCAAAGTCTCTGTTTGTCAAGGAAGAGGGTAGAAAAGAGTATAAAGTTGCGAAAGGCAAAGGAAAAGTAGACGATCCCAAAATGCTACAGTAGCTGAGAAGTCACAACATGGCAAAAAATATATATATATTGAACATTGCTTTTGTTTTTCAAATCAAACTAGAACATGTTTTGGACCCCTATTTGGGCATTTTATTTCTGCTAAGTGAACTCCTGCTTTGTCCTCTAGACTATGCTTATTCAATGATTTAATTCCTAAATTGCAACTGCCATATGCTATAGTCTCCTTGCCAAACAAAGGAAAAATTCAAGAAATCGAGTTCTTTGTGTCCTCGACAAAAAGGAGAGAAGAGATGAACTTTAGTTGCTTAAGAAACTAGGTTTTGTCAAAACTTAGAAAGAAGGCGTTATCTCCTTGAGAACACTTAGGGTTAGCTTACCCATCATGAAAGTACAAACGCAAGAGGAGATTCAGAAAAATATCTCCGTCAAATTCCTCCCCAAAGCACAGAAAACCTCTTGTGAGAAATGCTCCTTGGGTAACCTAAGCACCCAAGCAAAAGTATGAGCAGAGCCTGCTAGGACAAAAAAGTTGCAAAAGCACAGCCTAGGCAAAAGTTAAGGCATTCAAAAGAAAGCTCGCTAGGGACTCAACCTCCATCAGGTAACCTAGGCAAAATTTAGAGCATGTAAAATGAAGAACCAAGAGTGGAAACCCAACCTCAAAGGTGGTGATTTTGGAACTACGTCCATGGCCTTATTGGGATACGTAGGCAATCTCACATTGAGATACGGCCCAAACATTTAGAGAGAAGGAAAAATATCAAAGTTGTTTGCACTCAATGATAGGCATAGCTAACCCTGCGTATTGAGCTCGTAAAAGACGAGTACACTTTTCTCAAAGAATTGACAATAACAAAAGACATGAGAATTGTTGTTCATCCCCTCTGACTTAAGAGTCATTTACACAATAGACAAGATATCTCAAAAGATTCCCAAATTTGAAAATGAGGCAATAAAATATGACAAAAGCAAAAGGCAGAAAATAAGCATAAGAAGATGCTACTTAGCTAGAACAAAATCCAGCTCCTTTTGGAAAATGGAGTAACGGCCGAAGTATAAATGCATCGGCCGCAACATAAAATCTTTGGCCGTGTGATCAATTCCTCGGCTGATAGTTCATATTCACAAGGATTTCAATATGCCTCCAAACTTTAGAAAACAACAATTACTTGCTTAAAAAGCCATGTTCTGACTATCACATGCATACCCAAGGCATTTGAAGGGCATTTCTCATTTCAATAAAAGTTTGTGGTTGCTTTCACTATACAAAATACATGTTTTTGCTTGTCTCTTTGCTAGCTATGAACAGGAAAAGAGAAAATCCTAAAGCTAATCACAATGGTGTCTCCGAGACAATCTCCAAGATATGGACAAGGATTGCTCACTTGCTCCCACATCCTCTCCACTAGCAGCTGGAACCTGCTCGGCCTCAAGCTGAAAAGAACACAAATACTCAGATTCAAGAAGGGATACAAAGCAAAGGAACACATGGGATGATCATACCTTAAGGATCCGGCGACGCTGTCTCCGAATCAAAGCCACAACACTCTGATAGGCACCTAACCATTCTTGTACAATCTCAGCAGGCACCTGTGCAAATAACCAAGTATTTTAAACACTGGAATACAGGATACAATGACAAAGCAAAGTCAAAAATAAAATGATTCTTGGGAAACTCCAGCTGGTAGTGTGTAAAGTTGGGTCGAACAAGGAGTAAGAACCAAACACTCCTCTTTTCCATCATCAAAGTGGAAGGAGACAAAAGAAGGGGCCTGCGGCCAAACAGGAGCAACAGAAGGAGCTATAGCAGCTGGAGTCAAGAAAAGACAGCAGTACTCCATGTAGTCACCTGCTTGGAGTAGCAAGCCCGCCCAGTCTCTAATCCGAGCATTCTTCAAATCTTCCTTGGACATTAAGGAAGTAGATGTCATTGACATCGAAGGAGGATGAGGAACAAACTGAAGCACCTCAGTGCGTGGGTACCACTGGCTAGCCACTCGATCACCTAAGTACCAAGCACGGCAAAAGGGACCCTTAAGCAAGCTGCGAGTACGATCCAAAACTCTGGAACGTGCAAGAGGAGCGTCTTCAGGTATGCTACTCCAAGGGTTGAACCGCACCTGCAAACAAGGTCAAATTAGCCATGGTACAAAGATGTGGACAAGGAATAAGTAGGGAGAAAAGAGGTACCTGATTGACCGTCACTCGGTCCAAAACTCGCCGCCACTCGGGAAGGCTCAAAACATGTGACTATGGCTTCCATTGTCCCATCAACCATCGCTCGTAGCAAGGTACAAAGTTTGCATCCTCATGCTTTGTGTCAGTCGAAAATTGGAGAAGATGCTCGAAAGCCTAGAGCTGAAAAATGGATTAACGAAACAGATTCAGTACCAAGACAAATCAAAGTGAGAAAGGAGAAAAAGGAAAGAAGGACATACCTCAAGCACTCGGTAGTGACCACCAAGGATGAAGCTCTTGTCTCGTGAACAAGCTCCAAGGTTGCCAAACAAAGTGACCAAAGCAGATAACCCCCAATCAAATTCCCAAACAACTTCCAAATACTGTAAACTAAGTATGCACCAAACTATCCTTGTTGGCAAACAAAGTTTGCCCAATGAGGTAGAGAAGAAAGGCTCGTATCAGCTGCTCGACGCTCACTTAGGTCAGAATATCAGCCTTCATGAAAGTCTTGCTCAGCCAATCGACGTCAACGTGACCTCGTGAGTGAAGAGGAGGCACCTTGCCCAAAAACCACTCTAAAGCCCCTGCCCGCTCCCAAAGCTTGGGATTAACCCGAAGACGAGCTCCACCTACTCGCAGGCCAGTCAAAAGAGAGAAATCGCCTAGTGTGATCATCATCTCACCAGCAAAAGGAAAATGAAATGTGTTGATGGTATCCCACCATCTCTCAACCAACGAGGTCATCAGCGACCGGTCTATCTTCAGAAGATTGAGACCCAAAATGAATGTCTCAAAGCCAACAGCACGTACTAACTCCTGACCCTGCTCTGGCAATGTCACAAACCACTTGTGCACCTCCGTGCCTCCACCACAAGCCTCTAGTCTACTATTTCTCTGCCAAAGACAAAAAGGAAGCAAATCTCATGATTGCATAAATAAATAAAAAGCCACTGGCATCAAATTAAACGTTTAAAAGCATGCATTGCCTAAAAAGGGGGCATGATTATTTTAGCAAAACAAATTTGACTCAAACAACAAGTCCTTCTCATTCATGCCCCTAGCTAAAAGGGATTTCATCCCAAGAATAAAATTCATCTTTTGATCATACAAAATTAAGCTCCAAACTAAAGTAAACCTTTTACTTTTTAGGAAACTCACCGGAACATTGAGGACACTCAAGTGCTGCTCAGGCTCTCTACGAACCACCTCGGCCTCTGGCCACCAAAAGAAGGACGGTACTGCAAGAATCCACCAAAACCTAACCTATTCGAAAGAAGCACGTATGTAGAAGCATCGAATGGGACAAGCACCTCAACTGCTTCCTCGTTGGAAGAAGGATACTCACACCTGCATGGAGGGTGTGAAAAAGAACCCACAATGTCTGTAGAAGAGGACGGTAGCAAGACGGTAGAAGCCATAGCAACCAAAAAGCAAGAGAGAAATGAGGAAAACAACGGTAGTGGTGGCCAACGAATCGTTGTCGGGCGACGGTGGTCAGAAGAACGGGGAGACAGAGAAGTCTCGAACGAGAGGAAAAGAGAAAAAGGGAAAAGATCAAATGAGCCGTGAAATCGATTAAACCAAACTTAAATCGATTTCCTGACTATTGGCGTTCTCACGGCCAATTCATCGATTACTCAGCCGAAACATCGATCGTTCGGCCGCTAGATCAATCTCCTGGCCCTTTAATCGATTTCCTTCAGCCACATCAAATTTTGCTCAGTGCACCAAATTCAAATATTTTGGATCCTCGACCAACAGAATAACCTTAGGGGTATTCTCGAACAAATACAATGCAATCAAGATTAACCTTAGGGGCATACCCAAACATGAGAAAGATCAAGCACCATCAAGGCCCTCTCTCTATCACAACAAAGCTCATAATTACCGGTCACTTAACCGTCAAGGATTGTCAGCCCCGAGCTCTCAAAGTTACCATCCCCGACAGTTTGTCAACTCAGCAGCTCTAGGCCCATGAACTCATCATCATCAGCAGCTATCTCAATAGCTCTAAACTTGTAATTGTCTCAGCAGCCCTGTGCTCAAGCCCACTCAACAGCTCTAAGCTTGCCATCATACCTAGTAGCTTTATGCTTACTCACTCAGTGGCTCTAAGCCCGTGAATTCACCATCAAGCTACTCCACATTATCCCCACAGCTTCGCGTTCTACATCTCCAAACGGCCCCATGCATCTACTATCATCACCATCTTAATAGTAGCAGCACCCCGAGCTCATTATCTTAAACATCCTTACACTCCACCATCAACAGCTCTAAGCTCGCTCGACAGTCCCCACAGCTTTAAGCTAACCATCTCAGCAGCTCTACGCATACTACTCAGCTCGCTCCAAGTGAACCACCTCAGCAACTCTATGCTCGCTACTTCAGGTGCTCCATGCCCACAAGCTCATTCACGCTCCTTGCACCTTCAGCAACTATGACTACTTCAGAAATTCTAAGTCCGTTTTCCTCAGCGGCTCCAAGCTTATATTCGATCACTCAGCAGCTCTACACTCATGCTCATTATTGCACAGCAGCTCTAAGCTCGCAAGCTCACTGTGGGCACACGCCCCGAAAAATCTTATTTTTGCGTATAAAATCGGGTGCGCCCTTTTTGGAAAGCGCGGCAAAATGCTTCGATTCAAAGTCGCCACTTGGGTTTTAGCGGTGAAATACCCAAGGAACCGAACTTGAAACATTTGCTACGTTATTTGATTTGAAAAGGCTTGAAGACTGGACCGTCGTCACCTTCGATATCTGAGGTTCGGGAGCCAGATTACGAGAGGGGAAGGGTTTTATGGCACCCCTCTCGCCCAATCCGAAGATCGGTCTCTACTCGGGCATTTTATAAAGCATTTGTATTTTTCTCTCATTAATCATTTTTTTAGCCAATTAGGGCAGGGGAGCAGTTAAAGGGGATTAAAACTATAACAAGTTTGCAGCGTGATAGAATGGTACGAATGACTTATGAACCAATGAATATAGATTGAGAACAAGCACCTTTGGACATTTCAGACCAACTGAAATATGCTGGTTTAGAATGACGTATGCACGAAACACACCAGCATGCACTGGCCAGGCCATTGCATGCCAACACATCCTGCGTACACCACCTTGTCACTAGCGTGCTCCAGTGAGCTGGAACCCACAGTTCTTGTCATCAACCCTCTGGGCTCTAGAAAGGACCAGTGCTCACCCAAGACAACCCATATAGTCTATAAGCAGGATATATATAGATACAAGCAGAAGAGATAGATCTAAGGAAATAAAAAGATCAGAGTACCCCATAAACAGTGTGGGGAAATAAAAGGAGGCCAAGGCTTAATTGCCATGTAAGGGCCAGCTACTGGATCTTGACATAACTGTCGTACGCCAGTCACAAGGGACCATACGCTAGTTATCTCATTCATCCGGTGCTTGACTTTGCATCATCTGGGCTCTAGAACATGACCAGAAGGATCCCAGAGGCCTTCTGAAACAGAAATAACAAATCAATAACTACGTAGTTCTAGAACATAGAAAGTAATAAACTGGTTTTTATCATGCAATAAGGTGTCAAAATGAGAAAATAAGCAAGAAATGGAGGATCAATGATCCCCATGCCAGTGTGCATGTACTGCCATAACTGGCATACGGCTCTATGAAATAGGCGTGCGCCATTGATGATCACACACGATCTTTGAAACTTTGCCAGCTTTAAGGTTAAGACTGGTATTGATTACCAACCTGGACCCCTGCCAGCCCCCCCTTAGAGGTCAAAACAGAAAGTTTTCAAAAGGTGGTATACCTTTGGTTTTGAGTTTGATGATGGATTTGAACTTTGAACTTGGAGTTAGAGGAATGTATGATGAGTGGAAGGGTGTTATAATGTGTGAGAAACAAGCTCCTTACTTTCTCTTTCAATGAATGAAATAAAGAGAAGCAAGAATCTAGAGAAAGAAGGGAAAGAGACTTGGAAGGCTTTTTATGAGTGTCACCCTCTTGCATATAAATGCAAAGGGTATATATAGGCAAGGAGTGCAAGGGAGAGGGCTGGTAACCAAGTTGGTTGGGGTTGGTTAACCTTGAGAGAGAAGTCCCCATGCATTAAATGCATGGGACTTGCTTGAGAGGTGTTGTAGGAGAGAGGGGAACATCCCGGCCTGTTTGTAATCATCAGGGGATTGTGCGGTGTACTGGGTGGCCGCAAAAGTCTTGTGCACGTGGTTGAATAGTGATGTTTGACTGCGTATGCCATCCTTATACCTGCGTGCGCCAGTGGTAATTGAATCAATGGTCGATGACTGACACATGGCAGTTTACCAGCGCACGCCAGCATAATACCAGCGTAAGCCAATAAGGCTTTGCTGAGGCTATTTGGTTCTGGTTTGAAGGATTTGAAAAGGGATTCGACAGGGTTTGAATGAAACTCGGAATGTTCAAGGCTCAAACATACCAACAATGTCGGAAAGTTCTTGACCTTAATCATCATTGGGGAATCAAAGACCGTAAAGTAAACTAATCTGGACATTCTAGAATAGGGTGTCTACACTCATTATCAATAGCTCACAATCAACAGCTCGCTATCTAACACTTCAACTACCTCAATGGCTCTACACCCGTGCTCACCATCTTAGCGGCTCCACACCCATACTCATTGACAACTCAGTGGCTCTAAGCCCATTATCTCAACGGCTCCAAGCCCACTATCCCAACTGGCTCTATGCCTTCTATCTCATCGGCTCTACGCCCACCACTCAGTGGCTCCAAGCCCATTATCTCGACGACTCTACGCCCATATTCATCACCTCAACGGCTCTATGCCCACTATCTCAACTAACTCTACGCCATAACAATTCTCAACAGGCTCTATGCCGCCCCAATCAACAAGAAATCATCTATTCTCAAGCTCTACGCTTGAATGCTCAAAATCCAACATTTTGAATGCTCGAAGCTCTTCGAATGCCCAACCACTGTGTTTTGGATGCTCAAGTTCTACACTTGAAGGCTCAAGCTCTACGTTTGAATGCTCAACCACTGCGTACTGGATGCTCAAAGCCTGTACTTTGAATGCTCAAATTCTACCCTCCGAATGCTCGAGCTCTACGGTCTGAATGCTCAAGTCCAGAACTTGAAAGAAGCTCTATGCTTAAATCAAACACACACACACACGGGCCTGTGCACATATTGCATCAATCACATCGAGTCTGCATAACCATCAGCATCATTATATCTGCTTACATTTAACAACCATCATCATCACATATAAATATTTTGCATCTCTCTCTCACTCATGAAATAGGTCAATCCTGCAGTCAACTAGCTATATGCCTCGATTTTATTGATCGGTCCAGCGCCTCGATCCTTTTATTCTACGCCAAAAATTTATGATGGGAAAGCTCCATGCACAGACCTTCAGAATGCCACCAGCTCTACGCCTCGGTTCTATCACCTTAAGCTCTAAGCTCTGTTTCTTGAGGCTCTCGCCTCATGACTGCAATCGGCTCCATGTCTCAGTTCCCTCATCTCACGCTCCATGCTTTAGTTACTGGCCTCATGCCCCCATGTCTCAAAATCGGCATCTAACTCGTCTCCAAAAGATGGCTTGGGTTCCACCCCATATCTTAAAAAAATCGGCGTCCAATTCATCCTCAGCAGATGATTTGGATTGCACCCCAATTGCATCTATTCCATCCAGCTCATTCGCAAGGATAAACTACTCTACCGAGCTCCCCTCAGTCAAAGTAAGGATGATCAAGAAAAGCCAACAACTCACCCACTGTGTATTGGTCTACCCCAAAATACTAAGGATGCTCTTCGCAAAATAAATTTCCCCGGCAGCCCTGCGCTACTTCAACTATTCTCCGCCAAAATCCTGGCATTACCCAGGTATGTTGCACTACGGCTTTTTAAGCCCAAAGATACGTCTTTTGTTTCTGACCCTCCGAACTTTTTATTTTTCTTTATTGCCCTCCGAACTACGGTTGTTCTGAATTTTCCTTGAGGAATACGTAGGCAGCCTCCTGGCCTGACCATAACTAAAACCTTTTTCAAAAAACCTTTGGAATAGTGGTTGGACCAAATTGAGTTGCTTTTATAGCTTTGATTCTTACTTAAACATGTCTCGCGATCCGTCTAAGTTTAGTCAAAGAGGGGCATCTGTAGACACCCCAATTTGGGCTAACGATTATTTCAAGTCCCACCTTGGGGACCATCCCGATGATGATATTGAAACAGTGATTGCTGATTGACTTCTCCTGAACCTTAGGACTTATGGTGAGAACTTCTAGCCACTTAGGGGACCATCCCGATGATGATATGGATACAATGATTGTTGATTGACTTCTCCTGAACCTTAGGACTTATGGTGAGAACTTCTAGCCACTTAGAGGACCCAATCCAGAGCCAAATAGCCTTTCAGACAAAAATACAGTATTCTAAGAAAATCTATCTTTCGGTCGTTTCATAGATCTCACAACCTCAACATCATTTCTTCACCCGTGAAACTTGTTGCTTGAAAATCTCCCTGAGAGATTGATCTTTCAGTCGCCAGGTCTATCCTTCGGCCGCTTAATCATTCACTTGGCCGCCAGATCGTTTATTTTCCAGATTCTGAAATGTTTTGTCAATCGTTTAATCCGATCACAAAACCTTAGTAGCCAAAGCCCAATGCGTTCGGACTACGTAAGGAAATTACCATGAGGAGTTCGTGTTGCCTTATAACTCCAATTCAATCAATCAATTTTGATTGGTTGAGGTGTGTCATCCCTATGCCTATACAAAGGAGCATTTGCGTGCCGAAATTGATACATTCAATCACCCTCAAAAGTCACGAAACTCTACAAATATACTCTCTCAACTCCCCACTACAAAAGCCCTAACCTTCCGAAGGCAGTTGTTAATCCGACAATCAAACCCCAAAGTTCAAACCCTAAACCTAGGGTTTACAGGAAGCAAATCAGTCAATCACACTCAATCCGAAGCAATCAAGCCACTGAGGGATCATGGTGGTGAGGCCCAGGGGCTTTTGGTTCATTTTACATTCAGTTTATACATGTTAATCGTAGGATTTTGATTATCTACTAATCGTATAGTCTGGTGTGAGGAAGAACATTGACTGGGTCATCGATCCATCGGCCGGTACATCGAACCAAAAGGATCCCTCAGCCGTGACATCTATTCACCGGCCGCGGGATCCATTTCCCTAGGACATATTTGTTTTATTCTACTTTCTGATGCATGTTTTATTTATCGTCTCGGCTCACCTTATTTACTATTAAAAAGGCTAAAAATAGATTACGTGTTAGAATTAAACAAAGCATGAGTTAATCATATGTTGAACAACTATGGGCCAATCACACAACTGGGCAGAGAAGGGGTGCCTAACACCTTCCCCTTACTGTACTTTTGGCTCCCGTACCCGAAATCTCTATTTATTTTTCTTAGTTTTTATAAACTAGGCGGCGACTCTGTTTTGATGATAACCGCTATCGTGTGGCGACGTTCCTAGCCATGGAAATATCCACGATCATGGGTTATGAAGTAGAAAGCAAACAAACAAATGATGATCTATCTATATGGCGATGCCCCGCTCTGGGAGGTGTCTACAGATGGGCTTCTTTCTTATCTGCGGGAAGTGTTTCGTTCTGTAAGAAGGCAACTATTTCGTCCATCCAACTAGGGCTGAGCATGATGCTAAGAACCTCTTCAGATGCTTTGAAGCTCGGGGCGTCGATCTCGCCGAGACTAATGATTCTATATTCAGAAGCTTAGTAGACCAAGGCTAGGCTAGCAAGAGCATCGGCATGTGCGTTGTGCTCCCTGTTGATTTGCTCGATGTGGAATCCTTTGAATTAGCAGATTAACTCTAGAGCGGTCGCTTGATATTTCAGCATCCTTGGATCCCAAGCCTCATAGTCGCCAATCACTTGGTTGACAATAAGTTGTGAATCACAAAAAACATGCAAATTTTCAACTTATAAACATGCAGCGGCACGGAGATCACGAGTAGAGCCTCATACTTAGCCTCATTGTTTGTGGCTGGGAAGTTTATCATGATGGCACTTTCATGAAGGACTCCGCAAGGGGTTGTAAGGACGACCCCTGCACCAGCGTCGTTGCTATTTGATGCTCCAGCAACATGAAGTTTCTAAATGTCGCCGCATAAAAGGTTCAATGTCTTCCGAGCCTCATCTTGCTCCAACATACTATAATCTAGCCGAACTAATGCTTCTTCGTCAAGACTCCCAGGAGTGAATTCTGCGATGAAGTCCGCAAGCACTTAAGCCTTAATTGCTGTCCGAGGCTCGAAACAAATGTCAAAATTAGCCAATTCAACAGCCCATTGTGACACTCAACTTGAAAGATCAGCCTTGCGGAGGATGTTCTTGAGTGGAAACACAATTAGGACTGTTGTTACTAAGGCGAGAAGAAGTTTCTCCAAGGGTAGGTATCTTGTTTGTACTAGCAAGAGTGTGCGGTTAGTGAAGTAAATTGGCTGATCTTCCAAACATTCGCATCGGACCAATGCCTAACTGACGGCATGTGGGGAGACTGCAAGGTAAAGATAGAGATCTTCGAACAGTTTCGATTTTACAAGGAGTGGGGCCGAGCCCAGGTACATCTTGAGCTCGATGAGGGTGGCATCACACTCTTCGGTCCATTTGAAGCTCCGTTGGCTCTGTTTCTTCAAAATTTGAAAGAAAACATTTGTCCTAAGAGCGACTGATAAACCTATTAAGAGCTGCAATGTAATGCCCCGATTTTCTAAGGAATTTCATAAGTGTTTATATATTATACTTAGCATAAATAATATTCTTTTTATTACAAACCACATAACAGTATCTCCTTATTACAGCTTAAGGTCGAAATTAGTATGCTCTACCCCACATGTACGGAGGCCTTTGGGTGACATGACATCACAGAGCAATAACTCAGAGCGACTCTAGTTCTGATATGAATTTCAAGCATAATCTTGCTCAGTCTCTGCCCCTGGTATCTCTCCTGAATAGTACGGATCTAGTTCGCAAGGCTAATCTTCTATGTCGTCATTACCTGCAGCTTCTGGCAAATTGATCGCCGAAGCAACCGATTTACTAGGATACGAATGTATCCATGAGTGATAAATCACCCAGTAGATACCTTTAAACCCAATAACCCATAACATACAAGCAATAGTACAATAATGAGCATAAAGAATAAAGTTACAACAATTAGAAGCATATTATGAATTATCTTGTCTTTAAGTGATTTCTAAATTTCTTTACCATGAGAAATAATCCTCCCAAACAACCTCTGAACTATGGCGACTCTGTCGATTTACCCTCCCCTTACTTGCCCAGCCTGGGGTCCCAGATGAATAAGACCAAACTACATGTCGGGTCGAACTCGGCTGTACCATCACAACGAGCGAATGATAACCAACCAACCGCGAGAAATGATACTCATACTCCGGTTTCATCCAATAAATCCACCCCCGAAAATTCCGGAAGATAAATCCAACAGTGCCATGTTCAGGGTTCGCAAGACGATTATCCACCGGTCTTAAACCACAAGTGCCGATACCGACGACCATTCTTTCAAAAAACCCATGGTGCTCGACCACTCTAGTTATCTCCTGACCGTAACGTCACAACTGTGACTATAACAGTAATTCCACTTTCCCTAGGAATTTAAAGTCTAATCAATTTATTCTAACGTACTAATACCACCCAGGGTACCTATTGTACAAATTTTACGTTCACGTAGCAACAATAAGGCAATAACAACTTATCAAAATTCATGAAATTCGTTTCTACAATTTTTATTATCTTCAATGACAAATTAGTAATTATTATGATTTCATAAAATAGCCCACATATTACTAATACTTTAAATAAATTTTATTTTATTTTTTTTTAAAATTATCACAAGAATAGTTATTACTTCTTGTATTATTAAGTTAATATTATAAATACCTTTATTCCACAAATTTTCTTTCTAAAATTACTAAATAAAAGTATTAATAATTTAAATACTTTTTTTTACTCACGATATTATATGTAATTATCCAATAGTGAGAGAAATTTTGCGCAAACATATAATCTAAACTTCTTCTTTTTTTTGGGAAAATATTACCAATTATTCACTTAATCTGTTAGATAAATTAATGTGATATAACTGTTACGTTTTATACTAAACTGATATTACACAGTCAGAAAATAATATCAAGTTAGTAGTTTTTAATAATAATAATAATAATATCCTAAAGATTGTAAAATAAATATCATATGGATCATCTTCTACATAAGTAATATCACGTAGATAGTCGGACCCAAAAATAATATCAAAATGGTGAATTTGGCAGAAAATGAATAGTAAGGTATATTTTCCGTTCGGGCTCATTTCAAACCCTTATAACTCATAAAAACCACTATATTATACTTAGGGAGAGTGGGAGAAGAGGTACATACATTTGGTTTTGATTAAACGAGTTTTTGAAATTTTTGGTTCGCCGAAGAAAACAACCGGAGCACGACCGATCGGGCCCGGTTCTGAGGTATTGGAGGAAGGTTTTGAGTTTCTTGATAGGTGTAAGGAAGGTTGGAATGATTAATTCGGGTTAAGAGGTGGTGCATGAGCAAAACCCATCTTTCTCTCTCTTTGGTTTCTCTCTCTAAACCTTCATGGTTATGGAGCTTAAGCTTTCACTCTCCTACCTATCTACTGGTTTTCTGAAGGGATAGAGGTCTGAGAGAGGTGAGGAGCTGTGGTTCGAATTGGAGAGAGAGAGGTGGTATTTATAGAGAAGTTGGAGAGGAAAACAGAGCAGAGGAGAGGGATGGTAACCGGCTGAGGAGGTGAGGCCAGCCATGGAGGAGCTGGTTCCAGCTGGATCACAGCTGGAGATAGCTGTTTCCAGCTGGTTGTGGCAGGAAGAGGGGAGGGAGAGGGAGAGAGAGGTTACGGGGAGAGAGAGAGATATGGCAGAGAGGGAGAGAGAGGTGTACTAAGAGAGGGAAGGAAGATAATTAGGTGTGGGAGGTGTAGGAATTAGTACGGATATCCATGGAAACAAGTCTCACAGTGTCCGATCGCCCAGTTTTCGATTTCAAAAAAATTCTAAGAATTTAATAGTAACGCCACAAAATCATTTCGATTCTAACTACGATCTTTCTTACTGAAAAGGTAATCTCGATTATCAAAATAATAATAATAATTTTTGTGAATTTTCGAAAGCTCGATTTGATTTTAAGCGATCTTTAACTAATTAATCAAAATTTAATAGACTAAAACAAAAATTTTAAGAATATTTAATATTACGAAATTTTTATTTTATTAAAAATTACGGAATATTACATGCAACCATACTGGTTAACTTTTGTATCTCTCGAGGGGTTGATGGTGCCCTCAATTGTTGTACGACAGATATTTGGTTTGGGTCGGCCTCGATGCCTCTCTGTTTGACCAAGTATACAAGAAATTTGCCCGAGCCAACACCGAAGGCACACTTTTCGGCGTTGAGTCATAGCTTGAATTTCTTTAATATTGCAAAGACTTTGGCTAGGTGGGCTAAGTGATTCTCGGCCTTGAGACTTTTCATGACCATGTCATCTATATAAACTTCCATGATTTCTCCAATTAGTAGGCTAAATAGCAGATAATCCATCCTTTGAAAGGTGGCTCCACCGTTCTTGAGGCCGAATGGCATAACGAGGTAGCAATAGAGGCCTTTAAGAGTTATGAATGATGTCTTCCCCATGTCATCTGGGTCTATGGCTATTTGGTGGTATCCTCTGTAGGCATCCATAAAGCTTAGCCGAGCGTGGCCAGCTATGGAGTCTACCAACTGATCAATCTTGGGTAGAGGGAGACAATCCTTTGGACAAGCGTCGTTAAGATTGGTGTAGTCGACACAAACTCTCCACCTCCCATTTTTCTTCTTCACCACCACTAGATTTGCTAGCCATGTTGGGTATTGTACTTCTTTGATAGCTCTTACTTCAAGGAGCTTGTCGACTTCTTCATTCACTACTTCAGCATGGATGGCTGCCGAACGTCGAGGCTTCTGGAATACTAGTTTTGCTGATTTTAAGACGTTGAGGGAATGTCAAATGAATTTTGGGACTATGCCAGGCATCTCGTACGGCATCCAGGCGAAGACTTCAATGTTATCCTTGAGGAATTGAACCAACTCTTCTCGTTCGGCGTCACTGAGGGAAGAGCCAAGTAAAAAGAAGCCGAAGCCATCCTCATTGATTGGTACTGTTATGCAATCTTCGATTGCTTTGTCTTCGGCCTCTTTGCCAACATCCTCAATGACGGCCAAGTCTGGTACTTCAACCCATTGGACTTGCTTCGCTTTGGTTGAATTGTGAACGGCCAAGATGTAGCATTTTTTGGAAGCGACTTGGTCACCCTATAGGTCCTCTTGCTTACCATGTGCATCGATGAAGTGGACGACCTGATGGTAAGTGGAAACGATGGATTGCATGCTATGAAGCCAGGTTCGGCCGATTATGGCATTGTATGGGCTCGGGGCATTGACGATAATGAATTCGACACTCAACGTCTTTGAA
This sequence comes from Rhododendron ovatum, assembly GCA_019656835.1. Taxonomy (NCBI): domain Eukaryota; kingdom Viridiplantae; phylum Streptophyta; class Magnoliopsida; order Ericales; family Ericaceae; genus Rhododendron; species Rhododendron ovatum. The sequence goes on from CM033799.1 coordinate 24,007,106, forward strand.
CCAACGACAACAGGAAGGAAGATGCAGTCAAGCAGCCAGGCGGGTGCTCCATTGAAGCCAATGAGGGGAACTTCAGTTGTCTGCAATGCCGACTCTGGTAGGTCGAGCTTTTTGAAGAGATCATAGTACATGACTTTCGTCGAACTTCCTTGATCGATAAGAACTCTCTTAACATCGTGGACTCCAATTTGGACAATGACGACGAAGGCATCGAAGTGAGGGGTTTGAACCATCTTGAGGTCACGCTCGGTGAAAGTGATTGTCCATTTTGGCACTTCCTCCGACCGTGGGCGTTTTGATCCAAGTCCAACCGAAAGTATCTACTTGGAGGTAGAGGCACGCTCGAGATCAGCTCGAAGGTTGGTCTCGGAATCTTTGTTCACTGGGTCGTGAATAACATGTATCGTCGAACGTGGATCGTTGGGGTTTGGGTTAATGATGGGTTGGCGGGCAGGTGTTTTTGTTCGATAAATGTACTGATCAAGGTGCCCTTGGGACGCCAGGCATTCCAAGAGTTCTTTGTATGGGGCCCAAGGGGTTGTATAATGGTCGAGCTCATTGTGATAAGAGCACTTCTTCCTTGGGTTTTGATCTGGCTACCCTCTATCTATACCGAGCTTGCCCGTCGGCCATTCAAACCAAGGTTGTCTCATGATCCCTTCGAGAAAAGACCAAATTGATTCTTTGAAGAATGTTGATTCAGCCACATAATCATGTTCCTTTGGAGGACGCTTCTTTCCTTCTTTGATGTTGTGGACGTGCTTCTTTGGTTGGGGTTAGGGGGTGGGGATTGGCACCGGCAGTTGTGGTGTGACCGTCGGCAGTTGAGCTGTTGGGTTAGGAATCCCCTAAGCTGCTCGGTCAGCGTAGAGTTCTTCAAGGGCGCAAAATCATTCTACGATTCGCATTAGTTCACCCATACCTTATGGAGGACAGATTACTAGCTCATCTAAAATCTTGCTGCCAAATTCCAAGCCGTTCTTGAACGAATGCGCGGCCCAATATTCGTCAATCCCAGGGATCTCGTTGAAAAGTTGCCAATACGTTCGAAGTACTGCCTTAGTGTTTCCGTCGAGAACTACCCCATCTGTGACAATGATTCAAGCTCCTTGGCAGTCCTATTGCTAGTGATGAAGCGTGTATTGAATGCTCATTCAAGGTTGGCAAGGTTCCCAATGGATCCAGGGACAAATTGGAGTCCAAGGGAGCCGAGACTTGATGGGAATGCTTTACACTTGATTTTGTCCTTTGTGGTGCACAGTTCAATGGTTTGTTGAAAGTGAATCAGGTGGGTGTAGTCTTCGTAGGTGGCTGGGTCGAACTTGGTGAACTTCGGCAAGTGGAAGTTGGTTTTGGTCGTTGTGTTAATTATATGGGGTGCGAAGGGCGTGACGCCGAGGTCTTTCAACTGTCGTTCAAACCCTCGATGCGATGGTTTGCCGTGCCCATCTGCCCTAGAATGCTTGTGATCTCTGTCTTTATCTGAAGATTTTTCGTTATCTCGGGGACGGAGTATGTCCCTTAAATCGGTCTCTCTTCGGCATGGTCCGTCATTGATTTCTCGTGTTCATTACGGTTCTTGGGATCGTTGGCTTGCCCTTCAATGCGTATGCCTTTTTCGTTCAGCCGAACTTGCTTCTCATTTTCCAAGTTATCTGGTGGAATTTCACCTAGAGGCTTGAAAACATGTTGCCTAGTCTCCAGGGAGCCTCAGCTATGGTGGGAGACGGTGGTGATTAAAAAATTCCACACTTCTGGTACAGTATGTGCTTGTGAAGGACCCAGTGGTGTCCCTAAACCTGATTCGCTGCTCGTGGCTCATTGAGCGATCCGTTGCGGAGGTTGTTAGCTATTTGTAGAGGATTAGCTCTCTTGCATCGCCCTTCTCTGGTGTGAAGCCAAGGCGGTCCTTAACGGAGCCACGGTAGCCCAATTTGTGAGGTTGCTTCTGCGGTGCTGGAGGAGGTGCTAGAGGTGGTGTTTGCCTGCGTCGCCTCCTGTCACCATCAGATCTGGATGTGGCAGGTGTGACTTCCTGCATGTGTTGCTTCATTTGGGCCAACTCTGCCTTTAGAGCTGCCAGTTTGTTGTCTCTTTCGTCGTTGCGACACTGCAACAAGCGGATGTAGGCCGCCTTTACGTCGTCCAAAGCCAGAGATAGCCCAAAGCTGGCGGGTATTGAGATGTACATGTGCCTCTCCAGGGGTGGTGGCAGGATTACGTTTCCACTAGCGTCTTTGGCCCCCAAAATGGTAACGTTCGTCAGATCTCCACCCATTGTGGTTGAATTTGTTGTTATTTTTTGGAAGAGGAAAGTGGTTTGAAAGGAATTCGAGCCGCTTGAATCAAAAGCGATTCACGTCGGGTTCGCCAATTGTGTGGCCCGCTGATCCTTGGGTATAGCTCCTCTTCAATTGGTTTGAGAGTTTCCTAACAGTCTTGTCCTAACCTGCATAAGGAACGCACGACTACGACCTAGCCGATATTGTCTGGCAAGGCCCTCGGCGAGAGGATGAGAATATGCAGAGAACAGAGCAAGAGACTAGGGTTTTTGGGATTGAGTAGTGTGTACCTCTTTAGGGTTGCTATCTTTTGATATTTATAGAGTCCGTTTGACTTGCTCTCTGAGTACAGGTATGGGCCTGGCACGGATTGGTTAACGTCATGGTGATGTCACCGATAAGATCTGTTAACCGCTTTTGATGTGAGCTGGCGCCCCCATGTGCACTCATCATTATCTTTTGGCGTAACCACTTCGGCACATGGGGAGGCACATGACATCGTGGTTGGCCGAGCCCCACACATGGCCGAACTTGAGGGTAAGTGACTCATAGGGAGTGAACTTGAAAGCCTAAGGGCTTTCTCCTGGAGCTGCCTGTCGGGTGAGTGAACCATCATTCATTGTCATGCCTCGGGTGTCGCCGAACTGGGAGTTAGATACGGACACTTCTCCCGTTATTAGCCTCAGCCCACACTCCTTGACATGGTTCAAGCCGTTACGTTCGGCCTACTATAATATTCAAATCCCCATCTCTCTCCTTCCCTCTCCCATGTTTCCTTTCTCTCTCTCTCTCTCTTAAAAACAATCAAAAATCTAGAAAATTAGAAAAAAGAGTTTGGGTGGTTTTAAAAGCAAAACATATTTCCACATGATACGTATATACACAGTTAACAATGACACATCCACATTCGTTAATCATCTATCGTTGGTGTCCAAGATTCTCGGGTTTCTCCTACGCGACTCATCGTAGACCATGTCAACATTTTCACATTTTAAAACAACCTTTCAAAATCATTTGCATTGGCTCCGTACCGCGGATAACCAAGCTACACACCCAACCTTTCAAAATCATTTGCATTGGCTCCGTACCGCGGATAACCAAGCTACACACCCAACCTCGGTTCCGCCGCGCCGGGTTCCTGAGTATCCTCACAATGGTTCCACCGTGCTGGGTTCCCATTGGCACACAATTGCATTGGCTCCGTACCGCGGATAACCAAGCCACACACCCAACCTCGGTTCCGCCGCGCTGGGTTCCCGAGTATCCTCACAATGGTTTCGCCGCGCCGGGTTCCCATTGGCACACATTAGCATTGGCTCCGTACAGCGGATAACCAAGCCACACACCCAACCTCAGTTCCACCGCGCCGGGTTCCTGAGTATCCTCACAATGGTTCCGCCTCACCGGGTTCCCATTGGCACACAATTGCATTGGCTCCGTACCGCGGATAACCAAGCCACAATTTAAAACCCTCGGTTCCGCCGCTCCGGGTTCCCGAGTAATCCCACAATGATTCTGCCTCTCCGGGTTCTCATTGGGTTTTTCACAAATCTTACTTGTACACACGCACACAACTCACATAATGCCACCAAAATCGGTCTTTATGTACTTTCAAAACATTTCCTTCCTCGAAAAACATTTCCTTTCATTAACCACACCATAGGTGTCATGTTTCTACTTTCTCGATTCTCGTGTCTCGCTTATATGCAAAGACTCCGCAGTAGAACAAAAGTAAGCATGAAATATTCTAACAAGATCATCCGATTCTTTATTACTTATCATGCTAAGTCACCATTTATAGCATAACGCCACATGTATGGATGCCCTTGGAGTGTATCACTTATACTTTATTCAAAGCACAACGCCACATGTATGGATGCCCTTGGAGTGAAATCACTTATGCTTTACCACACCACAAGTAATACAAGCAACTCATATATGCATACTCATAACCATCTTAAAGATCAAAATACAATTACTTCTAAACAAACGATAAGTAAGTAAAGATGCACTACATATAATTAGGAGTAGTAGATAGGGAGAATCTACTTTATACTTGGGGCGGACGATAAGGGAATCCTACCGTTCCTTCTTAGCAATTCAAAATAACAACGTTATACTTGAGTAAGTAAGTAAATAGGAAGTAAGTAAGGATTTCCTTACCGTTCTTCTAGGCGGTAGTAACGGCTTACGGAAAATTAGTCGGCGGTCAGACGGAGTAATTTCCTACGATATGCCTTCGGGAGCTTCGAAAGAGAATGATTTCTCTCGAAACTTCTTCTTGACTAAACTACTTAAGCTTTTTGGATCGGAGGGTGGTCGAGTGGCGGGTTAGTGGCGGCTTTGGTTTGAGTTTCTTGAAGAACTCAAGAACATGAAGAACAAAGAAAGAACAAAGGAATTCTAGAGAGAAGTTGAAGGAAATGAGAAGGTGTGAGTTCAATGCTTGGAATGGGGTCCTATTTATAGGAAAAATCTTGGCTCCCTCTCCCTCTCTAATGGCCGCCCCTCTCTCTCTCTCTATATCTCCCATGGATTTGCTCCATTAAGTTGTCACACCACATCACATGTCATGCCATGCCTTGTCCAATCATATCTTAGGTGTAAGGCTAAAGAATCAAGTAAGATCTTTACGCTTTTTAGGTGAATCTAGGTAATTACAACCTAGGTCTAGCTTGAAGTCAAAATCTTAGGCTAATAAAGGCTAGGATTGTGTCATAATGGTCCATCATAGGTTGTCATTAGGCAAAAATAGACTAAGGCCTATTTAGGTAGCTTGCATGGCTAGTTTGTCCTTGGATTTGATCTTTGGAAGATTTGTTGGAAGAAATGGGACAATGGTACAAGATTTGGGTACTAAACAATCCTAGAAGTACAATGGTGAGTTAAGTTTGGTTAGGAGAAAGATTCAACCATGAACTTGAAAGATGAAGGAAAATATGGAAGATCAAGGAAGTACAACCAATCTTCTTCTCTCTTTCCTCCTCTCTCTCTCTCTCTCTCTCTCTCTCTCTCTCTCTCTCTCTCTCTCTCGGGTCTCTCTCTCCCTCTCTCTCTCTCTCTCTCCTAGCACTACATATATATATATATATGCACATATATACATATATATATATGCATATATAATAAGAAGGTACAAAGTACAAGATTTCACAAAATCAAATACCCAATAAAGAATTGCAATTAGGCACATGTTTGACTAAACAAATAGACAAGTGTACAAATGTACTCTAGAAAGATCAACTCCCCAATAAATTAATCCTATTGGATACAAAATCCCAATATAAAATAATAAAAGAGTACTTAGAAAAATCTTAGGCCTTAAGGGCTACTAAGGCTAATAAGTACTTTCAAAATAAAATATTGGTACTTCATCACATGGGCAATTAGGAAAAATGACTAGTTTAATAAGCCCATGTACTAGTTAAAAGAATAACTCCTTTACCCAATGGATAATAAATCCCCTAACATTTATTGTCCAATGGACAATAGCTACTAGAAAACTTTTATAGTAAAATAATCAAAAAGTACCTTAAAGTAATTTTATAAAAGTCTATAATAGTACTTTGTTCAAATCTTTCATTAAACTTTTTTAATATAAAGAATTGGATTTCTATTATCCAATGGATGATAGTTTCCCTAACTTTTATCGTCCAAAGGATAAAGACTAAAACAATAAAAGAAAATAATTAAACAATTACTGATCTAGGGTTGAAAAGGTTCAAAAGGTTCAAGATTTATTATGACTAGTCAAATCAATTTTATTAGAAGGTTCCCTAGTCACATCGGTACTTTATTTGGTCAAAAGACTCTATTATCCAAGGGTCACTAACTTCCCTAACGGTTATTACCTAATAGATAATAATTCCCCTTGCGGTTAATAACCAATGGACAAAAGAGTACGAGTACCTTTTATTAAAATAAAATTTTGAAAAGACTACATGTACTTTATAATAAAAAGTTTATTGTCCAATGGACAAAAATTACCCTAACCATTATGGACCAATGGGTAAAGGCAAAAGGTTCAAAAGTTTCAAAAGATCCAAAAGGTTCATCTAGTAACTAGGTGAGTTGGTTGCTCGGTTCCTCCAACTAGTTGGTTAGAAGCTAACTAAATTGGTCAAGTAGGGTTTCTAGTCGAGATTTTAACCAATGACCAAAATCTAACTACGACGAAAATTAACAAGAAATCATATAGCCACTCAAGAGAAAATAAGTAATTTAAATAAAATTTAAATATTTAACGAAATTTTTACTGACCAAAATTCAGGGGCGTTACATGATATCTATATAGATATATACACCTATGGTTTTCTAAATTAAAAGGATTGGGATGAATATCAATCTCTTCAATTAAATGAGATACAAGCTTTCCGATTTCATGGTAAATTATTTGTAGCATTTACCATGCAATATGTTTGTATGTTCCTGTCATTTCATGGTTAATTGTTTAGACCATTTATCATGAAACTATTTCATAGTTAATTATTTGGACCGTTTACCATGAAACTAGTCCGGTGAAATCTGTTAGGCCGCTGTGCGGACCAATTTATATAAGGATAGTTTGGGATGTACAAATACTTATGTTTACATTCTAAAATTCTTGGCTTATATAGACAAGAATTTTGGGATAAAAATTACTTATGTTTACATCCTTATATTCTTGGCCTATATAGACAAGAATTTTGGGATGTAAATTACTTATGTTTACATTCTAAAATTCTTGATCTATATAGACAAAAAATTTGGAATGTAAATATAAGTATTTGTACATTCCAAACTATCCTTCTATGAATTGGTCCGCGCAACGGCCCAACAAATTTTGTAACGCCCCTGAATTTTGGTCAATAAAAATTTCGTTAAATATTTGAATTTTATTTGAATTACTTATTTTCTCTTGAGTGGCTTTATGATTTCTTTTTATTTTCCGTCGTAGCTAAATTTTGGTCATTGGTTAAACTCTCGACTAAAAAACCTACGTGACCAATTTAGTTAGTTTTCAACCGACTACTTGGAGGAACCGAGCAACCAAACTCACTAGTTACTCGATGAACCTTTTGGACTTTTTGAACCTTTTACCTTTACCCATTGGTCCATAATGGTTAGGATAATTTTTGTCCATGGGACAATAAACTTTTTATTATATTTGACTAAAAGTACATGTAGTCTTTCAAAATCTTATTTTTAAATAAAAAATACTTGTACTCTTTTATCCATTGGTTATTAACCGCAAGGAAAATTATTATCCATTGGGTAATAACCGTTAGGGAAGTTAGTGACCCTTGGATAATAGAGTCCTTTGACCAATAAAGTACCGATGTGACTAGAAAACCTTCTAATAAAGTTGATTTGACTAGTCATCTTGAACCTTGTGAACCTTTTCAACCCTAGACTAAGAAATTACTTATTTATTTCTTTTTATTATTCTTTGTCCTTTGGACAATAAAAGTTAGGGAATTATTATCCATTGGGTAATAAAGTTATTCTTTCACCAAGTACATGGGATTATTAAACTAGTCTTTTTCCTAAAATGCCCATGTGATGAAGTACCTTTTTTTTTTTTTATGTAAGTACTTAGTAATCTTAAAAGCCTAAGATTTCCTAGGTACCTTATTATTATTTTATATTGGGGTTTTGTACCCAATTGGATTAGTTTAATGGGGCGTGTGATCTATCTAGATTACAAAGTACCTAGTATGATTTAAATATTGCCTTAGTATGCATGTGCCTTATTGGATTTCTTTAATGAGATTTTAGAAGATCTTGTACTTTCTTATTCTTTCTTGTTTATATATATATATATATAAGCATACTTAAGAGAGAGAGAGAGGGTGGGCCGAGAGAGAGAGAGAGAGGGTGGGAGAGAGAGAGAGGAAGAAGAAAAGAGATAGATTTTGCGGTAATTTGACTTGACCTTCCTCATCCTTTCAAATCCATGGGTGAATCTTTCGTCATAGCTAGGAAACTAGCCCTCCATTGACCTCCATTGTACATCTATATTTGTATTAGACCAAATCTTGTACCATTGTCTCATTTCTTCCAACAAATCTTCCATAATCCCATCCAAGGATAAATCTTAGCCATGCAAGCCTAGGGTTAGGCTTTGATCTTTCAAAGATTGTATGACATGTGTCAAAATTTGATGTGTGGAGAGAGAGAGAGGGGGGGCCGGCCTTAGAAAGAGAGAAAGAGCCAAGATTTTTTCTATAAATAGGACCCCATTCCAAGTATTTCAACACACACCTTCTCATTGCTCCAACTTCTCTCTAGAAAAATCTTGTTCTTCCTTTGTTCTTCATGTTCTTGAGTTGTTCAAGAAACTCATCTAAAGCTGCCACTAAATCGCCACCCGACCACCTTTCGATCCATAAAGCTTAAGTAGTTTAGTCAAGATTAGGTTTTGAGAAAGACCTTTCTCTTTCGAAACTACCGGAGACCACCATAGGAAGATACTCCGTCCGACCGTCGATTACCGTCCGTAAGCCGTTACTACCACCTAGAAGAATGGTAAGGAAATCCTTACTTACTTCCTATTTACTTACTTACTCAAGTACAACGTTGTTGTTTTGAATTGCTAAGAAAGAACGGTAGATTCTCCCTATCTACTACTCCTAATTATATGTTGTGCATCCTTACTTACTTATCTCGAAGTATTTGTATTTTTGATATTTAAGATGGTTATGAGTATGCATATATGAGTTACTTGTATTACTTGTGGTGTGATAAAGCATAAGTGATTTCACTCCAAAGACGTCCGTACATGTGGCCTTGTGCTTTGAATAAGCATAAGTGATACACTCCAAGGGCGTCCGTACATGTGGCATTATGTTATAAATGGTGACTTAGCATGATAAGTAATATAGAATTGGATGATCTTGTTAGTATGTTTCATGCTTACTTTTGTCCTACCGCAGAGTCTATGCATGATAACGTGACACGAGAACCGAGGAAGTAAAAAACATGGCACTTGGGGTGTGGTTAATGAAAGGAAATATTTTTCGAGGAAGGAAATATTTTGAAACTACATAATGACCGATTTTGGGTGACATTATGTGAGTTGTGTGTGTATGTGTTCCAATGGGATCCGGAAAAAAGGGAACCATTGTAAGGATGTGTGCGTTCCCATGGGAATCCGGATCAGCGGAACCATGGTGAGGTATGGCTTGGTTATCCGCGGTACGAAGCCAATGCAATTGTGTGCCAATGGGAACCTGGCGCGGCGGAACCATTGTGAGGATACTCAGGAGACCGACGCGGCGGAACCGAGGTTGGGTGTGTAGCTTGGTTATCCGCGGTACGGAGCCAATGCAATTGTGTGCCAATGGGAACCCGGCGCGGCGAAACCATTGTGAGGATACTCGAGAGACCGGCACGGTGGAACCGAGGTTGGGTGTGTAGCTTAGTTATCCGCGGTACGGAGCCAATGCAATTGTGTGCCAATGGGAACCCGGCGCGGCGGAACCATTGTGAGGATACTCGGGAGACCGACGCGGCGGAACCGAGGTTGGGTGAGTTAAACGAACGATTTTTGAAATGTTTTGAAAACCGCAATGTGGCCGGACGTGGTAGCCCATAGTGTGGTGTGTGTTTTGTGTGTGTTCCAATGGGATCCCGGAAAAATGGAACCATTGTGAGGATGTGTATGTTCCCATGGGAATCCGGAGCAGCAAAACCATGGTGAGGTATGGCTTGGTTATCCGCAGTACGGAGCCAATGCAATTGTGTGCCAATGGGAACCCGGCGTGGTGGAACCATTGTGAGGATACTCGGGAGACCGGCGCGGCGGAACTGAGATTGGGTGTGTAGCTTGGTTATCCGCGGTACGGAGCCAATGCAATTGTGTGCCAATGGGAACCCAGCGCGGCGGAACCATTGTGAAGATACTCGGGAACCCGGCGCGGCGGAACCGAGGTTGGGTGTGTAGCTTGGTTATCCGCAGTACGGAGCCAATGCAAATTGTGTGAGTTAAACAAATGATTTTGGGAAATGTTGATTTGTATATGAAAATGTTGACACGGTCTACGATGAGTCGCGTAGGAGAAACACGAAAATCTTGGACACCAACGATAGATGATTAACGAATGTGGATGTGTCATTGTTAGCTGTGTATATACGTATCATGTGGAAATTGATGTTTTTATTATGACCTATTGTCATAAGTTAAGGTTGGTGGGTAAGGTTTATCCTATTGAGCGTTGTAGCTCACGGTGTTGCCTTTTTGGTGACCCTGACATATTATATCGGTGGCGACGCTGGTATAATGTGTCAGACCTTGTTGATGTTCGAGACGAACAGTTCACCGTGGAAGCTTTTGAAGCAGAGGAGCTGGCTAGAATGGAAGAGCAAGCAGAGTAGTATTAGGAATCCTAGTTTCCTTCTTTTTTCAGGCAATGTACCCTTTGCTTATGATGTATTTATGATGTAATAATGAGCTAGACTCTCTTTATTATGTAATAAATGCCTCATTAACGTACCCAAAATTTGGGGCGTTACAACTTGGTATCAGAGCTTTAGGTTCAAAACCTCGGCCATGGGTAGAATGGGTAGAACCACGAGATAAGTTTGACCGTTGCACAAACATAAATTGAGTTTAAGTTTACCGTCCCAAATTGGGTGGAATTCTGTCAAAACAATCTTCGGATTGAAGCAAGGCACGGAAATTGGCAGTACAGCCGAGCTGGGAATTCCCGAACAATTTGATGATGATTTAAATCAAGGATCGAATGTGGGACTTAGAAACTCAAGAGTTTTCTTTAGAGTTAATGAAACTCTGTTACTAATTGAGGTTGAAACCTTTCCTTGTAGATGAACCACCTAGATAACCTATTGGTTAGAGCTTGCCAACCCAAGGACGCCATGGAAGCTATGACAACTCAACTAGTGGAGAATCCCGACTTCATTGCTGCTATACTTGCAGAAAAATGAGATTTCATAAGGGTGCAGCAGTATACCCCTATTCCCGTGGAGGAGGACGCCCACCTTTCGCCCTGCGTGTTTTGGCCAATTATCGCTCATTGCTAGCACCTGAGTACTTAAGACCAACACCCCCACCAGAGGATGACATGGAGCTCTATGAGGTCCCAATCACTTGGGAGATGCCTCCACCAGTTGCAATTTCCGAGAACTCTCCGCCTACCCTAGTCCCCGTACCGCTTGTGCAAAACTTTGAGCAAACCAATGATGATCTCATGTTTGACCCAGAGCTAGAAGCTGCGATACTAAACCTCTCTCAGTACTACCGGGAACCAGTGGAGGAGCCAAACATCCCGACTATGGAAGAACTGCTCGCACAAGAACGTGAGCATCTTCTTAGGGAAGAGACCGCAGCTGAAAGGAGCTACAAGATGTGGCTGAGGGAAGTCTTCGGAGTCAAACTACCCTAGAATACTACACTAGCAGTATGGAATAAGGCTTGCCCAACTGTAGGACTATGTAGGACCGTCTCAGCTTGTAGTAGGAAATCTTGTCCTAATCTATTTGTTTTGTAGTAGAACTCTATGTTTATGTTTGTAAATTCTATGCTTATGTTGTATGATGTTCTTATCTATGAAAAACCTTCTTTATTTTTAAAGAGTACCGTTGCATACTATTTGTTAAACTACTTTTGACTTTTGAAAGATAGACCATTTGCAAAAAGAAAATTTGTTTTAGTAAACAAAACCCCTTTCGATTTCCCTCGTAGATGGTGAATACGCGCCGCGAATTAGAATACGATAACGGAGAACCCTCTAGCGCAAACCCCAACCTAGCCCAGACCATGCAAGCGTTCCTAGCTGCTTTGAACGCCAACCGCCAAAACCAAAACCACGACGATGGATCCATGACCCGAACCCGAGCGATGAACGAATTCTGCAAATGCCAACCTCCGATCTTTCATGGGGACACCAACCCTGTTGTAGTTAAGACGTGGCTGAATGAGGTTAAGATGATCCTCAGCACCTTCAGAATTACCCAGGACGGAGATCGTGTGGCCTTGGCCACATACTAGTTGAAGGGAGTATAGCTATTAGTCTAGTACGTAAAGGGTGCAAACTAGTAATAGCCAACCTACGCCTGACCTGCGACCTCAGAATGATCGACATGGCAGATGTCGACGTAATTCTAGGATTGGATTGACGATTAGCACATCGAGCAGTCATAGACTGCCATAAAAGGATGGTGACACCTTATATCCTAGAAGGGACTCGATTCCTTTTAAGAGGGATAGTCGGACAGCGAGTTCGGCGACGAAAAGATCAAGGTGGCAGAATCCACTACTTGGATGGCCGCTAGTTTCCAGGAAGGAGAAGCCAATAGAATGGAAGTGGGATTACCACTCGTCGTGTGCAAATACGCCGATGTTCTCCTTAAGGAACTTCCCGGCTTACCACCTCAAAGGAAATAGGCCTCTCTATAGAACTTTAGCCAGGAACGACACCAATTTCTATGGCACCATACCAAAAGGCCCCTGCGGAACTAAGGGAGATCAAGACCCAATTGCAAGAGCTATTGGACTGGGAGCCTATCAAGCCGAGTACGTTACCATGGGAAGCACCGACGTTGTTCGAGAAGAAGAAAGAAGGCACGCTTCGACTGTGAGAGGTTAGGAAGGTTTATTTTTTCGTGACTGCATAGGTTTTTTCACTACCTTCGTTCATAATATCCGAGCTCATAGAGTACCGCAAGGATTGCCTGCCAAAATCCGTTTATTCCCGGAATGAGGATGGAATACTCATGCCTTACGATTATAAAGAATGAACCCGTTGTTTCCTATTTTTGGAAATGGGTTTAATATTGTTAGGTAGGGAAGAATCGTGTTAAGGAAACATATGTAGGGTACTAGTCCGCACGATGATTTGGTAGAAGTTTTGCATTTGGCGTTGGAATTACGAAGGAAACTTTTACAAAAGGTCGACGACGAAGCAAGCTGTTCGACGGCAGAAGCAACTTCAACCCCATCTCGTTAAGCAAGTGATGAGGCTTAATTCGAATGATGGTGACCAACTTCTAATTTTTAAGGGGGATAGTCGATGATTCCGAGATCGGTTTAGCAACCTAGTCTAATCTGTAGTCGCGTGCCAATTTCGGGGACGAAATTATTTTAAGGGGGATAGATTGTAACGCCCCTGAATTTTGGTCAATAAAAATTTCATTAAATATTTGAATTTTATTTGAATTACTTATTTTCTCTTGAATGGCTATATGATTTCTTGTTATTTTCCGTCGTAGTTAAATTTTAGTCATTGGTTAAACTTTCGACTAGAAAACCTACGTGACCAATTTAGTTAGTTTCCAACCGACTACTTGGAGGAACCGAGCAACCAAACTCACCTAGTTACTAGATGAACCTTTTGGACTTTTTGAACCTTTTGCCTTTACCCATTGATCCATAATGGTTAGGGTAATTTTTGTCCATGGGACAATAAACTTTTTATTATATTTGACTAAAAGTACATATAGTCTTTCAAAATATTATTTTTAAATAAAAAATACTTGTACTCTTTTGTCCATTGGTTATTAACCGTAAGGGAAATTATTATCCATTGGGTAGTAACCGTTAGGGAAGTTAGTGACCCTTGGGTAATAAAGTCCTTTGACCAATAAAGTACCGATGTGACTAGGAAACCTTCCAATAAAGTTGATTTGACTAGTCATCTTGAACCTTGTGAACCTTTTTAACCCTAGACTAAGAAATTACTTATTTATTTCTTTTTATTATTCTTTATCCTTTGGACAATAAAAGTTAGGGGATTTATTATCCATTGGTTAATAGAGTTATTCTTTCACCAAGTACATGGGGTTATTAAACTAGTCTTTTTCCTAAAATGTCCATGTGATGAAGTACCTTTTTTTTTTTTATGTAAATACTTAGTAGTCTTAAAAGCCTAAGATTTCCTAGGTACCTTATTATTATTTTATATTGGGGTTTTGTACCCAATTAGATTAGTTTAATGGGGGGTGTGATCTACCTAGATTACAAAGCACTTAGTATGATTTAAATATTGCCTTAGTATGTATGTGCCTTATTGGATTTCTTTAATGAGATTTTGGAAGATCTTGTACTTTCTTATTCTTTCTTTTATATATATATAAGCGTACTTGAGAGAGAGAGAGAGAGAAGGGGTGGGCCGAGAGAGAGAGAGAGAGAGAGAGAGAGAGGGAGAGAGAGAGAGAGAGAGGAAGAAGAAAAGAGATAGATTTTGTGGTACCTTGACTTGACCTTCCTCATCCTTTCAAATCCATGAGTGAATCTTCTTTCATAGCTAAAAAACTAGCCCTCCATTGACCTCCATTGTACATCTATATTTGTTTTAGACCAAATCTTGTACTATTGTCTCATTTCTTTCAACAAATCTTCCATAATCCCATCCAAGGACAAATCTTAGCCATGTAAGCCTAGGGTTAGGCTTTGATCTTTCAAAGATTGCATGACATGTATCAAAATTTGATGTGTGGAGAGAGAGAGGGGGGCCGGCCTTAGAGAGAGAGAGAGCCAAAAAAATTTCTATAAATAGGACCCCATTCCAAGCATTTCAACACACACCTTCTCATTGCTCCAACTTCTCTCTAGAAAAATCTTGTTCTTCCTTTGTTCTTGAGTTCTTCAAGAAACTCATCCAAAGCCGTCGTTAAACCGCCTCCCGACCACCCTTCGATCCATAAAGCTTAAGTAGTTTAGTCAAGATTAGGTTTCGAGAGAGACCTTTCTCTTTCGAAGCTACCGGAGACCACCGTAGAAAGTTACTCCGTCCGACCGCCGATTACCGTCCGTAAGCCGTTACTACCGCCTAGAAGAACGGTAAGGAAATCCTTACTTACTTCCTATTTACTTACTTACTCAAGTACAACGTTGTTGTTTTGAATTGCTAAGAAAGAACGGTAGATTCTCCCTATCTACTACTCCTAATTATAAGTTGTGCATCCTTACTTACTTATCTTGAAGTATTTGTATTTTTGATATTTAAGATGGTTATGAGTATGCATATATGAGTTGCTTGTATTATTTGTGGTGTGATAAAGTATAAGTGATTTCACTCCAAAGACGTCCGTACATGTGGCGTTATGCTTTGAATAAGCATAAGTGATACGCTCCAAGGCGTCCGTACATGTGGCGTTATGCTATAAATGGTGACTTAGCATGATAAGTAATATAGAATTGGATGATCTTATTAGTATGTTTCATGCTTACTTTTGCCCTACCGCGGAGTCTATGCATGATAACGTGACACGAGGATCGAGAAAGTAGAAATATGACACTTAGGGTGTGGTTAATGAAAGAAAATATTTTTCAAGGAAGGAAATATTTTGAAACTACATAATGACCGGTTTTGGGTGACATTATGTGAGTTGTGTGTGTGTAATCCAATGGGATCCGGGAAAAATGGAACTATTGTGAGGATATGTGCGTTCCTATGGGAATCCGGAGCAGCGAAACCATGGTGAGGTATGGCTTGGTTATCCGCGGTACGAAACCAATGCAATTGTGTGTCAATGGGAACCCGGTGCGGCGGAACCATTGTGAGGATACTCGGGAGACCGGCGCGGCAGAACCGAGGTTGGGTGTGTAGCTTGGTTATTCGCGGTACGGAGCCAATGCAATTGTGTGTCAATGGGAATCCGGAGCGGCGGAACCATTATAAGGATACTCGGGAGACCGGCGCGGCGGAACCGAGGTTGGGTGTGTAGCTTGGTTATCCGCGGTACGGAGCCAATGCAATTGTGTGCCAATGGGAACCCGACGCGGCTGAACCATTGTGAGGATACTCGAGAGACCGGCGCGGCGGAATCGAGGTTGGGTGTGTAGCTTGGTTATCCGCGGTACAGAGACAATGCAATGTGTACCAATGGGAACCCGGCGTGGCGGAACCATTGTGAGGATACTCGGGAGACCAGCGCGGCGGAACCGAGGTTGGGTGAGTTAAACGAACGATTTTTGAAATGTTTTGAAAATCGCAATGTGGCCGGACGTGGTAGCCCATAGTGTGGTGTGTGGTGTGTGTTTTGTGTGTGTTCCTATGGGATCCGTGAAAGACGGAACCATTGTGAGGATGTGTGCGTTTCCATGGGAATCCGGAGCAGCGAAACCATGGTAAGGTATGGCTTGGTTATCCGCGGTACGGAGCCAATGCAATTGTGTGCCAATGGGAACCCGGCGTGACAGAACCATTGTGAGGATACTCTGGAGACCGGCGCGGCGGAACCGAGATTAGGTGTGTAGCTTGGTTATCTGCGGTACGGAGCCAATGCAATTATGTGCCAATGGGAACCCGGCGCGGCGGAACCATTTTGAGGATACTCGGGAACCTGGCACAGCGGAACCGAGGTTGGGTTTGTAGCTTGGTTATCCGCGGTATAGAGCCAATGCAAATTGTGTGAGTTAAACAAATGATTTTGAAAAATGTTGATTTGTATATGAAAATGTTGACACGGTCTACGATGAATCGTGTAGGAGAAACACGAAAATCTTGGACACCAACGATAGATGATTAACGAATGTGGATGTGTCATTGTTAGCTGTGCATATACGTATCATGTGAAAATTGATATTTTTATTATGACCTATTGTCGTAAGTTAAGGTTGGTGGGTAAGGTTTATCCTATTGAGCGTTGTAGCTCACGGTGTTGCTTTTTTGGTGACCCTGACATATTATATCGGTGATGACGCTGGTATAATGTGTCAGACCTTGTAGATGTTCGAGACGAACAATTCACTATGGAAGCTTTTGGAGCAGAGGAGCTCGCTAGGATGGAAGAGCAAGCAGAGTAATATTAGGAATCCTAGTTTCCTTCTTTGTTGAGGAAATGTACCATTTGCGTATGATGTATTTATGATGTAATGATGAGTCAGACTCTCTTTATTATGTAATAAATGCCTCATTAACGTACCCAAAAATCGGGGTGTTACAGATTTCGCCGAACTAGTTTTCTGGTAAACGATCTAAACAATTAATCATGAAATAGTTTCATGATAAATGGTCAAAACAATAACCATGAAATATGTTTGTATGTTCCTATCATTTCATGGTTAATTATTTAGACCATTTATTACAAAACTATTTCATGGTTAATTATTTGGACCGTTTACCATAAAACTAGTCCAACAAAATCTGTTAGGCTGTTGCGTGGACCAATTTATATAAGGATAATTTAGGATGTACAAATACTTATGTTTATATTCCAAAATGCGTGTCTATATAAATTGGTATTTGTATTTGCACATTTCAAACTATCCTTATATGAATTGATCTGCACAACAGCCTAACAGATTTCACCGGATTAGTTCCATGGTAAATAATCTAAATAATTAACCATAAAATAATAGGAACATACAGACATATTGTTATGGTAAATACTCCCTCCGTCCCGGTTTATTTGTCCTCTTTTTGACTTTTTGAGAGCGTTTGACCTCTCAAAAAATTGTCTATAATTTTCAATTCGTAATGTTTTTAATATACAATATGGATCTTGTTTGATAGATCTCAATTAGTTTTATTATACAAAATCTTTAAAATCATGAAAAAATGTTATAAAACGTAAGATATAAGTATATTTTTGAAAGACACGAATTTCGACGATTGGACAAACAAATTGAGATGGAGGGAGTACTACAAATAATTTACCATAAAATCTAAAAGCTTATATTACATATATGATTTAAAATATATACATATATAATTAACGACACTCAAAGGGCAATAGCGGGTATTAAAAGTATAAGAATGACGACATTATAAAGGGAAATAATATTGTTACACCATTTTTTGATAATGCTACACCCAATAAGTGTATTTTTGTACTAAAAAATACACTTACAGGGTGGGGTATTATCAAAAAATGGTGTGATAAAATCACTACCCATTGCTGAAAAGAACATAATGAATTCATGAGTGAAGAATAACGAATTCACGAGTGAAGAAGGTAATAAGAACGAATTTTTAAATGGAAGATGATACACCCACCGAACCAAGACCCACCACACCTCCCACCGCACGTCGCCGGGCCCATTCCGGCCACCGGACGGCCAATCCGAACTGTCCAAAAATTCTATAAAAAAAAATTGAGTGGGCTTTTGCGAGAATCAACGGCATCCGACGTGTGTAGATGCTCGATCCGAATTTTCAAAAATCAGATGATCCGAGCCGTTAAAAATGAAAGTTTGGATCTAGCACCTACACACGTCGGATGCCGTTGATTCTCGCGTTAGCCCATTCGATTTTTTTTTAGAATTTTTGGATGATTCGGATTGACTGTCCGGTAGCCGGAGTGGGCCCGACAACGTGCGGTGGGTGGTGTGGTGGGGCTTGGTTCGGTGGGTCTATCATTTCCGTTTTTAAATCCCCTTCTGTATATAACGTAGATTGATTGATTTATTAAGGAAAATATACATTATGAAGATCTATCGTCTCTTTTCAGCCGGTTAGGTTTTCTTTCCTCATCGGCGCCAATTAGGTTGTGCTATCTCAAATCGAGCAAGCGACGGCTACAGAGAGCCAAGGCGCGCGCACAGAGAGAGAGAGAGAGAGAGAGAGAGAGGAGTTTGCTATTACAACGCACAGAGATCAATTAATTCCGATGGCGATGATGGCGGGAGGGTCGGTGGTGGTTCCGGCGAACAGGGGGCGGGGCGGCGCAAGGGGAGGGGTGGTGGACGAGGACGATAAGCTCGTCTTCGAGACGAGCAAAGGCGTGGAGCCCATCATGAGCTTCGACGATATGGGGATCAAGGACGACCTCCTCCGCGGGATCTACAACTACGGCTACGAGAAGCCCTCCGCCATCCAGCAGCGGGCCGTCGTCCCCATCATCAGGGGCCGCGACGTCATTGCCCAGGCCCAGTCCGGCACTGGCAAGACCTCCATGATCGCCCTCACCGTCTGCCAGGTCGTCGACACCCAGTCCAGAGAGTACGCTTGTGAAACCCTAGTTTCCTGCCAACTATGTCGTTTTGATGTTTCAGCGTTTTATGTTGTTTTCTCTTGTTACTTGCTATATTTTCGTTTTAGGGCTTCTTACAAGCCCTAATTTCCTTGCCCTCGTTCTTTTACTGGGTCGTGTATGCGTTTAGGGTTTTAGCGTTTTGTGTTGTTTCTGGAGACATTGGGCCGTTTTGTTTTCGTATTTGATACTGGAATCCTGTATTTTAGGGCTTGGTGTATGTTGTTTGTAAATTGTAACAGAACCCTAGTTTCGATTTATGTCTTGTTTTCTCTTGCTAGACTGTCGACACCCAGTCTAGAGAGTATGCTTCGCTTCTTACTAAACCCCTAATTTCCTTAAAACTATGGCGTTTTTTTATTTTGAGCGTTTTATGTTATTTCTGGAGGAATAGGGTTTGTCTTGTTTTCGTATTTAGTTCAGGAAATCTTGTATTTTACAGCTTGGTATATGTTGCTTGTGGTAGAACCCTAATTTCGATGGATTTATTGTTTTCTTTCTTTACTAGATTGTGTCTTATGTGCGTAGCGTTTGGTAGCAATATTCATAATTCCTCCATGATTGCCCTCGCCGTTTGCCAGTCCGTACCTTAATTTCTTGCCCCTCTTTTATTTTGGGGGTTGGGGGTCATGTTTTAAGTTATTACTCTGAAGTTACATTAGTATGGGTGGTTAGGGCTTTTGCATTTTATGTTTTTTTTGGACGTGTGGGGTTTGTCTTGTTTTCGTTATTTATTCTGGAAATCCTGTATTTTAGGGCTTGGTGTGTGTTGTTTGTAAGAGGACCGTAATTCCGATGATGTCTTTTTTCTTTCTGTTGTTCCTATATTATAGCTTACGTTCTTAGAGAGTACTGTAGGCTTCTTGCCCTAATTTCCTTAACTATGTCGTTTCAGGGTTTCTGTGTTTTATGTTGTTTTCTTTATATTATAGCTTGTGCTTAGTGTTTGGTAGCATTTTTTAATCATATTGACACATCTAGCTTTTTTGGGTCACTATTAGGGAAATACCCATGCCATGTGCTAGTATTGCCCCAAATACTCATCTCAATTGTTGACAAGAACTCATCTTATATGGACTCGTGTATGGGGGTTGGGTGCATCATGCATGTATGTGTCAAAGTGTGATTCATCTAATTCCCATCTATGTAACACGGACACGGACATGTGACATGGCAATTCTAAAAAATGGGGATACGGACATGGCGGAGGACACGCCGCTTGTATAAATAAATATAAAATAAAAAAGTTTTTATGGACCATTGTATATGAAAAATTTCACAAATTGTATAATTTTTTTTTCAAAGGCATAATTACATTTTAACCCAAATGTTTTGAATAATTTCATATTAACCCCTAAAAATTGAAAAAAAAAAATGCGTTTTGACCCTTAGCTGTGTCCCCAGCATGTCTCCTATCAAAAAATAATAAAAATTATTGGACACACCACGTGGCGTGTCCAATACGTGTCCCTGCGTGTCCCAGTGTCCAATACGTGGATACGGCGCCCTTTTGGAGTGTCGGTGCTTCATAGATTCCCATCTTAGAAATAGAGGGACATGAAAGATGGACATATAAAGTATAAAGTTGGGCAACTTTATGCGGGGAACTGGGTTGAATAACTGGAGGATGGTGATTGGTTGGGCAACTTTATGCGGAAAAGATGGGTGTAATGCTTTACGGATGAAAAAGAGATGTGGAAAAGAAAAAAGCAGTGTGGAATTGACTGGAATAGTCGATTATTATATTCAAACAATTTCTGCTTTCTACTATAGTCAAAGGTTCAGTTAACTTCTTCTTTAGCTTTTTAATATCTTGCAGCTTGATAAATTTCATTTCAATCTCACAGGGTCCAAGCATTGATATTGTCACCGACACGGGAACTGGCTACTCAAACAGAAAAGACGATATTAGCCCTTGGGAATTTCATTAATATACAGGCCCATGCATGCGTTGGAGGCAAAAGTGTAGGCGAGGATATCAGAAGACTAGAAAGTGGAGTTCATGTGGTGTCTGGAACTCCTGGGAGAGTTTGTGACATGATCAAGCGGAGAACATTGCGGACTAGAGCTATCAAAATGTTGGTTCTTGTGAGTATAACTTCCTGTTTTTGTGTTTTTTCCTGTTTTAGTTATTTCTGCTGTTTTTTTCTGTGTCCGGTTCTTTTTGTAGAGCTTACTGTTAAATGTTGAGGATATTCATTTGGGGAACTCATTTCTATGTAATTGACATTGCAACAGGACGAGTCTGATGAGATGCTAAGCCGAGGTTTTAAGGATCAAATTTATGATGTATACAGATACCTTCCACCAGAGCTTCAGGTAACTCTCTCTCTCTCTCTCTCTCTCTCTCTCTCTCTCTCTCTCTCTCTCTCTGTAGATAGATAGATAGATATTTTGCTGCATTGCATTCGGGTGTATGTAAGCCGAAGCAGCCCATTAACGGCATTCTCATGCTTTTTATGTGTTGATCATGCACCCCTGATGAACCAACCACCAGCCAATCATGCTATCCTTACCTTCCCCTTCGATTCCTGCTGCAGTATAAATCTCTGTCATGGAATGCCAGAGTGAACCGGGAAAAGAAGTATCCAAGATATACTTTTCCACTTTTGATCTGCCGCGCATGAAGGAAATTCCTTGTAATGCCCAAAAGATGGGGAATTTAGGGGTGACTTGGTTTAGTAATGAAAATCTGTCATGGTTCATGTGTTCCTGATGCTGGTTTATGACAATTTTGTTTGTAGTTACTTATCTAAACATGCACCTAGCTTGTGCTGAGACATAATTTGGGTTTGCATTACTGGTAGTTCACTGCTCAAACATGCCGATGTGTGCAGATCCTGCAGGGAGTGGCTTGTGATGGCATGGCTTAATATTTAGAATGTATAATATTTGATCTTTATTGCAGGTGGTTTTGATATCTGCTACCCTTCCTAATGAAATTTTGGAGATGACCAGCAAATTTATGACTGATCCTGTTAGGATTCTTGTTAAACGTGATGAGTTGACTCTTGAGGTAACTTATCTTTTGCTCTTTATGTTCCTTTTGAGTTTTGAGAATCTAAAATTCAAATTTCATTCTGCTTTTTACCTATATTTTCCAAATATTACAGGGTATCAAGCAGTTCTTCGTTGCAGTAGAAAGGGAGGAGTGGAAGTTTGATACTTTGTGTGATCTTTATGATACCCTTACTATCACCCAGGCTGTTATTTTCTGCAACACAAAGCGGAAGGTATCGTTTTCAGTGGTTTTGTTCATGATATTGAGTGTTGATGTACTTAATTTCTCACTGCGATGCAAATAACGGGATATTAAAGTACACAAAATGTAATTGGGATCTAAATGTTCATTCATTTTTGTATTGAATTCTGGTATTTCCAGGTATGCAGCAGGAACAGCTCCTGGCATCATCTATTCGGCTTAACAAATTAACAATATATTTCTTTTCTGTGTAGTTCAAGAAAATTATGTTGAAGCCTCTCCATATCCACTTAAGTACCTGTACGCACCCTACATATACCCAAATCATAATCGACTATAACAGTGTTTGGAAAAAATTGGTCACATAATCCATGTACCTTATACCCCGTACAATCAGTCAAGCCCGGGCCATACCAGCATCAAATATGTATTCAGAGGCGTCATTTTTGACATAACCATGCTTCATATATCTCCAGATGCAGTTTTATAGTTGAAATTGTTTGATGGTTGCATTGGCGAATTAAGATTACGGAATCTGGTGTTTTCAACTGTTGGCCATACACTTCTGATTTGTTGCTACCAATTTTAATCTATTCAGTGTAGTTGATTGGATTTGTTTTAGATAATCAGCCAGCTATCTATTAAGTTTGTATCCTCTGGATGATTTTGGCCTATTTCATAGTAAGAATCCAAATTTTGAAATTCAAGTAATTGGACCTGTCCTGAAGTTGGCAAAAATGTGTTCCTGCCAGTTCCTACATTTGAAAACAGGACGGGGTTTATTTAACTTTGAAGACTAGAATAACGCCCTGTGTTTTTTACAATCAACCTCTGTTTAATGAAGGTAAAGAGTACATTCCTTGTCTTAGTAGTCACCTCCCTTGTAGTTTCAACTTACATGCCCATCATTCTGCTGTTTCAATCCATCCAGTTGATCAAGGGACAAATTGGCTACTGAAACTTTCAGAGTATTTGGTTGGTTTCTTATTAGCTATTGAACTTGTAAAGATTGCTCTTGGGATGTAGAATATTATCTACGCCAGTATATTGTAAAGGAAAGGGTTTGGGGGCTATCTTTGATTGTCAAGGACAATGCATTGGGAAGGAAATATTTTCTTTCCGTTTGTAGTGCTTGAGTTGTACTTGGCCAGTTTTCTGTGATTAATAGAACAATCTAATTTTAATAAGTTCTGTCATTTGGATTTAATTGCCTTGTTTTATGTACAGGTTGATTGGCTAACTGAGAAGATGCGTAGCAACAACTTTACTGTCTCTTCTATGCATGGAGATATGCCCCAGAAGGAGAGAGATGCAATAATGCAAGAGTTCCGGGCTGGTGACACCCGCGTTCTGATCACTACTGATGTTTGGGCTCGAGGGCTGGATGTTCAACAGGCAAATACTCTCTTTCATTTAGTTGTTCATACACTTTGTCCTTTGTAGTATTCTGTGAAGTTTCTTTTCAGTTGCGGTTTTCCAAGGGACCAGTTAACAGTTATGTCGACAATTGTGAACTGGTGATGCTATTTATGTACTCAGCTAATCTATATCTGTTTAGCATAATTACTGGCCCGTTGAAAACACAAATTGGTGGCTGAAGAACGTAATGAGCAGCATACCTAGGCCCATCGATTTGGTTCAACAGGCCAAGAAGTTACTGAGTAGAGGGCTGTGAGTTATACGGCTATGTATGTATTAGAGGCAGGCTAGGGACCTAACTCAAGTAAACACAATGAAAGAGTTGTATGTTCTCTCAATCACGAAATTGAAGCTTTGGTACATCTCTCAAATACTGTATATTGGTTGAATTTTTGACATGTCAGCTGGGTTCTAGATGTTGTCCTGGATGTAGCTGGTATTTTGGCCCTGTTTAGATACTCGCCATAGAAATCATGTGTAATGGACCATTCATGATGGACGACAAGAAAATAAGTAAGCAACGGCTTTCTTAATGAAGTGGTCCAGTTCATCAAGAAATAGCTGGTTCAGGTTGTATATACTTGTGGAAACCGAACTGGACTGTGTTTAGCCTCCAAATTTGACCTTATATAAGACGAGAAAATAATGAAAAGCACAGAACCAGATATTAAGATGGATTTGTGTTTGGCCCTTCGAGTGGGTTATGTTGGGAGATGCTCAAGATCTCTGTTAGATGGACTTTTGAAGTCTATTAGGTACCCATGTCGAACACTGTATGGGATGTTTAATTGTACGTTAACCTGTACCCAAGTCTATTTTGAATAAAATGTGTTAAATTATCATTTTTAGTTACAAAACTATGAATTATTGAGTACAATATGGGTTGCAAACGATTTTAGAGAATTGAATGGTTCGTCTCCAGTTTTTTTTTGTGATGGCCATATTTGCTTATCCATTTCCTGCCGTACTTGGGTCCCATGTCCATGTCTGTGCTTAGCACTTAGGTGTAGTACTGTCAATGTATGTTCCTGTGTGTTTTTTTTTTCTCCTTCCAACTTCTCTGCCTCTCCTTCCACTATGTTCGGTTATGGTATCCAAGCAATCAAGATTTTTGTCGAATAGGAAATGACAGAACAGTATATGTCATGTTTATTGAGTTATTTTGGTATGCAGAGCATCTAAGCTCGCAAAATAATTCTGACACTTGTATTTGCTTTGCTGCCTTCATTGTTCTCTCTTTAGGTTTCTCTGGTGATTAATTATGACCTTCCAAACAATCGAGAGCTTTATATCCATCGCATTGGTCGGTCTGGTCGTTTTGGACGCAAGGTATGTCTTTTTGATATTGAACTTTGTATAGGGCAATAATCTCATATTAGTTTTCCTATTTGTGTTTTGTCTCCACTAAGTTGAATGCAATTTCTAATATCCCGAGAAGCCAAATCTTGTTTTAGAATATTGCAAAGAAACCGTACAGTGCCTGATTAATGCTTGATCTTGCATTTGATGTTTGTGATTGTTGACCTTCTTGAGACTTGCTCTATACATAGGATTCTTATTCTTATGTTTGTAGTCTTCATGTTTATGTTGTTTGTGATTCAACGGATATGACTTTGATTGATGTGTAGCCCGTACTTGTATTCCTTGTTGAGAGTCAAATTAGCAGCTGCAGTGGTGATTAATCAATTAACTCAGTCAGGGCTGGGCATGTTCGGTAAGCGGTTCCATTTGTTCGGAAACAAGGGGTCAGAGCTGCTGTTTGTGTTCGTTTTAATCACCCTAGAGGCTAGATCTAGAGGACGTTAATTTTTCTGGTTCATAGTTAAGAATTAAACTTGTATCTACTTTTGTGTAGATGTGTAATACATACTCAGGGAGGTGTTACTGGATTCTTCTACTCGTTATTGAAGCACGTGTGCAGCTTTCTTTTGTAGGTCATTTTAGACTTAGATTTGAGATGGGTTTTGTTCTTTGAACCAATTTCCAGTTCATTTAGCTGAAGAGCATTTTGTGGGTCGGCAGTTGGGTGGTCGGCGGCTATCAATCTGCTTAGGGTTAGGGTTTTGTTTGGGTGTTGGGCTGGGCTGGGCTTGGCTCGTTTTCGGGCTGGGCTTGGTTCATTCTTGAGCTGTATGTTGTTGTAGATCTGGGCTTGAGGCCCAATGGGTATTTTCTTGGGTTGGTTTCTTGCTAACCTAGGGTTTGGGTCTCAGGTGGGCAGAAGATAGTTCTTAGCTTTGCTTAAGATTTGATGCCATCATTCGTTGTCCTTTTAACCTTTGTAACAATTTCAAGGATTAAAAAAAATGTTACATCTTCTGATTTTGAGTTGGCTAAGTTGGTAATTTGTTGACTGGGAATTGTATTGTGTGAAGTATTTGAATGAATAAGGAGGTCAGGATAGTATGCCTGTATGTCTAATTTATGGCGGGCTCAAAGAACTGGGAATGTTCGGAGCCAATGGACTGTAATTGTAATTTGGAAAACAACGATACAACAATCTTTTGTGTTTTTCTTTTAGTTCATTTTTGTCGGTAGATTGCTCAAATTCACCGAAGATTTGTATTGCTACCGGCATCACCTAATTGTCATTTTGCTTCTTATGTTGGGGATCATCGTCAATCGGAAACCTCGAATATAAAACATTCCTGCATGCATTCAAGTGTTTCTTGTAGTTGCTGTTTTGCGGATTAACTAGCAACAATTATACGTGTTACTCTTCTTAGCTGTAATGAAAATGGGCTTGTTTACGGTTTGCAGGGTGTTGCAATAAACTTTGTCAAAAACGATGATATCAAGATTCTTAGAGACATTGAGCAGTACTACAGTACCCAGATTGATGAAATGCCAATGAACGTAGCTGATCTGATATAGTCCCTCTCATTTGCCTGGGGAACACAGAAGGTTTAATGTTAAATTCAGGCAAAACAAGATTGCGTGCAGCACCCTTGCCGCAGGTGTGCATGCTGGCTGTTTTCTCGGTGGTGATTTCTTAAATTGCGTTGAGTTTTCCAGGTTTTTATAACAAAAATACCTGTTTGAGACTATGCATTGATATGACATTGTGTATTTAACGGATATTCTTAAAACTGCTGGGGAGGAATGCTGTGGTGTAATATATTGTGAAATATTGTTTTGGCATGGATTTTGTTGTGTGTAATACATTGTGCCCTTCTCTGCTTTGCTTTGGTTAGTTTGGAAGAAATTTCCTCGTTAATTCAATTGCGGTGCTGATTACCTTCAACTACCTTGAAAGGTTGTAGAAAGTGTTTGCTTTCCAAACCTGCCCTCAACAATCACCAGAATGTGAATCCCTCTGCCTATCGTACAATAGTGAAAGTTCTAGTTAACTGTTAAATCAACATTTTGAAGGTCTTGTTTTTGTGCAAAAGCGGTGTATATTCGTAAGGAAAATCCCTGAAATGTAGCAGCTAGGTTGTAGTTTATTCGTGAATGTAAAATTTTCTTGAATCCAGCTATACAGGCTGACGGGGTGGTCCGGGTGGACCTAAAGTGTTTACAAACTCCTTGTGAAGCTCATTTTGGGTAATGAATTTCACACGAATGACCCGAGACATTCATTATGTTCAGAATAATTTTTGAAATATATATATTGTAAAATTGAGTTTATTCGTTAATTGTTAAAATGCTTGATCAATTCGTTCAATCATTGGTTAGAATTTTTAGGGCACATTAAAAAATCATTCCGATAAACGGATTATTTGTATGGCGCATCCAAAAAGGACCCCACACAGGCAGTGGCGACGCCAGTGTATGAGCTGTGGGGTCGCTTGACCCATGGCAGAAAAATTCTCTCCTACTATGGTGCTTTAATTTTTTGATGGACTAATAATGGTTGACACCATAAAAAATGGGTAACCTATGACACGTTAGCACCAAATGATTTTTCCCAACACATTAGTCTCTCTCCCTGACTCCTCTCTCTCAATAAAGCACCACGTAAACTTCTTACATGTTTGATTTGGGTTCAAGTTGGACTATTTTATGGGATCAGTTTCATTTAATTAAAATATAACAATCTATGGTTTTTAATTTTGACAAATAACTATCCCGAAACAGTATTTTACTTTGTAAGTTGACATAATATATAAACCTTCATAGTTCCTTTAAAAAAAAAAACCTTCATAGTATTGCTAGGATCTTAATTTAGGATCCATTTAATTAAAACCTATGGTTCTTAGTTTTATCCTGGCAAGATTTCAAAAATCAACGATATGTTTTGCTACACAAGTATACACGATATTTGGAACTTTATTTTCCTAAAAAAAGATGCTAAATTGTTAATTAGTAGGAGTATATATTATTATATTTGTATATGACCCCATATCTAATCATTTTTAGAGTCGCCACTGCACACTAGGAGTCTCTGTACAAACGATACCCACCCCGGCAGTACTCATAGTATTTTTGCATTTTCCAAGACTTAGACAACCAATTTCTTCATCATGCAGCACCATTATTATCTTGAGTGTACTCCAAAATCGTACTGATAAATTGAAGACTGAAAGTGAATATATTATGACTGTTTGATGTGGGTTGTGAATCTAATTAAATCTTAACAATTGACTAGTTTTTGTCTTTTATTTCAACCATATATATTTATATATATTTTTGCTTTACTGGGAGGATTAACAGAAGCAATGAGAAAAGCTTCTCTCAAATGGAGTTCTCGGATACTCCCCCTCTGGAAGAAAAGGGAAAATTTCAAAATACCCCCCAATCTTTACACCAAAATTCAATTAGACTCCCAACCTTTTAAAACCTTCAATTTTACTTCTAACTTTATCTTCCTTTAATCAAAACGCCCCCTTCCATCCAAATGACTAACGGACTCCGTTAAAAGCTCCGTCAAATAGTGTCCCAATCGAATTTCGATAATCCAAGCCGCTCAATGTGATTAGAACGTGATTTTAAGGATAACTGCGAATGAGCAAAAAAAATAACCGGGAAGGGTTTCATCTCAGCAGTTTTTTATTGAATAAAAATTGCTTACATCAAGCCTTTCCTGGTCTTTTTGTTTTGCTAATTTCTCGCAAATACCCTTAAAATCATGTTTTAATCACATTGAGCAGCTTGGATCATCGAAATTTGATCAGAAAATGGGAGTTGTAGACCGAAGCAAAATCCAGACGTCCAGACTTGAACAAAATCTGGATCAATCTGCACCTGCCCTTTCTCAATCGAATTTCGATGATCCGAGCCGTTCACTATGATTCAAACGTGATTTTTAAGGATACCCGCGAGAAATCAACAAAAAAATGATCGGGAATGGCTTCATCTAAACAGTTTTTTATTGAACTATTTAATAAAAAACTGTTTAGATGAATCTCTTTCCGGTCTTCTTTTTTTTGCTGATTTCTCACGGGTACTCTCAAAATCACGTTTTGAACACATTGAATAGCCCAGATTATCGAAATTCGATCGGAATGCTATTTAACGGAGTTTTTAACGGAATCCGTTGGTCATTCGGACGGAAGGGGGCGTTTTGATTAACAGAAGATAACGTTGGGAGTAAAATTGAAGTTGTAAAAAGGTTGAGAGTCTAATTGAATTTTGGTGTAAAAGTTGGGGGGTATTTTGAAATTTTCCCGGAAGAAAATGGGAACTCTTGATTTTATTCCCCCTGAAAAAAACATTCTTTTTCTTATTTTTGCGTCCAGTAGTTTGGTGCGGCAATTGACGCGTGAGAACTCCATGAACTAGAAATCAATGTTTAGGGTGTATTCTACTAACTAAAATAAGTACTCTCTTCGTCCCTAAATAAATGTCCAACCCACAAACCTAGGCCTTTAAATAGATGTATTCTTTTTTTCAAAAATTACGGAAAAAAATACCTTCGGTGCTGCAGTATTTTTTTCTACTTTTTTGAAGACCAAAATAATGTATATTTTTAAAAAACCTAAGTTTGCAGGCCGGACATTTGCTTAGAAATGGAAGAGTACTTACTTTTCAAATAAATACTTATTTTTTGAATTAAGGTGATGATTATAAGAGAATGACATGTCTCGCAAAATAAAAAATAAATAATTAAAAAATAAAAATCTTAACAAAACAGCTTAAAATTAAAGGTTTGCTCAGATGCGAGCACTTGGACGTTGAGTGAGGTGGGCATGTTACTGGGTGGAGTCTAGAGGATTATTGACAATGGAGAAATGATTCACTTGGACCGGACTGGACTTGACGGTCCAAATCTAGACCTCATTGGTACAATTAAAGGTTTGAATTTGCTCAGATACTGTTACCACATTGCCACAATAAACAGCCAACAGGAATTGGAATAGTTGGAGATAAAAATTGAAAACTTCTCAGAAACGTGTGAATATATGGCATTGCAACTATGCATACCTGCCACTTAATAACAACTCAAGACTGAATGAGCGAAAAAAATCAGCCACGTTGGCACCATAGCTTTTTGGATGAGCGCAATTTTATTCATCCTCCTTAAAAGAGGGTGAAAGTTACCCTCCCTCTTATTGATAAGCATGACATCACTTTGTAGTAGAATCTCATTTCAACCTATATGAAGGAGGGTAGGAGGGTAAACAAAATTAAATTCTGTCTGGACAAACAAACAAACAGCCACAATCATTTTTCGGGCATGAAAATATCCTGGAATAAGGATATTTCAGCTGTTCTCTTCCACAAATTGAGAGGGAAAGTCAAACCAAATAAAACCCATAATAAACAGACAAAAGAAAACAAACCATATACGGCAAAAACCGAAAACGAAAAATGACATAAATACAATTCCTCCTAAACAATCAAATCAAATATACAAATAAATACTCTTTCTTTTTTACAAAACAGTGTTGATATGAAGTGCTTTAAGCAGTGAAGTTGCCATCTGTTTTACCAAAACTTGGCCGCCTGAGCGCTGTCCGTCTCTGCGCTCCTCAATCAAATTCTGCAGTTTCTGAGGTAGATCATTCTCCACAATCAGTTGCTTTGGACGTGGATGGTGTTCATACACAGCCTGAAATATTAAAAGTTAGAAGGAAATTTCATGAAGCAACATAAAATATTAAGACGTAAAAAGAGCATAATTTAACGTGTATAACTGCTTGGTAACCCAACATTATGCCACATGACATGACATATTAGATGCAACATACATGAAATACGAAAATTTTCAGTTCCCTACCTTTATTAGTTTGAGAAGATTGAGACGAGCAATAGCATCCTGGTGGTCAAGTCTCGAAATAAGCAACGGTGTCAAGCCATTGACAGCTAAAGTCGTATTTATCCGCGATGATTTCCTGTGGAGCAAAGATTTTAGTCATTTTAGTTCGGTAGATAGAGAATGACAAATTTCTAAAGAACACTAAAGATGATGAAATAATGTACTCCATTTGTGAGGTGAGGTTCTAAAATTTGAGCAGGTAATAAACTTTTCGAACACAAATGTCCTTAAAAAGCACATCTGAATCATCTGATACATCTTTCGAGTACACGGTTTGGTCAATTCCCTAACAGTTTGAAGATTTGGAGACAATTGGTCCCCTAACAGCATCAACGAAGATATAAAGATTAACTTCTTGATTAGAATGGCCATCTTGCAGACAAATCTGTGATGAGGAGTTACCAAAGTATCTATGGAATAAGATAAATAACCATGGACCAAGGGCAGAGCCAAAGTTCACATCTAGAGTTTTCCTCATAAAATAATCATCAGAAGTTGTCAAATTCATGTGCTAATCGTAAAGTAAGTATCCCCTGGTAAAATGTTATTTCAATGAACAACTGACCCCAGCAACATTTTTAACGATACATGATAGCTTCATTTGTGACACGATTAAAAATGGTTTTCTCAATTTTAACACCAAACTATCATGCATCTCATTGAGCACCCATTCAGTTGAGGAGCATCAAAATTGTGAAGAGGATAGCGCAGCCGAAGAGAGAAAGAAATGAAACCTAAGAAATTAAAAGGCTGCTGAGGTGTGTTTACTAGGGCTGTTATCATCAAACCAAGTTAGGGGTGGGGCAAAAGCTGAAACATAGTGGGCACAAGAGCGATTCTTTTTTGAAAAACATTCCTTCTGCCCTTGTATGAAACTGACCTTTTTAATCCAGAACTAATTTTGCTCACATGAGCATAGGCCAGATGTGTCCTTGTTTATACAAACTCCTTATTCATCAAGAATCTTCGGAGAAACGAGCAATTATCATACAAGGATGCATCACATCAGACGAAAGAAAATAAAAAAATTTGCAGATTGAAAATTACTTACGTAATAATCTTCAAGAAGGGGTCCAATATGTGTACAAAATGTTGTTCAGGACAGCACTGGAAGAAATTGACCAATTTTTGAACTGCATCCTTTCTCAGTAAAGCTTGTTCTACTTTTCGGTTGTCATTATCATGTGCCAAGCAAACAGCAATAGA
The DNA here is from genome assembly GCA_019656835.1 of Rhododendron ovatum. NCBI lineage: Eukaryota > Viridiplantae > Streptophyta > Magnoliopsida > Ericales > Ericaceae > Rhododendron > Rhododendron ovatum. Next base: position 24,039,330 of record CM033799.1, read on the forward strand.
ATCCAATGCTGTCACAGACCAAATCTCGTCTTCAAGTAGGCTTAGGTACACATCCAGCCCACCATGAGCCCTCAATTGCTCCCTTGAATTGCGCGATGCATGGGCCATATCGCATAGTAGTGGCAGCGCATATTGCTTCAAGGGTGAATCTGACATGATGAAATGCATCAAGTGTGGAATAATTCCGTTCTCTGCTGCTTGTTCTTGTCTCCTCTTATTTATCTTGCATAGGTTGAATAGTGCATTGAGGACCTTCAGTAAACAAGAATTTAGTTAGGAAGCATTCATCAGTGAGTCAACCGTACAACTTGAAACCAGCCAAAATGCCAATACAAGGAAGAAGTATGAATCTACATTTGCACATGTTTTCTGGAGTACAATTTTTTCTCACATCAACAAAAGAAAGCAGGCAGGTGCTATAGGAATACAAACAATTAATAACAAGATTCTTATGATGTCTTGGTCTAGAATAGTAGGAAAATTTTGGCATCATCTTGGTTTAGTGACCTTAACAATTTTGTTCAGTAAATGAAAAGGTCTCGGTTAAGATCCATGTAAACGAGGACAATTTAGCATGGGCATGATTTAGATAAATTTCAACTTTCTGTCAATGCTTGTGCACACATAATGTAGAAGAACACGGGAGACTTAAATGATGTCAAAGTGCGAACTACTTTATAAGTTCCCCATTGAGTATGTCTTTCCAGTTCAATTCCTCAAAGCAAACAAAGGACAATACCTTATTAGGCATTCAAGCAATGGTTTGGCATGCCTAGACAAGGTTGTATCCAGCACCGGAATAGTTAAAAGGAGGAAATGTATCCTCTACATTGTATAACAATATCTGTATATCATACCAAAACTGTCCTGTAAGCACCTCAACCCACTGAAGCATTGATATTCTAAGTTTTGTTTTTCTGTTTCACATTCCACCAAGCAAATGAACTCTTATTATTTTCTGAATCATACGCAATAAAGATGTTTGCTTATGTCAGAGTTACCCAAAGGAAAAAAAAAACACTGGATTGTTTGTACCAATTAAACAACAACTTGAAAGATTTGAGATCACTGCCTGGAAAAACCTTTAGAGCTTCTTCCTTATAGTTCCAAAGATCAAGATTTTAAAATCCTTTTGTTACTTCATCACCTCCCAAACCCAGAGAAACTTTTTAATGTTACCCGGATGAAAACTAGATAAAGAGAAAGGAGGAGAAAAGGAAAAGGGAACAAAATACAACCAATGGCTTGTAGATCTTAATGAGAGTTAATTAATCAACAGTAAGCAACATCTTCCTCTAGGTAAATGACGCTTGAAGCATGACTATTTAAGATAATCTGGACCAAATATAAAGGCAGGAAGGTGCACCTCATGATGTATTTGAGATATAAGAGGCCCTTCTTTGAGATCAAGATTTGGGATCAAATATTTAATCGCATCTGCCCGCTGAAGATTCTCTAAGCAATGTGGGTCGGTCGACAGATGGTTAACACACTTCAACAACTATAAATACAAACAAAAGCCCAGATAAGAATGTTGTCAGAATTAACAAGGCAAATGTAAAATGCTACCAATGTAAGATTAGTAACAGAATTAGCAAGGCAAAATTCAAATGGTACCCGGTGTGGTTTCTCATTTACCTTTAGAAGAATAGGTGGTTCTATCCTGTTGAACATTTGAAAGAGACGACTAAGCAAGCTTTGGCTACACATGTAGGATTTCACTGCTGTGTCTGCTCTAGCAAACTCAAGTAGAAGGTCTGCCACCTTTTCTACATATTCCCTAGCAACATCAGCATTAAAAGTTGATACCATATGGGAAAGTAATCCAGATGATGTTGTACTCCCTGGTCTAGCATTTAGCACCCCAGAACCAGAAAGCACACCAGATGCCGTCTGAGATGCAAGTCCAGATGTAGAAGCAACTCCATCGTTAGACGCCACAGGTCCAACCTTTTTGTTTACAATTTTATGCGAAATTCTTGGCACAGAGTCAAGATTTGCACTGTCTCTTCCAAGTCCAGAGACCTCTGTGCAAGCATGCAAAAAAATGTATCTTTTAGCATAGAAAGGTTCCACGAGTCCCAATCAGAACAAATATATCTAGTTCAACTAGGGTCAGTACAGAATAAGGGATGCAGCGAGACAGAAATTATTAACAATACCAAGCCAAACTAACGACAGTTGTTCTCGGACAGCTGGTGGAAATCTCTCCAAGGTGGAGATTCAAGAGTTTTCTTGGCTTACTGCAGTCTGGTAATGACCGCTCCAGCTGTCAATGAACATTTGGTCTATGCTCTTGGTTTCTCTCTCTGGCAGACCATTCCAGCAGTCAACTCAGCTCAAGCTGTGGTTCAGCAATGGACATGATTCTGGATGCGTCTGACCAAATTTGGACAAGATATGTACTTCTTAAAATCTCTTTCATTTCGTAGTAGTTTCTGCAAAGTTTTAACTTTCATCCCTACAGAAGCTAATCGGGATTGATTTGACTTTGGGAAGGCTTGTTTTGGAATGTCTGTGTCTTGTGAAAAACTCTCCCTATAGGTTTGGCATTAGTAGCAGGATCCTTCTAAAATGGATGCGCTTCCAAGATGGGAGCTTGACGGGAGCTTGCTCCTTACTAAGAAGGGAGCTTATTGGGCCTTTAAGGCACTTATTCTCATACTTTTAAGGGAGTTATGCCATTGTCGAAATAAGAATATGAAAATCATATCAGTCAAGAAGTTTTGCAAATCACAAATATCTAACTTCCAATAATTACCCTTCAAGATCGGAAAAATTCTCAATAAGTATCATTTTCCTTCAATGGTCAAGTATTCAAAGATATTTAATGTACAAATTTATAAATAATCTATCTATGCTCCTTAAGCGCTCCCAACCTTAGGAGCTTTTAGGTGCCTCCGCTCCCCTGGCCCCGCCCCTGATTCATGCTACTAAGGTTTGGCAAACTCATGAGAGTTGGTCGGTACTGGCAGGTAGTTTCATAGTTTGTATTGGTAAGGACTCTTTTGGTTATGTAAGGGTTAAATTTTTTGCTTTTTAACCATTGAAGCACTTGTTTTCTTTGTTAGTCGAACCCTTCTTTCTTGTGGTTGTGTGTTGACTAAGACTTAGGGCGAACCACATTAATCTGGTCTCTATTGTGCATGGAATTGATTTGTTTATTTTTTCTCATTGTCTTTCAGTACAACGTGTTAGTTTTTTTTTTTCTTTTCCCATACGGGAATCCATTAAACAATCCTGGTAAGTAGAGCTTTTAAGAGGCTCTACGCACAACAAGACATAAGCTAATAATAAGAATCTAACATCAAACTGGGTTTGGTGCGGTCTACTTAGGGAGTACGAGCTAAAATAATTAAAATCTCTTTACCTGCAAACTCAGCCATCAAAAAATCTAGTCCATTTGCTTTCTTGTCATTAGATCCATGTAAAAGAGGCAGTATAGTTTCATGTCTCTCCAACCCAGAGAGGTGGCGAACATACTCAAGTTGACCCGAGAAATGTCGCGAAGGTGGTTCCTTTTCCAATAAGCTAAGAAGAGGTCGAACATTCTCCTGTTGACTGGCTATTGCTGTAGGAGATCCATTTGATGCACCTTCACTCAATTTTGGAGCCCTATCTGTGGATGTTCTATTGGCAGAATTAGTTACTCGCTGCTGTCTAACGTCAACGTCTCCTCGGGCAGGGTCATTCCTCCATCGGTCAAGATTTTCTCGCTCTTTAGAAGGATCCTTCATTGCTACATTAGCAACTTTGTCCAGAGATGTAGGATCTGGCAATTTTGAAGAAATTGAAGCTTCCACTGTAGCATTGCTTCCTTGAGGTCTATCAGTATCTGGGGGATAGAATCGGGAATCAGGTGAATGTGAAGCAGAAGAACGTGAAGGTTCTTGTGTTGCAATTGACAACGTATTATAATCTGTTACTCCATGCTTAATCTTGAGGAGATCAGGCAAATCGATACCATGAACTGGTGTTTCATTCTTTGGAAAACAAGAATTGCTAGGATCCAATGGACCAGAAAGTGGCCTTGGAGCCAACCCGTCTAGTGGAAACCCACTCCCGCCAGATAGTGAAGCCAGTCGAGTTGCCTCATTTAAACTGTAGAGAGTGTTGATAAGCCGCAGCAAAATCCCATTCTTGGCAGCTATACGACAAAAATCATTTCTTGGAGTAGAACCGTGAAGCTTAAAAACCTGCCACATGCCATCGATAGCAAGATGAACCATTTCCCTGGACAAAAGATAGTGAGTCAGTACGTACTGTAAATGGGAGCTCAAGTACAAGAGAATTAGATAAGAGAAGTGTGCAAAGCACTCAGGAATCTGAATGCTAACAGGGACTCACAAAGATGAAAGCAGATGAACAAACAGGAACAGAAGCAACAGATGTACAGTTACAACAGTTTAATTCACTTTCAGATAGTGATAAAACTTGGAAGTATTCCGATTAGCTTCTCTTGCATTCTTCACCTTTTGTTCAAATGTTTAATTTGATAGTGGTTACATTCATAAATGGTGCTGTAGATTGAAAATCTGCACCAAAACCCACAAATGTTCCGTTCCTAAGTTACGTGTCCATTGCCGATTTAGTTGATAACACAAACTGCCTTGTTTGGAAGTGATGGTCTGTAGAATGGAGTCCTAAGTCATATTTTCACTCCTAGAACCACCTTAACCTTGTGACAACAAATTTATAGCCTGTACATAAAAACACAAATTTTCACTTGTAGCAACAGAGCTCCAAACCTGTACTTCGCATAATCAGCCTCTAGAAAGCCCACCAAAATAGGTATTCCTCGGCAAGCAATAAACATTTGCAATGTCAAAGAGCTGCAAGATACCCTCCAGAGTCAACCCATAATCTTGAAATTGCATGTTGCATATTTATAGAAAGACAAAACATGGAGAAACAAAATTTGTACCTGGATTGACAAAGCTGCTGCAAGAAACAAGCTGCTTCCATTCGAACTTCTCGAGGACGATCAGGTACAGCAAAACTCATGACAACAGGAATCTGAGACGTAACTTAGCATGAATAAAACTGCAAAACCATATGCCACCCGCAAGACGATAAACTACATGCAAATCAATACTAGCCCCTTTGTCCCATACACGTCTTGTTTGGGAATTCCAACTTTTTAAAGGGTCCAATTAACGTGCGCGACTCAAATTCAATTGCATTATTTCCTAATACGCACTCCACTTTACAAACCTTTTGTTTTGAATTTTCAACATGGAAAATATTTTGGATGTCCTGAAATAGAGAAGAGGACTAAAAATAAGGGATGGAAATGTACATAAAAGAGATCAAACTACGAAGTTAGGTACCCAATATTAGGACCCTCACACTGCCCTTATATAGCTAAGAAACACAACAATACATGTACTTCCTGAACTAGCACTTTTTTTTTTTTTTTTTGGGAAGGTTAAAGGGATTTGGAAAACTCTATACGTAATGTAGTAGTTATAAGAAGCATTGATATGGACAACACCAATACGGCACGAAATGGGCGTGCCAACTAAACAATTTTTAAAGGAATACAAACACAAACATTGTAGGGACATGTCAATGAATAAATATCTATATTGATCTCATTGCTCTTTATGGTAAAATGGGCCTGTATGACCTCATATGGGCAAAGTACATATCTTTTACTTTTGCAGTTCTTAGAGGTGACCAAGGTTCTTAGTTCCATCTCAATGGTGCACTTTTATCTAATAAACCTTCTTGTAGCATGCATGCAACCAAAATATGGTGTTACAGTTACTGCAATACTCATATAATCACAGTTCAATATTAGAAATAAAAACCTGAGCATACAGTACTTACGAGACCAACAAGGCAGGCATTTTCCTGAAAACCAGAGTTATCTTTGATTATCTGATTTAGAACTTGAAGCACTGAACATGTAACCTGCAATTTTAAAAAATTTATCCTTAAGGTGGTAAAGAAAAAAGAGTCAAACTGTCAAGGTAAGAATAATGTCAAAGAAATAAGACAATCCAGAAAGCTTGTAATCTGACATACGCGAGTTCGTGGAACCTCAAGTAATTCCATTAAGGGGAGCAAACCATACTGTGAGACAAAAACAATTTTCTGCTCTGGACGTTGATGAAAGAAACCTATCAATTTCTGACAGGCAGATACAATCACGTCTTCTGATTCATCTGGTCTCAATGACGCAACCAATTTGCTGAACTCAACAGCCTATCACACAGATGAACCACGGTCAAAAGTAAGAAGAAAATTTCTCCTAAATAGCTAGTGGAATAGTCATTAAATTTGCTTTAAGCTTACAACAGCATTACCCTGATGGAAAAAGATGTTAAAAGATATGGTGTAATACATTTACAAACCAAGAGATACCATTAGAACATGGGCAGTGGCAGTGGCACTGCAGATAATAAATATATTAATAGCTGAAAAAGTGGATAGAATCAGAACAAAAGCACTTATGATCCCAGGTCATCTGTTTAAAATGATGCTTCTGCAATTTCAAGAATTTGCAATCTAAATGATAAGTAAACAGGGTACATCAATCAAGCTTTGCCAGTAGTTTATTGAGGCAAAGAGGCAGGATATGACTACAAGGAACCCATGGGGTGGGTTCTTGGGAAAGCATTAGCGGGGACATGGATGATTTCCTGCCTTTCACTATCTACAGGACGATGAATGGGGCGAAGACTCTTCCATTTGAGATTAGTTTTTTCTTTCCAAACACTCCCAAGAAGGCTCTTTGGCGGTCGAAGACCCAAGACCCCACAAGGTGGGTTTCTTTGGTAGGACAACAATCAGGGGAACTTTCTGGGGAGTAAACACTTAATGGCAAGGTTTTAAATATCAGTTGTTACGTACTGGGTTTTGAGCCTTCCATTGCAACCTGATAGACCGGTGAGAAAGAAAATCACATGCCTATCGGCTGGTTCCCGTTACGTATCGGCGCATTTCTGATGCATGGACCACTTAACTCCCGTTACTCTCAGCCATTACGGGTGCCAAAAATGATTTTTACTAGTACACAGCCACTGCAGCCGATTCCCGTTACCTATCGTTCAATATTCCCAATACCGTTACACAGCAACTGTTACCATTGTTTGTCTTGATCCTGTTATTTAAAACCTCACTTAATGGATTGGTTTTGCAAGCGCAAGAGGGAGCAAGGAGCCTAAACAATCAACTTTTGCATTGCGTAGTTACTAGGGAGGTGTGGAGTATGATGTCTTCATCTTCCTCCCTTTGGTGCAATAACAAGCACTAATTGGGGGCAACCATGTCAATTTGCTCAATTAGTGCTTCTAATCTTTAGGCTCATTGCTCTTTGGACAATATCAATATATTTTAGATTCATCCTCCACTAGAATCAAGTTTGTTCCCTTTGTGATTATGAGAAGGTTCACTAGGCTATTCCCATTGGTTCAATCAGTCTGGGTCATGTCATGTGTACAGCTTTCTGGAAATATACTAAGAGGAAATATGGAGGCATGTGCTTTTAATCAAATTTTCTTTATTTTGATAGGTATTTTAACCAAATTAGAAACTTTCAGAATTTTCTTAACTCAAGGGAGACCACCTAGCCTATAACAGGGCAAACATGAGATACATTTTCTACTTTGAAGGTGCTTAAAAATCACCTGAGTCCCACCAAACCTCCATCAGTGCAAACATCAACAACAAGCAATTGGTACAACTTTTGGCAGAGATATTAACTCTTATGGCAATAATGAACAAGAAGATATCCACAATCGTAACAGATGGTGAGTATATTTTCAATACATTCTAATTGATATACTACATTATGATCACATGAATAAAATTTCTCAGGCAGGAAATGAGGACATCAAGTTACCAAAAAATAATAAACTTAACTAATTTAGATTCTGTATAAGACCACCCATAAAATTTGGATGAGATATAGTGTCAAAGTTCAAAGCGAACTGATTGAAGATTTCATTCTTCTCCCACACTCAAAATGGAAAGGAAAAAATAACATTTGTTGACCATACCCAAAAAATGACAAACCAGAAATACACAAGACAGGAAATGCTCAAGCCCAATTTATTACTACGAGAAGAACACTGGTTACCTGTATAGGAAAAAGGTTCTCTGCAGGCAATTTATCATCAAAACCCTGACAAATGAAACATTCAACGAGCCAATGAGTCAGGAATAAATAGCAAACCCACACCAATATTCAACAAATACATTATACATACCAAACCGTCCATGTCAATTACATCCTCCTTCCGAAAAAATTTCATTAGGCTTAAAAGGTCTCCGCCACTGGTCTTCCCTGTATCACTCTCCAATTGCTTTTGAGCAATTGCAGCCCTTAACTTGGTTGCCAGGTCATTTTTACCAGCATCTGTCACATATGACATTTCCTGATACACATGTGACGAGGATGCGGATGTTGAAGCTTCAGCCGCCCTGTCCTCCACACTCCTTTCCAACGGATGGAACAAATCATCCAAAGAAGCATCTCCAGGGGTGTCACTAAATCTACTAAGCTCATTTCCCCCAGAAGTGACTAATGTCTTCGCAGCCTTCAAAAGCAACCATTCCACATTTCATGAGCTTTACTATAGAGCAAATTCAACAACCTAATTATCCAAGTATACCTCCAAGATTAGGCATAAGCTAATATAGAAACTTAAACATGTCTCGAACATATCCATTAAGTGTTTAAAGTTCACAACAAATGTCCCAGAGTAGTAGAATAACCTTAACTTCAATAACTCAAAAACTTAACTCAAACAAATTACACCCTCCTTGTTCTAAAAACCACCCGTACATCCTAAGGAGTGCATCTGTTTCCTGCTTGTATGAATACGATCCTCAAAAAGGAAATCAAGAATCGGCTCACAATATACGATTTAAATGAATATTTGGAGTCCGGAGAATGAACAAATTCATACCAACGATCTTTACTTTTTTTGTTTGTGGTCATCTCGTTCATTTGCATATCACTATTAATTCCAACATTTGTTTTTACAAAAGACTAAGACGGATTTTCCATTAAACCTATTCCACGAACAACCGTCAATAATTTTTCCCTCAGAGTGACAGATATATTGGACTTCTTGCAGGGAATTACCACAAATCTCCCTTAGTGTTGAACTGAGAGCATGCTCGTGCAGGCACGACTCAAAGAATTCGGTATTTGATATGGCTACGAGTGTCCTAAGTAAAGTTTGAGTAAACAGTCTGTATCTAAAAACCCGACACAACTTGATATTAAGTTTGCATCAATTAATGCCTTGTTTGGATGCAATTTTGAAAAAACAAAAATCCAACTCAAAAAACACTCATTACCCCTACTTTCAATCATTTCTTTCATTTCTCTATCCTCTCTCTAATCATTATTCTCATTTGTCTCTCTATCTCTCTCCATTCATTACCCCTATCTCTAATTATTACCCTAATTTCTCTCTCCAATCATTACCCAAAAACCAAACTCAAAAATTTTCAAAACACCATCCAAACAAGGCATAAGTCATTCAACTCAATTACGCACCAATTAGAAGGCAATTGTGAATCCTAACCATCAATTGTCCACAATAAACACAATTTTCAGCAATTAAACATCACGTTCAGGAATAGGATTTTCCATTGCCCATCCGTAAATAAATGAAATGCCCTCCCTACTATTGAAGAACCTCACAAACAAACTTGAATCATCCAAAAAGCTGGGGGGTTTTTTCATAAGCATCACCCTTATGACATGTAAGCAGTAATAGAATTCTATATTGGAAGAATTACATGACATCATACAACCTAAACCAAAACACTGATTGCTGTAGTATTCTTAATATTTCTCACTACCGAACAAATTAATGATCACAACTACCGAACAATTATCTATAGAGGTAACTATGAGAACCTCATATTATCTGTGGAATTTCTATTTTGGTATTTGTTTTTCAGAGAGAGAGAGAGAAATATTGGATTCTTCCCAAAAATGCCCAGCCCTATGATCTCAGCTGTTGGATTCAAGGGACCACTTTAGACCGTTAGATTTATATATGTATATAAGATTCAAAAACTGAGCTTGGTTATTATATAGATAGCATGTGCAAGGGTTCAACGTCTTCATTGTTATGCCTGTTTTCCTACTACATTCTCCTTAGGTAGCTATGCCAAATAATATAACTGCACAACCGAATAGGGATTTGTGAATCCAATTGTATCGATATGGTATAGCACCATGGAGAACTCGATCATTTACCACTTAATGAGGAACCAAAGGAAACTCAGATTAGAATAGTAAACCTCCAAATTAGAAACAGATTGTTTTTAGCAATAAAGGTAGATTAAATAAGTGATGCTTCTGAAAACCACGCCCTAGAAACAAGTAATTATCCCTAGCCTTCAGCCTCTATAACATTATGTACTAGTAATCTTGGTCCCAAAATCATATATAATGGGGAAAATTCCACACCACCAAACCAAATGTGTGTCTAGATCAATCCTTGTGAAGATGCATGTCAACACAAGTAAACCAAGAAAGCCAACTTGTTGGGCCCATTTCCTGGAAGATTAAACTCTAGGGTAAACACTGTATCGGGCTTTGATTTCAAGAAATTTGGGTTCAATTCCCAACCCTGGAAAAAATCCCACCTAATTTACAAAACAAAAAATCGGATGATTTTAGCCATCATCAGAAGGAAAGAATAGTGTGACAGAACTGTTCTTTTGGGGTTGAGTTCTACCCTTAGTTGCACGGAGCGGGAGCGGGAGCGGGGGCGGGGGCGGGGGCGGGGGCGGGGGCGGGGGAGCGGAGGGCGGGGGAGCGGAGGTACCCAAAAGCTCCTAAGTTTGGGAGCACCTATGTATATTTTATTTAATATATTTTTTTAAATAATACCATATTTTTTATTTTTATTTTTAATACCTCCCGTGTATTTTTTTATTTTTTGTAGATAACATTAGTTTTGAATCAATGTCTTTATGGCCCATTAATTGAGAAATGCAAAGCCTTCAAGTAAGTTTTGGTCCAAGGCTATATAATAAAGATGTTGGGCCAAGCCCACTTAACTGGCCCAAGTCATTAAAAGGAGAATAAAGGGTCAGCAGCTTACACAAACAAGAAAACCCTAGGACTGTTTGATCGTATGAAATCAGATCTCAAGCTACAGCTGCGGCTTCGTTGGAGACACTGGTCGGTACACCTCTCTCTCTCTCTCTCTCTCTCTCTCCTATCTTCTTCTTCTTTTTCTTCTTCTTCTTCTTCTTCTTCTTCTTCTTCTTCTCTCTCTCTCTCTCTCTCTCTCTCTCTCTCTCTCTCTCTCTCTCTCTCTCTCTCTCGCCCTCTCTTTTTCTTCGTTCCTCTATTCTTCATTTCTTCAACTGCTACAGTAGCAGCGATCGATGTTTGAGTTCAGCAACGAAGATCAGCCTCGGCGTCTCTCTCTCTCTCTCTCAAGCTCCCATCTCCCTTTGGAGCGCGATCCCGTCTCAAGGGGAACGCACTCCCATCACATTTCTGAGTGAGAAGAGCGGAATCGTGTTTCTCATCCGGGAGCGTCACCTATTTGGACGATTCCTGCAACTAAGGTTCTACCAAAGTAATATGAAATATATAAGCATGAGGGCACCCTCGCTGCAACAACTAGCTTTTGGGGTTGATTTCTACCCAAAACCGTGTAACAGGGTGATGGCATGAACATCTTGCAAGCAAAGATGAAGTAAATAATCAATTGAACACCAAAACCCTTTGCCCAGCAAGTACAGTAAAGAAGAAAACAGAAACAAGTATGGGTTTACCTTCCGAGGGCTATAATCCATATTTTTTGTTCCAAAACCAAATGATCTATGCTCCATATGTATAGAACTTCCATTTCCTTCGAGGTTTTTTGCTGTGATGTTTTTACTTCTTGAATCAGGAGATTCCATCTTGCCATTGACCAAAACCTCCCCATCCTCACACTTGTGCAGAGGTTCATGGAGCTCCTCTGAATGAGAGGGAGCCATATCACTACCAGTCGATAATCCAACAGCGGTAGCATGTAGTGGTGACCTTTCATGGATAGCTAAGGTGAGAACTTGATCCGACAAAACATCATCAACAGCATCATCTGCTGCTCTTTCCTCGACAGGACTACTGTTTGAGCCGTTATCTTCACCAGATTTGCCTACATCAGTACCATCTCTTGGAGAAAACCCTTGTCCTGAGACCTGAAATGCAAAACAGACATTCACTCTCTGGAACAAAACAATTTAGCAGTGCCAGCTGCTTTCCATCATGCTCTAATTATGCCACTGCCAATTTTAGCACAGGGCTAGAACTTGCAACATCATAATGGTCCAAATGTAAGATTGGCAAGGTTTCAAACTCCAAAGCAAGTTACTTTTATTTTCTCTGCTGAAGGGCTTTCACCACTGCTCTGATCATCTCCATTTGAAATCTCAGCTTCCAATGAACCATCTCCTTCAACATTTCTGTAAAAAGGCATACCATACCTACTTTCATTATTCCACATGATGTTACCGAGCCCCCATGCAATTCACAAATCTGATCTAGACTGCATTCGTAAGTAAACACCCTCATCTTTTTCTTAAAAGAAAACTTGTTCACAATAGCGGAAGGATTCCCGATATCATGTATAAATTTTCAACTAAATATATAGAAGATGAGGTATGCTACACCAGGTTCGCAGAATGGCATTTCCTTCACAGCTATTTGAGTGCCAACAACAAGAGGTTTTTTTTTTTTGATCGGCAAAACAGCATGTTAGAGTTAATATGACCTGTCCTTCAATTTGGAAAAGAGTAACAATATACGAACAGAAATTCAATGCATAATTTTTTCACAAATTGAGGAGGCTAAAAATAGGAAGATTTCCTTTAAAAACAGAACATCTATCAAGATGGCTATTTATTTCAAAAAGGCCATCACTGCAATTATTTTATCTAGTACTTGTGTATTTTATTCGCCTGCATATAAGAGGATACAAGGGTATACATGTCTACAATGCCATACACATCTTTGATAAACAAACATGGGCATATGCCTGTAAACTCGAAGAAAAGTTGTCATACAAGATACATCAGCATATAGTTAACATGTCCGCAGGGTGAAGTTACAATCAGTTTGTGAAAGAACTCTTTGAATTAGATATGGATGTGACAGTAAGCAATTCAATGTTCACATAGCTATTAACAATCATTGATAATAAGTAGAACTCAAAACTAAAGTACCTACCGAACTGTTCCACTATGACGGAGAGATGACTGCAAAACACGCCTTGAGTTCTGTATCCAAGGGTGTGAAAGCAATGTTTTTGCATCAGGCCTCTGCCTAGCATCCTGAAACATGTACAGAAAGTCAAATGATGCAGTTGACAATATACTTGGAAGTTTGATGCGAAAATTACCAAAACTGAGACTAACAAGCAGAAACAACACTGGACATGTAGGTAAAACAATACAGATATGCCAACTCAGCCATCTTCAGAGGATAAAATTAGTCAAACAAAATATAACCTGACTGGCCAGAGAAACGGCAATATACATATAATCACACATGGAAGGGCTTCCCCGCTAATCAAGTTCAGTTGGATCAACTAGAAAGTTTAGGTTTAGTTCGTGGACTAGGCTTAGTAGGAATCGAGATCCCGCTGGTATTAAGTATACTTACTAGAACTGCACACACTTAGCACAATTGACGTCTATTGTTTTTATATTGTCATTTATACCCTCCTAATATAGATTCCCACCCTCAGTTTTGAAAAAGAAGAGCAACAATATCACAGTACATCCGAGGAATTTTCGTACAATGGGATGAACAACCATTCAGTTTATATGAGTCGAGAAATGACATGTAGATAATGCGTATGAGTTTGATAATTCCTCTACCTCACCTTCTTAAAGCATTGACGCAGAAAATCAGTAATGTCAGGAGATAGACCGTCCGGTATTGGAGGATGCTCATCCTGAGAAATCAAAAAGGACAATCAAGTTGCTGTTGCTGTTGCTATTTCAAAGATTCCAAATCTAATATGAAATATCAAAGTAGTCCAGTTGACTCCCGAAAGATAATAAGCAATATTCTTGACTATACCAACCAGTATGAACAGATGAAAAAAATGGACTCCATTTGCTAAAGACAATTAAAGATCAAGTAACAAGGCATTTAGGGATCACGACTGTTTCATTGTGAGAGCAGGACAAACAACTGTATAAAACAAAGAAAAGAAACCTGGACGATTCGGAAGAGAGCAGGCATGGGCTGGAGATCATAGTATGGAGGCACACATGTAAGAAGTTCAATCACTGTGCAGCCAACACTCCATATGTCAGATGCAGCACAAACCCCTGACATCTCAATGACCTGAAGCATTTTGAATTTCGATCAGATGCAAATATTCATGATTCCATCACATATGAGCTACTTAATTACTATTAGATGACATCATCCGTTGGATTGCTCAACTGAACACCATGATATCCAAAAAAATGTCCTCGCAACCTTTAATGTGGTGACTTGAGCCCACTATTACAATCAGTAAAATCAAAGTTATGCATCCACTATTATATTCGAGGGCTTAATAACCCTTTGAAACAAAAAGAGGTGTACTCTTTTATTTCTTCCCAGAAACTTCAGTTGATGGGTATTCTTGAAACCAAAGTCAGAGCCAATAATATTAGTACTACCTTTGGTAAGTGTTTTCCTGCTCATTGGTCCTACTCTCATAATTTGGGTTCCTCCTCTGTCGCTAGGATTGTGGTTGCTTGGGACCCTCAGTGTTTAATTGTTGATGTTCTTCAGACTTCTGATCAAATGGTTTGTACTAAAGTCCAGATTGTTGCTTCTTCAAAATTCTTTTACTTGTCCATTGTGTATGGTTCCAACAGTTTTGTTGAGCGAAGGAGGCTTTGGGCAGAAACGAGGGTTTTTAATTCTGTTTGTGGGGATTCTCCCTGGATAATGGTTGGTGATTATAATATAGTCAGGGCTAGGGCTGAAAGACTAGAAGGTTTCGATAGTAATGCTGTTGGTGATTTTAATAACTGCCCAGAAGATCTGGAAATGGAGGATTTACCTACTAAAGGGTTTTGGTTTTCTTGGTCAAACAAAAGGGGAGGTCTGGGGGATAATAAGAGCAAGCTTGATAGGGCTTTGATAAACCCCTCTTGGCTGGATGAGTTCCCTAACTTAGAGGCCGTATTGCTTGCTCCAGGAGGGTCAGATCATTGTTCTTTGATTGTTACCATTATGCCTGAATTGAGGTGTAAAAAGCCATTTAAGTTCTTTAATTTTTGGATGAAGCATTCGTCTTTCAAAGACTCACTTGCTCAATCTTGGGCTTAAATTTTGAAGGGTCATCCATGATGCTACGTTTTAGTCTCAAGTTAAGGAGATTGAAGTTTGTTCTTACAGATCTAAATTTAAGATGCTTTTCTAATATCTGTTCAAGGGTAGCTCAGGCTAGAGAGGAGTTGTCTCAGGTTCAGTCTTTGTGTTTCTCCAATCCTTTTGATGCTGCTCTCTGTGCTAAGGAGAAGGAAGTTTTAAGGACCTTTATGGAGCTTAGTCTAGCAGAGGAGGAGTTTAAGAAGCAAAAGTCAAGAGTTCAATGGCTCTCTCAGGGTGACCACAATACAAGATTTTTTCATCAGAAAATGGCATCTAACAGGATTAGAAATAAGATTCTGAGCATTACAGAATCGAGGGGGGTGCGACTTGAGAACCCTAAAGAAGTTAAGCAGGAGATATTGGGCTATTTCCAGGGCTTGTTGGGTACCGCTTTCCCCTCGACTGGGAATTTCTCTTCAGAACTGAGGAGTGCTATTCGGAATAAAGTCTCAACTGATATACAGGGGTCTCTTATTCAAGATGTTACTGCTTTAGAGATAAGGAATGCTCTGTTTTTTGTTAATGGTGACAAGGCCTCTGGCCCGGATGGGTACAATGCTAAATTCTATCAGTCTAATTGGGAGGTGATTGGCTCTGATCTTGTCTTGGCTGTTCAGCAATTCTTTAGGACTGGATTTATGCTAAGAGAATGGAATTCTACTGCCATCTCCCTTGTTCCCAAGGTTAGTGCCCCTTGCACTGTTAAAGATTTCCAGTCTATAACTTGTTGCAATGTTGTGTACAAGTGTCTGTCCAAAGTTTTGGTCTCTAGATTGCAACCCCTCCTTCCTTCTCTTATTCATCCTAATCAATCTGCTTTTATAAAAGGACGATCCATTGTTGACAATATTCTTCTTATGAAAGAATTGGTTCATAATTACCATAAGGATGACAGCACTCCTAGATGTGCCATGAAACTAGACTTGATGAAGGCTTATGACTCAGTTTCTTGGGCTTTTCTATTTGAAGTCATGACTATTATGGAGTTTCCCTCTCAGTTTATTCGTTGGATTAGCTAATGCTTCTCTACAGCTATGTACTCAGTGGTGCTTAATGGGGGTTTGGAAGGCTACTTCCCAGGGAAGAGAGGGTTGAGACAAGGTGATCCCCTCTCTCCCTACTTATTTCTTCTTGTTATGGAAGCTTTTTCAGCTCTGTTGGATCACAGGATTGCTAGTGGCTCCTTTTCTTACCATCCAAATTGCCAGAGTCTTGGCATCTCTCACCTAATTTTTAAGGATGATCTGTTTCTTCTATGTGGGGCTGACGTTCAGTCCTTCCATTTAGTCCATGATTTGTTGAGGGATTTCCATTTATATTCTGGGCTCCAGCCTAACCTTATGAAAAGCACTGTTTTCTTTGCTGTGGTATCTACTGATATGAAGAATCATTTGCAAAGCATTCTCTCTATCTCTGAGGGTACTTTACCTGCCAAGTACCTTGGTGTTCCTCTTATTACTTCTAGACTTCTTGCGTCTGATTGCCAGGTTTTAGTCACAAAGATTTTGGACAGAGTATTGTCTTGGTCCAATAAGCTCCTTTCTTATGGTGGTCGAGCAGAACTTGTTTCCTCTGTTTTATTCAGCATCCAATGCTATTGGAGTTCTATCTTTGTCCTTCCTAAAAAAGTTCTGAACGATGTGGAGAGAATTCTTAGGTCTTTCTTTTGGACAGGGCCTGATATGAAATCTACTGGAGCTAAAGTCAGTTGGGACTCTGTTTGCCTTCCAAAACCTGAAGGAGGCCTTG
Source organism: Rhododendron ovatum (assembly GCA_019656835.1). Classification (NCBI taxonomy): domain Eukaryota; kingdom Viridiplantae; phylum Streptophyta; class Magnoliopsida; order Ericales; family Ericaceae; genus Rhododendron; species Rhododendron ovatum. Next base: position 24,056,437 of record CM033799.1, read on the forward strand.
GATTTAGGAGATTAAAGGATTGGAATGTTGCTGCCATGACTAAATACATATGGGCTCTTGCAAAAAAAGCTGATACTCTTTGGATCAAGTGGGTCCATATGTTTGTGATTAAAACTAAATGCATGTGGACTATGAAGGTTCCAGTCCCTTCTTCTTGGACAATCAAGAAGATTTTTAAACTTAGGGTCATGGTCAAGCCTTGGATTAAATGTATTGTGGGTAATGGCTCTAACACATTTCTTTGGTGGGGTAATTGGCACCCAGTTGGCCCTTTATTTCAAAGATTTGGTGAAAGATTAGGTGACATTTTACGTAGAGCCTCCTCTGCTAAAGTCTCCTCTGTTATTGCTGGGAACAATTGGAATTGGCCGAATGGTAGATCTGCTGTTGTCAGGGCTATTGAGAGGGATACTCCCAGTTCCTTTTTGCCTAATGCGTTGTGTGAAGATTCAGTTCGTTGGTGCTTGTCACTATCAAAACAGCTTGGAATGCCTTCCGCCTTACTGCCCCTGAAGTTGAATGGCATAATAGTGTTTGGATCAAGCATCATGTTCCTCGGTGGGCTATAATTCAGTGGCTATGTGTCTTGGGGAGGTTGGCCACTAGGGATCGTTTGCATAGCTGGGGGGTTATTGATTGTGCTACTTGTGTGCTTTGTAATAATGCTAATGAATCCCATGTGCACTTGTTCTTTAGTTGTCCTTTTTCGAATTCTGTGTAGCAGCATTTTGTGGAAAAAAATGGCATCTACAAGCCCTACCTCCTTCTGCATCAAGAGATCCAATGGATCAATGTTCATAGGGGTGGTACTCATTTGCGAAGCCTTCTGGTCAAGCTGTCTTGTGCTGCAGTTGTGTACCATTTATGGAGGGAGAGAAACATGCGCATTTTCCAAGCCATACGGTCTAATCCAAACCAGATTATACATGCTGTGGATTCGGATATTCGTGGATATGTAAGCTCTTGGAGGAACATTAGGCGGTCTGATGACAATAGATTGCTGTGTAGGGATTTGAAATTTCAAGCAGGGTCTTCTCTTAATTCCCGGTTGTTTGTTTGTTTTCTTGTTTCTGTTGAGATAGGGGGTTGGCCTTGTGCCATGTTGTCTCTTCCTGGGGAATGCCCCTTTGTTTTGTTGTTTTGGGGTATGCCCTGTATTGTGTAATGTGGGTTTTCTATCAAAATTTTACCTTACCCAAAAAAACAAAAGTTATGCATCCACAACTTGTTACTCCTGCATTTTTTTTTTCTTGATAAATAGTACATTTTGGTAAATAGTATCCAAAATTTCCCTTAAAAATAGTGTCTCAAAGACAATAGAAACTAAATTATGGCCCAGATATTGGAGAAATACAAACAGCATATTTAAAAATAAGAGAGTAAGAAAACAACACTCCGTTTTAAGTTACTTCCAAAAAAAAATTGGTCAATTATCAATAACTTGAATAAAAAGATGAGTTTTTTTTGTTTATATCCCCCAACTATCCACCGTTTTTCTACTTAGTCCTCCAACTATTCAATTGTAGTCTATGTTGTCCAAAAGTTAACTTCTGTTACCTTTTCTCATGGAAAATTCCACATGGGAAGCACATGCCCAATTTTCCCACAACTCAAAGGGAAAAAATGCTATTCCACACAAATCCACTTACAAACAACTCTCTCTCTGTCATACTCTGTTATGACTCCTTCATCACTCCATACCATTCTTACGCACGCAAACCCAGAATCTTGATCGATGGAGTCTTAAGGGAAGGAGTTGGCTGCAATGGACAATTGATTGAGGCAAAGAGGAGAGCATACCCCAAACTGTAAGTTCACAATTCCAGTTGTTGGACAAGTTGAGGAACCTGATCGTATCAGATTCAATAGTTCAGCGGGGAGAAAGCCGGTGAGATTGTCGGCGGTGAGGGTGAAGTTCACAAGCTTGTCCAGGCAACCGATGTCAGGAGGAATGACTCTGTGTAGAGGGGTGACGGATACATTGAGGGAGATGGCTTGTGAGTTGGTGTCGCATGTGACGCCAGAGGAGCAGTGGCCAGTGGGAGGGAGGAGAAGATTGGGGTGAGTCGACCTAGTCGGTGAGTCCGAACCCGTTTGCTCCGATCATTGAGGACTTGAGCTTCAAGAGGGTTTCTAGGTCTGAGTAGGCGTGGGAGTAGAGTGGGAGGAGGATAATGGAGAGGAATTGGAGGAGAAGATGTTGATACAGAGGAGATGCTATCAATTTTTTTTTTTTGTAGGATTTTTTGGTTTGTTTTTGGAAATGGGACGTATGAAATGGGATCATGGAGGGATCAAATAAGTAGTGGGCATTGTGAGGAATCGAAGAAGGGATGGAGAGACCTCATTGGTGGTGGTGGTGGTGGTGCTCTCTGTTTTTCCGTTAAAAGAGGGAGGATGGAGTGTATGTATATAACTATATATATATATATATAACCCAAAATGGATAGGAGTGAGGGGAAAGACATTTCTGCACTTGGATTGCTGGTGGACTCAGTTTTTCCGTTAGAAAGTTAACAGACATTAGCAAGGAGGACAACATAGATTGCAATTGAATAGTTGGAGGACCAAGTAAATGTTTTTGATAGTTGGAGGACTAAGTAGAAAATTGGTGAATAGTTGGAGGAATATAAACGAAAAAAACTCTACAAAGATTACTTTCAGCAAAAAGATACCAAAAATAGAAATTACAATGACTAAGTACACGTGTAATTCTGCCCCACAGTAGAGTTCCTATTAGCCGTACAGATCCTCCTACAGAAGTAAAACTTCTTCAAGCTATCAGAAAATACTGTTTCTGTCATGGCGAAGCAAAAGATACCATACAAACCAAAAAACATCTAGCTTCCACAACATATAAGTTCTCACATCATCATGAAGAACAAAATCCGCCTGAAATACTCTAAGAGGTGAACTTGTTATAGATAATGAGTGCGAGGTTTTGATTGACAAAATTATTAGCAGGGTTCAAGTTTGGTCTAAAAAGCTGCTTTCTTTGGGGAGAGAGCCCAAATGGTAAACTCTGTTCTTTTTAGCATTTAAATCTATTGAAGTAGTACCTTTGTGCTCCCTCAAAAAGTTCTGAATGATATAGAGAAGGTTCTTACTTCCTAGGGCCTTCTTCTGGTCTGGCCCTGAATTGAAGTCTAGTGGAGCCAAGGTTAAGTGGTGTGATGTTTGCTCTCCTAAGATGGAGGGCAGGCTTGGTTTCAAAGTTCTTAAAGACTGGAAATGGGCAGCCATGTCAAAACATCTTTGGGCTGTTTCTCAAAAGGCCGATACGCTATGGGTTAAATGGGCTCATACGTACGTGATCAAGCGACAGAATTTATGGTTCATGCCTACTCCTGTCAATTCTTCTTGGACCATTACGAAGATTTTTAAACTTAGGCCTCTTGTACAGCCTTGGATCAAGTACAGGATTGGAAATGGGGCTTCCACCTTTTTGTGGTTAGACAATTGGGACCCTCTTGGGCCTTTTTTCTTAAGGTTTGGTGCGCGGCTCTTATATAATCTGGGTATAACATTGCAAGCTAAAGTGCCGTCCATTATTGTGAATGGAGGTTGGAGTTGGCCGAGGGGCAGATCTGGTGTGACTAGAGAGATCCTTGTTCATACCCCTACTACTCTCCTTCCTCAGGTGAATGAAGAAGATTCTGTGTCTTGGACTTTGACTAGGACTGGTCAGTTTTCTGTTAAATCAGCATGGGATGCTTAAGGCAGCATAGACCTATTGTTTCATGGCACAAAGTGGTGTGGTTTAAGGCCCATGTTCCAGGGTGGGCTATCATCCAGTGGTTGATTATCCTGGGAAGGCTTGCTACAAAAGATAGAATTTGGAGTTGGGAGATTGAGGTGAATGAGGAGTGTGTTCTTTGCCACTCAGGTAATGAATCGCATAGCCATTTATTTTTTCAATGTAGCTTTGCTAGCTCAGTCTGGAGATATTTTCTGGAGAAAGCTGGGATTAGCAGACTTCCCCTTCCGTTTGATCAAGAGGTGAGCTGGTTTGCCGTTCAGTCTGGTGGTGCGTTGAATCATCTTGTTCCTAAGTTAGCTGTCGCTGCTGTCCTCTACCACCTCTGGTTAGAACGAAATGCGAGGATTTTTAGGCAAGCTTTGAGTGCTATGGAGGATGTTATTGCTCAAATCACAAGGAATATCGGACTTTATCTCAGCTCTTGGCATAATGTGAAGAGGTCTGATGAAAATAGGCTCTGCTGCAGGGAATGGCAGATTCATGAGAGGGTCTTTGTGAGATTTCTGGTTTTTTTTTTTTTTTTTTGCTGGTTTGGTAATTTAGGCAGCCCCTTATTTGTTTAGGTGCTTTGGGTTGCCTTTGTTAAATTTGTTTTTGTTCCTGGGGTTTTGGCCCTTTGTTCCTTGATTTGGTTTGGTGAAATAAAATCTAGTTACCAAAAAAAAAAATTGTTATAGATAATGATAACAACTTAACCAATGGTGTACCTCAGGGGCCATCCAATATGGTGTTCCAACAACTGAATGTGTATTTAAATCTGCCTCAGTTAGTTTGGTTGCAACCCCAAAATCTGCAAGTTTCACAAGACCCTGAAACCATAAATGAGATCAATCAACCACTCAACAGCATCCAGTCAAAAGGTAAACAAAGAGCGTACACTGCCCTAACTGATCCAATGCAGCAAAATGAGAGAGCAAACAAGATGAAGTAGGTTAAATGACAATGATTGGCATTTGGCACTGCCTAAATAATATAATACACTAACTAGTTCATAAACTTCTTGGAACGCCAATAGACAGAAAGGAACTATTTCATGAAATCTAATGTATGCATGAGATGGAATGGGAACTGTTAAAGCATCAACTCAAAATCAATTGGCAATGAGTGGAGAGGCTGCTCAGGCTCATATACTAGCTTTCAAGGTGATAATGAAGCGATGTGGACAAATTCCAACAGGAACATTAGGGTCAGTAATCACAGTAACCTCTCCAACAACTCAATCCAAGTCAAATTACCTGTCAGTCAAGCAAATACAGAAACCAAACCGTAAACGAAGGAGATAAAGTTCAGGCTTTAGCCAAGAACAATAAGCAGAGATTGATTTACTAAAAACACTCATCAAATAAGAGATTATATGAGCATATGGCATGAAAAGAAACAGCCCATTGAAATATTTGAAATCATAAAAGCAATGGAAGGCAAAAGATCATGCAATGAGGAACAAGTAAACAGGACCTACACTAATCGAGTTTAGGGCTAACTTAGGTTAAATTAAGTGTCATTGTCAGAACTTACCAAAAAAAAAAAAGTGTCATTGTCAGTAAGCTTAACGAGAAACATATCCATCCAGTTATGCTAATAGGTTCGCATATGGAGATTAGTGAGTTTTAATTATTTAGGCAACCTAGCTAAAACCTTACAAAAGTCTTAGTCTTGCTTCTCCTTCTTTGTTCTCCACAAGATAGCGAAAAGTGAAAAGATTGATTTCCATACCATTCACCACAAAGAGAAAAACTCAACACCACCACATTAAGCTCTAATCAATCCACCCCTCCTTAGAGGTGGTTTAGCTTAATAGCCACTTGGATTATTCTTTTGTCTTTATTCATTTTTTGTTTGCAGTTGTTAGATCAGTTTGGATTATTTGTCTTTACTCAGAGAATTTTGAGTTCGGTCCATAATATTATAATTTTCTGATACTTCTCCTCAAGACGAAACAATAATCCACAAAAATATGTCGCAAAACTAACAAAGATGAAAAAAATTGATTAAAGACAAACAAATAATCGAAGTGACTTATTAAGCCAAGCAACCCCTTACTTTTGCCTTCAGGTCCACACAGAAAGAACCTGAAATAGTAGCTAAGGAGAGAACTCAAGGAAATCATCTCTAAAGAACTAGCAACTATTCCGTACTTGTGAACGCTAGAAATGTCAGTCCAATACACTCGAAACCCTAAAGCAAAACTTCTTCCTCTTACAGAACTTAACCCAGAATCTTGTGCAGCGATATGCAAGTACTAAAGCACTCTACAAAAATAGTATAGGCAATGGTTAGGCTCAGCAACTGTGATGCTAGAGATCCTAATCAAACCAATCGAAAGGCTAAACAAAAAAATTCGTTGAGAATGGACTGGCACAAATTGAAAACTCAAAAATTAAATAAAGCACCTTTTGGGGATTAGAACCGAGTTACAGTGTTGCACTCACAACCTACCAAGTTCCAAAAGTCTAAAAAGGAAAATCAAAAATGAAATAGGAAAAAGAAGACAAAGAACAATTTACATAAAAGAGACAAGGATAATCGGAAAAAAAGGAGAGACATCCTTCAAAGATTACTCTCCCACACCTCTTTCATTCTTATATACCCAATAAGATGGATTTCTTACATTTATGAACTCTCTAATTAACTCCATTAGCTTTACATGGAAAGAATCCCAATGATAGGCTCTTTACAAATGCCCTATGAGAGAGGTGCACATACAGCAGGTCACTCAAATAAGTACTGCAGCAAGGCACCCGAGGCATGCAAGGCGCACCGAGCCGTAAGGCACAGCAAGTGTGCACCTGTTTCAGTTGTGCCTGATTTGTTCGCAATGTAATATCTCCTTTTCAATCTAAAGAAGCCATTATTTTTCATATGTTTGTTATCAATACCTGAGAAGTGAAAAAGACCCCAAAAAAACAAAGCCTAGATAGAATGTTGAAATTGTGCATCAATCAAAAGCAAAGTTTCAGACTCGTCAATCGCCACATCTGTCAAGACCAAGTGCTCAATCACATCCCTAGATCCAAGTTCTACAGTAGTCATGATATCAAAATCAACAGCCCAGTATCATTGCATGACATGTCATCATGCTAACACCAGATAAATAGACAGGCATCCTTTTCTTTGATCATTTTTTCCCCTCCATGGCGCAACCTCGAAGTGTGATGGAGACCACAAGAAAAGGTCACATGGCAACAGGACAACAGCAAGGAAGATGCAAAATATGAAGCCAGTAGAGTTGGACGACAGTTTTCCTTAATGGTTTGAATGGTATAATCCGCACATATACACCTTTATACATATGAACCTCCATACTAGACTTACACTCAGCAGCAATAAACCAAAGTCTAATCAATAAACCCAATGCCCTGATTGCCCAGAATATCTCCCTCACCCAATCATTTGGCAACTGAAAGCATTCGATCACGCTATGCACAAATTAAACCAGACATCTCATAAACAATTGGCCCACTAAACCTGCCAGAAAGTAGTTAAGATCGGGATATAAAAGTAGGATGAGTAAAACTGATGGCCGAACCTTTCATACAACTTTTTGCAAACACACACCAAAAAAAAAAAAAAATGGAGCTGATACAAAAACAATAACTTTTGACAGAGGAGAATGTCAGATGGAATCACAAAATAGTATATCAGAGAGAGAGGGAGAAGGAGGAAGTAATGTGAAATGTCCTTTACCTGACTAAGTCTAAAATAGCAACCAAAGAATGGTGCCAACTAAGCTAACAGACAAGTTGCTTAATGGAAATGACAATGACGTGGAATTGAATCCCACCTTCGTTCGTCTTGGGAGGAACAGGTAGGTTGGTGGTACGGTTTGGGCCAGAGCATGCGTAACCCATAAACATTTGACCAAGCTTTGCAAAACCTAATAAACCTAATATTTAAAGGAATTGGACTGCACCTCTTTGGTTGTCAATATGTTGGCACCCTTGATATCCCGATGAATAACACCCTGTTCATGTAGATAAACCAAGCCTTCCAATACCTGGTAATGAGCAAGACACCCCATTTCAAAAAAAAAAAAAACTAAACAAAAACAAGCATGAAGCCATCAAAATCAAACCCAGACCAAAGGAAATAAATTCGGAGATAACAGTCATACCTGGGCAATATAAACAGCTACCAACGATTCAGGAAATGGTCCAAATTTATTTGGCTTAATAATGTTTGCCAGTGAGCCATTCTCCACATACCTATTCAAACAAAATTCAACACATGATTGCAATGTTTTTTACACAGTTAGCCCTAAAAGTTCAGCAATCAATCAGTTAAAATAGATGAAAATTCAACAATACTTACTCCAGAATTATGTGGAGATGAGTCTTTGTCTTTAAGGATCCAAGATATTTGACAATATTCTTGTGGTTCAAATTCTGACACAACAGAAACTCCCCATGAACCATGTTGTAATGCAATTCAAATACAATTTTGGTCTAGCTTAAGTGAGGTAGATAATCATTTGCACAAATGGCCATCACAACATATACATACACTTGAGTACAGGAAGGTTGCGAGACCAATAATTGATTTTCCAAAAATCCAATGCATAAGGTCTCTGATACCTTTAGTTTTGGAAAAATAATCAACCACTCACACTCTTTTGTAATGCTGAGAGGGGAAGGGCCACAATCAACACGTTATGTAAAGAAATTTTAGCAAATCTAAAAGAAGCAACAAGTTTAATAGTTGACTACAAGCATGGAGCATGTGCATCACCAATGACACATGCATACTTGCCACTACAAACCAACTTATTACCAAAAAACCCAGGACGAGCTATACTTTATGTTCATTCAAAAAGGAAAAAATTACCTTGAGCAAATCAATCTCTTGCTGAGACAATAAAAGCATCCAACCAACGACATATTATGCAAAATGAAAGCAATTTCTTGTTAGACAAAAGAAATAGAATAAACCAATAAATCATGCATTATAGATAAAAGCATATCATGAACAATGGTTTTTTTTTTTTTTTGATAAGTAAATAATTATATTAGAGAAAAGGCATTAAGGGAATGCCGTCCATATACAAAGGAAGGCCACAGAACAAAAAGGCCCTATACATTACTATCGGAAAGGAAAAGCTCAAACCAATCTAAAAATTGGTCTAGGGATGGAAAAAAATCTCCCTTTTCCCAACTGTACAAGCTATTCACCAAGAAAGATTTTATCCTAGCTAGAGGTTTTTCCACCCCAACAAAAACTCTCGAATTTCTGTTGCGCCATAAGACCCACATCAAACAAAGCGGGATCATAGCCCACAAATTCTTCCTTCTCCTACCCAAACTAGCACCCTTCCAAGCAATAAGAAGTTCCATGACATTTCTCGACACAATCCAATGCATCCCAAACCAAGAAAGCACCAAAGTCCAAAGCTCCCACGCTACCGGACAATGAATGAACAGATGATCAACCATCTCCGCATCCCGTTTGCACATACAACACCAATTGACAATGATTTTCCGCCTTCTAATCAAATTGTCAATTGTAAGAATTTTTTCTTGGGCCGCACACCACACAAAAAAAGTCACCTTCAACAGCGCCTTAGTTTTCCAAATCGCCCGCCACGGAAAAGAAGAATCACCACCCCCACTTAGCACTTGGTAAAATGATTTCACCTAGAAGGAGCCTGATTTAGATAGAGCCCAGCGCAGCTCATCGCCCCCTTCTCCTATCCCATGGATACTATATACAGTAGCAAGCAAGACCATCAACTCCTCCTCCTCCCAATCTTGCACCTCCCTACGAAGACGAATATCCCATACTATCGCTCCTTCATATAGGTGAAAACACGCAGAAACGGGAGTATCCCTGTCACTAGCCAACGAATAGATACTCGGAAAAGCATCCCGAAAGCTCACATCTCCGCACCACACACACATGCTTCCAAAACTTTACCCTTCTCCCGTCTCCAACCGCCAAACGAATATTCTTAGCAAAACATCCCACCCATTCATAGTACCTTTCCAAAGCCCCACCCCATAAGGCACGCTAGTATTACAAGAGAACCAATCTCCCTATCCACATCCATACTTAGCTACCACAACCTTTCTCCACCATTTTTTCCTTTCACATGCAAATCTCCACAACCGCTTACCCAATAGAGCTTGATTAAACAACTTCAATCTCCTCACTCCCAAACCACCCCTTCTAATAGGAGTACAAACTGTATCCCAGTCCACTAAATAATATTTGAACTCATCCCCCACGCCACCCCATAGAAAGTCCCTTTGCATTTTCTCAAGCCTCCTTGCTACCGAAACCGGAATAGCAAACAGGGACATGAAATACGTAGGCAAACTAGAAAGCGTACTTTTGATTAAGGTCAATCTTCCTCCTTTAGGGATGTACTGACACTTCCAGCTCGCTAATCTTTTCTGAAATCTTTCCACAACAGAATCCCAAACAGGCTTTGATTTGAAGGAGGTTCCCAATGGCAAACCCAAATACACTGCCGGAAGCGAGTATAAAACACGGGTGCTTCTAGAAGGGAATTGTATCGGTATTGTTCCGTATCGGATACGGATAACCCCTAGGTACTCGCATCATACATATCAAATGAAGCTTTTGCTCAAATTCAGTTAGGTACGAGTAAAGGCTGGAGTTCTCTAAGAGCCTAAGTTTGTTATCAAACACCGTCTAAGTTCCAAAAAGATCACAAGACGACATTAAGACTTTCAAATTTCTAATAGGTAAGAAGACAAAAGCATGACTCTATTGGGGAAATCGACAGAAGGTCTGAAGCCATCAGGTTGAGCACTAGGGGTCATAAGCTGACATTCAAACATGTCACTTAGCCATACAAAAAGAGCTTGAGGGATCATAATGACATCAGATTTACGCTTTAAAAACCTACCAGCTTAACAAAATTGGCAAATAAGATAAATGAGAATACACTGGCACCTACTTATATAGAGAGGGATCATACCATTATAACATTGAGATCCTCCTGAGCAATGTTTTCCAAAGACACCTGTTTAATCGCAACAAAGTCTCCATTCTCCAAATCCAAACCCTTGTAAACTCGACCATAAGCTCCTTTACCAATCTCATCTCCAAGCATCTACAGCAATCACGATGCCAATAATTCGAAAATAAAATGATTAAATGGTAACTAGTGAGTGTATGGTAAGTGTGAGTTCATCTCAAGAGATTTTAAAAAATATCCGGTAGGTAGCACCAGATTGTGCAATCACTAGAGAGACAAGCAAGAATAACTTCATTTTTCTGCTTTAAAGTGGTTCGGATTTCAAGTAATGCGTAGAGATATCCTTAAAAAATATTACTTTACATTATTCTTACAGGATCGAATCAAGTTCTACTTCGACCCAAAAATCCACATGTCCAAGTCTTGATACTTCTCCACTAGTACTAGGGCTGCATATGAATCGAGCCATTCGTGAACTGTTCGGGGCTCGACTCCATAAAGGTTCGTTTGAGTTTGATTCAGGTGCTAAACTAACTAAACGTGAGCCTCAATTTCAGGCTCGTTTAATAAATGAGCCGAACCTGAACCAGACAGTATTCGACTCAATTAGGCTCGCGAACCTAGTGTATATGTATATATCTCATACGAATTTCACATCTAACATTGAAAACATTTTACATGTAAATAAGGAAAATTTTATAACTTGTACATATATAAACTTTTGAAAGTACTATAAACTTGAAATTTCAATATGTTTTTATAAATTTTATATATGTATGAGCTTGTTTATGTACAAAATAAAAAAATTATTTGCAGTTCTAGACCTATATAAGAATATAAATATCTAATATGTTTGACTCGTTTAAGGTTCGTGAACAAGTTCAAATTCGAGTCAAACCTAGGTAAGCTCGGCTTGTCAAATTTTCATTGAGCTCAAGCTCGAAACAAATTAGTTTAAAACCTTAACGAATGAACCTGAGCATTCTAAAGCTTGGCTCGTTTGTAGCCTTATCCACGACCAAGTGGATCTTGAAAAGGAATATAAGACTTGGAACAATTTGTCGAAAATTGGTCAATTTTTGCTCTTCTTCCACATAAGTTCCGGTTCGAAACTACGAAATGTATGACCTTTGAGAAAACAATATTTCAGTGTTCCCCACAAAAAGAAGAAATATCCTGTTGTTATTGGTCAGCTGTCTCTTTTTCACTGTTTTACGAAAATGAACTGAAATCGAGGAATGCAGTATGCCGAGTTGGGCTGATAATTTTGGTCACTAAGTAGGGGATTCAAGTGTAAAGCTTTAAACAAACATCGAATACACATTTCCGAAAATATAGCACACAGAAGCACGCAATTCTCATAATTCCCACCTGATTTTTCCATTTTCTCCTCAATTCTCTCGGAAAGCAAGCAGAAGGTGCGAGAGAAAACCCTAGGAAATTGAGAGATCAAAAACCCTAGGGATGGATAGAGAAGAAATCTTACGTATTTGTTGTCGAGAGTCTTGGATTTGTGGAAGGCGGACGTCGCCGGCTGCCGGGACATTGTGCCTCCTTCGATTTCCTTCTTCTTCTTCCTCTTGTTCTTCTAAACTTTCTCCTCAGGTTTCTTATGAGGATGGTTTTCACAAATGGCGAGTGCCATTTTCCATTGCCGCATGGGAGAGCAGGGGGCGAGGAATTCAGTTGATCGGAGGACGAACCTCCGACGTTGATAGAAAGAGAGAGGAAACTCGGGCAGCAACGGAAACTCCGATTGGTGGAGTTCTAAAAGTTCTTTTCTTTTTTCAGGAGATACAAAGAAGAATGGTTAATCACACCTACCTCAGCAAGTAGTTAATTTACAAAAAAAAACACACCTAAGCCCGTTCAAGGTGATATAATTAAAAAAGGATGATAAAAAATTGATATATTAGTTTTTAATTATTCACTTAAGAGGTTGTTAAATTTAATAATATTGAGTTTTTCGATGGTCACTTTTAGTGATATAACTAAAATAAGGGTCTATTACAATTTCACTCTCTCTCCCCCTCTATTCTGTCATTCGCTTCCTTCCATTTACGGAATTTTTTTTAGCAAAAATATATTGATTCTCTTTTTTAATTTTAAGAAAAAATCGGTAACTTTCTTCCCTCCTGTTATGAATTTTTTGGGGAAAAAAATAGAAACGGAAAAGAAGTGTGAAATATATTAATCCGGCAATGATGGATTGAATTGTAGATGATGGAGAAATATGAGTTTCACTTTTTGAGAGAAAGAAAGAGAAATAGTTTATAGGTGAAGTGAATAAGATATTGAGTAGGCGAATAAAAGAAGAAAAAAATACCAATTGAAATACGCGTGTATACAAATTTTGAAACTAGTTAACTTATGTGGTGTGGAGTTCACAAATTTTGATTATTGAAAAAGGTTGCTAATTTTGGTTATCCAATACCTAAAATTTAATTATTTCTAAGGATATTGCTAAATTTGATTATACTATTATGAGTCATCTTTTGCATTAATATTATTAACTTTAAAAACAATTGGCTTTTGATTATACCACTGTAGATAGCCTAAGAGCATCCGCAATGGTAATAATCAAAACAATAATCAAAATGTGTCACGTTAGTATTTGATTATCCATTTAGTTCATTATTAAACTTAACAACCTCTACCTCCACATTGGTTATTTTTGCATTCCTAACCAAAGAAATCTCCACAATACACAATACACAATGCACATTTGTCCAATTGCAAACGAGTTCTAATTATGCACCCGACCATATCAAATTATTCGTTTCGTTTAGACGATTCTAATGTGGGGTGCTTTTGAGTTTTGAGTTTGATTATTGAGTTTTGGTTATTGGTAAAAGTTGTTAAATTTGGTTATGGAATGGGTAAAATTTGATTATTTGCTAAAAGACTTATAACTTTGCTTATAACAAGATGATATATTTTTTGAACATTGTTGTTAAATTTGTTTATCCACACTCAATTACGTATTACATTTGGGATGCTCTAAGCATTCAAATGGACCCTTCTCGTTTTGGATGGCCCAAATCTTGAGTAAGAATGGAAATGTGACATCATACTTTCATGATTCTTACGTTTGGAAGGAATAGGAATGTGATGTCACACTCTCAGAATTCCCATGTTTGTTTGGGAGAGACAGGAATATGATTGTAATTCCTGACGACGCATCTGATTAGGAATCACATTATCAGATTGAGCGAGAATCTGATTCCTTCATTAAAGAATCTTGGATTCCTGGCTCAACAAATAAATAAATATATATATATATATATTGACTTTGATATATTTTCATGTAACGCCCCTAATTTTGGGAACGTTAAATAAATATTTTCATTGAAAACTTAAATAGAGTCTGGTTCATTATTATATCATAACTCTCATAAGAGTTCTTTTATTAAAATACGGAAGGAAAACTAGGGTTTTTATCTACTACTCTGTCTGCTCCTCCATCCTAACCAGCTCATCGGCTCCAAAAGCTTCTAAGGTGTAGAGTTCACCATGTTCATCTACAATGTCTGACACATTATACCAACGTCGCCACCAATATAATATGTCGGGATCACCAAAAGTAGCACCATAAGCTACAAAAGCTCAATAGAATAATCTCTACCCACTAACCCTTAACTTACAAACAATAGACCAAAAAACTAACGATTTCCACATGATACATGCATATTTGACAAAACAGTTAACAATGAAACATCCACATTCACTATCTAAACTAACATTGGTGTCCATGATTTTATGAGTTTCTCCTACTCGACATTTTGTAGACCGTGTCACTGGTTTCACCTCTCATTTATCAAATCAACATTTTCAAAATCATTTTTAACACACCCAACTTTGGTTCCACCGTTTCAGCCTCCTGAGTATCCTCATAATGGTTTCGTCGTCCCAGGTTCCTATTGGCACACAAAACTTTGCATTGACTCATCTTCGCAGATAACCAAGCTACACACACAACCTCGATTCTGCCGTTCCGGTCTTCCGAGTATCCTCATAATGGTTCCGCCGTCCCAGATTCCCATTGGCACGCGCACACACACACACACACAGCACAATGGGCTACCATATCCGGCCACATTGTGGTTTTTAAACCATTTCTCTTTTTCAAATCACATCTTTGCATTAACCACACCCTAGTGTCATGTTTCTACTTTCTCGATTTCTGTATCTTATTTTCATGCAAAGACTCCGCGGTAGGACCTTTGTACACTATAATATAAATCATTCATTGTAATCTTGAAACTAAACTAGCAAGATCATCTACCTCTATATTACTTTATCATGCTCATATTTATGGAATCACATTCAAACAATTACCACATTCTTAAAGCATAGTGTCACATGGACGGACACCATTGGAGTGGAAACCACTTATGTTTTGTCACACATTAAAACAAGAAATCCTAGTAAATATATAAACACGCTCATAACCATCCTAAGATTAAAATGCGAATACTTTGCCATCAAGTTTATATTTCGAAAATCCGTTCTTTCTTTTAGGAAAATTCAAAACAATATATGTTTTTCTGAAAAATAAAGTCGATATATTCAACATACTCTCCTTTCTTTTCAAAATTTTAGTAAACACTTTTCAAATTCTCATGTATTTCAATCACTCAAATAATATACACACTTTTATATATATTTAGAATAAATGAGTAGAGGCATTCTATCGTTCTTCTTGGCGGCAGGGCGGCTACGGAAAGTAAGTCGACTATTGAACGGAGTGACTTCCTACGGTAAGCTTCGAAAGAGAAAGGTTTTTCTCGAAACTAGTTCTTGCTAAACTACTAAACTTTTTGGATCGAGAGGATGGTCAAGTAGTGGTTTAGTGGCGGCTTAGAATGAGTTTCTTGAAGAACTTTAAGAAAAAACTCAAGAACACCAAGAACAAGAAAAGAACAAAGAACAAACACAAAGATTTCTAGAGAGAGATGTTGAAGGATGAAGGTGTGAGTTGAATGGCAAGTAAGGGATCCTATGTATAGCAAAATTTGACTCTCTCTCTCTCTCTCTCTCTCTCTCTCTCTCTCTCTCTCTCTCTCTCTCATAGCTGGCCTCCCTCTCCCTCTCTTTCTCTCATTTTTTTGCTCCATGGTCTTGTCCAATCAAGCCTTTCAAGCATGTCATGACTTGTCAATCCAATTTAGGTTCAAAATCTAGGTTATCATGAAGGGTTTTGGCCTTATCTTGTCCTAGAAGGGTTTACTTGCAAAGAATAAGAAAATGATTGGCTAGGTTTATGTTTAAAGAAGTGTAGAAATGGGTTGTCAAATAGTACTTAGATTGAGTGTGAGGTTGGCTAAAAGAGATAGCTTGCTAGAGTGTACAAACACATACACACACTCACACTCTCTCCCCCTCACTCTCTCTCAGCCTCTCTCTCTCTAGTACTATGTATATCTTATACATACATACATATATATAGTACTATGTATATCTTATACATACATCTTATACATCTATATAATAAAATAGAGTTGTGTTTGAATCCAAAGACAACCAACGCTCCAGATTTATCCCCTTCTTCCTCATAAATCAACGCCCTCCATTCTACAAAATGGCATGCCCGTAAATACTTAACATTTTTTGAGCATTCCCAATCACACATTCCTGTGTCTAATTTGGAAATCTGATTTCCAGACCCTAATTTGAGCATTCAACACCTTGATTTCCAGACCCTAATTTGAGCATTCCTAATTTGGAATGGAATTATAAGAAGTACGGGATTCATAGCCTTATTAATAGGAGGGTTTTTTTTTTTTTGCCATAATCGTTGCCATTAGGAAACCAATCAAGCATATTTTTTCATGAAGTATGATTTTAATTTTATTTTATTTCCTTTTTCAAAACCTAATTTTGTTACCTTTTCCTTTTGGTTCACAATTTGAAACCTTCTGCAATACTGTTTTTCTCTTTCTCTCTCTTCTTTCACTTTCCTAAGTTTAACGACTGTAGTTCCTCCACTCCACAAGCCAATTGTTCTTCTACACAGGTTTGCACTCTCTCTCTCTCTCTCTCTCTCTCTCTCTCTCTCCCCCTCCTAATGTGGCGTTGATTTCTTTGTCTATTTTCATATAGCTGAATTGGTTGCCGTTCAATTTCTCGGTCCTAATGTGGTAACAACAAATGTGATTGGGGTATTCTTGATGCATTTGATTGCAATTGAGGTGTACATGAGGTGTGAGCAACTCTTTTTTCCTGCGTTGATTTTTTTGTCTGTTTTCATATAGTTTAATTGTGGGAACAACAAACGTGATTGGGATATTCTTGATGCATTTGATTGCAATTGAGGGTGTACGTGAGATGTGAGCGACTCTTTTTTCCTAAGAAGTTAGGGCTATTAAGATTCATCAAGTTGTTCGCTCTCATGGTTGAACCTCCGACGATCCGGCCCCGAGATGCTGGTACGCGATGTATTTCTCTTTTTCACTTTTGAATGGGTTTCAATTGGTTCTATTAGTTTTTATTTAACATTAGTTGCACTTTAAATTGGGCATTGCACTTGCTAAACTTTTGATTGGTTTTCAGTTGAGTATTTTGATCCTCACTTTAAGCCAATTTCTATCAAAATCTTACAAACTCAAGGTATGTAAAAATCATTATTTTTTTCCTTATAATTATCACTCCAAGTTGATTGTCATTGAGATGTAATCTATCAATTTTGGTTCTTGGTTTGTTTCAAATATTGTTCACATCGCAATTTTCTTTCGTTAAATTCCATCTGATTGTTAAGAGATTATTATGACATAATGGTAACTTGAATCATTGTCTAAAAGCTAGATTCAACAATAGCCAAAGGGAAATTACCCATCTTCAATCATAGCCAGATTTCATTTTGGTTTCACTTGCATTTGCATTTGGATTAGATTTGATCATGAAACATCATGAAACCGAACTAGCCACTAGCTAAAATAGAAGGGTTTGTGACAAAAACTAAAGGGATAATAAGCATTACGGTTTTCAACTATGACGGAAGAAAATGGATATTACCATATGAGAGAATCTTCCCATCCATACCAGATATTACAATCTCTAAATCAAAAACAAAAAACAAACCAATGTCACGTTGAATTTCCATACCACAAGTTACAATCTAAACCAAATAAAGAAAACAACCAATGCCATGTTGAGTTTGCTGTGGACTAATTTGTGAGTACATAATAATTTGATGGTTAGTTCTCATATTTATCAACTAGCCTGTTTTAATTAGAAACTTTATTGTCATAGTTTTTTTTCTTTATTTTTCTTACATATGGTTTTGATAACTATATGAAGGTCTAATCACTAACTTTCTTTTGGTGATATGCTATCATTTAGTCTTTCTTTCTTTTTCATGGACTCATGATTCAAGTAATGGGCATGTTAAAAATGCTCTGTGTTCAGATTTTCATTTGATTTTGACTTTTTTTCAATGATTCCCTTGATACTGCTTAACATTATAGTCACTGAACTCGGTCAGATACCTGCCAAAGAAGTTGGCAATAGGATGATGGGGTGATTGGTTTAGTTTTAGATTTTTTTGGATCGTTATTAATCCCTTAATATTGCGGACCACTTATTATCCTTATTTTGTTGTTTCTCTTGCCCCATTTTTAGGTTTCAGAGAGGTGAACCCTAATGGAATACAATATAGCATTTTATTTAGTGCTTTGCCACGGTGTTAGATGCAGCAGGGGGTGAATGATAGAAAAGTTATTGAGATTGAATGTGATTCAACAATACAAGGGCTGAATAAATTCTTAATATTGAGATTGAATTTATTTCTGCGCACTCTTAAACTTTTAGTGTCGTTAGTTGTGTCCAACGTGCTTTTGATTGGAGTTGCATTATCGTGGGGAGAGTAATTTTAAGCATTTTCGATTCCACATGCAAACTTTTTCTTGGCAAGGAGAACAGGCATGAGGGGTTGTGTACTGGTGGAATAATTTGGTCTATCAATCTCACGAGTCATGACTGCAAGGGGGTATGGTATAAAATCTATTCCCCAAGTTTACTACTAGGTTTTCTGTTGCGTTTTTATATTTTCATCGTTGTTTCGAATAGGGAAATGACTCATAATAACTCTGAATTTTATGAGGTTTATGCGCGTTTGATTTTCTGCATGTGGAAGTTAGGAATTAGTAAAATATTTTTTCTTTATTTGCTGAATCAAATAATTAACCAAATCAATGAATATGCTTGCTATTTTTTCTTTATTTTCTTTTGGATCGGCAAAAGAATTTTATTAATCTCTGAACAAAAAGTTACAAAGATTAAACGGGAACGGAGGAGAAAAAGGCATCAACCAAAAACCTACATCCCAACTATGTTGGCATGTGCCTAGGCTAAGAACAATCACATGTCATCCGCTACCAAAGAAAGAAAAGAGTTGGCAAGGAGCCAACCACAACCGAAAACTATTAACCAAGTACATCATCCGGAGCATCATTGTAAACCAAAAAGGGTTGAATTTGAAACCACCATATCGCCACACTCAAAGGAACTTGGAATTGTTGGACAAAGGGTTGAGATATTGCACATGAGCCCACTATGGTGTGTGTTGAATGTTTGAAGGCACGGGCATGCACTAGTACATATATATCTTATACATACATCTTATACATACATATATATATATAGTACTATGTATAAGATATACATAGTACCATTTAGAAAAGTAAGCCTTGGAAGGTGACTTATTAGGTTCAAGGCTATTAGTTTTATGTTTGCATGCATGGTAACACTAAGTTTGCTTCTTTTGGAAGCAAAGTGATTACTTCTAATGATCTAATGGTTCCATTAGGGTTGGAGGGGTTCATAAGGCTCAAAAATGGTCAAAAAGGTTCATCTAAGATTAGAGAAATGTAACTAGGTGAGGTGGTAGTTAGGTTTCTATAACTAATTGGTTGAAAGCTAATTTTACTTGTCAAGTAGGATTTCTAGCCAAGAAATATAATTTTCAAGAATTAGTTACTCACTAGGAAAATATACAAGTGCCTTTATTCAAGCATATTTGTCCTTGAAAAATGACTAGATTGTCCGAGGGTAAGAGTTTTAAATTTTAAACGTCTCAAATCTAATTATGACATATTATTAGAATTTTAAAAGCAATCCAAGTAAATAAAATTGAAATTCGAATATTTAACAAAAAATTTATTTACTGAAAATCAGAGTCGTTACATTTCAAAATTATTGATTCGTGCATAAGATTACTGAATTAATCCAAATACTGGAATGAAATTACTTTAGGCATTATATTCTTATGAATTTTATTCCAAGTAATCATATTCCTATTCCCACTCAATAAAAGAATTTGATTCCTAATAATTACAGTCCTATTCCTACTGAAGATTTCAGTCATCCAAAATGAGCCTATTGTAAACACCCCAATTCGGACCCTGAAGGTTCTTTAAATTCCCCGATGATGAAATAAATGTACGATACCTTTGAGAGCTTGAATGTGGACTCTTATAGCCCAAAAAAATCAGAAAAGCCCAAAAAGCCAGCAAAAGCCCAAAATTGGACTTGGAACACCGCACGGGATACTTACTAAACCGTACGGTATAATAAATTTTACTACACCGCACGTGGTCCTGAGTTATACTACACAATGTTTCTAGGAAAAGTTCTGACTGGCTCAAAAAGTTGTCGGCTATGCTTGTTGGAGCCATAACTGAAAAACAGTTTAGCAGGGAATATAACTTCTAGCCGGCCTAGAAGCCACCTCCTCCATTTACATTGATATTCCTTAGCTTTTGCCTATAAATACACCCCTCATTTTATGTGAAATGTACCTCTCAAAGTCTTGAGAAAGTTACTCTGACATCCTCTTGACATTCTTTCTATCTCTACAAAAATTATATTCCTCTTCCCCTCCAAATCTCAGCACACTACTAGTTTTAGAACTCCACCACTCCGAAGTTCCAACTCATCCATCCTCATCCAAGCTCAAATCTGAAGGTATAAAAGCAAGTTTCATTGGGCTAAACCTAGTCTTAACACTAAGGGAAGCTTTTTGCAGTCACATTTTACTTGTTTGTGTTAATTGTTGACTTAAAAACCATTTTCAGAAGTAAAACAAAATATAAATCAGTGACTGTACTGGAAATACTACATCGTGCAATGTTGTGATACACCACACGATGTAGTGGAATACAACGTACGGTGTTATGCTATTCATCATTCATTTGTGTTGTTTGTCTTGATCACATCTATCCACTGTTGACTACGCTAATGTTACTGAGAGATTGTTGCAGGTGCGTTTCAGACTGAAGTTTCGTCTAAAAACCATGTCTTTGTTTTCTAAAAGAGATTTTCATGATCATTTTCATTGATCAAGTGCATCAAAAGAGTTTGCAAACTGTTTTATGAAAAACAAAAACCAATAAAAATAATAAGAAATCTATTTGGATCAATGTTTTGCTTTATCCTAAAAATTCATAGCTGTTTTGAAATATGCCTGAAGCTACTCCATACGATGTTTTGAGGAACATCGTACGATGTAATCAGGTATACCCTGCGAGGTTCTGAGTAACAGTAGTGGGTTGTCAATGAGAAGGTACACCGTGTGGTGTACCGGAAAACCGTGCGAGGTATCTTGGTGCACCACGTGGTGTTGTTTGTGATTGAGACAGACTGTTGTTGTACTGTCATTTCAATTTTGCACATCACTCATTTGCCACCTACTGTACAGTAAGCACCATGGGCACGCCAAAGTGATATATTCAATCCCATGTCCCTTTCCCTTCTTTGTTTTCTAAGAGTTTCCAATTTCAAATCAGCGACGATCCATCCGTCCAATTTCAAATCAGCGACGATCCATCCGTCCAATTATCAATCAGCGACGATCCATCCGTCCAAATGCAAATCAGCAATTGATTTGCTCACCGATCTCTTGGTGCACGGTATTTGTATATACTTGCTTGCACTCTTCATTTAATCGGCTTTTGGTTAAATTGGATGGGTGTCTAGAAATCTTTGACGTTACCCGTACCAGCCAATGGTGCTCCGCGTGCCGTCAAAGAGGGACTACTGTAGACACCCCAATCTGACTTCCCGATCGTTTTACTTCGTTTTTCGGTTTCTTGTTTCCCCGATGATGAATCAGGTCGAAAACAGTCTTGAGAACATGAAGTGGCTTGAGTTTGGCACGTGTGGAACCCATCCTTAGTCCTGAAACCTTTGGATCCGAACCTGGACCTTAGGTTAGTTAGTCGCGCGACGCATTGGAACCCTCGTGTGATGGTTTAGTTGCCAGGTGGTGGTCAAAGTCAAAGTTTTTGACCGTTGACCTTCGCGGGGTTAACTTGACACTCACGCGATGCATCCATACCCTCGCGCGATGGTCAACACCTGTCATTTTCACCAATTTCCAGCTGGATTGCGTGGTGATCAGGGGGCTACAGGCCTATGTAACCCCGTTTCGTCGACTGAACAGCGTTCTGGGGGGCTCCCTTTGCACCACCTCTCCCCCACTCTCCTATCACCTTTGGCACCCCATTTCTCCACCAAGTAATTGCAACCAGCCTTGTTGGCTGGTTGCATTGCCTTGCTTAGCCACCAACCAACATCCCTCCTCTTTCTATAAGTACCCCCCATGGTCCATTTTCCAAAGGGTTACCAAAAATTCCCAAAGAAAAAGAAGGAAATGTAAGCATTCACATTCCATACTGCACTCATCCCTTCCTAATCTCCGTCCTAGCTATACCACCTCACTCAAGCCATCTTCAAGATACTCAAGCAAAGTTATAATGCCTTTCTGTTCACTGTTTAGACCCTGAGTGGGGCTGGCAGGGTCAAGACTAGTAATCAATACCAGTTCTGGCCCTAAAGCTAGCAAGGTTTCAAGAGCCGTGGCCAACAGCACCCTCGCGCGATGGTCCCACTAACTCGCGCAACAGTTTTGTCTACACGAGATTGGACCACGTGGGGAAGGGACATTGGTCATTAATTTTCTAGTCATGATCTTAGTCATTTTCAAGTTTTTTTAAAGTATTAGCTCACTGCTTCGCATGTTAAAAATCATAGTTTAGCTTAGCTTAACACTTCACTTGGTTCAGAATGCCTTTGGGATGCTCTTGAACATGTCTCAGAGCCCTAAACGTGCAAAGCAATTCCTGGAAGTCCAGTAAGAACACTCGCGCATGTGTCTTATTCCCTCGCGCGATGGTTCTCTGATTTCCATGGATTGCCCTTGCATGAGCAGCTTGGCCTTGGCTTCTGTTTAATCACCTCCACTGTTTAGGGGTCGTATTTCCATAATATTTCCACCTGTTGTAATATTATTTGCTTTCAAGTACATATAAACTGCTTGGTTTGTACCTGGGTGAGCACTGGTCCTTCCAGAGCCCAGAAGGGGGTAGAATTCAAACTATTGGTGAGACATCAACACTCGCGCGAGTGTGTGGTATTGTCGCGTGACTGTTTGCTTGCATGCAGATTGATTCACGCATGCAAGCTGGTTGTTTGTTTGTGCCAAAATCATACACAGCACTGTCTTGATGTTTAATCGACATTTTGAATTTCATTCCATTTATTATTTGTCATCTCGCCCATCCATGTTATATGTATCACATCCTGCAAACATGTTACAGTTTTTTTTATTCCCGATTAACTGTTCCCCCGCCCTAATTGGCTAAAAAATTGATTAATTAAACAGAATCGCGAACAAACTCTTTTTCGCAAATGCCTAAGTAGAGACCGATCTCCGGATTGGGCGAGAGGGGTGCCATAAAACCCTTCCCCTCTCGTAACCTGGCTCCCGAACCCAGATATGGTTATGACGAATTGGTTCCTTAACTTTTTCAAAATCAAAATAGCGCAACAAGTACTTCGAAATACGGTTCCTTAGGTGTTGGACCTTCAAATCCAAGTGACGACTCTGTATTTTGCGAGCGCTCGACGTCCAGCTTAAGCGCTCCCGCGAACCAGCACTTTTCTCTTTTAGGAGGGGAACAGAATCCCTTCCTACGAAGGAAAATGGGGCATGCATGCCCATAGGGAGGAACTCTATTAATGTTTAATTACTTATGTTGGGATAAGAGGCAGCAACTTAAATATTATGTGAGTTCATAAAATTATTGACACATTATTTTTGTTAAAGTTCAGTCTTCCGCTGGGGTTTTACTCTGTTATGTGTATAGTTTATCGTTTAGATTTTATTCTTTAGTGTGGAATGCCACGTGGTCGTGTCGATTCGGGCCCACTTCGGGTGTCTTTCCGGGACGGGGCGTGACAAAATTGATAACCTTCTGTCACCTTAACAACAAGACTATAGGATCCATATTTGCACAATAAAAGAATGGAAGAATTCATTTCAACTTCAAAAAACAGTTCAGTCTGCAAAATGATAACTTTACATCAAAATGAACAAAATCAAATACACATATCTCAAAAAATAGTCTATCTATGAGAACAAAATAATAGATAATGTTATCTCAACAAAAACAGTCTCAGTATCTACCAGAACAAAGAAATAGATAATGCTATCTCTACAAATAAACAAAAATAGAAAGAGATAACAGTATCTTAGCAAATACAGTTCATAGTGATACACATATCTCAGCAACAATAATTTTTGTATCTACCAGAATAAAGTAATAGATAATGTTATCTCAACAAAATACAATCTCAATATCTACAAGAATAAAGCAATAGATAACGCTATCTTAGCAAATAAACTCTATAAACACAAAAATATAAGAACACAACGAGAGAGAATATTGTGACAGAGAAGAACACAACAAAAATCAAATCAAATATTACGACAGATAAGAACACAACAAGAGAGAAACATCGCCATAGAGATTGCGATCAGAAAAAACTCCGAAGACAAAGATCATGATTGTGATCAGGAGAGATTGTCACAATGGGAATCGAGATTGTGATCGCGATACAAAATTGAGATCGTGAAAGTGATCATGATCCAGAACTGACTTGTAATCGCGAGAAGAGAGAGAGAAGCACCAGCGAGCTTGTGATCGTGGTCGAGATCCAAAAGCGATCGTTATCCAAAACGCGAAAGAAAAGAGAGAGAGAGAAAAGAACCAATGTACAAAGTTTAAAAAATACACATTATATAGAACGCCTCAATCGAGGCATTTTTGTCCAAAAACAGACTATAGACATAATAAATGTACAGTAATGGACCTTCACCACTATTACATATTGGGCTGGACTAAACTCCCAAAATTACCTTCAAAACGGACCATAGCCCAATTTACTATATAAACTATTTACTTTTATTACCTTTTCCATCCATGCTCAAAGCCAAAACTATGATGTTGTGTTTGGGACTAGCGGAATATTGGAGAAAAGTGCCATGGTACACAATACTAGAATTTTCTATTTTCTTTCCTCTTTCTATCTAAATTAAACAATAAATTTTAGGAAATGATAATGTCAGAACTGTTTTTGTTGGTGTCAAAATTCTAGTGTACAAAAAGACTTATACCATGTGCAATGTACAAAATTTTTATGCATTAGAGTTTTGGCATCAAAAAAAATATTTTTGGCATTATCACTACCCTAAATTTTTTTAACTTTTCTTTTCCACAAATTCCAACAAAAACACATGTGTAACGACCCGCGTTAGTTAACCTGCTTAACCTTTAGCTTAACCACATGGCTTAAAAGATTAACCTCAAGTTATACTTTAACTATTCGGAAATCCTTTTTACTATTTCATTTCATCTTTTCTAGGAATCCTGATGTAGGACTTCCCAAACGTGGGTTCTCACAATCTCCACACCTTATAATGCATCGTTGCATTAGCCTTAACACTTAACTATGTACAACATAATCAGTGTGCTTGTACCAAATTCTAGAGGTGACTCCATCATATAAACCAATGTTGTGCTCTAATACCACCTGTAACAACTCGCACCAGCTAACCTACTTAACCCTTAGGCTAACCACGTGGCTCAAAAGGTTAACATTAGGTTATACCACTACAAGAAAATTGGGATCTAACAACGGTCAAAAGCATTACTAAAAAATACAAAAAACGTTGCTAAAAGCAATACCAACGGTTCACCAACCGTTGCGAGATATCCGTTGGTGTAGAGGTATAGCAACGGTTTTGACGAGCGTTGGTACAGATTTTTTTTTAGTAATGGTTTCTTTAGCAACCGTTGCTAAAGGCAAGTTTTTTTTTTTTAAATTTGGGGTAATTTTTTAGTAACAGTTTCTTAACCATTGCTAAAGGCAAGTTTTTTTTTTTTTTAAATCTGGGGTAAAATATGACATGGCAGCCACGTGGCGCTAATGTGGCCCCACCTGTCACCCGCGTGGCGCATGGAAGGCAACACAATAATTTTGCTCATCCTGGGAATCGAATCCAAGACCTCGCGTATGCGCGCGCGAGTGTGAACCAGCTCGGCTAGCCCAGCACTTGTGTAATATTGAGGGCCTTTTAATATTTATACTATGCAAACCGGTTGGGCTAACTTATGTCATTAGAGTTTTATCGATTTATTCTTAATCCAAGTTTTTAAATTCGGTTTATACTATACAAACACCTACTTTTTTTTTTCCGATTGGAACCGTCTATTTTTTACATAGTAAAGATGGCTACGCTTGTTCAGACAAATAAGCCACTTAATAAGCCAAAGTGGCTTATTTTTTGTCCTTATTCAATTTTTTTTTGCATCTGTTAGTTTCTCGTCAATTTTTTTGGGATTATTGCTTCGTCATGACGAGAGAAATCTAAAAAGTAAAAAATTTCGATCAAAACTTAATTTTTTTGAATAAAGACAAAAAAATAAGCCAATAAGTCAATTTTTTCGTCTTTATAGTCCGGTTTTTAGTAACGGTTATGGAAAACCGTTGTTATAGTCCGGTTTCTAGTAACGGTTATGGAAAACCGTTGCTATAGTCTTGTAATCTAATAACGGTTGCATGAAAATCGTTGCTATAGTCCTGTTTCTAGTAACGTTTTGCAAACTGTTGCTAGACACCATCTATACCAACGGTTTTTCAACCGTTACTAAAAAAAACCGTTGAGAAATCCCAAATTTCTTGTAGTGTACAGTAGTTGTTCGCAATTTTTTTTAATTCCATTTCATCTTTTCTAGGAATCCCGATGTAGGACCTTCCAAATGTGGGTTCTCACAACATGAGATCTTTTTCCATGGTTACCACGGTCTCCAGGGTTTCAATGGTTTGTTTGGTTAGGGAAAGGAAAAGAGAGAAAAAAAAGTTTGAAAGTTTTCCTCTCCCTTATTTGGTTCAAAAAAAGTTTATGTATACAACATCAAACACAATCCCTCACATATGAGTGGGGCCTCACATGTACATAAGGGATTGTGTTTGGATTATTTTGTACATAGCATAGTGGTTTGGTTTGAGAAGTAAAAATAAGAAAATGACCAAGTAGGACACTAGTAAAATATATTTTCTAATTTCTATGTGTGAGGTTGTCTTTGGTGTTGTGTTTAGATTGTTATGCACCGTAGCACAATTATTTGGTTTGAGAGGTAAAAAAAGAAATTGACCAAGTAGAACAATAGCTGTTTGGATGCCGGAGTTGGAGGCCAGATTTGGAGCCGCCCAAATATGATCTCCTGGTCCCACTCAAATTCGAGGTTTGGGAGTGAAAATGGGAAAGGGGATTTGAGCCTCTCCCAGATTTCTTCTCTGCCTTTTCCCAGATTAGTCCGCCTCTTCCCGGATTAGGTAATGACAGGGATACCCCTGTCATTGGTGAAGCGAATTTGGTAAATGGCCATTCTGCCCTTCCTTTCTCTATTCCATCATGGCGTTGTTGATCTGTGGAAAACGAGACTGGAGAGAGAGGAGGTCGCCGATGAAATTTATGGTGACTCCATCTCCATGCGAAATTTCTGGTGACTGATCTTTGAGAGAGAGAGAGAGAGAGAGAGAGAGAGATTGGAGAGAGACGAACCATATTTGGGAATGGACAGCCAAAATTGATGGGGTTTTTTTTTTTTTTTGTCAAAACCAGAGCTGAAGTTACTCCTCTCTTCCACGTTATTTCCAAAGTGGGGAAGAATAATCTAGTGGTTTGGTTCTTAGAAACCACAATGTCCCAATCCAAGGATCTAGAATGATTGAAATTAATTCAAAGGCCACAAACAATCAAGATTGGGACGAAAAAAAAATCCCTACACTTTGTAATAAAAGGGTAAAATTATTAAACAAGTTGAATTAATTATATTAAAAAACTTAAAATTAAATTACTATATCTTAAAAGTTCAAAAGTATGAAAATAAGTATCTCTCTCTCTCTCTCTCTCTCTCTATATATATATATATATATATATATATATATATATACACACACATATATAAACATACAATTTTTGATTTAATGCCTAATCCTATATAATTTACCTTGCTATTTATAAACAAACAACGTATTTTTTTAATTACTACAATTAATTTACAAAATTTGGATTTTTTAATTTAAATAAGGTTTAAACATTTTACAAATATTCTGGGGGGCTTAATTCAGTCATTCGACATCTAATTCCATCATATCTGCCTACCATATCCTCCTCCTCAAAAAATCATTCAAACACATCATTACAAATTCACCTTTCTTAAGAGGTGAGACCACTATTCTTAACATATCACTCTTCATTACATACAATTATTCTAGGACCACATTCATACCCACACTCAAATACACACCCACACACACACACACAAGTGTGTGGGCTCCACATGCAATGCACACTCTAGTGTGAGTGGAGCCCATACACTTGTGTGTGTGGGTGTGTAAAGTGGTTGTGGTCTTAGAACTACTCCATTGCATATCCACCTTCAAATCCACCAGCCTTCTATATCCACCCAAACACAAATTATCCATCCAAACGGCCCATTAGTTTCCACGTGAATGGTTATCTTTGGTGCTGTGCATCGGTTGTAAATGAGCTGAGCAGCTCGCGAGTTCGGTTCAGTTCGGCTCTATAAGGGCTCGATTCGGCTCGGTTCGAAAGGTAAACGAGCCGAACTCGAGCTCGATTTTGCAGCTCGAACCTAGCAGGGCTCGGCTCGAACAGGTTCGCAAGCATGTTCGTCTCGGCTTGAAATATATAGATTCGGCTCGGCTTGGCTCAAACATGCCAATATATAGGTTCGCGAACAGGTTCGTCTTGGCTCGAAATATATAGGTTCGGCTCGGCTCGAACATGCCAATATTTGGTTCGACTCGGCTCATTTAGCCAATTTTTCAATATTAAGGCCGAAAAATTGACGAATTTGAGCTCAAATTCGAGCCGAGCCGGCTCGTTTATTCCAAACCGAATACTAACGAGCCGGGCTCGAGCTTTGTACATGCTTGTCGAGCCGAGCTCGAGCTGAACTTTTCCGGCTCGATTCGAACTTGAGTCGAGCTTGAGCCAGACAAATTCTGATTGAGCCGAGCTCGAATATGCCAATGTTCGGTTCGGCTCGACTTGTTTACACCCCTATGTGCATGTAGGAAAAAGAAAATGACTAAAATAACAATAATATATTCTCTGTTCCCACACTTAGGAAAAAGAAAAAATGACTAAAATAACAATAACAAATATTCTTTATTCTCACACTTTCCGTTTTTCATTATGTTCCTTCACTTTTGCAAGTTCCAAACGGGGCGCAAGGGTTTGAGAATCTCTTTGCGTTTCAATTAAACTCGTCTCTTAACCCGACGATTTCCCGGCCCAACCCGCGTCGGTCATCTCGCAAAGTTCCGAGCCACCGGCGGTGGTCTTTCCGACAAACCCAGGTATTTCGCTCTCTCAACTTTCTATCCCCTTCGACTTCTCCCTTCATCTGTAAGCCTTTAGAATACGAGCAGAGTAATGCTAAATGCGTGTTCTACCAGCAAGAAATTCCTTAAAAGGAACCGAACAGATTATTGACTAAAGTTTACTCTGTTCTATGAGTTGGAATCACAGGCAAAGGCATAGAGGTCTGAAACTCACATTGTAATTATGCCTGCAAAGTTTATATTTAGACTCCAGTTAAAATGTTTAACTGTTCCAAAGTCCAATCCCCAAATGGTGTGAAGAGAACTTACCGTTCTCTATCTCTCTCACGCGCACGCACACACACAAAAACGTTGAATTGCTTGCAAAGTATATACGTTTAAATGCCAACTTTATATACGATTAAAAGTTGTCAAAATTGACTTTTAAAATTCCTCTTCAATTTAAAAGTCAATTTTGACAGCTTTTTTAAATGCCTAAATTACCCACGGCCGTAAACCTGTGTAGCAATTGATTGATTCCAGGTGTGTTCCTTCTTCACTTGGATTGGTAAATTAGGTTTTCAAGTGAAGGTAGAACTGTTGTTCCAGTTGAAACATACGTTGAATTGCTCTGATCCCAACACTGCAGATTCATGGGCGCAGTTGGTTTCCACAGCAGTTCATCATCTGTATGTCCAATCAAATCCTCCAGTGGCGTTACTCGTTGCTCCGCCGCATATTCTAGTAGACCCAGTTGCCTCCCATTTGATATGAATCAGGGGAGGAGGGTCAATTGTATGGCCTCCACTATTCCAGTTCAAGAAATGAAAGAGGAAGGTCAACTACGGTTGACTGGTGATTCTTTCATTCGTCCTCATCTCCGCAAGTTGTCTCCCTATCATCCCATTTTGCCTTTTGAGGTAATTTTGCTCCAACCCAGTTGACCCTTTCGATTTGTTCTGTCTGCGCATGTAATGAGACCAATGTGATGGTGACAACAGTGACAATGACGATTTGTTTTGGGTGGATTAGGTCCCTTTTTTTTGTTGCAGTTTTAAGACTGTTTACCAGACTAATTTTCCAGAAAAAATTAGTTGTTTTATTGACAGTTTTCGAAACTTGTTTTCTGGGAATTTTGGCAGGGAATCCTGTTTGAAGCATCAAAATAAGTTTCCGCAATGTCGGGCATTACTCTACTGAAAAACAACAAGAGATGAAAGCAGTGACTGTTTGGGTTTCAAAAACAGATTTCTGAAAAGTTTTATGCAAATTTGATTATGAAAGATGCAACTAAAACCTAAAAGATGGTAGTTACTAGTTACTTAATGGTTCAAACTCCAGATGCTGTGGTTGATGTGTAGTCACATTGACTATGGCAGTTAATAGTTGTATTTGCTAGTTCGCACTTTTCTAGTTTCTTCTTGACATGATTTAATGGGCTGGAGGTACAGGAGAACAAGATGAGTGTAGCGGAAATGAGAATGTTGAGGTGGATGTGTGGTAAGATTAGATGAGACAGGATTAGAAATGAAACGGTTCGTGAGATGGTAGGTGTAGCAACCATAGAAGAGAAGTTGAAGGAAAATAGGCTAAGGTTGTTTGGGCATGTCTACCGTAGACCAGGAGATGCAGTAGTTAAGAGAGCGGATATGATAGCTTTGGGTAGCAATGCTACAGGGAGGGGTAGTGGGTTTGTGTGAACAAGTGGCTCTTGACAGAACTCAATGGAGGAAAATAATTCATGTAGCTGACCCGAAGTGATTGGGACATAAGGCTTGGTTTGGTTTGGTTTGGTTTAGGTACAGGAGAAGTTGATTGTTTCTAGAGTGTTTGCAATTTTGCATTTGTTGGTTTCTTGGAACAACGGTAAATACTGTTGTCAACAGTTTTTGATTTGGTTGAGCAAGCTAGGGCTCCTATTGTTTGACATCGAGATATTGGTTGAGGCCGATGTATTGATGGTAGTGAGAGTTTTAGACAGAACTTAGTACTCAATTACTCGTGCTGGTGATTTTAGCCTTTTTAGGTGTTGCAAACTTGCATGGGGGAATCCAAGTCAAGATTAAATATTGAAAGTCACGTTAAGTTATTTTTGTTTCTAACCGTTTGTGGCAAAACACGGTCTCTGCACTACGACTTAAGGCTTGCTAAGTGAGTTTTCACTCATAAGTAAGGGTTGCTTCAGGTTTATCAATTGTTTTAGTCAGAAGGAATGCATTAGTTAGACATTTGGGTATTCATATTTATCTCTGGCAATGGTAGAATTTCAAGCGAATTTGTTAAAATTTCGGCTGAGCGAAATAAGAGCTACTTTAAGGTTAAAACATAATACACAAATCTCACAATTACTCGCCCCTTTATTTGATGCATGTTGTTCTGAATGACTTCGGTTATGCGAAATAAGAGCCACTTTAAGATTCATTAAATTCCATGTACCTGGTTTTTTAGTGAATCTATGGATTTCCACTTGCGTATGAGTTTTGTTAGAGTTCTGGTGATGTATTTTATTTCATTCATATGGACACGGTTGAAGTTTCTCCTAGACTGGTCTTGTGTTATTTGAGTGAGCGATTGGTCATTAGTTGGTTTTCTTTCATTATTAGGTACTGGAAATAACACATTGTTCCATTCACTTCACTGGGAGAGTTGTGGTTTTCTATACAGGTTTTGTCAACACGTCTGGGCCGAAAGCCTGAGGATATTATTAAGTTAGACGCAAATGAAAACCCATATGGTCCACCTCCAGAGGCAAGTTATAAAAACAAAACTTCTAAACTTTGAAACCCTTTTCTTGTGATTGCAAGACCAGTTACTGATTAACTGTTTGTTTATGTCCTGTGTACAAATATCAAATATCTTATAGGTTTCTGAGGCTTTGGGGTCAATGAAATTTCCATACATTTATCCTGATCCTGAAAGCCGTAGATTGCGTGGTGCTCTTGCTCAGGATTCGGGTCTTGGATCTGAATATATTCTTGCAGGGTGTGGTGCAGATGAGTTAATTGATTTGATTATGCGGTCAGTGAAGATCTTGTGACAGCTTCAATTTTAAAATTTGCTAAACCTTCTGATTTGCATAATGGGGCAATAACTATCCTTTATGGCTGTCTGCTGATATTTACTTTTTTCCTTATTTTATTCTCTCTTTTTTTTCCCTGGCATTTTACTTCAGTTGTGTTCTGGATCCTGGTGACAAAATTGTGGACTGCCCCCCGACATTTACAATGTATGAGTTTGATGCAGCTGTTAATGGGGCACTTGTCGTAAAAGGTAAATGTAAAGAATTTGTATCCAACTCTAACTAGGGATCAAAGAGTTTTTCTCCCATTATATGCTTTCTCTGTTGGGTGTCATTGTTTTTATTCTTTGTCAAATGTGCATGTATATTGGTATGAAACTATTTTCCAACTACGCAGTACCTCGGAAGTCAGACTTTAGCTTGGATACAGAGCTGATCGCTGAAGTTGTTGAGCAGGAGAGGCCAAAGTGCATATTTTTAACTTCTCCTAACAATCCTGATGGGAGGTTACTTTTCCTTGCCTTTTACGATTTGATTTTCCTGGATGATGCAATTGGGCTCATGCGATCTATGGTCAATTGTACTGTACTCGCTTGTTTTGCACATTTACTACGTTAACCACCTTCTGAATAGGGCAAATTAGAGCGTATAAATTGTTCAAATATTTTTTTTGGTACTTAGGAATTTCATAAATATTAAAAGACCGCTAAAGTCATACAGGTCAAGTCCTTAAAACCGTAGCAGGAATTACTAGACAAAATAAACCAAATAGATAACAAGCCTAGCACAGGGTTGTGCTTCAAAGTTCAATCTTGGAGATGCCCAACACCCAGGCAGTCCGCAACAACGAAAGGCCTCATGGAGGGCGGAGTCACCACCAAATCGTCTGCTTGCGCAGCCCCAAGCCTAGCTAGATTATTGGCGCTCTGGTTGGTAAGGCGATATATTTGAGAAAGGGTAGTTCCAGTGCGTGTTAGGAGCATTTTTTAGTCTGCCACAATTGCTCGATGGGGATGACCTTCTGGAGTTCCTTCGTTAATGAATTTGACAGCTATGAGGGAGTCCGACTTGATCTTAACATCTGTCCTACTCTTCTGTAAGATGATGGTCAAGCCTCTATAAATGGCCCAGATTTCTGCCTCTGCCTCTAGGCTAGACTCGCATGTGAGCTTCCCATAGTAGCCAACGACCCATTTTCCTGTGCTGTCTCAAAATATTCCTCCAAATCCCGCCTTGCTATCAAAACTGTACCAGCATCCATCTGTATTCAATTTGACTTGACCTGTAGAGGTTAAGCTCCATTGTATTAGTTGACGTTGTCTAAGGCCACCCTTAAGAGGAGATTTGAAAGCTTCCTAGATTTCTAATGAATAGGAAGTGATGGTTTTGAAGCTAACAGGGGCTGGGATATCTCTGTCATCAAGACTTTTTCAGTTTCGGCTTTCCATATTTGCCAAAGAGAAACAGCAAACAGCAAGCTCCAAGAAACATCACTTAATATTCCTGAAATTCTTTTGATTTTGAGATTATGGGATTTCCAATTGTAGACAGGGCTTTCAAGTAGACAGGGCTTTCAAGTCCATCCCTCAACCAGCAGCCTTTCCAAAACAGAGCCCAGAGATCCATGACTTTAACACATCCTCTAAAGAGGTGATCAAGATCTTCCGGATTGGCATTGCATCTAAGGCACAGGTTCTAGGATGCAATGCCTTTCGAGGCTTGAGTTGATTAGTAGGCAATCTTTTATGAAAAACAAGCAATAGAAAAGTTTTAAACTTATACGGAATTTTGAGTTTCCAAAACCAAGACCACCCTTTGAGATCAGAATCCTCAAGATTGATCAAATCATACACTGCCGATGTGGAGAAATTTTCACTAGTGGATCCCACCAAATTAGGGTAGTCCGGAGTAGCTGAATACCTGGGGAGATGTAAATTTCTTTGGCCTCAATCATCTGTTCATCAACTATATTGGCAAGCTGAGTAAGGTTCCAGTTTCCATTATCGTCAGTGAGTTCTTTAACTCTCATATTGTTGTTAGTGTTTTGTCCAGGGTAATCCAATTCAAGAGTACCTGTCCCACACCTCTAATCCTTCGAGATGTCAACACTCTTACCATCACCTATCGACCATTTGATTCCCATAACAAGGATGGGTTTAGTACTAACAATACCCCTCCAAACGTGAGAAGCAAATCTCCTAAGTGGCCAGGATGGCAGGGAATTATTTTTGAGGTATTTTTCTCTAACATTGCCCACCCAGAGGTTCCCTTCCTCAGCAGTCAGTTTCCAGCCAAGTTTCAAGAGTAAGGCAAGATTTTGCACTCTGGCTTTTTTCAGCCCTAGTCCTCCTCTATCTTTGCTCTTACGCAGTCTATGCCAATTTATATGATGTATCTTTTTCTTATCTTCCCTCCGGTATCCCCCCAGAGAAAACTTCTATCAAGTCTATCCAGCCTTTCACATATGCTTATGTGAAGTTCCATAGTTTGCATAGAGTAACTAGGGAAGGTGGAGGACACAAATTGAACAAGGGTCTACCTTCCCGCATGGTTGAGAGTATTGGCCTTCCAACCAGTCAAATGCCTTTGGGCCTTTTCAATGAGGGGGTTGAAGTGCTGTTTAATAACCCTACATATCATGTGTACAGATATATCACTAATAGAGCTATGACAAGGTCTAAGAAGTACATGCACTTCTAAGAAGGTGCCTTGTCCGACACAGTTGCACTCATTGGGTAATCCCCAATGCGTTTTATAGAAGAGATCACAGACTTTGAATTGTTGGGAGAGGCTCGTGTCTGTCCTGGCATAGACATACACGAGATATCGCAAGTTTGAGATAATTACTCAAGCAATTTTGAAATCAACACAACACCAATGCAATAACTATTTATCCTTCCTCACTTAGACTTTGACTTAGGAATTCTATAACCTAAACCGTCTGTTTTGTTTATGAGGAGAGCTTTCTAAATAAATCTCATGATTTGTTGTTTATCCCCCTTCATTTTGAGCTATTTAGTATAGGAATCTAAAAGCCAAAACCTTCTAGTTTGTTTGAAAGTAGAACTTCGTGAAATAATTCCTATGACTTTATGTTAATTCTTTTCCAATTATGAAGTCAGAAGAATAAGGAGAAATGATTTCTTACTACTTTGACATAGTACAATGGGATTTTATAACTAGTATAAAATCAAGAAATTATTGTTATTTCATGTACGCTTCGGCTAATACATGAATGTTAAATACCTTCTA
The DNA here is from genome assembly GCA_019656835.1 of Rhododendron ovatum. Taxonomy (NCBI): domain Eukaryota; kingdom Viridiplantae; phylum Streptophyta; class Magnoliopsida; order Ericales; family Ericaceae; genus Rhododendron; species Rhododendron ovatum. Next base: position 24,092,101 of record CM033799.1, read on the forward strand.
AAAGGTCAAATTGTTGTTTTTGAAGATTGTTGCGTTTGCGTGTCTGCACTCTGCATTGTGTCATAGTCATATCTCATGTTCGTATCTGTTCTTCTTACTACATATTATGATCTATTATCAATACTATGTGGACTTTTCCTTTTGTTGTAGCAAAGTCTGACATATGTTGTTGCTTTTCAGCAGGCATTATTGCAGGTTCTGATATGATTACTTGTGTTGGCATCTTATTGTTTCACAGTATAATCAGTGATGAAGTTCTCTTGAAGATCCTTGACCTGCCTATATTGGTTGTGCTGGATGAAGCATACATTGAATTTTCAGGAATTGAATCTAGGATGCAATGGGTGAAGAAGCATGAGAATCTAATTGTCCTTCGCACATTTAGTAAGAGAGCTGGTATGTATAAGTTTGGACCTAATATCTAAAAGCTTGTATGCTTCATTATGAAATTGAATGGCTATTAGGATCTCTTTTCCTTAAACTGGTATTATCTGGAAACTTGTCTTGTAAATGTAAAGAAGGCTTAAAAAAGAAATGACTTTTGTCATTTGTTGCTATGTACGTTTGTATGATTTTATGCCATTATCATAACTCTTACCCGGTGTCGAGTGTTTGACATGGGAGGTCCACGTAACAAAGTTTTTGTGAGTTAACAGATGAGATTTTCTCAAACTAACCTTTTGTGATTATACTTGTCCATAGAAGTAGCAAAGTTTTTATGAGGTAAGAGTTCTATAGCAACATGGTTTTGGGTAGTTCTCAACCCCAAAAGCTTGCTTGAGGTAAGGGTGCCATCACAATTTATATACTTAATAGCTTCTTTGTTGACATGGTTGAATTTTATAGTGTTTCAAGGCTCAATCAGCCACTAAAAAACAGTGATGGATGTGCCATCATCATTAAGCTGGTCCTAATCCTGAACAAGAGAAAAAGACAAGGTCAAGATTCTATACCTAGTGTCTTGGGCTTACATGAAATCACATTAGAATCCAACTTTTCCAATGAAACAATGATGCAACAACAAATCCTTCTCTGCAAAACTGAATGTGGAATCTGTTCATGTGATTATTGAGGAGGTGTCAACCCTCCAAGTCTTGCTGGGCTGACCTCAAATTGTGTATTGGAAAGCACCGGTAGAATTTTGTTGGAGCGTAGATCTTGGGGTAGCTTCTATCTGTGCATATGTCTAAGATCGTTCACCAATCTATCAACCTTGGAATGTTTGGTGGTTGACTTGTATGGATTAAATTTGATCAGATTGTTCTTTGAAGATGTGACGGTGGATGGCTGCCTCATTTCTCATACTGATTTTTTTTAACTATGTCTTGAAAGTTATCTTCATAGGTTCGTTTTTATTTTGTTTTATGAGTATTGCACATTTATGTGAGGTATAAACACTGTACAGGTTTAGCTGGACTCAGAATTGGATATGGAGCATTTCCTTTGAGTATTATTGAGTATCTGTGGAGAGCAAAACAACCATATAATGTGTCTGTTGCTGCAGAAATTTCTGCATGTGCAGCACTAAAGAATCCGGACTATTTGGAGGTATTTATGATTTACTAATATGGGCTTTACCAATGTTGCTTTTAAGTAGCCACTGAGTATTCCTGGTGCTTGAATACCAATTCTAATACTTGTCAAGAACATCTAACTGACTCTAACAGAAGGTTAAAATGGCTTTGGTGGAAGAACGTGAGAGACTCTTCCAACTTTTGAAAGAAGTGCCTTTTCTCAACCCATATCCAAGCCACTCCAATTTCATTCTTTCCGAGGTTATGTCTGGGATGGATGCTAAGAAATTGAAGGTACAAGCTTATTTTTTGGTAACCACGTTTTTTTTAAGTAGGAATTATTGGTTCTGCATCCAAAATTTTTAGGTTTTATTCATGAGACAATTACCGGCTGCTCTAGTTTGGGTAAAGTATTTCCCAATAACTCTTGACCCTGTTCCGAAATGCACGCGTATTTTCAATGGAACAATTATACTGTAAAAGCCCCTCGAATGCAAATCGGTTTTGTTCCGTTAGATTTTGCCTCTTCATGCAACTCAGCCGAACATATTGATTTTGCCTCCACGTGCAACTCAACTGAACACTTTGAGTGAAATACTAGCCAGGTCTATTGGTAGGAGCACCATTCAGGAGGTGCCCACATAAAAAGAACAACCAGTAGTTATGATGATGAGATATTTGTGTTTCTTTTTTGTTTAGTTGTTGAAATAGTATATCTGTTTTGTATTTTTGTTTTATGCATGAACATTATATTTGTGACTTGTATATATTCATTAAGATGTAACAAATAAATTTCATATTAAATAGTTAATTATAAAAAATACAAAGGATATTGAGAAAGTTCTCAATCTTTTTCATGCGCGGTAATAATGGTGGTCGTGGATAGAGTGATGAGAATATTCTCAAGCACCATCTATGCCCGTAACAACAACTATATAGCGCTGAGAATTTTCTCAACATCATTCACGCCATGTATTTGCGCATGAGTTGGTACCAACTATAAAGTACTACTGAAAATATTCTGGTGTGTGGGCTTTATCGGGCTATAAGGGTTTTTAGCTATAGGTAGCAAACATTTGTGTGTTGGATTTTTGGTGATTCTCAACTGCGGTTTCTCAACTTAAACTAAATTATAGTTTGCAAGTATTTAGATGGGAGGCTCGGACCAAGGTTTAGTACCACTTATATAGCCTAAGCAATCCAATACTCACGATTTTACACAATCAAGTCCCAAAGGTAATTTGTGTGCTTGATCGGAAGATTATGTTTGGTGCGATCAAATTTCTCTAAGGAGTTGGTCAAACCCTCAAAAGGACATCAACCCAAGTATTATGCGTGCTACAATTGACTGTCGACACATAATCAAAGGCTTAACACTTTTGAGTTTGAATCGAGTTAAAAAGGAGTTCGACCACAGTACCACACACATATACAATTGATTTTGAAAATGAGAATTATTTAATTACTTAGGCCATAGCTGACTACCCCTCCATTAACGAAGAACTCTCTAAGGAAAGGTTTAAAACAACCTGAAACATGGCAACTCTTTAGGTGATTAAGGAAGATCGGTCTTAGAGTGTACCGAGGAGATATATACGGCAGAGCTAGCGAAAGACCCTCATACCGTCAATCCCAAAAGATTACACAATCAATCCCAAAAGATTCCACAACCAAGAGTAATCTTAGATTTGGGTTTGGTGTGAGAAACAGTTGATTAGTTTGTGAGGACTTACAACCGAACCTCAATCTATTGATTTAACAAACCAAGAATTCAAATGGAGACAATACACGGATTCTAGAAATACAATCTTATTCCAAATCTTAAACCTTACAATGTCAAAATAGGACTACCTTGGACAATATCTTAAGGAGAAAACTCCAAAAACTATGAAGAGCAAATGCCAAACTAGGCTAGGAAACAATTGAGAGAGCCAAGGGAGGTAGAGAAAGAGTGGGATATCAGGTTATGTCCAAAAGATCTGATAATTTCGTATTTATAAGCTCCCAACCTGTAGGCATTGTGCCCGGAAAAAGGCAGATCGATGAGCACGCTTTTTGGCAAACGAGCGCTCAATTCAAAGTCGCCACTTGGGTTTGAAGGTTCGACACGCAAGGAACCGAATTTGAAACGTTTGCTGCGCTGTTTGATTTGAAAAAGGTGAAGGCACCGGTCCGTCATAACCATATCTGGGTTCGGGAGCCAGGTTACAAGAGGGGAAGGGTTTTAAGGCACCCCTCTCGCCCAATCCAGAGATCGGTCTCTACTTAGGCATTTGCAAAAATATTTGCGATTCTGTTTGATTAATCAATTCTTTAGCCAATTAGAGCGGGGGAACAATTTAATGGGGATTAAAGCTGTAACATGTTTGCAATGTGTGATAGATAGCATAGATGAGCAGTTAGTAAATAGGGTAAAGGCCAGGTTCTATTTAACAGAGCAAACCCGACGCACTGTATTGAATTGATGTGTACAAGAAAGAATCTACATGCACTGATCCAATCCACGCGGATCACTGCATGTGATTACAACCTGCGCGCTCGAATACCACACAAGCGCGCGTGAGTTTGCTTTGCTCACAGCCTCTGTTTTTACCCTCTTTTGGGCTCTGGAAGGACCAGTACACACCCAGGACAAACCAAGCAATTGATAAGCAGTTCTAAGCAGTTATAATATACAGTTAAAAGGTTGAAAAGCCCTATAATTTAACAAAACACCCCATAAACAGTGTGGGGACAAAATAACGGCCTAAGGCCAAGTTACCCGTGCAAGGCCACTCACTGGTCAGAGGCAGTCTGGGGCTCGATGGTTGCGCTCTGGCACGCGATTGTCACGCCCTGGCGCGAGCGGGACTGAACCAGACCAGTGCTTGGTTTACACGTTTCTGGGTTCTGAGGTACGTTCAGAAAGGTCCCAGTGGTACTCCATAATAGCAGAAATACATATTGAACTACAGCTAGCATTTCTAACAAAGGAAAGCAATAAATTGATTATTTTCATGCTTAACAGTGATCTAAATGTACAAGAAGACATAGAACAGTAGGAAACCAATCCCCACGCGGTTTAGCGCGTGCAGCAACGGAGTGTTGCGCGCGAGAGTGGGACCGTCGTGCGCTGGTCCTACCATGACGGTTTTTGAAACCTTGCCAGCTTTAGGGCCAGGACTGGTATTGATTACCAGTCTTGACCCTGCCAGCCCCCCTCAGGGATCAGAACAGAGAGCAGAACAAACGTAAGCTATACCTTTGGTTTTTGGGTTTGAAATGTGCTTGAGCTTTGAGTGTGAGGTTGATTGGGGTGGAAGAACAAGTTATGTTCTTGAAGGAGTATGAGTGATAGAAGCGAGAAAATAAGGTTGCTTGTGTTGCTTGGAATTAGGGTTAGGGCTTTGTATCACTTGGAACTTGATACTTAGTATTTTTTGGAACCCCTGAACCCTTCAAATGGATGAATAAAGGGGGTATTTATAGGGAGAGAGAGAGGTAGATATGGGCTGCAAAGAGAGGGATTCAGCCAGTCCACGAGGCTGGCTGAGGTTGCATTGGTGGCCAAGTTTCCATCTCAAGAAAAGTTGGTGGGAACAGGCATTGCGCTCCGGCGCGCGATGGAGTCAGTCTGGCGCACGAGGGTTGCGCCCTGGCGCAACGGTCAACGATCAAACGGTCAAACTTTGACTTTTGACCACTGCCTGGCAATTTGACCAGCGCGCGCTGGTGTCATTCTGTCGTGCGCGTGTACCACCTACTCACGCGTTGGTCAACGGTCAAGCTTTGACCATTGACCAACACCTGTTAAGTTGATCTGCGCGCACGAGCTCTCAACCAACGCGTGTCAGTAGGGTTTTTGGCTTTTGAAGTGACTCTGATTTGGTTAGGTTCAAAAGGGTGTTAAACGCTCAAAGCTCAAACACTCATCATTCTCGGGGTGTTCTTGATCCGTTTCATCATCGGGGAATCAAAAACCGAAAGTAAACTAATCTGGAAGCCCAGATTGGGGTGTCTACACAACCATACCTAGAAGACTAAGTCAACAATGTAGTTCGGAATATGCTGTGGACCGGTACAGAGTTTTTGCTGGATCTGTCAATAAACATTCTGCCTTGTTGTGAAAATTGGTTTGGACCTGTCTAGTGCTTTTGCTGGACCCGTCCACTGGTTCAGTTCAACTTCAATCTGTTTTTGCTTCTCTCCAGCTTTTAGCATTTCGTTGCTTGCTTTGACATTTCTCCAAATTGATGTTTAGGACCCGGCAAGGGACCTCCTTGGCTACTCCCGGGAGCCAACGACGCTCGCGGATGCGTCTTCTTACCATTGAATTACCTGTAACACTTGGAAAATACCTTACGTGCAATATCATTGAAAGCTATCAACTATATGTACTTAGATACAATATATTAGAGGACTTAAGCACCAAGATTATACAATATTGGGTGCTTATCACATGTCATGTATCTTCATAATACATTAGACCAACTATAGATTGAGTATTGAGAATTTTCTCAGAAACATCCACACTATGTATGAGAATAAGACTGCAGACCAACTATACGGTGTGTAATGTATTTGCATAACACTTGAGACGTACGGCTTTGGCTTATGCTCTGAGGTGTTATGCTCCTACATGGAGTGAATGCTTTTGTGACAATTCTCAGTACTATATAATTGGTCTCATGTGTTGTGCATATACACAACATGATGTCGGTACTATACACATGTGACGTGGACGTTTCTTGAGAAAATTCTGAAGAATTTATAGTTCATGAGTGTAGATGGTGCTTGAGAATAGTCTCAGTACTATATTATTGATGTTGAGTCATATGCTGGTATATGTCCCCGAAATTAGTCTAGGTGTACACAAGCTGGTCCCGACATCCTATTATCAAGAAATAAAAATACTAAAAACAACTGGGAATAAAGACAAGCTGTTAAGTAGCTGGTAGTTGCACATGAAATGGTGTACAACCTTGACCATTGCTTTTATATCCTAGTCACAAAACAGTAGCATGCGCACAATGATCAATTTTAAATAATTAATGGACTGATCAATTTCTTGTTTTGAAGTTAATCAATATTATTGATTGGAATGATTAAGTGTTGACTTAGATCTCTCTCTCTCTCTCATGCTTAAAAGCAATCGGAAAGACCTCAAACTCAGACACAGTTCTAGAGAAGAAACCCCATAGCTCAAATCTCTCTCTAAAATCCCCCATTGCTTCACCTCGAAGCACTCTCTCTCTAATCAAATCGCATCGCATCGCAAAATGAGCGAAAAAGGAAGTGACTCGGTGCTGGAGCTATGATGATTCGGACCCCCGCCATTGGAAGCCCTCTTCGGCGTCATACACCTCTCCGGCGGCAGTGAAGGTCATCATCAAGAGTGCCAACATGAAGGAGGACCTTCATAGGGAAGCCGTCAACATTGCCATCTCAGTATCCCCTTTCCCCTCCCTGCCTCACGCTCCATTTATCAATATTTTGCTTTGTTCTCTAAATTGCATGAACGAGGGCAAAAAAGTAACGTCAACTCAAAACCAGATCTTGCGGTAATTAAAATTTTGCTTCATCCTTAACAGGAATAGGACACGCCTTTTCTAGATTGGCAGGTAAAAAGCTGTTTATTCATGACTGTTTTCTACTTTAAATGCTGAAAATTTGCATGATTGCCTAGTGATTGTGAAAAATTGTAGTTTTATTATACCTTGGTGTAGTGTCTCCATAACAATTTGTTCTTCCTCATGTCTCCGCTGACATATCTCGCTTCCACATTCCAAGTTATTTATCAAAGTTCTGCCCATTAAAAGCTGATCTTTAATTCATTGGTTCTCCTTGTCAAAATAATAAAGCACCATATTTGATGTCCGAAACAATCGCTTAGTGAAATGACTTACCAATCATTCAGCAAATGCTTCTGTATTTAATCAACGACAGTGTTTCAAGATCAAGAGTAGTCTCTCTGTAAAGTGTGCTTAATAGCAGGCTTAGTAGCCTAAAGATTTCCTGCTTGTGCTTTGGTACTTGAAGAGACAGATTTGGTGCTTGTGAAGGTTCAGTAGAAGTACAATGGCCATGGAATGATGTAGTCAGGATACATTAGTGATTATGCCGTTGGGCTGCTGATCTCTAACAGAATGGTTTGTCAGAATTTGAAGGAAGTCGTTATTCTACGTTTGGGATGTTTTGGGTGGGTAACAAAACATAGGTGGTGAATGTGTGTCTGTGTTTGTGCGCATTTTGAATTTTCTGGAAAATTGAGCGGCTAATCTGTAAGTTACAGAAGATGGACAATTAGTATTCATGTGCCAATCCGTGGGTGATAACTTAAAGTGTGTTCAAGCCTACGTAGTGTATTAGAGTGTACGCCTTTTGTCGGTATTGCTCTCTTTTATTCATGACACTTACTAGTGATGGTTCATAAAATTTTACAGGAAGATCTTGCGACGATGGGTGTCATGATACGTCACTTCAATACTAAAGAATTGAAGAGCTGTATTCGAGTCTCTGTTGGTAAGCCTGAGCACACAGATATCTTAATGGAGTGCCTCAATCGCTTTCGTTGAATTCCTCTCTATGCTAAAGATTCTCTTTGGTGGAGAAGGAAACGTATCAGACCTTTTACTTTTAAGTTAGATTTGATTCACTGTTCTTTTTTTTAAAAAGAACGAGAACGGTGAATCAATTCCTCTATGTTAAAAATTCTCTTTTGTGGAGACGAAAATGTATCAGACCTTTAGCTTGAAGTGAGATTTGATTTACTGGAAGAACATTGGATCAAATCTAACTTACAGTAAAAGATCTTATACGTTTTCATCTCCACCAAAGAGAATCTTTAGCATATAGAGGAATTGATTCACTGTTTTTTTACTTTAAAAAAAAAAAAACACAGCGAATCAAATCTAACTAAAGTAAAAGGTCTGCTACGTTTTTTGTCTCCACCAATTGTGGTCGGAGTTTTTCATGCAATTCTTGTAACAGTAGTCCCTGTCACTGCACTTTTAGTGTTGAACATGTAATTGGACTTCCAAGTGTCCGCATTCTATTTTATTGTGGAAAGGAAAAAATACTCAGGTTGATGTCAAGTTGGATGTTTAAGCATAAGCATTTGTGCTTATATATTGCAGATCAATAAGTTTGTTTCAACTTTCAAACATGCTGAAATACAGGGCATGCACACACGTACGGATTTATGCATTTGAAAATTCAACCAGTTTTGGATACGTATTGACATACCCAGCACCGTAAATAAAGAGTCGGTTCAGAGATTTTTCGTATTGAGATTTCCATGTGAAAATTCACCCATTCTAGGTACTTGATTCTACCGCCTATAAATTCTGGTTACATCCTGGTATGATTTTCTATACATTTCCTTCATTTTCTATACAAAAATGCTATGGGTACATATAAAATGTACATATTATGTACATATCAATTTTGTGGGGCCCACCTCGGGTCCCACAAAGATGATTCAAACCGTCCATTATTTTTCAAACATTTTTTTATGGAGCCCTGTAAAAAATCAGCAAAACCCGATATCGGTAAGGATTTTTTCTTAATTTGTAGAGGCGAAAGTACTTAACTGCTTAGTTTCGCCCCTACAAATTCAAAAAAAATCCTTACCGATATCGGGTTGAGCTGATTTTTTACATGGTTTCATAAAAAGATGTTTTAAAAATAATGAGCGGTTCGGATCATCTTTGTGGGACCCGAATTGGGCCTCACAAAATCTATATGTACATATTATATGTACCAATAGCAGCACTCTTTTCCAAAAATGCTATGGGCTAGTGGTGGAGCTAGGATTCGGGGGTGGCCCCGTTCAATGAAAATCTAGTTACATGTTGTGCGAAAAAATTTGAAAAATATTTGAAGTGGTAAGGTCATATAACTAGGTTTTGCCGTGGGCTTTTATTTGAAAAAGAAATAAAGGCTTGCTTCAACCCTATTATGGTATGTAAATGCAAAACATTACGATATTAATTTTTCTTGATCTGAGCTGACCAATCTCTAAATTGCAATTTTTACAATATTTGTACCAATTATTAGTCCTCTTTGCCCAGTTGAACCACTCCTTTCCAATTAGTGAAAATTTTGAAATCTTGTGACGGAAAAAATCAGCCGTGCTAATGACATAGATGATGTGTGAATAGATGAGAAACAGATCTTGATATGGGGCTTACTACGGGTTCCACACAAACAATTCGAGCCATTCATTAAATATAAAACATTTTTTCAAGGGCTCTTGCGAAAATTCAACTCAATCTGATACGTATAAGTGTTCGATCTAATTATTTAACTTTTCACTTAGGTTTTGGAGAATTAAAAGTTAGATGATTAGATCAAGTATATATATATATATATATATATATATATATATATATATATATCGGATTAAACTGATTTTTCACGAAAGCCCTTGAAAAAATATTAAATTTAATGAATGGCTCAAATTGTTTGTGTGGAACTCGTAGTGAGTCCCACGTTGCAATCTGTGCACACACTGTCTGTCAACAGACTTTCTGGGAAAAAATATATGGAAGGTGCCTGGGATCGACAGGAGTGTTCAAGCAAAATACTTGCATGCTTGACCACTTTACCAGAGTTTGTTTTTTGGACACTTCTCTATATATTTATTATATAACCTTTTTATAAGTTTTTTTTGTGAGAGTATTTTGAAACCCGAAAATGATATTCGTACCGATCAGGGGGAGAGAAATCGTACCGCCGGCGGGCCGTCTCCGGCCACCGGACGGCCAATCCGAGCCGTTCAAAAATTCTATAAAAAAAAACCCGAGGGGGCGTACGCGAGAATCAACGGCATACGAGGTGTGTAAAGTGCTTGATCCGAGCACCCATTTTTTGTATATGTACGCGGGAATCAACGGCATATGAGGTGTGTAAGGTGCTTGATCCGAGCACCCATTTTTTGCATATACACAAAAAATGGGTGCTCGGATCAAGCACCTTACACACCTCGTATGCTGTTGATTCCCGAGTACGCCCCCTCGGGTTTTTTTTATAGAATTTTTGGACGACTTGGATCGGCCGTCCAGTGGCCGGAGACGGCCCGCCAGCGGCCGTCGGTACAATTTTCCTCCCCTCCCTGTCGATACATATAGCATTACTCTTTGAAACCAGGGGTGGCACGTGTCAGCTCCCCTTCTTAGGTCCACCATTGTGGAGGGCGTAGTCATTCTCTCAACAAGAAGGGTCTTGGAGGTCGAATTGAAAGAGAGTGACATTCTAAATTAGATAATCACGCACACATATATAAACACTTTACACGCATTCACATCTTTTGGTGGATTATACATACACTAGAGGTGTAGTGTGTGGGCTCCAATATAAATATGAGTGGGTTTGTGGTTGTAGAATGATTGTTAGATAAATGGAAAATAGGGCCTACTCCGGAACTGTCAAACCCTTCAATATGGATCCGGGGGGGTGGGGTGTGGGTGGGGTGGTGGTATCCTGTCTAGTTTGGTTCCAATCAGGTCCAGTTTAGATCATTTGTGGGACATTCCCAAGCCCATAACGACAATGATCGAAACCGTTCACTTTTTAGAACTCATCAAAAACCTTAACACCAAAAATCATGTTGATCGGATATCATTTGATATAATATCGAAATGCATTGATATTCAAATAATTGTGTCAAATTGATTGCAATCCAATGTTGTATTAAGTTTGTAAGAAAAAAAAAGTGTGCAATATTGGATTGCAACCCATTTGACACATTTTTTTTTTAAAATGGTTTGTCACAATTATTTGAAGATCAATGCATTTCAATATTATATCAAATGATATTCGATCAATGTGATTTTTGGTGTGGTCAATGTTCTCGACGAGCTCTAAATAGTGAACAGTTCTGATTATTGTTGTGGAGTTGGTCTTAGATCCGTGGCACTAAAATTGACCGCGAGGACAAGTTTATCTAAGAAAGAGTGCTTATCTTAAAATTAAAGAAATTAAGACATTTGTTTTTTCAAAATATTGAATAATAAAATTAACAAACACATACACCTGCCAATTATCCCACAAGTTCTACATATGATGCTTAGTTGCTTACAGATTGGTACTTGGCAACCTAAAAAATCATTTGATACATTTTTCAGGATTGTTATATTAGAATTCAGTAAGTCTGTTCATAGAGATAAAGCACTCAAAGTTCATGCACTGATCTCAATGTGAGATCCACTACAGGTCTCACATAAATGATCCGAGTCGTCTATTAAATTGAAAACATTTTTTCAAGGTCCCTTTATCAACTCAATTCGATACGTAGAAATACTCGATTTAATCAATTAACTTTTCATTCAGGTTCATAGTGGGTCCCACATCAAAATTAGTGCACGATCTGTGCGTGCCTTATCTGTGTCAATAGTAAGGTTGATTAGGATTATCCAAATTTTTTAAAAGTTGATAATCGAGAATTAGTTATGCTAAAAAGGAAATATAAATATATGTAACCCTATTGTGCTTATGTTTTCAAATGCCGCTTCGAAAAATATTGTGTGAATATATTTTTGAAATGCACTTCAACCCCAAATCTTCTTTTTAACTTCTATTTTATCCAAAATTATGGATAATGAGCTCAAGCAACCAATAAACACAAAAGGACAAAATAATTATCAGGTTACTAAAATAATAACAAAAACTAATAAATGTAGTTTGAAGGGCTAAAAAATATTTTGGCATTTATCAGCTAAGATACTTGACAGTGATCAGTTAGTGAGGATTAATACATTTGCAATTTGATTAATCTGATTGTAAGTTCAACCAATTGATCCAACAATTTGAATTTGATTAAGATCGCGTATTTAGCACATGTGGTTGTTAACAATAATGTTGAAGGTAATTATTGAAGATTAATACTTTTGATAAAGTAAACCAACTAATTTCTTTAATTATTTAACCATTTGATTTATCTATTTCAATCCATCAAGATGACGCAATTAGCAAATTTGAATATCAACGGTCTTGGTGGTTAATTAACATTGACTAGTTGACTAATGTATGAGTAACGCCTAATGATTCACTGACTCATCGGAATTTATAAGAGACTAGTTTTTTTTTTTTTGGTACATAGAGACTAGTTAGCGTACTAGTTTAAATGAGATAACCAACTCATAACCACGAGCAAACCTTGTGCACAAAGAAGAAAAAGAGAAACTCTGAAATACCATTGATAAAACTGAGGCAAACATTAGGTTTACATCCTTTTATAAGGCATAACCCGAAACTTTAATAATAATAAGCTAAAAAATAAAAAGTCCTAAAATTTGGGGTTTTTTCTAAAATTGAAAACGGGAAAGAGAAACAAGACTTTTCCAAAAAGAACCAACTAATAAGGAATTACGGTCTAAGAGTTATTAACATATCAAAACTTTCCAAAAATTGCAACAATATAAATTGAAGGCCTAAACGAATGAATTAGGTTGAAAAACACCATCAATCATGGCTTAGGGTGGAAAGTATTGACCGGAGTATGAAATAAGTCAGCCCATCAAGTTTGGGACTATTCTGAGCTCATCCAAAATTTGCCAAATTTGGTAATTGGAAATTAAACATTGTTTAGGCTTTCGAGGCTTGGCACGGTATCATGAAATTGGACTTCCATGTGTTCTACGTCAAAATTGAAATGACTTATTCAATTAATTTTGGGAAATGATATTGGCACTCCAAAAATTGATGCAGACACTTCAAAATCAATGTAACTCCAAAGCCACTTTCCTTTGTTTTTTGGAGTGCCTGCATCAATTTTTGGAGTGTCAATATCATTTGCCTTAATTTTTCAAATTTATTAATGGGTTAAATACCTAGACACCCCTCGAACTATTCCTATTTGTCTCGCTCACCCCTTCATAGAATTTTGCCTACGGCTAGACTCCCTTATTAAAGTTTTTATTTGGAGGACCTAACTCCGTCGGATGGAAAAAATGAAAAGACCAAAATACCCTCATGTTCTTCCTTCCCCTTCCTGTACACAGAGAGAGAAGGAGAAAATTAAGAACTGATCGACGACAAACTCAACCATATTGATCAACGACAAACTCGGCGGCAACAATCACAACACAAAAATCACAAAATCAAAAACCCATCCACTACGAAATCACAAACCCCAATCACAAAATCACAAACCCAATAAAATCACAAACACTACGAAAATATCTCAATACATAATCACAACTCACGATTACATCGGCGTAGACAAGGTTGGAGACGACGAAGGATGACAGAATCGAAGGCTGGAGGACGACAGATTCAAAGTCGTAGGCCGCAGAGTGTTGTCAGATATTACATTGACGAAGGACGGCTAAGTGGGTTTGTGCGTTTAGGGTTTGGAATTGGAAAACCCAACTGGGTTTGTGCGTGCGTGAGTGTTACACACACACAAAAAGTGAGAGAGGAGCTCCACAAATCAAAGTTTAGCCACCATCTACTTGCCAAGAATTAAGAAATTTCCCAAATTGAATGACAAATTTACTGAAAAAAAGAACTTTCAAGACAATGGCAAATTTCCCAAATTGAATATTTTAAAAGCTCTAGACCTGACGAGTGACGACCAGTACACGCGCCTAACGAAGGCCGCGCGTGCAGTTACTCTGGTGGTCGAACGGCGAACAGGAAGGGTGCTCCGGGATCGTCTTTGACAGAGGATCACGTTTCTGTGCTTAGATCAAAAGCTAGAAACTAACTACGTAATCTCCACTGATTTGTAACCTTCGGCTGTACGACGATAATTTCACTCGAAGAGCTTCATCCACTCTTGTTTCAGCTTTATCCTTGATTGTTGTTGTTGGTTGACTCTATATAGACTAATTTCCCCCGCGCTGCCCCCCCTCGTGTTCTTCAAGTGGGGCCCCTCGTTCGTCACCGGTTCCAGGGTTTCGCCATGTAAAAGACCCGATTCGTATCATGTAATTAAATCTCCGTTTATTTGGTTAGGTATTGGGACTAATGGTGAGCCGGTGAGTTTCTTCGATCCAGAGTGTAAATTGGAATTGTGTGATGATTTAGAGGTGATGAGCTGGAGGGAGAGGGAGTGGAGGATGGTGAGGGAGGAGGTTGGAAGGGTGGAGGTGGGTGGTGGAGGTTGGAAGGTTGGGGCAAATATTAGGGGCAATGTAGGAACATTTTATTATTTTTGTAATAATTTTGTCCAAAATTTTAACATTTATAGACGGAATCCTAACGGAAGGGGTGTACATGACAAAAAAAAAACTTTGCTCAGGGGGCTCGCCGTAGGCAAAATTCTATGAAGGGGTGAGCGAGACAAACAGAAATAGTTCGAGGGGTGTCCCGGTATTTAACCCTTTATTAATTTTAAAGGTAGGTATATTATTAACTCTACATAAATGGTGATATATGAGTACGGTTGCATCAGGTAGAAAGGCCACCTTACCTTTCAGACTAAGGCCCTGCTTGGATGAAGTAAAAAGGGGAGGAAAAAAATAAAGGGGTATATGGAAGGGGCCCACCCCTTTTCCCCTGTTTGGCATCCCATAAAATCTATATTATAAAATAGGTCTTTTGTCTACTCATATAAACATGAGCATTCTTCCAACTATTGGATCACAATTTCAATAGATTACGGTCGTTGGATTGATCATTGATTCCAACCTATTTCGCACGCCTATCTATCCAGCAATTTTTCTCTTCTCCATCATGTCACCTCCGCTTCTTTAACGTGTTTCCTTCTCTTCTCTCATCTCTTCCTCCATAGTTACTCTCTCTCTCTCTCTCTCTCCCTCCACGCAGAATTCACTCCTCGGCGCTCCGAAAAAAAAAAATCAGTGCCCACAAAACTCTCCCACCAATCAGCCGTCTACGAAATCGATTTGGTTATTCCTTTCCGGTATGACTCCTATCATCCGTAAGGTCTTCTTGCAGAAAAAATAATGCAACCTAAATTGCTATTTAGGATGTGAATTTTTTTGATGGGAGTCTTGCAGGGAAAAAAATTGTTGTTTAGGATGAGAATTTTTTTGTTGTTTAGAAAAAGAAAATCGATTTTGCTGTTTAGGTTAGGAATTTTTGTTTGTTAAAATGCATGTTTGACAGAGTGAAAAATAGTGGGGAGTGAATTAATTTTTTATGCCCACTATAGTGTAGCTCTCTTAATTTTGGATAGATTTTGTTGTCCAATACTGCGAGGACATGCGATATTGTTAGTAATTTATTTTAATCAACGGGTATCTATAATCTTAACATGGGGAGATTAATAAATATTTAATATCATAGAGCTCGTAATATAATTGAGATAAGGATGGAAGTGCAATTATAATTCTGTAGTGTGGCGAATTTATAATTAGTGAAATAAAAAATAGAATCCTAGTGGGATTAAATTTTCTTATTTATACTGGGAGTCCAGCCTTATTACTCCGTAGGTCCCTATCGTAACCCTATATATACACGTTATGCTCTCTATGTCAGATTGTGGTTTTTTCTATTATTCAGTAAATAGAGGCAGGCTTAGAGAGAGCAAATAGATTACGAAAGAGTTCACATTTGGTTCGTGTTCTAAACGTGTAGAGAATATGATAGAAGATCGTAAGGTACGGTCGAGCAGTATTCGTGGTTTATAGCAAGGCGTGCTATAACAAGTTCAACCAGCGTTCATGTCGCAGGGAGTTGAAATAGAACCCTAATTCCCTTTTATAGGGTTTTACTATTTTTGTTATCTAATCTGTACGCGTTATTACTGGGTCTTAGGGATTCAATTTCCCAATAGTGGTATCAGAGCAGGCTGTAATCACGCGTATGGATTAAACAGGCCATGTTGTCTATAGGTTATAGAGGGTAAAACGTAGAACTGTGCTAACCCTTGTTTTGCAGCGTTCTTACCCAGCTATTATGGTCACATGATTTTTGTTGATTTTTGTGTGATTGGATCCCACGATAATTTTTTTCGTGGTTATTGTTATTTATTGGGTTCCACGATTATTTTTCGTGGTTGTAATAATTAACGTAGCATGTGCTATTTGTTGGGTGCCACGATTATTTTTCGTGGTTATAATAATTAATGTAACACGTGAATTTCAATTGAGGCATAAGATCGATGTTTGTATGTTTCTTTGATTATAATAGCATTCAATGGTTATTCGGAGATCGAAGATGGTAGATACAAAAGATATAAGTTGTTTGGCTCGCAACATATTTTTTTTAGATTCGTAGGGCTTGATTGCAGGGCTGTTTCGACCCAGCAAGCGTTAGAATTAGAAAATTTGTTCTTCACGAAAGTTGTAGATAATTGAATTTCGAATCTAACCCAATTTGAATCACTTAAATTGGAGGTTGGATGAGGAAGATATAGCCAAAATACTGAAGGTTGTGCAGTTTACGCGGGAATATGTCAAATCCGAATTTTCTTGCCTAAGCACGATTGAATTTTGGTTTCCTTGATAGATTTAAAGTATCTAAGTCTTCCACACAAGTATAGCTGAAGGATTTCAAGTTTGTAAAAGTTGCTAAAGATTTCAAGTTTGGAAGGATTCCTTGTTACTCAAGGATTGCACCTTTGACTATAATAGCTAGATTCTTTTATCTTGCGTTTCCTTATTATTTGTATTTTCATATTGTTTGCATATGTGATAGTTTACCATATTGAGACAACATGGTAATATTTAGCTTTTGACCTAAATCACATTTTTTGCAAACTCAAAAATTTGATAACCCTCACAATTTTTTAAATAACTAAGTGGGAGAGGAAGTTTATTTTGAATAAATCCCATGGTCTCCATTGCTAGTTCGTAGGTGATATAATTAATTTTGTGTGTTGGTTTCAGAACCTTCCTCCCTATCGGACAAAATTAATTGTGGCATCATCGGTACAAACTTCCTAAATGGATAGCTCTGAGATAATTGTTGTGTGGGTCACTTCACCATCTGAGGAGGTTCATAACAGAACAATAGGTCATGGGGCTAGATAATGGTATACACTTAGCTATAAATAATAGTATCCTCACCATCTAAGTCACTATTATTATTTATAGGACCAAAGCTATATTGGCTATTTAATTTTGCTTGGCACGATATAGTGTCTGTTGGATAGTAAAATTAAAAGGTTGTGCCTATCTACATGAATGATAAAGAGTATACGACCTTCCCATCGAGGCATGTTCTTCACGGAGTGTAAGGTTGTCAATGATTTTCTTTCAACATATGGTAGAGGGAACCAATATTAAAATAAAATTCAAAATTTTTATTGCCATTTATAATTGATTGTTATGTTATGTTATGTGATTCTTAGATTAAAAAATGGGTTCTTTCAATCCACTTGTCATTATTCTCAAAGTAAATAAACTTACTGGATCTAATTATATTGATTGGAAAAGGAATTTGGATGTTGTGTTAATTGCTGAGGTGCACAATTTTGTGTTGTCTGAGGTATGCCTTCCTAGACCTGATGAGAATGCCACAGAACAGGAAGCAAAATTTTATAAAAATTGGTGAGTATCACTCATGTTGAAGGGACCCCAATTAGGGATCATGTTCTGAAGATGATAGCTCTTTTTAATGAACTAGAGATCGTTGGAGTTGAAATTGATGGAAAAACCAAGATCGATATCGTTCTTAACTCACTGCAGTCTGAGAGTTTTAAATAGTTTCACCTAAACTATTTTATGAACAACATGTATTAAATTTTGGAGAAACTTTTTTAGGAACTCCATACAGTTGAGGGTCTAGTGAGTGTGAAAAAATCATCTGTATTACTGGCAGAGAAGACTTCTACTTCTAAGCTGAAAGGCAAGAAGAAGCAGAACAAGTCTCAGAAAAAAAGTTGTGGAGGCAGTTCATGCGCCTCAAGGTGGAGTGAAAAAAAAAACCTAAGGGTAAGTGTTTTCATTGCAAGCAGCAAGAACACTGGAAGAAGAAATGTCTATTCTATCTCAATAAAGTGAATAATCAAGATAGATCTTTTCGCTAGTCGTTGAATCATGTTTAGTGGTGTTATCTACCAGTACCTGATGTGTAGATACAGGAGCCACTAATCATGTTTGCAATTTGTTGCATGGATTCCAGGAAACCAAAAGTCTAGGTGATGGAGAGATTTATCTATACATGGATAATGCTACGAGAGTAGCAGTAGTTGTAGTAGGAAATATTATTTTAAATTTTAGTAATAATAGAAATTTAATTTTGAGAGATTGTCTTTATGTTCTCCTACTTAGAAGAAACTTAGTTTCAGTTTCTAAGTTGATTAAAGATGGATATTTAGTTTATTTTAGTAACTTTGTGGTTATTAAGTTAAATAAACATTTTATCTATTCTGGTTCATTGATGGATAATCTCTACTTTATTAATTCTATATTTTCTACAGTACAACTGTATGAATTGAATAACACTAATAATATGTCATGTAAGAGAAATGAGCCTTCTAAATTGAACCAAATGTATCTTTGGCACTTACGCCTTAGTCATATCAATATGAATAGGATTTCTAGACTGGTCAGGAATGGACCTTTAGGTTCATTGGAAGTTGAGGAACTTCTAGTCTGTAAATCCTGTTTAGAAGGTAAAATGATCAGCAAAAGGTTATAGAGCCAAAGAGCTGTTGAAATTGGTTCATTCTGTTTTGTGTGGACCCATGAATGTCCAAGTAAGAGGTGATTTTGAGCATTTCATCATTTTAATTGATAATTACTCAATGTTTGGATACATTTATTTGATACATCGTAAGTCCGAATGCTTTGAGAAATTTAGGGAGTATAGGGCGGAAACGGAAAAACGTCTAAGTAAATGTCTTAAGATACTACGATCTGATCGTGGTGGCGAATACCTCTTGGGAGAATTTAGGGAGTACTTGTTAGTTAAAGGGATTACATCCCTGTTATCAGCACCAGGTATCCACGTCAAAATGGTTTAGCAAAAAGAAGGAATATGACTCTTATAGATATGGTGAGATCAATGATGAGTTATTCAGATTTACCAATTTTCGTTTTGGGGGACATGCACTAGAAATAGTAATGTATATTCTTAACTTGGTATCATCTAAGTCAGTACCATCTACACCCACAGAACTATGGACTAGGCGCAAACCTAGTCTGTAGCATGTTCGGGTTTGGGGTAGTCCAACACATGTGCTGAATGGGAACGCAGATAAATTGAAATCGAGGACAGAAGTTTGCTTGTTTGCGTGGTACCCTAGAGGAACGAAAGGTGGACTGTTTTATAGTCCTACGGATAAGAAGGTCATTGTTGGCCCTAATGCGCTCGGTTCTTAGAAGAGGACTATGTAATATAACAAAAGCCTAGAAGCAAGATTGTTCTAAAGAAATTGAAAGGAGAGGGACCGATAAAGACTTCTTCAACATCAATGGTACATGACGTTACACTGCAAGAAAGAGTTGTTGACACATCGGTACCTCATCATAGTGGGAGGGTTGTTGTCTCACCCAATCGGTATACGTTCTTGGGAAAATCTTATGATACGATTCCTGAAGAACAACATGCTAAACCTTACAATTACATTAAGGAACTAGAAGATAAAGATGCAGAATTTTGACGAAAGGCTATGAAATCAGAGATGGAGTCTATGTACTCTAATCAGGTCTGGGATCTTGTAGAACCACCCGAAGGGATTAAACCCATTGGAAATGTATCCAGATAATGGAACTGGACAGATTCATAGCAAATGGTCAAGAGCACATGTTATGTAAGCTTAAGAAGTCTATTCATGGATTCAAGCAAGCATCTGAATCTTGGAGCATTCGTTTTGATCGCAATCAAGTTTTTTTTGGTTTTGATCAATGTCCGGATGAGTCATGTGTGTACAAGAAGCGCAATGAAAAAGTGGTGGTGTTCATGGTATTCTGCTAATCGAAAACGATGTGGAAATGTTGTCTTCGGTTAATGTCTGACTATCTAGCCAGTTCGATATGAAGGACTTGGGAGAAATCGGTCACATCCTTAAGATTAAGTTTACGTGAGATCGCAAGTATAGAATGTTGGGCTTATCATAAGCTACTTATATCGATGAGATCCTTACTCGTTTTAGCATACAGGATTTCAAGAAAGGGTTCCTCCCTTTTTAGACATGGAATCAACCTATCCAAGAATCAGTGTCGTAAGACACCTGAGGAGATGGAGAAGATGAAGGCAGTTCCTTATGCCTTGACAGTAGGAAACCTCATGTATGCTATGATGTGTACTAGATCTGATATTTGCTTTGCCGTTAACATAGTTAGTAGATTTCAGTCTAATCTATGGCAAGAGCATTGGACTGTAGTGAAACATATATTCAAGTATCTAAAAAGAATTAGAGATCATATGTTGGTGTTCCAGTCAAATAGTCTAGTACCTCATGGGTACACAGACTCAGACTTTATGTCAAATAGGGATTCTAGAAAGTCTACCTCAGGATATGTGTTTACCTTAAGAGGTGGAGCCATAAGTTGAAGGAGTATCAAACAATCGTGCATTGATTGATTCCACCATGGAGGCCGAGTATGTGGTAGCTTTTTAAGCAGCCAAAGAGGCCGTTTGCTTAGAAACTTCTTGATGGATCTAAAAGTGATTCATTTAGTGTAATTAGCTATTACATCTATTGTGACAATAGAGATGGAATTACTAACTCTAAAGAGCCATTGACTCATAAAAAGGAAAACATGTCGAGTGTAAGTATTACCTGATTCGATATATCTTTTCAGTGAGGTGATGTAGCTGTGTCCAAGATCGCATCAGTAAATAACTGAGCAGTTCTTTTTACCTATAGCTTACAGGCTAAGACTTTTAATAGTCACATAGAGGGAATGTGAGTGAGATGCGTGACAGCATGACTTTGAGTCTGAGTGGAAATTTGTTAGGAGGTTATGTAAAAATTATGATTTTATATGATGGATTAATATTGTTATGTATTAATCGGTTTTATCCCTTTTTGATGAGAATCTTTTATGGACAATATTTGCATAATATTATTGTATATTTTGCATGTGTGTCTTTTATTTTATAAAGTAGATGATCTGATGTGTAGAGTTCAGCTTACACACAAAAGATCAGATCATCAGTTCTTGTAAAATATAAAATATGGTTCATAATCTTAGATGGAACTGGACACACCATCGATAGGATTGTAGTACAATGTTTAGTAGGTCTGTCTTGACTACAGAGAATGGTCTAGTTCTAACTCATTGTGCTAGTATACTTTGCGTGTATTGAATGAGACCGCATTGAGGTAATTGTCTTTATACTAATTTTATAAGACAATTGGAACCTCATGGTTATTATGAATATTTATACTCTTAATTCAAAAATAATTATTATAAGTGTATATTTAATGTTATTGACTTTGATTCATTAAAGAGTGAGATCTTTATACGGTCAATAGTCTCAATGAGTTGGGTAGCACCATTATGTATATGACAACTATTAATTATTAATGGAATTCACGTCCCAATAGGGATTGATGATATCCCTTGAGTAAGCTTATAAGTTTCGATTATGTCAAACCCTGCAGGTGGATATTTGTATCCGACATATTGAATAAGTTAAGCGAATAGTCTCAAGTTAAGATGTTGATTAAGTGAGAGATTGTTAGTAATTTATTTTAATTAACAGGTATCTGTAATCTTTAACGTGAGGAGATTAATAAATATTTAATATCATGGAACTCGTAATATAATTGAGATAAGGATGGAAGTGCAATTATAATTCTGTAGTATGATGAATTATAATTAGTGAAATAAGAAATAGAATTCTGGCGGGATTAAATTTTCTTATTTACACTGGGAGTCCAGACTTATTACTCCTTAGGTCTATATCATAGCTCTATATATACACGTTATGCTCTCTAGGTCAGATTGTGATTTTTTCTATTATTTAGTAAATAAAGACAGGTTTAGAGAGAGCAAATAGATCACGAAAGAGTCCACACTTGATTCGTGTTCTAAACGTGTAGGGAATACGATAGAAGATCGTAAGGTACGGTCGAACAGTATTCGTGGTTTATAGTAAGGCGTGCTATAACAAGTTCAATCAGCGTTTGTGTCGTAGGGAGTTGAGGTAGAACCTTAATTCCACTTTATATGGTTTTACTATTTTTGTTGTCTAATCTGTACGCGTCATTATAAAGTAGATGATCTGGTGTGTAAAGTTCGGCTTACACACAAAAGATCAGATCATCAGTTCTTGTGAAATATAAGATATGATTCATAGTCTTAAATGGAACTGGACACACCATCGGTAGGATTATAGTACAATGTTTAGTAGATCTGTCTTAACTACATGGAACGGTCTAGTTCTAACCCATTGTACTAGTACACTTTGTGTGTATTGAACGGGACCGCATTGAGGTAATTGTCTTTATACTAACTTTATAAGACAATTGGAACCTCATGGTTATTATGAATACTCATACTCTTAATCCAAAAATAATTATTAAGGGTGTATATTTAATATTGTTAACTTTGATTCATTAAAGATTGAGATCTTTATACGGTCAATAGTCTCGGTGAGTTGGGTAGCAACATTATGTATATGACAACTATTAATTATTGATGGAATTCACGTCCCAGTAGGGATTGATGATACCCCTTAAGTAAACTTATAAGTTTTGATTATGTCAAACCCTGCAGATGGATATTTGTATCTGACATATCGGATAAGTTAAGCGGATAGTTTCAAGTTAAGATGTTGATTAAGTGGGAGATTGTTAGTAATTTATTTTAATTAACGGGTATCTGTAATCTTTAACGTGGGGAGATTAATAAGTGTTTAATATCATGGATCTCGTAATGTAATTGGGATAAGGACGAGAGTGCAATTATAATTTTGTAGTGTGGTAAATTATAATTAGTGAAATAAGAAATAGAATTCTGGTGGGATTAAGTTTTCTTATTTACACTGGGAGCTCAGACTTGTTACTCCTTAGGTCCATATTGTAACCCTATATATACACGTTATGCCCTCTAGGTCAGATTGTGGTTTTTTCTATTATTTAGTAAATAGAGGCAGGTTTAGAGAGAGCAAACAGATCACGAAAGAGTCCACACTTGATTCGTGTTCTAAACGTGTAGGGAATACGATAGAAGATCGTAAGGTACGGTCGAACAGTATTCGTGGTTTATAGTAAGGCGTGCTATAACAAGTTCAATCAGCGTTTGTGTCGTAGGGAGTTGAGGTAGAACTCTAATTCCACTTTATAGGATTTTACTATTTTTGTTGTATAATCTGTACGCGTCATTATAAAGTAGATGATCTGGTGTGTAAAGTTCGGCTTACACACAAAAGATCAAATCATCAGTTCTTATGAAATATAAGATATGGTTCATAGTCTTACATGGAACTGGACACACCAGCGATAGTATTGTAGTACAATGTTTAGTAGGTCTGTCTTGACTACATGGAACGGTCTAATTCTAACTCATTGTGCTAGTACACTTTGTGTGTATTGAATGGGACCGCATTAAGGTAATTGTCTTTATACTAACTTTATAAGACAATTGGAATCTCATGGTTATTATGAATACTTATACTCTTAATCCAAAAATAATTATTAAAGGTGTATATTTAATATTATTGATTTTGATTTATTAAAGAGTGAGATCTTTATACGGTCAATAGTTTCGGTGAGTTGGGTAGCAACATTACGTATATGACAACTATTAATTATTGATGGAATTCACGTCCCAGTAGGGATTGATGATACCCCTTAAGTAAGATTATAAGTTTCGATTATGTCAAACCCTGTAGGTGGATATTTGTATGCGACATATCGAATAAGTTAAGCGGATAGTCTCAAGTTAAGATGTTGATTAAGAGAGAGATTGTTAGTAATTTATTTTAATTAACAGGTATCTATAATCTTTAACGCGGGGAGATTAATAAGTATTTAATATCATTTAGCTCGTAATATAATTGAGATAAGGGCGGGAGTGCAATTTTAATTCTGTAGTGGGGTAAATTATAATTAGTGAAATAAGAAATAGAATTCTGGTGGGATTAAGTTTTCTTATTTACACTGGGAGCCCAGACTTATTACTCCTTAGGTCCCAATCGTAGCCGTATATATATGCGTTATGCTCTCTAGGTCAGATTGTGGTTTTTTCTATTATTCAGTAAATAGAGTCTGGCTTAGAGAGAGCAAAAAGATCACGAAAGAGTCCACACTTGGTTCGTGTTCTAAACGTGCAGAGAATACGATAGAAGATTGTGAGGTATGGTCGAGCAGTATTCGTGGTTTATAGCAATGCGTGCTATAACAAGTTCAACCAGCATTTGTGTCGCAGAGAGTTGAGGTAGAACCCTAATTTCGCTTTATAGGGTTTTACTAATTTTGTTGTCTAATCTGTACGCGTCATTATTTGGTTTTGGGGATTCAGTTTCCCAACAGATATGATGGTAACAATATGTGAAGACATGTCTGGGAAAATGCCAAGGACACAGCAAAGTGAATTCAACACTTTTTAAAAAGAATTCCAATTGAGAGTTTATTTGTTGTGGACTTTGTTCCTCTTTCGTTTGAATGGTATTGTTTGATCAAATCAAATCATGTTAGGACTAACACATCCCTTCCCTTAAGTAACAATGTGATCAAATCGTTACAGGACCAACACATTTCTTTCCCTCGCTCTCTCCTATATTGCCAAGCGTATGACCGAAACTTGTTACGTCGTTCCTTTAGGCACGGGCATGCACTAGTTCCCTGATAAATTCTTACCCCCTCATCTCTTCCCCTTGTTCTACGGTTTCTCCGGTATTATATTTGGGCTCCTCTTGAGGTGCCCAAAAATAATCCAGCTGTGGAGGGGTATTTTGTGGACGAAAATACCCCTTGTTATCCTCTTTTTTCATTCACCATTCCACCAACTTCTACTCTTCATTTTACCAAAAAATCATACTTTCTATTCAAACATATCCTAAGACTTCTTATTTAGAACACTTAATTTTTTAACTATATTTTTTAATATATAAACGGTGTAAAAAGGTTGAAAAATTAAGTGTTTCAAATTTCAATCCGTTTGAACCAGTGCAAAGATCTTAGTTTTCTGATCATTTTATCCTAAATGATCATAATTAAATTTTGACTATAGAGCTCTCGTTGAATAGCCGTACGAAAGTCGTAGAATTAAATATCTCTTCCGCTAATCAATGAGAGCTTTAAAGTCAAAATTTAATTATGATCATTTAGGATAAAATGATCAGAAAGCTAAGATCGTCACACTGGTTCAAATGAATTGAAATTTAGCATATTTAATTTTTTAACCATATTTTTTTAATATATACATAGTATGAAGAGGTTGGAAAATTAAGTGTTCCAAATTTCAATCTGTTTGAACAGGTAGAAAAATTTTAGCTTTCTAATCATTTTATCCTAAATAGTCATAATTAAATTTTGACTATAGGGCACTCGTTGAATAGTCCAAAGAAAGTCGTAGAATCAAATATCTCTTAGAATTAATCAATGAAAGCCATAGAGTCTAATTATGATAATTTAGGATAGATGATCAGAAAACTATTATCTTCACACCAGCTCAAACGGATTGAAATTTAGAATATTTAATTTGTTAACCATATTTTTTAATATATAAATTGTCCAAAGAGGTTGAAAAATTAAGTATTCCAAATTTCAATCCGTTTGAACCGCTAGAAAGAATTTAACTTTTTGATTATTTTATTCTAAATTGTCATAATTAAATGTAACTCTATGGCTTTCGTTGATTAGCCCTAAGAGATATTTAATTCTACGATTTTCTTAGGGCTAATTAACGAGAACCCTAGAGTCAAAATTTAATTGTAACTATTTAGGATAAAATGATCAGAAAACTAAGATTTTTACACCGATTCAAATGAATTAAAATTTGGAATATTTAATTGTTTAAAAAAAACAAAATTTTAGAATTTTTTTAAATAATAATACTAAATTGTTAATTTGTTAGTAGAAATAAATATTAAGGCTTAAATTGTGAAAGAATAATTAAGGGACTGCACAAGAGCAAAAGCGTCATTTGACAGCTTTTTATATCATCTACCATTCTTTATACCCCTATTAATCCTTCATCCAAATCAAGTATTATTTAATCTTCCTTCTCTAATACCTCATCCAAATAACCTACTATTTAATTCTCCTATATAAATATCATGTCAATGTGAGTTATCCCTTATTAATTAATACCCCTATTATTTTATCATTTTATTAACTAATACCCCTAATTTTTTTCCTGTATCCAAACGGGTCCTAATGAAAAAATAAATAAATTAGAGAAGTGGTTTTGCCACTATACTTTTCTTTAAAGACAGTTCGTTTTGTTTAATAGAAATTTGTTTCATAAGGTAAGATAAAGAGAGTGCAGTTTGGAAGGGAAAAAAATGGCAAAATCACTTCCCGTAAATTACTCGTTACAGATCTTCTTTTCTGGTAAAAAAAAAAGGAAAGAAATGACGAAAATTTTGCTCACTTGTGAATTGCGACTGCAACAGAGAGGAAAGTAAAGAAGCAGCAGCAGCAGCAGCCAGATATCCGATTTTCCACCGAAGAGAGAGAGAGAGAGAGAGAGAGAGAGTCCAGAATTTCCCCACGGAGGTCGCGTTTTTGCGTGCCCTAAGTCCACACCATTTGATTCCCAAGTCCTTCTGGGTTTGTTCGTCTAATCCTTACTTTTAAATTAGATTGAAGTTGTATTCTTCTGTTTATATTCATCAGTAGCAGAATGATCATCTCCAATGGCGGCCCCGACCTCCCATTCTTCTTCCACAATCATCATTAGACCCTCATCATCTTCACCATTCCAATCCACCGCGCCCCACCACCACCACCTCCACTCGCATCAGCTGCCGCACCACCACCAATTACCACCTCTACCGCTCTCTCTCGGACCTCCGCCGCCACCACCGATTGATCATGCTACTCTCGGGCCGGTGGCGTCGTCGCAACCTGCTTTTGGTGGGGAGCCCATGGGTGCGGCGGTGCCGCTGTCCCGAGTTCGGCTTGTAGACCTCGTGGCCTATGACGGGGCGCCTACGCTTGTTTATGCGAGGGCGATTGAGGCGCTTTCAGGTTCGTTGATGAGGCATAATGCGGCGATCATTGAGCTGGGAAGTGAAGATACTGCACTGATGAGGTGTGGGTTAGAGGCTGCCAGGTTGTATTTTAGGAGTAGGGCCCAGAATTCCGGCAAGGGGAGTCGAGGTGTCTATATTTACCGGGCAGGAAGGTATAAAACCCCTTCTTTCCTTTCTTATTATGTGTGTGCTTTTTTCTGCAGTCAATGGAAACTACTTGGAATAGGGCCGATAAACTAGCCGAACGAGCTGAGCAGAGAGTGCTCGAGTTCAGTTAGGTAACTGTTATTTGGGAGGAAAAGTGATTTGGGTGTGAATCAACCCTCACACGGACGAGCTTATACACGTTGAGATAGCTAGAGAATATGAAAGACCAAACTACCCTCACCCAATAACAATTATAAACACAAACTCCTAACACTCGCCATCAAGCTAGGAAGTAGATATCACAGAGACCCAACTTGTTGCATGATAACGTCAGCTACTTGAGCACCGGTGGACACAAACGGACTAGCTACTACACCACTATCCACCTTTTCTCAAATAAGATGGAAATCTACCTCATTGTGCTTAGTCTTCTCATGAAAAACAAGATTAGATGCAATATGGATTGCTGCTTGGTTATTGCAATATATATTCATGGGCAATTGCACACTAATACCTTTTTCTTCAAGGAAAGACTCACCCAAACAATCTCGCATGTGGTGTGAGTCATAGCTCTGTATACTACTTCTGCTCTAAATCTTGCAACAAACTCTTCCAAGTGACAAGATTCCCACCAAGGAATACACAATATCCCGTAGTGGATTTTCTATCAGAAGGTCCACTTGCCCAATCTAAATCAGTGAAGGCCTCAACACATAAGTGACCACTCACGTGGTATTTTTGGTAAAATAGACTACGTACTGTTGAGCCAAGATGCTTCACAATTCTAAAAACAGCTTCCTTGCGTGGAAGTTAAGGTATCGACATAAACTGACTCACCACATTCACAGCAAATGAAATATCACGACTCGTAATGTTAAGGTCATTTCGCTTACCAACTAAGTCATGATAGTGATCAGGATTTGGTCGCAACTCCCCGTGGTCACCACAAAGTTTGACACCAGGATCCATATGTGTATCCACGGGTCTCTATCCTAGTAATCCATTATCCTCCAAAATATCCAATACATACTTCCTCTGAGATAAACCAATTTCATTCTTCAACCTAGCAACCTCAATGCCAAAGAAATATCGCAACCAGCCTAAGTCCTTGGAATCTATGATGCACTGACACTCCTGGAGGTTGCCATATCAGCATGTCCAGACACGGGGACATGTGGGGGACACGGCTAGAAACGTGTTGGACATGCTACGTGTCGTGTCCAATATTTAAATTTAATTTTTTGAGTGGGACATGGCTAGGGACACGGGGTGACACGTGGGACACGACGGGGTGCATCTCTAATTTTTTTTCTGGGGTAAATATGTTATTACTTAAAAGTTTTGGGTTTAAACATATTTAAACCTATACAAAAACGTATATCGACTAATTAAAACCCTTAACGGTTTATCCTAAGAACATTGGCATCTCCTCTCTCTCATGATGAATCTCCTCTCTGCTATCTCACGATCGAAATCTGCTCTCACCCCCCTTTCTTAGTATGTTTTGTTCACATTTGCAATTTAAACTTGGAAAAAGAATTGAGAAACAAAATATATATTATATAAATAAATATACACATGGCGTATCCCCCGTCTTGTCTATATCCCTATTTTTTTAGAATTTCCGTGTTCATATCCGTGTCCATGCTACATAGCTTGGTATTAATTGACGTTGTAAAGAAGTCCTTTTACTCATCAATTCGTTTCTGATTATTACCTTGAATGACATTATCCACATAGGGTTCTGAATTCTGATTGTGATCGGAGTCAGGGTTTCGCCAGTGTTTAAGGTCGTAGGTCCAAATTGTGATTTTGTTTTTTAGGGTTTTGTCAAGGTTTGATTTTGAAGGTAGGTGGTCACCGGTGAACGGTTGTTGGTCGCCAGAGTGGTGGCTAGGTTTGTCAGCTAGGATTAGGGTTAGGTTAGGCTTTGATACCATGTTATTTGAGCTTAATACATGTGTTTAGAGAGTTACAAAATATGAAAGAGCAAACTAACCTCACTCAACAACAATAACAAACACAAACTCCTAACAATAACTTAACGAGCTTTAGTGCTATGCTATCAGCCAAGCCTATTGCAAACGAGCTTCACTCGAGCTCTTTCTAAAATAGCTTGAATTTTCAACTAATATAAGATTATCAAGCCTTGAAGTTGTTTGTTCAAATTTGGTTTAAAAGCCTAAGCAGCTTCAAAAATAATGTTCAGTTCTGGTTTGTATTTTCGCAAACTGATCTCAAACAATCTTTTCATGAGCCAAGCAAGAGCTCAAACTCAAGTAGCTCTGTTTGTTTATCAGCCCTAACTAAAAATAGGTGGTGGTTGAAATGTGGCCTAGGGTTGCATGCTGTTGCTAGTTATGGGAGTTTTCACAAGTTTTGCATGCCTGTGGTTAATCGTGGAGCTAGAACTTTAAGATAGGGCACCCATAATAGTCTTTAAGGTTTTTTGGCATAATCAACAGCAATGGCATGTTACTAAGCTTAACCATTCATTAGTATGCACACTACCTTGTCTGTGAAGGTTGGTTTTTATTTTGTGAACTATCCTATTTTGCCTTTTGCAGTGGGATAGTTTCTAAGATGTGTCAAAATGAGAATGTAATTGCACAACCTTTCTCCCTTCCTGCGAAGTCGATAGGGATATGGTGCAAAAGATTGTGTTTAACCCTATGAGCAACCTAGCATAAATGATTTAAAAGGTTAGTCAAGGAATAATGTTAAAGGAAGATCTCAATTCTCAACACTTATGCAAATGCTATCAAGGAATAAACAAAGGTTCTTGGAAAAAGGCTTGCAAGCATATGAAACCTAACTGGAGAGGAGGGAAGGTAGATAAGAAGAAGAATAAAGAAAGAGAAGGTATAAAAGAAACATATATGCTCATGCATGCATGCACACATGCACACACAGGGCACCCCCAAATGGATTTCTTCAATTTCAGTTGCGCAGTAAAAAATAATTTAAAACTAGTTTATAAACATCGAATGCTTATGAAAGGAAACCTTGATAATCTGGTCGCTATTTTCCCTGCTCATGTGTCATCATCTCATGTAAACATGCCTACCTTAACCATTGAGTCCTTTGTGAGGTCATGTTCACAGCTCAGGCGGATTTTGACCCATCACAACAATAATAATATTGGCGATCATAATATTTCCGATACTAGAGTGTATGAAAAAGAGGAGTCTATTGTGTGGCTTGGTCAAGATATGGGGAAACTTCTTGACTTGTTAATAGATTCTTGCAATTCCTTTTCACTGAAGTGAAGGTTCTTTTTTTTCCGCACTCTTCTGCTTTAATATTCTTAAGATGTTTGGAGTCCTTTAAGAAATCATGTTCCCATCTCATGTACCGCAGAATTTTTATGGTTTGCACATGGAAGTGCTTAAGCCCCATTTTATGTTGGTTCTTTGGCCAGCTGAGTTGGTTATGGTTACGTAACTGGCTGCTCCTAAGAGGTAGTGAAAAATTACTGCAGTTTTTCATAGGAGACTTAATGCTGGTGTAGTTTTTGTTCTGATTGTGTTCTTGTTTTCTTCTTGCTATCTTTTACCAGGAGGAGATATCCAGCTTCTTCTCTCTCTTGTTTTTCATGCCACATGTCTCTTTAATAGCTTCAGAATAATTGTATCTAGTTGTTGTTATTTTCTCAAAAGCAACGAGCTGCTATAGTGGGGTATTGCTATCCTTGTTCTCATCTCTTTGTTTTGTCTCGTATCTTTGTTTGCTATAGTGGGGTATTGCTACTTTTACTGTGTCATCTTTCTTTTTTTCCTATTAAAGTGGATTGCGATTCTTGTAAGACTTGTCATATGTGAACTTAAAGGTCATTAACTCTTGTGATAGGGCTTTGGAAGATTGGGATTCTTCACCCCCATGCATGGCTGATATTTTTAGATGCATGGGGAAGACAGCTCGTGCTGCTCTGTCTGCAATAGCGAGGCATCTTCGTTTGCGAACCGAGTAAGCATGGTTTTAGGGTTTTTCTACCGACGCACTCACTTCTTCATTTTTGGTCCCCAACTTAATTTTGAGTTCTTATTTTTGCTTATTCTGTAAAACAAATCCTGCAGTGTCTTTAACCATTTACTTGATGACAACCCATTGCCTGCTAATGAAGTATCCTCATCAGTGCTGGTTGCAACTTACTCCACTGTGTCCTGGCAAAATGGCAAAGGTGATGCTGGGGGAGGCAAGCCACCGCCAAGTGGAGAAGTTGAGAAGGGATTGTTGACATTGATTTCCTCTGATAGTCCTGGTCTTCAGGTGTCTTTTGCTGTTATAACTATATTTAAATAGCTTATTTTCTGGGTGAAGAAATAATGGATATCATCATGCATAAGTCTACTTTATAAATTCTCTCTCTGTCCTATTTTGTAGTCCCTTATGGGGTTTCTAACCTTGTAAGGGAACCTACATAAATGTCATTGATTCAGTTTCAAAACAGGAATTCTAAGGATTCCCTTCTATTTTTGTTTATAAATTTAATCATAACCACCTACAAGGTTAAGTTTTGGAAGCATCCCAATATGAAAATGGAGGACCAACAATAAAGGACGGAGGGAGCAATTCCTAATCCTAAATCTGGAATTATAGCTACAGAGGATAACGGTTTCAGAATTTTAGATGTTCTAAATATAACTATCTGCAAATCATGTTGGACAATCATTTTTCCTTTTCCATAGGTTTGTGATCCCAATAATCGTTGGTACCTAGCAGATGGTGGATCAGCTCCTGGGGACCTTTTGCTTCTCACAGGCAAGGCTCTCAGCCATGCCACTGCTGGCCTTCGGCCTGCGGCATCATATAGGGCTTCCCCTGATTATTCTTCTAGCAGAACTAGTAGTGGAAGGTTTTGATTACTGTTTTCTTGTTTAATTTATTTTTGTTGATTGACTTGGTTCTGATGAAAAATATGTTAGTGTTCCGATTAGATTTTTGCTGGAGGCATTTTCTCATTACTTATGAAAGCTTATTGCCTTATTCTGTTGTTTTAGGACATCATTGGCGTTCAGGTTAGTACCACAGGGAAATGCTATACTAGATTGTTCTCCTATTGCGGTAGCTGGTCATGTCATTCCTCAGAGCTATGTACCGATCTCTGTTAGCCAGTTTATGGATGACCTTTCAGCTGAGGAAGATGTAATATGCAACCGCTCGGAAAGTAATAATGTAAGTCTACGTAAAAAGAACTGGCCTATGTAAAAAAATATTCGAACACTGTTAAAGTTGAAGACAAATTTAGTGCAACTGTTATTGTTTTCTAATACATGCAGCAATCTTCTAAATGCTTGGAAGGTGTAAAAACATGTCACTTGTTGGGACAAAAAGGAGGAAAATTATGGGCCATTTGGCACTGCACATTCGACTTCTGGCTCTGTTAAGTGTTAATTGGTGCAAATAAAAGATGGCATTCGAAGATAATTTGCATGTCAGACTAACAAAGGGGAAGATGAACGGAAGGTGTTTTATTTTAGTTAAAGGTGTTTTTATATGTCAAAGAGAGGAAGATAATAAGCATTTAATACTTTTACGTTTATGTTATTTGTTAATATCTTCAGTATTAAATTCACCCGAACTGAATTAGGCTAGCTTAGTAGTTCCATGATAATGTGACGAGCTATCTTTTTGGGTCACAAGGATTATGATAAGCTTTTTGTCTCTGCATTTTTATCTTGCGGTGACGTTCACTTTGGCTGTAACTGTTGATGTAGACAAGTGGTTTTTATTTAGGAAATTGTGTTGGTTGTGCTTGTGTGTCTCAAATTTCTGGTCTAGAGATGTATACATATATGATTGTCACGGATTTCCAGTTTATTGACATGCTCTTGAGTATTTTATTCTAAGACATTATTCCCGGTGGTAATCTGTTAACAAACTCTCTGTGACCTCTTTGTTAGTAGTGGTTAGTCAGTTTGTCTATCTTAATCCTTCAGTATCTAAGTATGTCTATATGGGGATTACAAAGTTTTTGACTGTTGCTTTATTGGTGTCGCTTTGGTCTTACCTGCCCTTGTATAATGATAGTTATGGATTGTGGATCACAGGTAGCTCGAGACAACTTAAATAGGGAATGGTCTTTGAGAAGCGTGCTCTCAGATCCTTTGTCGTGAGTTGAAATTTATTTTTGTACTGCTTTCGGTTCCATGTTTTTTGTTTTTTGTTCCAAATCTACCTGGAGCAAGGTTCCAGAATGGAAGTGAATTTGTTCGGAACTGTGTAACGAATACATGATTTTGGCTCCTTGCCTTTTTCCAAAGGGAAGTTGTGGTTTTTGAAACAAGTCATTATAGTTTATGAGTTAATTGGCTTTTGCATTAAGTCCACCCTGGATTTGGTTAGCAACTTTCATTAGTATGGATGATGTGTCAAAATACCCTTCTGAAATAAATCTCTTTGTGAGGATGATGTGTCACTCATGTTGACATCTTAAGTACATATGCCATCTATACACAACTACAAGCCAATAACCTGAAAAAAAGTGAAAGCCTAAATGTATACTCATAAAAAAAATGTGTATACATTTTAGCTTTTCACTTTTTTTGGTGATTGGCTTGTATTTGTGTGTAGATGGTATATGTACTTAAGATGTCAATGCGAGCGAGATCAATTTTAAATCTAACCACACCATCCCCTATACCAAAAATTGAATCCAAACCGTTGATATTGTAGAGTTTGACGAGTACTACATCTATGCCAAAATTCAAGTCAATCAAAAAATGAAAAGTTCATGGTCGAATCGATTTTGTTATGAAATTAAAATTTCCAATTTGAATTTACCACAAATTTGATCATTGGGTTATTTATGCCTGATCGAGATGAATTTTTACAGAGATACTCTATTCTTTATTTAATATATTATGAACAACTTGGATTACATTCTAGAGGCATGTAAGATACACCTCCGTTAATATGGATGGAAAACATGACGGCAGGGGGTCTATCCGCACAATTTTAAAACCACTGGAGGTTATGTGCACACTTTTAAACCACAGGGGGTGTATCTGCACATGGCCAAAACCACAAGGGGTGGAAGTGGACTTTGCCGAGCTTGGACTTTGGTGCAGTTCATGCTGGATGCCATAAGAATCACAGGATTAAGGACAGTTGGCTTCCTGCCACTTCACCTTCTGTTCATACATGAATCTTAAATTAACTGTTGTCTGGGAAAACCATCCATAGTGCAACTATAAAGTTTCTGAATTGAGCCAATTTCATTGCTTTTTGGGATAGCAACCCTATAACCTTTCTTCTTTTCAAGATTTACCTCGTACTGTCTTGGTTTTTGTGACCCTAGCTGTCACAAAACCAATTGTATAGACCCGTGCTCTGTGTTTTCTAAAGTTGTCTTACATAAGGACTACTCAAGTTGTGTCTGATTTTGGTTCGATTAGGAAATGAAGAATGGGATTTACATTGATGTTGCAACTTGCAACCATTGCTTCTGTGAGTCTGAAGTGGACTTACACATGCCTTAGCTTCTGAAAGAATTACATCCTTGGATTGTGGAAACTCGTTTCTTATAAACTTAGTAGACTTGTTTGTGCTCAATTCTCAACATTTGTCAATTTATTTTTTCTTCTTAACTAAGTGTCTCAGGTTCTAATAAGAACTGAATTATGTTTCCGTCATTCTCTTTTTGTTGTACTCATTCAGTGGTGCATTCCTTGACGATGCCATGGTTGTTTCATGTGGACATTCATTTGGTGGCGGTATGCTGAAGAAGGTCATAGAGACGGTAAGCAGTGGTTTCTTGAGCAATTCATTTTGGAAGTTCTAGATGTTACTTCCTTGAAAGTTGCATTTTGCAGGTTTTGTTTACATTCAGTTTTCATAATGGCATTAACGGCTTCAGATATTGATAAATTAGTCTCCATAGATTTAGAAGAGATTATCCGTACAAGCTTTAGTGTGATCCTTAAAAGCTATATTGCGGTACATCATGTTTGCACAAAGCTGTGTCTTTTATGTTTGGACTGGGAATACAAGTAGTAAAATGTTGCACATCCTTACATTCATAAAATATGGGGGATTTGCAATGCAATTCATGTATGGACGTAATATCATAGATTTATAGCAAAATTGACACAATATTACTGATTTATTGGAAAGTATTGTGATATATCTATTGATAGACTTCTCATTAATGAAACAAAGATATTTGCGGATTATCTTGCAATATATTTTGACTACTGTATTTTTCTTAAAATACCATCCTGCAATAACTTGTGAAACCTCAACCTCCATCAATCCTTATAGGTAGTGGTTATGGCTAATAGTACGGCAAGCACATTGCCTAAATGTTTGTTGTCTTGGATAGTGCCCCTGCATCAAGATAGCAGATCTGGTTACCATCCTTCTATAGGGGTCTTAGCTAAGAGTACTTTTGAGTCTATAATCTTGTGTTAAGCAGGAAGCCGTTGGGTTTCTCAACCAGGTCTATAACGTTAAATCAGCGAAATGCTCTGTTTTTGTCTACATAAGCAAATGAAACTTGTTACCAAATCTGTGTTATGCTACGTACACTGACAAACTAATCTACCCCCATCAGAGGAAAAAGATTGAAGAAAGAGGAAAGATGAAGAAGAAAGAAATGACAATTCACTTTCATGTGTTTTTGGAAGTTGTTTAGTGAGTACTATCCATATGGTTGAAACTTTTGATGAGATTTTGTGAATCATATGTTGGATGGGCAGATTACTTTGAGCGAGTTGACCTTCAACATTTAATGCTTCCTAGAGGTGAGGAAATTAATGTTAGTTCCCTGATGCATCTGTGGAACTGACTCTAGGCCAAACTGTAGCAATATAAGGTAACTTACAGTTGAGAAAGGGGAACTTTGTAAAGGATTTGGCTCTGTTACAGGTAAGCCACCTATTGGGTGTTATTGGTTTTTTTTCTTAAGAAATTTGAGAAATGGAGCCCACTTAATTCTATCGAATAAGAGACTCATTTTAGAATTGTTGTCAGAAATTGGCTACTTGATATTAATAGTATCTTGCCTCTAAATTAAGTGAGACACTTGATGATAAATCCCTTCATGTTTTGTTTATATAGATCTCTTTGATACTTCCATAAAGAATGATGAGTTGTCTGGTGTAATGGAAACTAAATTTATATGTCTGCATTACAGTCAAGGTGCGCTCTGTGCAGTGCAGAAATCGAGGGCAGTTCTTTGATCCCTAATCATGGTACATTTCAGGGGTTTGTTTTTCCACGGTTTTGCTGATTGTAATACTCAATAGAATGGCAAGATGGTTAGAATTTCAACACTCATTTCACAGATATCTACACATTCACAGACTTCAATATACTCTTTACTATCAATGCTCTATTTTCAGCATTTTCCTTTTTTAAATCCATTTCTCACTGTTTTGTATATTTAGCCTGTTCATCCAACCCTCAAAAATGATATTGTCCACAGCTCTGAGAGCTGCCGCTGCAACTGTGAAGCATGAGGATGAGAGGAGACTTTTTCACAATGCAGCTCTTCGAAAACGTCGCAAAGAAATGGTTGACCGCATGGATACAGCGAAGACACAAAACAGAGTACATTATTCATATAAATGCGTATAGCTTTACTTTCTCATCCATGAACAATAAGCAAACAACTTTGCTCAGTCATAAATTGTGTTCTCATCCATTACCACACAAATGCTTTGTTTGGATTGGAATTTGAAATTTTTTTTTGAAAAATAGTAGGGGTAATAAGTGGTGAGAGATAGAGAGAGAAATGTTGAAAGTGGGGGGAATCTAGGGGGAATTTTTGAAAAATTCTTTTTAAGTTGCAAAGAGAACAAAGCATAAATATCTTGAATTTTTAGTTTTTAAATTCTTGTAATCTCTCATCTTTCTGATATTTCGAAAGCTAATAATCTACATTTCGGGATAATAAGCTGAAGGGATACTCTCTCCTTGTTACATCTGGAGGATGTTAAGCTTGACCCTTGATTTGCATTCAAGGCATTGATTCTTAGAACTTTTTCAATTAATGTTTTGGACATAACTCTTGTCAAACATTGCATTGGAATTTTGCAAGAAATAGAAGCATTTGAAGCAAATCAAGTTATTACATCAATACAGTCAAATGTGTTGTATTTTGCCGCAGGCCGCATGGGGTGGAGTCGGTGGGGGCATAAAAGTGTTTTCATAAGAGAAACAGTCAAACCATAATAGTATAACTAATTTGGTCATAGAACTACTTTTGATGAGACAAAAAATGTTATTCAGGACAATGGGGATACTGGTGGTGATGATGGGGTACAGAAAGGGGTGCAGTATCCCTTTGCAGTGAATGAGAAAGTGGTAATCAAGGTGAGTTATCTAGCTTTCCTACTCGCAACCATATACCCTTGGTGTAGTTCTTGTTGACATGGAGGAAGTGCTAAATAACTCTGTTGTGCAGGGAAATAGGAGGACACCGGATAAATTTGTTGGAAAGGAAGCAATAATAACTTCACAATGTCTTAATGGCTGGTAAGTTGCCCTTCAACTCAAATAGATGTTTAACTTTTTGAGGTTCAGAAGTTTTAGAGGTGGTTTTATTGGGTTGGTGAATCTTTTCTTTTCTTTTGCCACTTTCTAGGTAGCATCATAGGTCATCATGTCTTTCTCCGCATTTCCGCATTCTTTTGGCGTCTTTTGGATCTTCCCTGAATAAATTAGATCTCTCCCATTTACTGGTGCCTTAAATGTGAATATTGTTGGGTGATTACCCCTATCGACGCTGGATTGGTGGTGCCACAAAATGGAATATGCTATATGAAGCTTGGACACCTCGCTGAAGGTCACGAATGGCGGATCGTGTTAGACACTTGTCGGGCTCCAACGCTCTCAG
Source organism: Rhododendron ovatum (assembly GCA_019656835.1). Lineage (NCBI taxonomy): Eukaryota > Viridiplantae > Streptophyta > Magnoliopsida > Ericales > Ericaceae > Rhododendron > Rhododendron ovatum. Next base: position 24,130,594 of record CM033799.1, read on the forward strand.
GGCATATTTCTGAGTATTCCGACACTCAAATCAGCAGTGTCCTATTTTTCCTTGAATTTTTAGAATTGGACGCACTGGACACTGGAGATAGGTACTGTATAACAGGCTTGGACACCCTAATGGACACTCACAGGACAGGTCAAGGGGTGTCAAACGTAATAGTAGGTTCTAGTTAAGGTTTAGGATATTCTTCTTTCAATATGGTAGATTTTGGTTGGGAGATTATAAACACCTGTGAATAATGAAATTCTTTTTGTTGCAATGCTTTTCTAATTAATGGACTAACATTTGTGATTATAGTATGCGTTTTTTTTTGTTAAAATGAAAGTTAACTTTTTATATTTTCGTTTTAGCATCCTGTATAGGATAAAAATACATTGAAATATATTGGCTGAGTCCTGACTCCCCGATTTGTCGTGCCTTCCATTGAAATTTATGTGTCACAGCGTCGGTGTCATGTTCATTTTGTATCGCATTTCCATACTAGTGCTAGATAGGCGTCAACACTATGTTCAACTCTTACATTTTCATCCCGGAACCAACTCCATCAAGGCAGACTAATCGGTTCATGTTGAGACCATTAAGCCCAAATCAATTCTCTGAGAGTTCTTTTCTCAATGAAGATAAATCAATGAGATCTACAATGAACACATAATTTTGAGGGAAATGATTGAAAATAAAACCTCAATGCATCCCCTTGCCTCATCTGTTATTGCCAATTCTATGCTATGCCTAAAATCTTATTGTTCTTAGAAAATGGTTCCCAAGTCTACCTCCATTGGACTTTCTCGTAATACTTCGTTATTTTTTCCCCATTTTTCCAGGTATTTGCTTAAGATTATGGGTACTGGGGAGAGTGTTCGCCTGCAATACCGCTCCCTTCAGAAAATTCTCAGCTCCCAAGCTGTTGACGATAGGCGTTTGCCTCAACCAAATCAAGAAAACGGCTGATCAGATATTGCACGAACCCCCCAGCTTTCCACTTTCCTCTTTAGGGTATATTTAGTGAACCTTAACCTTGTCAGTTCTTGTTTGAAATGAGATGTGGCTTTCTTGTTGTTTGTAAATATACTTGGCCACTAAGGGAGTAGGTTGTTTGTAACCACTACATGTTTTTGGACAGTTTAGTGTAAGAATAGAAGAGAGAGGTTTGCCAGCTTCATGTCCTCATTTGTGCTTTTGTTAAAGCACAAGCCATGACATTGACATACATATATCTAACAGATTGAATGCAAGTATATGAAGGTTTTAACCATGCAATATGCCAGTTCAAAATATATATATATATATGTAACATGCAATGTGTGAGCTTTGTCAATTCTGATCGACATGGCTTTTGGATTGTTTACCCCGTAATGGGTAGTGTTTAGTTTCACATTTTGCATATTGTGGGGAAATGTGGGGTATATCGTCGTCTGGAAATGTGGAAATTGCAGTTTCTAGAATTCTCATATTCATACCATTTCTGAATTTGAATTCCTGCAATTGCGATTGTTGTTGATCATGTGGAGCATCAGACATTTCTACTGATAAATTGGAAGTGAAATTAACTGTTTCGTAGCAGATTGTTTGTGCATTTTTCCAGGAATGTTTACATGTTCATGAACTGGGAAGGCTACACTTCTGCAAATGCATGTTTACAGCACGAACTGGAGGGATTCATATACATGTAAAACCCTCGGTTTTTTTTCCCATATTACCTCGAGTGTTTTTTCCCCCCTTATCCCTCAAATTATGCACATTTTCTTTACTTAGTCCTTAAATTATCAATTTGACGATTTCATTGCCTCGATTATCATACCGTTACTTACTTAGTCAAATAGGTAACGGAAGTTAGGAATTTGGACAGAAAAAATGTCATGTAAAGCTTGTTTGAGACTTTGTAGAGTAGATACTTGATTATGAGAGCCTTAGAGGTAAAAATTAATTATGATCCTTTAGAATAAAATAATCAGAAATACAAGTCATTTGCACCTGTTTCAACAGATTGAAAATTGGAACACTTAATTTTTTAACAATATTTTTTAGTATATGGACCTAAAAAAATTAAGTGCTCGAATTTTCAATCCATTTAGAACGGTTCGAATATATTATTTTTCTGATCATATTATTCTAAAGAGTCATAATTAATTTTTATCTCTAGAACTATCATAATTAAATATATGTTTTTTATTTGGGACCTTTTATTGGAAATACTTGATTATGAGAGCTCTAGCGGAAAAAAATCAACTATAACCTTTTAGCATAAAATGATTAGAAAAATAAGTTTTTCGCACTGGTTCACACTGATTGAAAATTGGATCGCTTAATTTTTAACCATATTTTAAATATAGAAACAGTCTAAATTCTATATAAAGAATTCAGTCTTTTTTAAAAAAAAATATGAATATGTTAGTCTCCATAAAATGCCACAAAAGATTCTAATATATGAACATTGTCAAAAAATTAAGTGCTCAAATTTTCAATTTATTTGAACCAGTGCGAATATCTTATTTTTCTGATCATTTTATTGTAAAGAATTATAATTAATTTTTACTCCCTCCGTTTCAATTTAATTATCCTTTTTAGGAGTTTGTGTCACTTTTTAATTGATTATTTATTGTAATTTATAATGTTTAAGGTGATTTCGAAAATATTATATTATAGAATTAATTGAGATCTATCAAGCAATATTCATATTCGATATAAAATTCATTACAAATTTAAAGATATAACTAGTTTTTTTAATCGGTTAGAATAGAACAATGGATAATTAAATTGGGATGAACAAAGTATCCCTAAGGGTGTCATGATCAAGCATTTGTTTTACAGGGTCCAAATAGTGCCTTACCTAATATTTTCCATCCAAATTTCTAATTTTCATTATTTATTAGACTAAGTAGGTAACGGTATGATAGTTGAGAGGATGAAATCATCAAATTGATATTTTAGGAACTAATTAAAAAATGTGCATAATTTAGGAGATTAAAAAAAAAAAACTCTATTACCTCTTATGACATTCACGCATAAGAGGGGCACCCTGCTGAACCACTAATCCCCAAACAATAATGTTGGGGACACCCTGTTCGACCATTCTCCCAATCACTTTCTCGAGAGGGAGTAGTTGGGGGAGTAGTTGAGAGAATCAATAGCCAAAACTCAAACCAATTTACAGAAATTCAAACTAGACGTGAGCTCAGTCCCTTGCTACTCGACGACTATTTCCATAAGAAGAGAGAACACATTACGGATTTCGCATGGGACCTTTTAAGTTGGAATTTCATTTTTCCTTTTTTTTTCATTAACTAAATAGTAGTAAACAACAGCAAAAAATAAAAAAATAAAACTTGACATTGGCTTACATTTGAGTTTTTTTCTTATCACAACTTTCATCGCCTTTTCTATACTCCTCTAACATACCATTCCTACTACACAAAACCCTACGAAACGTGCCGTTGACACCGTCAGCCAAACGGTCCAAACCGTCAGAGAACCTCCCCATCGCAGCTTCCACCTCCTTCACGGCGTTCACCAACTCCTTGACGACATTTTCTCCCCCATCTTGGTCTTCTTTGACTTTGATCCCTTTGTTGATGACGTCACGCAGCACCCTCACGCGCTCCTCCACGTCCCCGACCTCAGCCGGAACTCCGACCGCCGATCCGATCTCTCTCAATGACTCGGCCCACACAAACTCCGCCGGAACCCCGATCGCCGCCGCATCCTCCCCGCTCAGGGCCGCCGCGGTGACTCCTGCGAAGAACGCCGTCACGACATCGACGGCGCAGATCGTGCGGCGAACAACCTCCCCCGCGCTCGAGATCTTGCCACGTGACGGAACCAGATCACCGATCGAAGACTCCGGTACCTTCGAATCAATTAGAGTCCTCCGTTTCCTCGACGGCTTGTTCTCCCGATCGGAGAGCAAGTCCCCGGCCCTCCGGAGTTTCTCCGACGCCGGTAACCGGCGGCCGTCGCTGGAAAACTCTAAAAGTTGAAGAACGAAGTTGATGACGAGGCGGCGCTGGCGTAACCGTTCGATCTGGTGAGAAATGGAATTGCAAGCGTCAAGGATCTTGAGGCTCTCGTCCAAGTAAGACGGCGACGTTTTTGAGTCGTGGGGAGAAGGTCTGAGGTTGGCGATGAGGGCGTGCGCTTCGGCGTGAGTGGCGGAGAGGAAATCGACGGCCTGAGAGAGCCAGGAGAGGCTGAAGTTGAACGACGGCGTATCGGGGGAGTTCGGGGTCAAGGGTTTCAGACGGCGTAGGAGGTTGACGTCGAAGGAACGAGTGATAAGATCGAAGTTGTTGGGGAGAGAGCGTTTCATTGAGGATCGAAACGGGGTGAATGAGGGGAAGTGAGATCTCTGTTGCGCGATATACATGGTGCTATTAATTTGAATATTTTCCGGGAAAGTGATCGGGGAATTGGATTCTCCGAGAAAATGAAGGGACGGTAGGATAGATTAATTAGTATAGGTTGTTTGCGGTGTGGAGATTATATATAGTATATGGGATGGAGTTTGCGCGTGCGGGTACGATAAGTCTGTCTGTCTGTCTCTCTACTCTCTCTCTCTAGGAATGCAATGCAATGCAATGCAAGACGCGGTCCCGACAGTAAGACGGAAGTGCGAAGATGCTTCGTTGCGTTGTATCATCGTATGGGTGTGTTGTGACCCTCAGTTAGGTTTTGATGATCGCTTGGTTTTGAAAAGCAAAGAAAATAATAGTATTTCGTTAATAACAGAATATTATTACAAGAAAAACAAAAGGAAATAGTAGTAGATAAAGACAACCTTAAGAAAACACAAACTGTAATTGACAAAGTACCAAGCTACTAAAAATTTCTACCACAATATTTTCATATGAATCTACCACACCCCAAAATATTAAATTTTTCATGTGATAACACGAATTTTTGCCCTTCAAATGCGAATGGTATAGTATTTTCCAAATTCTATTTTGAAAACTTTGCCGCTGTGGTTAATCTTGAAATTATTTTTTTAACCAATGATAAATTTTTGATATTTTTTTAGAACGAAGTCCGAACAGCTCGATCGATTGGGACCTCGAATACACAGAATATCTTCTATTTTGAAGTTTCGGTGGCAACACCGCTGTTCTTTATTTCCGTCGGTGGACTGATCCAAAATTTCATTTGCATCAGTTCAAAGGATAAAGAAAACAAATAAGGGACCTACTTATTCCCTTGGAGACAATAAAAAAGATGTATTGGTTGGTGAGGTGTATTGTGTAGGGCAGTGGCAGTGTAGCGCCCCTAATTTTGGGAATGTTAAATAGACATTTTCATTGAAAAACTAAATAGAGTTTGGCTCGATATTACATCATGAACTTAACAAAAGTACTTTTATTCAACAAAACAAGGGGAAACTAGGGTTTCTATCTACTGCTCCGCTTGTTCCTCCATCCTGGCCAGTTCCAAAAGCTTCCAAGGTGTAAAGTTTACCATGTTCATCTATAAGATCTGACACATTATACCGGCGTCGCCACCAATATAATATGCCAGGGTCACCAAAAGGTAACACATGAGCTACAAAAGCTCAATAAAATAACCTATACCCACAACCCTAAACTTACAAACAGTAGGTCACAAGTTAACGATTTCCATGCATTTTTAACAAAATAGCTAACAATGATACATTTACATTCACTATTCAACTAACGTTGGTGTCTATGATTTCTGAGTTTCTCCTACATGACATCTCGTAGACCGTGTCATTGGTTTCACCTTTCATTAACTAAATCAACATTTCCAAAATCGTTTTAACACACTCAATCTCGGTTCCGCCGTTCTAGTCTCCCGAGTATCCTCACAATGGTTCCGTCGCACCGGGTTTCCATTGGCACACTTTACATTGGCTCCTCTCCACGGATAACCAAGCCACACTCTCAACTTCGGTTCTGCCGTTTCGGTCTCTCGAATATCCTCACAATGGTTCCGCTGCAACGGGTTCCCATTGGCAAACAAAACACACTCCACACAATGGGCTACCTCGTCCAGCCACATTGCGGTTTCCAAAACGTTTCTCGTTTCCAAAACACGCATTTGTCATTAACCACACCTTAGGTGCCATGTTTCTACTTTTTCGATTTTTGTGTCTCGTTCTCATGCAATGACTCCGCGGTAGGAAAAGCCACATACGTATTCACAAATCATTCGTTTGAATCTTGAAACTAAACTAGTAAGATCATCCGACTCTATATTACTAATCATGCTCAAATCATCACTTAAAGCATAACGCCATATGTACGGACGCCTTTGGAGTGAAAATCACTTATGCTTTACAACAAGGCAAGTAATACAAACAATTCATAATACATGCTCATAATCATCCTAAAGATCAAAATACAAATACTTCTATTCAACGATAAAGTCTTATCTTTCGAAAAACCGTTCTTTCTTCCTTTGTGGGAAATTCAATACAACATATGTTTACTAGAGTAAAAGTTGATTATTTCAACATACTCATACTTTCATTAGCGAAAATAAGTTTACTAACTATCATGCATTTCAAACCTTATAGGTGATAGATAACCTTATATACTTAAAAATAGAGTATAAGAAGATTCTACGTTATACTTTCCAACATATGTTTCTATGTTATACGTTGAGTTTAGTGGACAAAGGGACTCTACCTTTCTTCTTGACAGTAGTGACGACTACGGAATGTAAGTTGACGGTCGGGCGAAATAACTTCCTATGGTAAGCTTCCGGTAGTTTCGAAAGAGAAATGTTTTTATCAAAATTAGTTTGTGACTAAAACTACTACACTTTATGGATTGAAAGGGTAGTTTGAGATGAGTTTCTTGAAAATCTTTTGAAGAACTCTAGAACACTCAAGAACAAGAAAAACAAAGTAAGAACACAAGGATTTTCTAGAGAGAAGTTGGAGGATTGGAAGGCGGAGGACTGGAAGGCGTGAGTTGAATGGGGGGGGTGCTATTTATAGCAAAATTTGGCTCTCCCTCTCCCCTCCTTGGCTGGCCCTCTCTCTCCCCTTTTCTCCCATGATTTTGCTCCATGAACTTGTCAAATCAAGTCTTTAACCAAAATCCTAGCCTTCCCTCACTTGTCTTTTCCTATTTTAGGCCATACCTTAGGTTATAATGAAGGGTTTTTGACTTGTCTAGTCCTAGGAAAAGCTTGCTTGTAAGAAAGAACAAAATCAAAGGCTAGGATTATGTTTAAAGAAGCCTAGAATGGGTTGTCATGTAACAAATAGGCTTAAGGCTAATAGGTAGCTTGTGCAAGTGTCCAAAATACAGGCACACACTCCACCTCTCCCTCTCTCTCTAGAAAAGTAACCTTAGAATAATTAGGCTTAAGGCTATAACTTTAGGTTTGCATGCATGGCATGGCTAATATTGCTTCTTTTGAAAGCTAAATGATGACCATGACTTATCTTGTCAAAGTTATACACACATTGGTAAATCAAATGTTCTATTGTCCAAAGGATAAGAATTTTTCTAGCATTTATTAACTACTAGATAAAAAAAAAATAAAGAAGGTAAGCATGGACTTGAATGACTAGTTATGGGGTATAATGATTATCTCTAATGGCCTAATTGTTCAATTAGGGTTAGGAGGGTTCATAAGGTTCAAATATGGTTAAAAAGGTTCGATTAGGGTTAGAAAAATGAAACTAGGTGAATTGATAGTCTGGTTCCTCCAACTAGTCAGTTAAAAATGAATTCTATTTGCCATGTAGGACTTCTAGTCAAGAAATATAATTTTTAAGGGCTTAAATCTAATTATGACGGATTATAGAAATTTAAAAGAAATTTTAGAAGCGATAATAAGTAATCAAAAGAAATTCCAATAAATAACGAAATTTTCATTTATTAAAATTCCGAGTCGTTACAGGCAGAGCTAGGATTTTGACTCGAGGAAGCCCAAAGTAATAGGCATATATTTTTTATCGGAATGTATACTTATAATATCATTTTTTTTCAATACATTATATTTATATATTGAAATGAAATGATTCTAGCCTAATACAATTAAAATATACCAATCATTTTGTTTTTTTCTTTAGATAGCTTCACCAATAACGTGATTATTTTTTATTTATGGAAAAATTTGAGAAATGAGAATGTAAAATAACCGATTTTTTATCGAATCAAACCAAAATTATTAATTATAAATAGTTATACATGAATAATTATCAATAACATTCAAAATTAAGTATATACAAAATAAAAAATTTAAAACTCAGAGGCTCAAAGGCTGTCCAAGGGGCCAGGGCCACCCCAGGCCCTAAGGTAGCTCTGCCACTGATGTAAGGGTGGGGCATTTCTATTGAATTTTGCACTAATTCTGTCTTCACCTTCTTGCTACAAACTCTCTCTTTCAACACTCCCTCTCCTTCCTCTCCTACTTTTCTCTTTCTTTTTCGGCTAAAATAATTAGCCTAACCCACCGCGTCATCGCTAGCTGCCCTCACACAGCTGCTGTTGGAGCTGGTTTTGAGCTCAACACCCCCCCCCCCCCCGGTCTGTCTCTCTCGGCCACCACCACCTCTTATCAGAAACAGGTTCTGACATAAACTATTAGAATTAATATGTGTGCTAGCTTGGGTTCATGCTACAAATGTGAGTTACGAATATACTTTGGTTACATGCTTTATTATATATTCAGTCAGGATCCCATAAGGGATCTTTTATTTTAGTAAAGTACGGATCTCCTCTTTTTTGATCGAATTTCGATGATACGAACCGTTCAATATGTTTAGAACATAATTTTAAGGATTTCCGCGAGAAATTAACAAAAAAAAAATGATAGGAAAGTGCTTCATTCAAGCAATTTTTCATTGAACTATTCAACTTTTTGAGTTTTTTAGCCATAAGACCAAAATATGTTTTCAGGGACAAAACTACCTAAGGGTACACTACAAACCTAGGGTACCTTAAGGTTATAGGGTACCCTAGGATTTAGACACTTTCATAGGATTTTAAGGAGCACTTTCCTATTATAGGATTTTATTAGTTTAGGAAATTTCATAGAGTATTCTAAGGTTTTAGGGATTTTCATATATAGAGCACTCTAGGATTTTAGGCACTTTCATAGGGTACATTTGGCATTATGTTTGATTGCAAAAGTCATTTTGTACGTCATTGAACTCAAAAAATATTAATATGAGGGATTCTTGGCTATATCTCCCTTAAACTTTATTATGAATTTCCCAACGTCGCAGCAGCCATCCCACATACCCTTCCCTATCCGCCGTCCAAAACCCCGACCAAAACCATAACCCTTTCTCCACCTTTCCCATGCCTGATTATTCCTCCTCCCTCGTTGCCGCTCTTGCTGCTCCGATTGAACCTCCGTATGAAGGTCTTCCACTTCGGATTGGTTGTCGTCTCCATCCACTCTCGAATCCTCGTAAGTGTGTTGACCCATTGCCCTTCCTCGCCTGGCCCCAGTCGGAGGGACCCGAGTCGCGGTATGTAGGAGTAGCAGCGGTCCCTCTAGAAAATCATCGGGGCCTTGTCTTTGTCCAATTCGGCATATCCTTTGGCGTGAATTCATGGCCTTTGGTATCCACATATATGTATTTTTGTATGTGTTTTTGTATATGTTATCGTATCTATTTCTCTTGCTAGAGAAGCAAGTCTGGAAAACCTAAAACTGTGTTGATCTCTCTATCTCGGAGAGAGAGAGAGAGAGAGAGATCCTATGTATGACAGATTTGAAGAAACATCCTATTAGATTTTCTAGACCCAATTTTCATGGTAGCTTTGAATACGTGGTGTAATTGATTTTGTTCCGAAATATTATCATGTTTGTAACCTATTGCTAACCTATTTTTATCATGTTTGTAACATATTGTTCATGTTTGTGATACTCTATGTTTTAAAATTGGGCAAATTTTTGTAGTTATCCCTGTAGTTTTACAGTTGTCTCACTTTCGTCCATCTAGTTTCAAAGTGCTCTAATTTCGTCCCTGTAGTTGTTTTACGTTCCAAATTGGTAAAATCGTTAACACCGTTAACGAAACTAACGGAAAAAAAAAATGTTCCAATTTTCAATCTGTTTGAACCGGTGCAAATATCTTATTTTTCTGATTATTTTATCTTAAATGATCATAATGAATTTTTGGCTCTAATGCCTTTCAATGAGTACCCTAAGAGAGCCCTGAAACTAAATAAGGAGTTTTCGGATGCTCGTTGAAAGGCCTTAGAGTCAAAAATTCATTACGACCATTTAGGATAAAATGATCAAAAAAATAAGATCTTCGCACCGGTTCAAATAGATTGAAAATTGGAACACTTTTTTTTTTCCGTTAGTTTCGTTAACAGTGTTAACGATTTTACCAATTTAGAACGTAAAACAAACTACAGGGACGAAATTAGAGCACTTTGAAACTAGAGGGACGAAAGTGAGACAATCGTAAAATTACAGGGGCGAGTACGAAAATTTGCCCTTTAAAATTTATTGTGTTCATCCAAATGTTCTAGGTAGCAAATTCACCATGTTTGCCGAAATGTTTATATAGACAAATTTGTCAGGTTAGTCAACACTATCATTAATGTTTTTGAAAATTCTAGGACCACACCCAAGTGCACACCCACACACACTGCAGTGAAGTGCTCACTGCAGTGTGTGTGGGGCCCACATACTTGTGTGTGTGGGTGTGCACTTGAGTGTGGAGGTAGCAAAACTCTAATGTTTTTTGCAATATTTAACCATGTGTGGATATAAACTTTGGTGTTGTTCCACTAAATTTTTTCTAAAAGTTATAGTTTTGTCCTTATTTGAATTTTTTTTTGCGTTTGTTCATTTTGTTCCTTTTTTTTTTTTTACTTTCGTCTCGATGAGACGAATCGGAAAAGTAAAAAAAATTTACTTTTACCCAAATATTTTGAACAAGGATCACTTTTAAGTAGAAAAAGTAAAAAAAAAATGAAAAAAGTTTACTTAAAAGTGGTCCTTGTTTAAAATATTTGAGTAAAAGTAATTTTTTTTACTTTTCTGATTCGCCTCAACGAGATGAATCAAAAAGTCAAAAAAAAATTGGCACAAAACGAACAAACGCGAAAAAAAAATTCAAATAAAGACAAAACCAAAAAAGTGAAAAAAGTTGTTAGTTGTTTGTCAAGATTTTCATATTCCATAAATTTATCATGTTTGTATTTAGTTTTGAGATTTTAGGGGAAGATTAGGAAAGAAAAAAAATTCAAAAGATTAGGTGAAAGAAAGGTTTGAAAGATTGGAGAGAGAATTGGAATAATTACAAAAGATAAGGAAATAGAAAGATTTGAAAGATTAGGAGAGAGAGAGAGTGAGAGAAATTTAGGATTTATTTGAAGTTGAAGATGGAAAGATAATTTTTTTAAACCTATTAAAGATGAGGACGTGTGTGCATATAGAGCAGAACCCCTATTTAAGTCTATATATAGATGAGGACTTAAGTTTTTAAACTCTCTGTCTGTGTGTCTGTCTAAGTTTTTAAACTGTCATTACTAATAATGATACTTTGATCCCCACAAAATGATATATCCACAATTAATATTCTCCAGATAAAATCATTGATCATGTAAGAGCAATGATCTATCTAAAGTACAAGAGTGACTAGTTATAGAAGGCTCCACTCTGCATGATCTTTAAAACGAATCTTTTCTTTTGTTTTTGTGTCTTCGGTTTTTTTTTTTAAACTGTCATTACTAATAATTTTTTTTTTTTTTTTGTGTCTTCGGTTTTTTTTGGGAGGAACCCGTCCAGTTTCCCTTTCAACCAGTGTGGTCCAGTTTTGGACCATTTGTTGGTCTTTCCTGGATCTACAAAAATGATCAACCGTTCATTTTTTAGAGCTCGTCGAGAATATTGATCACGTCAAAAATTACGTTGATCGAAAATCATTTGATATAATATTGAAATGCATTGATCTTCAGATAATTGTGTCAAATAGGTTGCAATCTAGTATTGCATACTTTTTTATTACAAACTTAATGCATTTGGAAATCGTATTAAATAATATCCGGTCAACGTAATTTTTGGCAAGGTCAATGTTGTCAATGAGCTCTAAAAAATGAACAGTTTCGATCATTGTTGTGAGCTCAGGAAGGACCCAGAAAAGATCCAAAACTAAACAGGACTGGTTGGTCCAAAACTGGACGAGATCCTCCTGTTTTTGTCCCCTTGATGGGCTATAAGTTGGCTTGGTGTGATTATAGGCATATGTTCGTGTAATGTTATTGAAATGCTTCTATTCTTCCACCGCTTAGTAATAATATATATATATATATATATATATATATATATATATATATAAGTAGAGAAAATGAAGATACTCACCATTTTCCTTTGGTGTTCACAACTTAAAAAAGTAATTGGGAGTAGGTTTTTGCGCCTCCTAATATAAGTAGAGAAAATGAAGATACTCACCATTTTCCTTTGGTGTTCACAACTTAAAAAAGTAATTGGGAGTAGGTTTTTGCGCCTCCTAAATAGTGGGTTTATTCAAAGAGATATTTCTAAATACATTACATAAGAAAATCATGTATTCTCCGAAAAAAAGAAAGTGAAAACGCAAGGCAATAACTCGACTAGATAACACAGTCCAAAAAAAAATTCAGGGCTCCTGAAACAATGTCCTCCATCACCTTCTAATAGAAAAGAGCTTTGTCGGGTAGTTGAAATAAATGAATAAGAGTGGTGGATAAATCAATAATATGAGAATTTTTGTAGTGGTCCTCAAATAATCCTTGTAATGCAAATACGCAATGAAACAACTTGCATTTTGTGGACTATAAAAATTTGAGTGTTCACATAAAAAATAAAAAATAAAAGTGTAACATTATCCCCTTATCAAAAACGTACAATCAAATCACAACTCTAACTACAAAAATAAAAACAAACAATAGAAAACCAATCTTTTACAGTTTAAAAAAAAAAAAAAGGAGGGGGGGAGAGAGAGAGAGAGAGAGAGATCAGCAGAGCCTGGGGAGTCCTCTGTAATTATAAGAAACACGAGGAGGGTGAGTAGTATTATTCTTGACAATCCTAGTCATCTTACCCTTCATCTCTCTACACTCTCTCTCTAACTGCACAACTCTCCACTGCATCCTTTGCAGATTTAGTTTCATATCTTCTTCTTTCTTATCCTCCTCCTCCTCCTCCCCTTCTTCTAGGTAGGAATTTACCCTTTTGTACACCACCTCCTCATGGATACTGTTGCTAATCAATGGCGAGACTGTAGGAGTAGTTTCATAGTAGTAGTAATTTTGATCAAAATCTGTTTTCGTGGGGGGTAAATTGGTAATTATGAGGGGGTGCTGGGAAGCCAGTGCTTGCACGGCGATCCGAGGAGGAATTCTGGGGTTTCTGGCGAGGTCTTTACATGCTTCCAGGCTTAGCTTCTCGTAATTAAGACATGTGCATATTCTTGATCTCTCGTCTAGTGAAAGTGTTGGGTGAGACTGCAAATACCAAGATTCAGAAATTACTACCAATATATGTACAGAGACAGAGGGGGAAAGATGACAGTAACCCGGCTCGTTGGACGGGCAGATAAGGTTTTGGGGTAAATAACAAAGATAAGAGCTGGATACAGTTAAGATTGAGGTGTGCAAGAGTCAGTTTTGACCAGAACCCCGACCACGTCAGGTAGAACATTTTAGGATCCGTAAATCGAACCGCATAGGTGGTAGAATTATTCGCAAGCTCGATTCTTTACTTTGGGTCGGATTGGTCGGATCGGGTCCGACCTCCACGGGTAAGGAACTCATCAATCTGAACCCCAAACCAGAATCTAATTTTTAACAAAAAGTAAATCCGCACCCATCCTAACCACATGTTCAATCCGAAATCCTTTGGGTTGGGTCCGTGGAATTTTTGCACACCCTTAGTTAAGAATGACAAACTAAATGAGAAGCGTGTTTTTTTTTTTTTTGGATAAGTAATGAGAAGAGTTTTGTTTGATAGTTAAAATAAATTCATAACAGTGGCGGAAATAATGTGATAATTTACGTAGTTGTCCTCATATAAGCCTTGTAAGGATAAGGGGAATACAAAAGAGTTCACAGAGGTTTGAGGGCACGCCAGTAATTGTGCCTACCCGGATAAGCTAACGATGGTGCTGGGTGGATGGGTGAGTTTAGCTAATTCACCCGACATGCAGTTTGGTGTAAAAGGTGAAACCTAACGTCGGATAAAAGTGAACCCGGATTAGCTAATCCTCCCGAGGCCCGTTCCCCTCTTCTTCGCCCACCGAACGGTGAAGGAACCTACTACAAATGGAATTTGGCTTCACTCGGTTGGATTGAAAAACGCCGCTCGGTGTAATTTTGGCTATTCAAAAATATTTTTTAATAGCTCAGATTTGTTAAATATTTTTATCGGAATGAGTGGATTCTCCCTAGAAAGACTCAATTCTTCCCGTGAAGAATCTTTTGAAAATTTGAACCATGTATTGGTTGTCGATATGAACAATTGAGATGCAACTGCAGATGCTTCTCTAAAATCTAACTACGAAGGAGCTAGATTCTTACAAATAATACTATATATTTATTATTTAAGACAATGACTATTATAGATATATAATTAAACGATTTAGTTTTTGTTAAAATTTTTAAGATTACTCGTCTCAATAAGAAAAATTATGAAAATATAAATAAATTAGGAACTGATGTTGAAAAAAATCATCCTAAAGACAGAGAAAGATTGTCATTACAAAATGTTTTTTCGTCTGATGATTTGCTGGATTGCGTTATGGATGGAGTATGTCTTTTTTTACTCTTTTTTTTTTTAAAATTCCTTCTAAAAGTGGCGTGGAGGTTTATTAATAATGAAAAAGAATTACTCTAATTAGTCTAATATTTGCATCATGTTAGGTCAATGTTTTATTTTGAACGAGGTCAACTTTGAATAAAGTAAATAAAACATGTACTAATAGGTTTCTTTTCTTCCAATAATGGTACTATACTAGTAGATGAGATTCCATGTATTATTAGATTATTTATATTTTGGAGGGGAAGAAAGAATATGATCAAGAATGAACGATTAATTTTTACGGTTGGATGAAAGAGTTAAATAACCTCAAAGCCCTGCACTCGATAACAACAACAAACATAATGTTCTTGACGAGTTATAAAAAACCTAAACAATGTCGATCATTGAAATAGTTACAATTCGATCTGTTTGAGGACTCAATAAGATCCGTTCTCTTTCACAGACTTGCATATCGTATGCTACGTACTCACATGTGGTGGACCGATGTAATAACCGTAGTAATATTATTGAATCGTTATTCTGAAATATTTGATTATATCAGACTTTGTTGCGGTCAGAACGAAAATCCTATACGTACCGACCAAAAATGTAGGGAAATCGCCGGAGGGCGGGTCCAAATTTTTTTTTTTTAAAAAAAACCGAGGGATATACATATATACACGAAAAATAGGGTGTTTAGATCAAGCACCCTACACACATCGGATGCCGTTGATTCCCGCGCTAGGCCCCTGGGTTTTTTTTAAAAAAAATTTTGACAGGCTCGGATCGGCCGTCCGGTAGCCGAAGACGACCGCGCGCGGCTGTCGGTATACCGTCGGTGCAAATAGCACCACTCCCGTCAGAATTGCATAAACAAAACCTTCCAAAAGCACAGCTGAAAAGGGAAAAAGCAAGGGAGGGAGAAGTATACATACAAGAAGGAAA
This sequence comes from Rhododendron ovatum, assembly GCA_019656835.1. Lineage (NCBI taxonomy): Eukaryota > Viridiplantae > Streptophyta > Magnoliopsida > Ericales > Ericaceae > Rhododendron > Rhododendron ovatum. The sequence goes on from CM033799.1 coordinate 24,146,248, forward strand.
GTATGAAATTAGTTGTGAAGTTCTACGATATGGGTGTGTGGTACTTTTGAATTACCAACTTACTACTTATTTAAGATGGTTTTCGTCCCATAAACAGGAGTACTAGCTAGAAACAACCTCAAACAGCAGCTTCTCACCAATTTTAAAAAGAAAAATTCTAAATATATTCACCTAAAAAGTTGTAACAAACACTCAAAAATCCTCTAGCGTGACTTGTAAGTTGTAAGTCTAAGGAATTTGTTGTCATTTATTTACAGGGGTTTCGATGAAAATCCTATTTGGAAATCAATCTTGATATAAAAAATATATACTACTATATATTATTATATAGTTAAAATAACCTCGTGATATGTCATACATATCATTAGCTCTACTGACTCCGGCCTTTTCACTCAAATGAAATAACGTTGAAGGAAAATACAATAAAATGGTTGATGTAACCCATTTATTGTCTGTTAAAATCATTTCTTAGTTGTTAAATTTCCTAAAATTCCATCGCGGTCACGTTCTCAATGAGTCAGTGATAGAAATTCTTCGTAGAAATCTACAGCAATACAAGAAAAAAATGCATCAGAGATCCTTTGTAACAATCTTTGGGTGTACCGTGTGCCAGTGTATGAAGTGATTTTCTACCGCGCGCAGCATTATGCGAGGAACTCTAAACAATGAAAATCATTAAACATGATCCTGCGATTGACCGACCAAGTAATCGGTACAGAGGAAATAATTAAGCAGCTGGAATTTCGAAGAATGAGATTAATCACCTGGAGATAGGTATCAATAGCTCTGTAGACTCCATCAAAGCAATCCCTAGCAAAATCAGGCAAACTCTCAGCAACTCCAAGAAACTTTGCAATCTTCAAATTGTGATCAGGTGCTATCTCCCCCAAGTACTTGTCAACCAACCTCCCCACCTTCTTCATCTTCACCACTTCCTTATTATTATTATTATTATTCTCATGGACAAAAACCCTAATTAACCTCACCACAAGATTCACATCATAGACCACACCCCCTCCCCCAACCCCACAAGAAGAAGAAACCAACAAGTCATCAAGTGTGGCTTCATCAAGTGCCCCACCAATCAACCTCTCAAGCCCAAACCTGCACTCTCTACTCAGCCCAAAACCAGAAACAACCCTCAGAACTGAAAGCAGCCCTCTGCAAGTAAATGAGGATTTTCCCATCCTAATCACCCCATGGACAGCTGTATCTGCAATATTCCCAAAATACCCATCACCAGAACTTGATGATTTCTTCTGGGTTTTCTTAACCGGTGATGATTTCAGGTAGTGGAGGAGGAATCTTGTGAGGACCAGGCTGTTGTTGTCACTCCCATAGCCCCCTAGTGTCTTGACTAAGCTTTCTATGATTTGTGGGGTTAAAATGGTCAAGTCATTAAACCACCATGTTTTCTTGCTTGAGTTTGAGTTTGAGTTTGATCTGGTGATACCAGATGCAGGGGTATCTGGGGAAGTTGAAGAAGAAGATGATGAAGTGATCAAATTTACATCAGAGTTTTGAGCAATTTTGGCTAAGAGAGAATTCATGAGCTTTTGAATGAGATCAGATGGGGAAGATTCCGCATAGGAAAAGAACGATTTACAGCTCTTGAGGCAAGTGATTATGTCATTCCAAGACCAATAAAACATGCCTTGGAGAAAATCCTCTGTTTTCTCAAAGAGGTTTGGGGAGGCTCCATTTTTCTGCGTCATTCCAAGAAACAGAGCACTGCAATGGAGGAGAGCTACATTTGATACCGTGATTGTGATTCTTCCACGGTTGTAACAGAATCTTGATGCCAGTTCGAACCCGTACGGGCCTCCGGGGAAATCGACTATTTCGATGCCCGAATTCCTGATCTGGATTCTTCTCTTTTCTTGCTTTATGATCCTCCTCAACTTTCCCGAGAATTTCGAAATGATGTCCTAAGAAGATTAGAAGTGAGAGTCAATTGGGTGTTGGTTGAATTGAAGGAGTGAGTGTAAATAAAGTGATCAATGGAATTGAAATAATAGTTATTGCTTACCTCATTCACAAAGAATGTGTGATGACTATTTACATGGACTTGCAAATCACAGAGCTCTGCCATGTCTCTCAGGTTGTTTCACATACATTGAAATGAAACACCAGAAAAAAAGAAAAGGGAAAGAAACACTCTCTCTGTTTGTTTTCGTATTAGCACAAAACAAACAAAGAAAACTGCTCAATGTTATTTACTGGAGTAGTTTCTCTCTAATATACTCCTATATGTGTAGAGTATTCTGTGGACTGAGGGGCCGTGCTGTGCCCTTGAGTGAGGGACAGCACCGTGCTGTCTCGGTCTTGCAGGGCCTCCTTCGGTCTCGCTCTGATAATCGGAAACATTGACTTCGTAGAGCTCGTCGAATAGACCAGATCAATAAAATCACAAATGGTTGTGGTGTGGTAAAAAGTTTAAGTATGTACGTATAGCATTATTGTTAGTAAAATCACGTCAACACTACAGGTGATAGTCACCGTTTCACACAAGATCCTTTGTAAGGATTTATTCCCAACAAAATCACAGCCGTGCTTTTCTATTTTTTTCCCTGCAGACAAATTGGAGGTGCCCGCGCAGGACACGGGCTATTAACAGCATAAATTTAATGTTTTGTTTAGATTAGTATAAGCCAAATGACTTAATTTTTTGTCCTTATTTAATTTTTTCTCTCAATTATTAGTTTTTTGTGTCATTTTTATTTTAAAAAAATTGAATTTCGATCGTAATTTTTACTTTTTTGATTTTTCTTGTCATGATGAAGTAATAATCCACAAAAAACTAACAAATGCAAAAAAAAAAAAAAAATTGAATAAGGACAACAACAAAAAAAAAAAAGGCTATTAGACCAAAATAAGCCTAAATAAAGTTAACATTTTCTTGACATATTTTCACAGTTAGTAAACATTTTTAAAGTTTGACTTATTATTTTGACTCTAATATCTTTTCAACTTCCCTCTTTAGTAGTAGTATTAGATTTTGTTTACTCGGCGAAGGTCAAGTTTGTTAATTGTAGTTAGTGAGTTTTCAATCCTTCTAAAATGCTTATTACTATATGAGTATTCAATATTAGTGTATGATGTCTACGTCTTGACAATCATTTCATTTGCTACCATTATTAACAAAACTTACTTTTCCTGCCAAACCATGCCCTATTGTTTTTAATACTACTAGTATTATTTTTGGGCAAAGTCCACTTTGACCTCATGTGGTTATCGTCATGTGCGAATACTCCCCTCATGGTTTAAAACTAACCACATAACCTACCTGTGATTTTAAAAATGTGCACATAGACCCCCTGCCGTCATATTTTCCATCCATATTAACGGACACAATATTAAAAGATCAATATACCCTCATCATGTCTCTTGATTCTTCTTCTTTTTTAAATCTAACCACGCCATCTCCTATACCAAAAATTGAATCCAAACCGTTGATATTGTAAATTTTGACAAGTACTACATCTATACCAAAATTCAAGTCAATCAAAAAATAAAAAGCTCATGGTCGAATCGATTTTGTTATGAAATTAAAATTTCAAATTTGAATTTATTAAAAATTAGATCACTGGGTTATTGATGCCTGATCGTGTTGATTTTTTACAGAGATACTCTATTCTTTATTTAATACATTATGAACGACTCAAATTACATTCTAGAGGCGTGTGAAATACACCTCCGTTAATATTGATGAAAAACATGACGGCAGGGGTCTATCCGCACATTTTTAAAACCACATATAGATTATGTGGTCAATTTTAAGCCATAAGGGGATATCCACACATGACGATAACTACAGAAGATGAAAGTGGACTTTGCCATTATTTTTCTGTTGATGTACGTGACAATAGTTGTCAACTATCTTCTTCATCCATAGAAAAACGATAGATGAGCGTCACATGGTTGAGACTTGAGATCAATCAAGAGTCCATCAACGGGGTGGAATTTATAAAATTTTGCTTTATCGCCTTCAAAAAAAAAATACTACTCCACAACTAGTCGTTGGTCAGTCAGGATGGAGTGGCTTATCATCCCAAGATCCCAGGTTCGACTTCTTTGTATTGCAAAAAGTCCTTGGGCCACCTCATGCGTAAAAACCCTTTGGATTAGAAAAGGCTGGTGGGGACTGGAGAAATTAGTATTGTAGTGCGCGTAAACTTGCCCGAAAACCACTCTTCATTACCAAAAAAAAAACTTGTAGTTGAAAAAGGTTCTTTAACTATTCTCCTCTTAATCATCAAAAGGGGATGTTTTTGGAAAGTTATGGAAAATAGGCAGAAAAAAGGAAGAGGAGAGAGAGAGAGAGAGAGAGAGAGTCTCGGTACAGAGAATGCAAAAGAAAATTTTGGAAGCGAATTTTGTCTCCTGAAAGTATATGGGTACATACATTCATGTACATACGCACTTTAGATCCGTCTCGTATAAAAAATCAATTCAATTCGATATCAATAAAGATATTTACAAAACATTCAATTTTGCTTTAGAATTCAGGCCTGGATTCTGTAGTAAAAGTGGATGTTTTGTAAACGTTTTTACCGATGTTGGATTGAGTTAATTTTTTACAGAATTCGTGAACAAATTGTTTTGAACAAAATAAGCGACTTGAATCTATTTTTGTAAGACTTGAGACGAGTCTAAAGTGCGTATATATATAGTGTATGTCTATAGCTGCACTCTTTTGTCTGATGCTGGTGGACACACCCTCTCTGAGAAGTCAAGAAGGCTTTGCTTCCAATGAACAGGTACTCCTTTGTCATGTATCCAACCTCCCAAATTCCCTTTCCTTTGTTCTCATGCGGTACATGTGAATCCAGGGGCCCCGCTTCAACAATTGGGTAGGCTTCTCATCTTGGGAATGGATAAAGGAGAGAGAGATGGAGCTAGCATCTCCACTTGCAATGTTTTTTTTGGTAATTTGACATACAAGAATGAAAAACAAATAACGTACATTCTCATCGAGCACTTATCTTTCATAATGTGCACGGCCGACTTCACAATTAAATGTGTGGAATTGACACATATGTGAGAGATGAATAGTCGGGGAGTGGTCGATAGGAGTGTACGTTGGAGTTAGATTCAAGGCAATCCCTTGTTGGAAACCGCACCATGAAGTTCTCATTTTTCTGGCACAAGTCATGTTATTGGTCAAAAATGTTCATTTTATGGAGCTTGTTGAGAACAATAACCATGTTTAAAATCATAAAGATCATATTTCGGTTAATACATGTTTGTAACATTTATCATTCTAAAATAGGTTCTGCCACGCTGAATTAAATCCATCAAATTTATGATAGATAAATTCATTTTGAATACATATTGATGAACATCCGATTTTTCATAATTTTTTACACTGATAAAATTCCTCTTTTTCTTTTTGGGTAAATCAATTTGAAAAAGAAAAAAAAAACTAACCAAATATATAGTCTACAAAGGGTATACCCCAAGAGAAAAGAAAAGAAATGTTAATATTCTCAACGAACTCTATAAAATATTAAAATGAACATTTTCGATCATTAATGCGACCCTTGCTTTTGAGAATCCAACTCCAAGGAAAAAAAATTCTATTATTTTTCACACTGGCGGTTTTATGTAGAGCATACATGCTATGGTCAACTAAATATCCTAACAATTTTTTTTTTGCTTAGAATACATGTAAAAATTATGGGATGTTTTTCTTAGAACACCAAACTCAAATAACACCCAATTCAAAAGTCTTAAACACCAAACTCAAAAATAAAATGAACACCAATCCAAAATCAATTGAACATTCAATCACAACCCCATTACAACTTATCAATCTAGGTAATTCATATTTTAACACTTAACACATTACCTCAAATAAAGCTCATAATCATAATGAAAAAAAATTAGAAAAGAAAGAGAATGTATTGGTATAAGTATTATCTCGTCATCTTTATTGTTGATAATCTATATGTGTTAACTTCGCATTCATGACAATAACTACTGTAATTTTTTTTAAATCTCTAGTTAGCTTAAAAAAATACTGACAAAGCTTGAAAAAAATTTAACTACATTGCAAACCCCATTAATTAGGATGATATTCCTTCGAATTTAAGATTACGATAGAAATCTTCATCATGTCATCCTAAAGAACTACATATTTTCGAGGTCAGTCTAAACACACTCGCTACGATTTCTTTCAAAAGGTTTCTAGTAGATTAATACGCTGGTTAAACGTTGGCATAAAATATGAAAACTCATCTAGGATAACTGTAAAATTTTACCTCACTGTCTACTATGCAATACGACAACTTTCAAAAAAATTAAATTTTTGTCAAAAAGTAGTACTCCCTCCATTCCTAAATAAATGTCCGGCCCACAAATCTAAGCCTTTAAAAACATGCAATTTTTTCATTAAAAAATTCAAACTTTGTTCACAATTTGAAAGAACTCATTAATATCTATTGATTTGTGAAAAATTAATTTTTTTAACAAAACAAATGCATCTTTTTAGAAGCCTAAGTTTGTGGTCTGGACATTTATTTAAGGACAGAGGTCGTATATATTTTTAAGTTCTTATTTCGCCTCGTAGTTTATTTTTTTAGAATATAAGTTATATTTTTTAACCGCACTATGTATACCACTATATGAGATTTTGTACATGTATTATTGATTAATAGATCAGCTAGAAGAGTTAAGGTAATTTATGAACACCATATTATAAATTTTTGGAGTCGCCATTGATTAAAGAAATCAAAAAGTTTACAAACACAATTTTAAAATATAACTCTAGACACAACTGCGTCCATAGCCTTTCGATGCATTTGGACCCATATACATCAAACAACTCTTGTATTCGGAGTTAAAGTTGCGTTTGTAGCATTGTTCCAAAGAATGCCATCCATGAGCCCACCCTTGGGTTGGCCAGTGGTAAAGGTGGACTTGGGCCTGTAACAGGACAGAGTTCAATTCCCTTTGGAGGCACTCGGGATTTTAAGTGAGAGGATGTGGCGGTAGATTGTTGTGCTAGTTCCCTAGTAGATTTACATTGCATGGGTCGGTTCAATGTGGTCCTGTCATGCGGTGGTTCTTATGTTACCACTATAAAATATACTCCATAGAAATTCATTTCTACACTTCCCTAATTGATTCAAGCAATCATTTTTTTGTCCCTGCATATATACACTTTTAACCAATTTTAGGGACTCTTCATAAATTCACCTGTTAAAAGACAAAAGAAGAAAAAAAGAGTGCCTCAATTAGGTTGTAGAAATCAATTTCCATACTCCACGACAGAATTTGTTGAAAAAAATAATATAGCTCCCGTAAATTCAAGCCCAAATACACCACACATTTTTAATTTAACCAAATTAACTTGAACCCGGAGCCACTTCAAGCTTTTGTTTTGTGCCGAGTACCATTTTCCAAAAAGATAAAAAGAGTACATGAGAAACATTTCTAAAAGCTGCAAAATCAGAGCCAAACTAAATGGTACGTAGGAGCTTCTGCAACATACAAAAACCTCAAAACGGGAAATCCCAACAGATAGGAATAGGCATCGCTACGGAAAATAGTGGGAAAATAATTTCAGACCTTGGCCACCAGAAAGTGATTCATAGAATATCTCAAGGAAATCTGCCACCAGTACCGGACCAAAGGAAATAAAGAAAAAAAACAAAAAACAAAAAGAAAGCCAACGCCACTGGAGATCATCATTTCCGCAAGCAGATTACCGTCTGCTTAATCAAAAGGTTAAACGATAAAAGGAACAGCAATCACCGAAATCCCAACCTGCATCCTTTAACCTAATTGGATAGAGAAAAATTAACTACCCATTCCAGAAAAGAAAAACCAGAGCTTCTTCGCAAACCCCACACCACCGCGCGCCCCACCCCCCCCCCCCCCCCCCCGGCAAGACTGCAATCCCCATTTCCCCAATTCAGCTCCAATAACAAGAAACCTCAAATGACATCATCAATCAAAGTATCCCGAAAAATCAAGCACATAACATAAAAATACAAAAAGGAATCTGATAATCCTGAGCAACGCAATCTTAGGTTCAATACAAGTGCCACCTTCCTACTAAACTGATGCAGTTTTCTGCAACTTCCACACCTTTTTCAGTAACGATACCTGCTCCTGTCCTGATCACGGTCTCTGTCTCGCCCATAGTCTCTCTCACGATCGTAGTCATACTCTCTTTCTCGATTTTTCCTGCTATCCCTGTCTCGACTTCTGCTGCGGGGCCTATCTCTATAATCTCGTTCTCGATTCCTGCTGCTTTCGATTCCCCTGTCTCTGCTTCTTTCTCTTCCATCTCTGTCACTCCCCCCTGAAACAATATCCATGTCCGCTACTCAACCCAAAGCCCATAAAAAAGGGTTCAATAAACATAGTGGCCTCATTACGTTACTACATGTTCCAAAAAACTTCACATCAGAATGTGCCTATTCTGAAAGACAAACCTGTTTAAAACATAACCAAAACAACCATTTCAGAGATTTGACAAGACCACAAAGATATTTTCACCGTATCACCAAGACTTGAAAGAAAAAATAATTCAAAACCAAATACCCCAGCCCAATTTAACACTTCTTTGTGGTTACCAAAAAAACTTCTGCATACCATTTAGCCAGCAAACACTAGGAATAAAACAGTCTAACAGACTCATCAGCAACCAGTGCCCCCCCATCTGCCGAGTAACTACAACACAATATACTTCATTTTTAAACAGAAAGACATGTTGGATCTGGTTTCTAGTCAAGTGTACTGAAGCAAGAATCCTGGGTTTAGTGGGTAGGACAAATACACAAACACACAAGGCTGCCCAAGTTATAGACATCAAAATGCAATGACCACAACTTCCACGTATCTTCATTGACTCTGACAGTGCTTCCAACAGACACACTTGTTTGCATACACAGAATATGAAAATACTATAATCGGGTCACAAATTGTGGAATGTGGACCATGGGTAAAGGAGATATGGGGTTGCGATAATGCTTAAGAGTAGTATAATGTTTCTGATACAATTCTAGTGAACATTACTGAAACAGACTGATTACAACTACTTTTTTCCAATCAACTTGTTCCACGTTCTGTATATCATCTCAAATTTGAACTTGTATTTCTGTTTTGTCAGGTTGTCAAATATCCAGACCCCACATAAAATAGCTGTTGTTGCATTATGGACGTAAGAAACTAAGGGTGTGTTTGGTTCGATGGAATGGAATTGACAATGGAATGGAATTGAGGTTGCAATGGAATTGGAGGAAATGAGATTAGAATATCCTTTACATTCCCAAGTTTGGTTGTACTTACAAATAGCCATTCTCATCCGAAATGGAATGGTGAGACAATAGTAGTTTTTGGAGAGAAAATAGTAATTTTGGTGTGGCAATAGTAATTTTTGGAGTGGCAATAGTAACTTTTGGAGTGGCAATGTGGCAATAGTGAATTTTGGAGTGGCAAATAAATGGAATGACAATTCCTTAGTTTTTTTAGTGGAATGACAATTCCTTTACTAAGGTGAATAATAATTCCATTTGGAATGATCATTCCATTATTTAATGGTGAACCAAACATCTAACTAAGTATTCGTTCCAACAATGATTCCATCGAACCAAGCATGCCCAAAAGGGCGGAGCCAGGATTATCAAACGGTGGGGTCAAATACCTAAGCAATATTTGGAGAAATGACAACACTTGTAATTTTAGTGAGTTCTGTGGGGCAATTTTTTAATATCTGCGGGGCCCATTCTAAAGGAAAATTTAAATCTATTCCATATTTGAAAATTTTCGCAAGTGAGCGGGTCAAGTGAACCCCACTTACCCCAATGTGGCTCCACCCAGACAATCATGATGAAGGGAACTAAAGGTACGTTTGGTTTGATGGAATGGAATTGAGATTGGAATATCCATTCTCATTCCCAAGTTTGGCTGTGCTCAGGAATAGCCATTCTCATCCGCAATGGAATGGTGTGGCAATAGTAATTTTTGGAGCGGCAATAGTAATTTTGGAGCGGCAATAGTAAATTTTGGTGTGGCAAAGAAATGGAATGGCAATTCCTTTGTTGTTTTAGTGGAATGACAATTCCTTTACTAAGGTGAATAGTGATTCCATTTAGAATGATCATTCCATCATTTAATCGTGTACCAAACATAGGAATAACCGAATAAGTATGCCATTCGAATGACCATTCAATTCCAACTTTGATTCCATTGAACCAAACATACCCTAAGTGTCTCTAACATTTAACATCTTCACAAATCATGTGGTGTGATCTAATGCAAAGATGTCAAATCCTCTGATGCATGAAGCTTATTACTTAAATCTAGTCCTCGAGGTTTCATGCAGCCGCCAATCCATCAACAACAACATGACATGCAAGACTAATCTCCTGTAATTTCAGGTGGATTCATTATTAGCAGCACATGCTAAGTTAAGCAGTAGTAACTATCCCCGAGAAGCTGATTTCACAAAAGGGTGCAATTTACTAATAAGTAATAACAGGATGAACTGTCTCTGTGTTGTAGTGTCCATGTGCTGAGTGTAATATAGACAAACCAATGTTGTGACCATGCCAATCATAAACCCTCAAACAAAACTAGAACCGCATCAGTAATACCTTAGTGAGGAAATTAAAACAAGGCAAATCATGCACAGTGCCATAAAAACATGGTCCAAGCCATAGGTGTTCCTTTAACGAAGAAATTTGCCAAAACCTTTGACAACTACCAAATTCCCTACAAAATAATAAGCAACCATTAGGAATACCTAGCTCCTCAACCTCCCATCCTGCACGCCCAACTCCAGGAAGCACCTGACCAGCTTCAGATTGTTGTGTTTTAGCTCGAAATTTCTTCTTGAGATTGCCAAACTCATCATATAGTTCACCATCATCCTAGGATTTGATGGAAATATTAAGTCTCGAACAATTAAATCAAGGTCATATACTCTTACTTCAATTTGATCTTACTGCTTCAGCCTCTCGTCTACGTCGTCTAGTTTCCTCTATTTCTTCTTCATCAAGTTCTTTGTAACCACCTGCCCGACCTCCTCTATGTAACAAGAAAAAACTGTATCAGTAACTTTTATCCTCACTACTTGTAATTTCAACACTAAGACTGGAGACTTCCATGAGATGTCTTAATGCACGATATTTGTAGCAGAACTCAATGAAGTATTACAGACATAAACAAAAAAAAAAAATTACAGATCATGATTGAAGTCAAAGCACCGGCAAACTGAATAGTACGTTTGGAATTTTTCTCATCCTTTAAAATGGCACTTTTACAACTTAAAGCACTAAAATCATCCATTTACAAAGACATAAAAGTTTATACTCCGTAAAAGTTAGAAACACCACAATATTTTCAAATTCTGAAGGAGCATGTTTAAGTCCAAATAACACTACATTTCATCCATATTAACCAACACTGGTAACATTAAAAAACATTCTTTTAATGTTGTTACAAAGTGGTAAGTTTCTTAACACAAGTAGATTATTTCAGCAAAATAATAAGATTTTTAGGACAAACATGTACGACACCATTACCCTGCGATATCATAGCAATCACATAGTACCTCACACCACCCTCATTGGTACCAGGTTTGTTGGTGTTACATATGTTGCATTTTAAGCGCTTTGCCCAGTTGATATTTCCACACCTGCAGCAACACCAAAAGGATAAGAAGAAACATTAACGACAACGAATTGAATCAGGTTGTCTATTGTAACCAGTTCTGTACGAATCAGCAGGAGCACAGAATTCATCTAGATACAAGAGGAAATAAAACCCAGTTTCGCATGTTATGTATACACCAAATAATAGATTTGCCGATCCAAAAATTAACGAAGAACAACAATGGTATCTCTAACAAAATACCATTCAAACAGCAGAAAGGATTATGAGAGATGAAAGGTCAATTATAATATCTGCTTCGATTTCATAGCGATATAACTATGTTGAGTGCATAACAACCTACGCCAAATTGCGAGATCTAGAAACAGTGCTGAACCCAGGATAAGAAGATTCATTGAAATACAACGAAAAATGGAGTATAAACTTCCTATGAATAAACAATATTACCCTAGAAGGGGAAAAATAACTCAGCAGTTTTATCATAAATCATGTCACTAAAAATGGCAAATATGAAAGGTTTCCCTCTCCAGTACCAAGCTTCCATGTCCGAACTACAAATGTTGAGAAAAGGGAGCGGTACCCCTCCGTCCTACGTCCTTCACATATTTAGTCAAAGATAATGAGGTTGAAGAACTTTGCCAACATCAATCCGCTTAAGTTCATAGAAGCCTGGAGATCCCAGTCCAAACATAATTCACCTCTCTTTTTCCCTTTTCTTGGGATTGTAATTGTAATTTCATTAGCAACGGTACAAGCCTACAAAAAAGACAATTCGCCTCTTTATTTTTTATTAACTGAAAAAGCAATACGGCTCCAAAGGGGAGTCACCCCTGTAAATCAGAGAGACGCGAAAGTTTTAGCACTCCTACGAAGTTCACCAATAAAAGGAAGAGTCCCAGCGCTTCCCCTTTCAACAAAAATAGATTGATTGGAGTTTTAAGGTCAGCCTTATGAGAGCCAGCCATCCCAAATCTTCAAAGTTACATCGGTTACTCTCTAAACACACCTCATGAAACACCAGAGCCACCATCCATTCCTTCGTGACCCTCTTCAAAATACACCAATGACCCCAATCAACAAAAGCTAAAGCATCCAGGCGGCATAACCTAACTTGTGCATTAAAAAAGAGTAGATAACAAAAGCCATTAAACTAAAAGTCACGCAACAGATAACCAATAAACTCATGTTGATTAAACATTTAAAACCAATTAGGCAAAAGAAGAACCCATTTCCCAAATGACCAATGTTAGTCAAACATTTAAAACCATCGTAAGAGAGCAAAAAAGGAAACTTTGCTTGGAACTGCCATTATTTCTAAATAGACTTCAACAACAGAACAGGATAAATGATTTTTGACGGTGGAAATTCCTCCTTAATCCATCAATCTCACCCCTTACCCCATCGACCTTCGTCTGTGTAACTGCTTACATAACTTCCAACTGCCTCTAGCTCCCAACATTGAATGCCTTGGACAAAACGAAGCTCCATACCACTCTAGACTCTCAAAACCTTAAACAATCTGACACCAGATGCGGGACTATAATGCTACCCAAAATGACAGACATCATGCCGAAATGTCAGGCTTCCTCACACCACACATTGCGCCAAAAATCTCACCATACTACACCTCCAACAAAAAACTGTACATGCTCTATAAAATCAGCCCAATCTTGCCGAATGGCTTTCTAAAAGCCTCTGCAAGGTTAACTCAAGTCATGTTAGGTTGAAGCTAAAGCAATGATTATCTTTGTAATAGAACTGAAGTTCACCTTGGGCACCACATTAATCAAGATGAGGCGTCAGGGGCATTTCTATCTACTTCCCAACCACCATCACTCTTTCCCGAAAGCTAAACTTCTTACATCATAGGGAGATTAGTTATCAATCTAAGAATCATGGACACTTAAAATTACATGGAGAGCGTAATGATTGATAACTTCAGTGCATGAAATAACTATCTGCCTCAAAGTATCAAATGTGAAACCAGGCAATAGAAAAGTAAACAGTAGCAGTATAAGTTTCCATCCACGTTTCTAATATAGGTAGGACACCTTGAAGATGCTCCCAAAAGGTGGCAAACAAGAAAAGGAGCTTTGCCATCAGCAAGAATGGAACCACTCTCTCTCTCTCTCTCTCTCTCTCTCTCTCTCTCTCTCTCTCTCTCTCTCTCTCTCTCCTCTTTTCACGCTTATGTACTCCGTGTGCAAGCCTTAGGTTCTCAACTATGAACCACAGGTAGTTCAAAATGGTTGCCCTACAAGTACCTGTACAGGTCTATACAGCTGGATGCATATCCAGTTTATGAATAACGTACCATGTTTGCCATTAATTATTCTGATTATGGCTCAGTATTTAGTTTTTATCTCGCTCTGTACTTGATGTTTGATATTAACAACAAATGTTTTTTCCTAATCTTAAGGTACCTCTCTTTTTGAGGTATCGCGTCAATTGGTCTTCTCTTTACTCCTTATTTCCCATACTTGTTACTACATCTCGCCATTTGCAATGGAATCATTTAAAGAACCCAAAAAAAAGAACGCCTACGAAAAAAATTCAAATGAGTGGAAACAGGACATCCATTTATGGAGAAGACCAAGCCCAACTTAGGCAACATTAAGCAAAGGAAAAGAAAACACAGCTACCAAAAATCATCAAAATACAGTTGCCAAAAAATATAAATCTTAAAGACAAAAATAATAGCCTTACATGGGACAAGGCCAATCATTTGGACCAAAAAGACCAGCTGGAGCACCAGGTGCTCGGCCAGGCCCACTTGAGTCATGGCTACCACGGCCCCTTCCACGACCACCAGCACCTGCACCACTGCCAAAGCCACCAGAAGGTCGAGCACTTCCACAACGATTGCATACGCCACGAAACGCGAAGTTTACATTTGTACAACTGCTACCAATATGAAGCATCAGGAAGATATATTCATAGTGTGTGTAAACTGAAATATAACATAACAGCCCAGAAAAAGGAGGACAGAGTAAGAAGGAGCTGCTCACCAATATCATATCACAGACCTTGTATTTGGACACTGCCAGTCTCCTTCTTGTTGCCATGCCTTCCCTGAAGCATCACCCCGACCTCTACCTCTTCCACCAATTTCATTCAAATCCCTAGCACTTTCCTCAGGTCCACCAAAATCGCTCTCCAGACTCGGATCTGCAACATGATTTACCGAGCCATACGAGTGATCATCTTTGCTCTTTGATTCTGCTATAAAAACTCCTATAGTCATTCCATGAAAATCCTTGTTGTTGAACCATTCAACAGCAGCTAGTGCAGCATGTGGATCCTCATATGTCACTGTAGCATCTCCCTTTGGCTCGTCTGTGACCTTGTCTCGGTATAACCATACTTTGGGTCGCCCAGTTCGTTTGTCTTTCTATCAGAAGTCACATTTAACGACAAATATGTCAGCAGCTGCTAAATATTGCAAGATGGCATTAATAACTGCAAAGCCACATAGGAGGGACAAATTCAAAGAATAACCTGTCAAGATACATACCTTTAGCAACCCAATTGTGCCAAAGTACTCCGCCAGCATATCTTCATCAGTCCCAGGGGGCAAGTTACATACGTAGACAGACCCATTTGAAGGGGCTCCTTTTCCTGAATAGCTTGCCATCATGCTTAATTTACTGTAATTTCAGAAGACAACTCTAGCACTGAGCTCTATGTAAGTTCGTAAATGTCTAGCTCAACAAACTTCAGAACCTTAAACTAATTGGAAAGGAATACAAATTCTAAAACTTCAAATACTGAAAAAACTAATATAAAACAAACGAACTGCTGCATGTCGCTCCAACGATTAAAACCAACAATGGTAATGAACAGAGATTGCCAGTCCCACAAGACACCGGCTCAACCAAGATCAACCCACCTAGAGTATGGAGTAGTTTTTTGGTTCAGTTAAAGATACTGGGAAGGGTGGAATAGAATGGAATGAAGAAGGAATAATCACTCTCCTGTTTCCATGTTTCGCTGCTTATAGAAATCAGTAAATTAATAAACTCTCACTCCGATTCCTGCCTTCGGTATGTCGGAGTGAGGCCCAGAATGGAATATAACTTACACAAAATTGACCAAAGCAGCCAGACAGAAAAAAGTTGTATGAAAATTTGGACGGAATTTCCTTGCTATCCCAATTGGAGCAAACCCCAAAATTGTGAGACAGGCATAACATACATGGATCCTCCGGTCAAGATAAAAGACCACTCTCCTATCAGCATGGAAAAGAATAAATCTTTCGCGAACCGAAGCTAATTCGCACTCGCGTCATTACGCTCTGACTGAAAATAGCAATCTCAAATTTGTGAACACTTCGTGTAGGAGAAATTGCAACGGAGATTAGGGTTCGGAGAGAGAGAGCATACCTGGTGTGGGCGGCGGCGAAACCGGCTCCACGGAGAAACGATAGGGAGAGAGGGGCGGCGTGGTGAGAGAGAGAGATTGATCGGGTTTCATCTGAAATTCGCGAACGAGTAGGGTGATGTGCTATTGGGACAGTTTGGTCTGGAAAACTACACATTGACCCTCTAGTTATATCTCAGTGGCACTTAACACCATAAGTTAGAAACTGCTACTCGTTTAATGCCGTTAACGGGAAACCGACTTGCCTGTTTCTTTTTAGGGCGCCGCTATTCGCAGCCCTTTATTTTCTCCCGTAGCCCACAACATTTCGGTAAATGGTTGTTGAAAGTCATAAATAACATTTCGGTAAATTGCTGTTGATAATAAGATTATATTTCGGTAACTACATGTAAAAAATATGTTCAATTTTCGGTAAACAACTGCCGAACATGCATTTTCGGTAAATATCTGTTGAAAAAAATATTATATTTCGGTAATTGGATGCTGAAAATATATCTCAATTTCGGTAACTAACTGTCGAGTATAATTGAAAATTTTTAACGGGTTATGAGAGTAAATAGAGGGCTGCGAATAGCAGCGCCCTCTTTTTAATGCCGTTAATTAACACCCTGAGTAATTTTTTGGGGTAAATTAACAAAATCATCCCCAACGTTTCTAAAATTATAAATTGTCCCCTCACTTTTTAGGAAATTACAAAATACCTTTTGTCTCAAAACAAATTAGGCCATGTTTAGTTGAGAGTTTTTAAAAAATAAGTACTTATTTGCACCATTATTTTTAAGTTTGAAATTTTCAAATAAGTACTTATATTTTAAGAACACTTAACGAAACACAACCTTACTCACTTATCGTGATATAGCCATTAGTAAATTCGATGGAATCTATTTGACACCATTAAATTATAGTGGACTAACATATCTTTTTTTAGCTTGAGAAAGGCTTTTTTCATACTTCCACAAGCTGATAATGTACTTTGAACCCATAGTAACCTCCAAATCACAAAAAAGGAAAATTGAGACTTGGAAAAACATTTTTGAATTTTATGGCTTCTAATGAAATAGTTACAACGCTAGGTAATCTATCTTACCCTATAATAGGAAAGTGTACCCTAAAATCTTATGAAATTGTCTAAATCCTAGGGTACCCTAAAATAGACTTGAGACCTTACAAAATAAATAGGTGGACTTGTGGGCTGAGCATCTCCAATCCTTTCCCATTTTTTCACCCAAATTTGGATAGAAACTTGAGTTAGAAACTTGATTTGGGTAAGGCGTGTCCAATGTTAAACCCATATTTTTATCCAAATCTACTATTGAATGGCACACTTGTAATTAATAAGGGTGAAAAGAAGGTTTGAAAAAAAAGGGTATAGATTTGAGTCTCTCCAAATTTGGATGAGAAAATGAGTAGAATTATTTTGGGCAAATTGTCAATCTTTCATTTCAGATGGAGCTTGGTTGCTGATTCCAACCGTGGTCCAGCGGCTCGGGTGCATTCATTTCAAATGGAGCTTGGGTTGCTAATTCCAACCGTGGTGCAGCGGCCTGGGTGCATGTGGGTGTGCTCACAAACAAAAGGTGATGGCTCAGGGAGAGCTTTTCTTAGCTTCTTCGGTAGCTCTAGTCGAAGTTTGAGCGGGTTTAGCAGCTTTTCAATGGGCTTTCGCGCAAGGGTTTCTTGAAGTTTGTATTCAGACGGATAGCTCTATTTTTTTTCATAGTTTATGTAATCCTCAAGGAGCCACTATTAGCTTACAGTTGGCCCAAGAGCATTCGTAGTGGAATAACCAAAAGTTGTCACATCATCTTTTGGTTATTTCATTTAAAGGGTTATTAAGGTTAACAATGTAGAGGTCCAAATAATTAAAATTGAATAACCAAAACTTGTCACATCACCTTTTCAACTTATAAAAATCTAAAATTTGTGACATAAAAATAATTTTTTTTAAAATAGTATTCAAACTAATAAAAACAAGTTATTAGAAAAAGAGAAAATAGTTTTTTGCAAACTTTGATTTAAAAAAAAAGTTTTCGGGAAAAAGTAAAAAAAAATGTTTTTGAATAAAAAAATAGTTTTTGAGAAAAAAAGTTTTCTTTTTATAAAAAGAACAGTTTTTAAAAAAAAGATTTAATAAAAACAACTGTTTTGAAATAAACTGTTTTTTAAAACAGTTTTAATAAAAAAATCACAAAAAAAAAGTTTTGAAATAAACAGTTTTTGCAAAAAAATAAAAATTATTTATAGCAGTATTTTTCTTAGAAACATGTTGAAAATGGAAGAGATAGAATGTTTTTGTGTAATGATGTGTGCTTGATTGAGGAAATGTGGGGACAACTAAATTTGGTTATTGACAAAAGGTTGTTAGTTTTAATTATCCAAGAGTCAAGATTTGATGAGTTGATAAGATATTGCTAAGTTTGGTTATACCAATGTGAGCTATTTTTTGAGTAAATATTGCTAATTTTAGCAATCTTTTAATTTTAATTATACCACTCCAACAATTATGCCAATAATTACATATCCGATTTAACCTACAAAACGAATATGCAAGCATACGCTTCATGCTTGTTTGAGTAATAGCAATGAGGTTTTCAAATATCATGTTAAGAATAGCTAAGATTTTTAGAAGAAGATGCCATTTGTTTGATGAGAAATAAAAGGGAATATCGAAAATTCGAGTGGCGTTGAAGCAACTACTGTCGATATGCTCTAAGGACTTTTTATTTTTTATGTTCTTCTTTTAATTATGTTAAGGTTGTAAAGGTCTCTAGACTTATGGCTAAAATAGCTCATAATAGAGTTCAGGCTGCTTTAATTCTTGGATGTAATTAGTTTGGTATTTAATGCTATGATCTTGTTCGTCTAAAAAAAATGGGTAGGCAAATGGGTATGAGATTAGAGATGAATTTTTAGGTTTTTTACTCAAATTTTAGGTATGGATGATAAAATGAGTAAGGATTTGACGTATAACAAGTGGAGGTCCAATTTCATGATACCGTGCCAAGCCTCAAAAGCCTAAAAGATGTTTAATTTCCAATTATCAGATTTGACAAAATTCGGATGAGCTCGGAATAGTCACAAACTTGATGGACTGACTTATTTTCGCGCTCCAGTCAATACTCTCCATCCTAGTCATGATTGATGGTGTTTTTAAGCCTAATTTCTTCGTTTAGGCCTTCAATTTACATTTTTTGCCATTTTAAGAAGCTTTGATACGTTAACAACTCTTAGACCGTAATTCCTAATTAGTTGGTTCTTTTTGGATAAATCTTATTTTTATCTCCCGTTTTCAATTTTAGGAAAAGCCCCAAATTTTAGGACTTTTTATTTTTCGGCTTATTGTTATATTAGGGTTTCGGGTTACGTCTTATAAAAGGCTGTAAACCTCATGTTTGCCTCAGTTTTATCAATAGTATTTCAAAGTTTCTCTTTTTCCTTTGTGCGTAAGGTTTGCTCGTGACTATTAGTTGTTTATCTGGTTTGGACTAGTACGCTAACTAGTTTTTATGTATCATAAAAAACTAATCTCTTGTGAATTCTTATGAGTCAAATTTAGTGAATCATTTGGCATTACTCATACATTAGTCAACTAGCCAATGTTAATTAACCACCAAGACTGTTGATATTCAAATTTGCTAATTGTGTCATCTTGATGGATTGAAATAGATAAATCAAATGATTAAACAATTAAACAAATTAATCATTTTATTTTAGCTAATTGTATTAATCTTCACTAATTACCACCAACATTATTGTTAACAACCACATTTGCTAAATACGTGATCTTAATCAAACTCAAATTGTTGGATCAATTGGTTGAACTTACAATCAGATTAATCAAATTGCAAATGTATTAATCCTCGCTGACTGATCACTATCAAATACCTTATCTGATATGTGCCAAAATATTAATTTTTTAGCCCTTCAAACTACATTTATTAGTTTATTATTATTATTTTAGTTACCTAATAATTATTTTGTCCTTTGTTTATTGGTTGGTTGAGCTCAGTATCCATAACTGAGGATAAAAATAGAAGTTTAGAGAAGATTGGGGTTGAAGTGCATTTCAAAAATATATTCACACAATATTTTTAGAAGCGGCATTTGAAAACATAAGCACAATTAGGGCCGTAAATGAACTGAACCATTCGCGAATTGTTCGAGACTCGACTCGGCAAGAGCTTGTTCGAGTTCGATTCGTCTGCTAAACGAACTAAACCTTAACCTCAATTCTAGGCTCGTTCCGTAAATGAGCCTAACGGTATTTGGCTAGGTTAGGTTCGCGAACCTATACTTAAATTTAATTAATAATTCAATAGGAGTCTATTTGTAAATGTAAAAAAAATTTAAGGTTGTATACATAATTCAATACTTATTTTTCTCTCAAATTCTATACGATTAATGAGAGAGTTTGGGTTCGCTTGAGTTTAATGAGCTGAGCCGAACCAAACTTGAGTCTTGATGAGCTCAATTCGAGCTTAGGTTTGGCTTAGCTCGATTCATTTGAGTTTAACGAGCCAAACTTGAGCCAAGATGTTCAAATTCGAATCGAACCCGAGTCGAACTCGAGCCAGATTATTACCTTAACGAATCCAACCGAGCCGAACCCAAGCCTTGAAAAATTTTAACGAGCTGAACTCGAGTCAAGTTGTTCAGGCTCGAATCGAACTCGAGCCGAACTCATACCTTAACGAACTCGAACCGAATTTAAAAGGGTTCGGCTCGATTTGGTTCGTTTACGGCCCTAAGCACAATAGGATTACAAATATTTATATATTTCCTTTTTAGCATAACTAATTCTCGATTTTCAACTTTTAAATGAATGTAAGACTAATTTTTTACTGGGTTTATCACAATTTTAACTTGGCACCGTCAAAGCGATAATACGATGCACCCAACGCCATCTAATTTTCTCTGTTCATCATTCATTAGAGCTTCCCGTTTAGGCTCTGTTTGAACTTAAAGAAAAAAAAAGAAAAGAAAGGAAAATTAAAATTTTTTCCCTCCTATTGTTTAGTTGAAAAAGAAAATGAGAAGAAAATAAACAATTTTAAATTTTGTGAATAGTAAATTTTCCTTCCTATTTTCCTCCCATTTTATTTTCTTTTCCTTTCCTTTCCTTTCTTTGGGTACCAAACAGGGCTTTTATTTTCCTTTCCTTTCCTTTCCTTTCTGTTTGGAATTTATGGAAAGGAAAAGAAAATAAAAGAGAAGGAAAATGAAAGAAAAGTATAAGGGAAAATTTACTGTTCACTGCACTCAAAATCTTTATTATTTTCTTCCTTCTTTCTCTGCAACCAAACAATAGGAGGAAAAATTCTTTCATTTTCCTTTCTTTTTACTGAGTGCCAAACATAGCCTTAGTCTTCACTCTTCACCAGGCTCCGAGTAACCAACTGCTATTTCCAGTCCTTTCATTCCGTCTGATCGCGAGACGGCGACGATGATAATAATCCGTAAAATCACCATCACCACTTGAGGAAAATGGAAAAACCGCCGCCCTTAAAGCCTCTCTCTCCCCAAGAATGGGAAACCCTAATCGACGACTTCCAGCACGGCGGCGCCCGCCGCAACCGGTGGACCTCCTCCCACTACGCCGGCATCTCTCTCCTCTCCCTCTCTCTTTCCACCCTCCTCCGCAAGGACTTCCCCCTCAACCCCAAGCTCCACCTCCTCGTCTTCCTCGAACACTACTTTTCCGACTACGCCATCCTCGACTCGGACCTCGCTGCGGCCGAGCACCTCCTCACTCGCCTCGTCGACACCCTCCGAACCCTAACCCTAACCCCCGCCGACGCCTCCTTCCCGTCGCCTCTCAAGGAGCAAATGATGGTACTCACTTCTTCTGTTTTCATTACCCTGAGAATAGACGGCGAATTGGTGCATTATAATTATATAAGGCAGCTGGAGAGCTTGGTTGAGTTGTTGTTGACCGTCGCGAACCGGCCCAACCACGGGCCGGACCGGCATACCCGGGCCGTGTCGTGCGAGTGCTTGAGGGAATTGGAGAAGGCTTACCCTTGTTTGTTGTCCGAAATCGCTGGACATTTGTGGGGGTTGTGCCAGAGTGAAAGGACTCATGCTTCCCAGAGCTATGTGTTGTTGTTCACTACTGTGATCCATGGTATTGTTTTGTGTAAGGCTAATGTTTCGATTCTTAATACTTCAATCCCGTTGGTTCCGTTTAATATACCGCAGTTTTTGATCACGGAAAAGGGTGGTAGTGGGTTTAATAAGGAGATTTCTGGGCCTAGTTATAAGGAACAAAGGAGGGCTATGTCATTTTTGCTAGAATGCCCTCAACTTTTGAATTCATGTGGGTTGATAGAGTTCTTGTCTTTGATTCTTCCGGTGGCGGTGGCTCTTGAATTGCAGGCGTCCCTTTTGAAGGTGCAGTTTGCTGGGTTGCTTTATACCTATGATCCTTTACTGAGCCACTGGTTTCTGTTGATATATAAGCGTTTTTTAGATGCTTTTAATGGGCATGAGGGAGAAATTGCCCGCCGCCTTATGTTGATTTCAAAAGAATCCCAGCATTATTTGGTTTTCCGATTGCTTGCTCTTCACTGGTTATTGGGTTTCATTGGGTGGTTATCAAATGGGAAAAAGAAAGCAGTTCTTTATGCTGGTTTGAGGTTTTATCCTGCTGTATTTGATCCCCTTGCATTGAAGTCGTTGAAGCTCGATGTGCTTGCTTATGGTTCAATATTTTTACTCGGTAACGACTCTAGAACTGGGAATGAAGAAGGTATAGAGAAGGGTCAGGATGACTATGATGCAGGTTCAGGATTATCTGTAGTGAAGCTATTTGAAGATGGTCTGGTTTCGGTATCAGCATTCAAATGGTTACCGCCATGGAGCTCTGAAACCGCGGTGGCATTCCGCACCTTCCACAAATTTTTGATAGGTGCGTCGTCTCATTCTGACACTGACCCTTCTTCCACGGTAGTTCTAATGGAGTCTACCATCTTTCACACTTTACAGGTACATACTAGTTTTCTGCATGCATTCTTTTCTCGTTTCACTTATGATGGGCGATAGTAAGAGGCAAAACATTCACGAGCTCTATATAGGCCACCAATTTAGCTCTTTGACGTACAACTGTATGAGTAATGTCTATGGAAAATCAATGCTGTTGATGTAACTATGTATTTAGCAGAAGGAAAGTTGAATAAAGCTGAAGTCTAGTTTCACTATGGCATGTCTTTTGTTTTGTAGTAAGCAAGGAAAGCAAAAACTTGACAATTGCTCCAGCCTTCTGGGGCTCCAAACAATGCTCATAAATAGTAACCAGGTGCTGTTTATGTGATCTAAATGTGAGTTGTTTGCAGGATGAGGAAACTGTTGAAACACATAGACCTCTAGGTTTTTAAAGATCTATCAATCCAGACAATTGAAGGCAAGAAAGAACGTGGAAAGTTGGAAATCCGCCTACTAGCCCTTAGGCATGGCTCCTCACATTTGAATTAGACAACTAATCCTGAACTATCTTCAAGCTAGTGGAAATTCTTTGGGAAATGTACTCTCTTGAATTTGGAAGTCGAAGACTACATAGCAGAAGACTCCACATTAAGAACTTAGGATGCCAATTTACGAGCCATCTAAACCAACTGATAATGAGATATTGTCTATTACCAATAACATAGCAGGACTTCAAGATTCACCTGAGTTAAGTCTACCTTTGTCCAATTCCTCAGACTGTGTTGTAGTATTAACATAATGATGTTGTTTCCCAGGACCTAAACAAACACATGTAAAACTGAACATGCAACAAACTAAACTGTAAAATGCATATAATACAGCTAGGGTCAAATTAAACCAGATAATGGGAGGTCCCAAGTGGCTGCTACTTGAGATCCCATCAGTATTAGTTTAGATTTGTATTTTATTTTTTCATGGGATGTTATTGCAATTGGCATGCACATTTTGCAGTAATGAGGTGTTAGGCAATTTTTTCTACTTCCCCATGGTGTCCAATGGATGTAACTGTCAGTACATAGGACCTTGGTCGGTTGTGGGATTTGGATTTTGGATTCTAATCATTATCCTAATTCTCTTTCCACTCTTTACCCCTATCTTCAATCATTACTCTCATTTTTCTCTCTATCTCTCTTCAATCATTACCCCTATTTCCAATCATTACCCCTATTTCCAATCATTACTCTATTTCTCTCTACACTCATTACCTGCAAATCCAAATCCAAAATCCCAAAACGAACAGGCTAGGTGACTTAGTAAGATCAATATCTCCTTTGGATCTTGACTATGTAGTGGAGAAGTGGCTGTCTGCTGTTGTAAAACTATATGGCAAGGAACAAATGATTGTAGATTTTTGATGCTTGTTAGAGTGAGGGGTTGTTTCAAATGGCATAAGAATGTAACAGTTCCTTTAGTTACCACATTTTATACAATGGTCCCATATTCCTAATAAAATTTAGAAACTGCCAGCTGAAGAAGAGAAATGTTACTCGAATAGTGGATAAGTAACTTAAAGGATATTTGCTTTTTTATCTTCTTGAAGTGCTCCTTCTGCACGACCCATAACAGTTGCTGTGAAATTCTGGATGGAGAAGGGATGTTATTAGGGGAACAAATTGGAGGGAAACTATCAAATTCTATTTTCTAGTGTACCTGCTTTTCACAGGTTGTGCATTTTTCTTTAGTCTCCTTGTCACAAATGTTCCATTTTGATGTCCTGGGAACTTGTGTGCATTTATTTGTTGACTAGGAAGCGATTATGATTACTGTATGTCTATGGTTGACTCTCATATCAAATGGAACTTAGTGAATGTACGCTGCTATGACTTAGTAAGTTTACAGCGTCTACTTGAAGTCCATGATTTGTAGTGGATCTTATCCTAGGACCGGATAGTGGATTGTGGCATTTAACTCTCTGCATAATGGTGCAGAAGTATGTCAAAATAAGGTTAACACAGCCATCCTTCTTATGATTCTGAATTTCTGACACAATACTGATTTCACAATTATATGGATCATTTTGGCAATCTGGGATCATGGGACAATTTAGCAGTTCATATTGCAAATTGATGAGCATGTATTTATCCCATTCCCAATCTATTGCCATCAAACATAGATAATATCTATTGATCGTGGAGCAAAATGTTGTCGCACATGCTCAACTTTGTACATTACCAAGAAAGCAAATATGATGCATACACACAGTACTACATCATGGGACTTAAGAAGTGTTTCACTTTTTTCCTCTTCCCCGCTCTCCCCCAGGAAGAGCTGATTTTGCTTAGCAATCATATTAAGTAGTCACACCCCCCTGTCTCCTCCTAATACCAATGTTCTAAAAATCGCTCGGCGTTCGTCGCTCGGTCGACCACCTTCAAGCTTCAAGGCCTTTTAATCGCCGATTAATCGGCTTGTAGCAATTAATCGGTTTTATATATATATATACACACACACACACACACACACACACACATATACACACACACACACATACACACCCCAATGACAACCCTTATGAAAAAGTAGTAAAGTACTATGAAATAACTAGTCAATACAATGAGAAGTTTAATGTTCATAGTTCAACTTCATACCAAAGGAAACCAAATACGAAATTACTAGTCAATTACAAACCAAATAAAATTAAGTACGGAATTACTAGCCAATTACTCTTTACTCATCCTCTTCTTCCCCATATCCATCCATAACTTGGTCTCCATCGGACTCAAACTCAAAATCCTCATCTACCTCCTCTTCGGGATCATCTTCCGACAAAAAATCTTCCTCATGTAGCTCTCGTACTCCCACATTTCTAGTACTTCTTCTATGTTGGAGGACTTCATCCGCTCCCGTAGCTTCCCCGATCATCTCCCATGTAAGTCCCGAAACCGGGTCTTCTTCATCAACATCACCACCTTCCACAATCCATCCTTGCGCATTTGTTGCTTCACTAGCACGTAATACATCCTTCCCCTTTCTTTTATTGTTGATGAGTCTGGCATTGAAGTGGACATACACTAGATTGTTCAACCTTGTCGCATCTAGTCTATTCCTTTTCTTTGTATGTATCTATACAAAAAAGAAAAAATCCTAAGTTAATATAATTCTTGTCCGATGCATATATATATAGGGAAAGAGAGAGAGTGTGTATGTATTTACTCCCTCAAAAGTGCTCCAATTTCTCTCACACCCCGATGAACTTGAAGTCAAAGAGAGAATTCGAGTGGCCATTCTTTTCAAATTGGGTGTATGATTGCCATAGTTAGACCACCATCCAACTAGTCATGAAAGAAAGCACAAAAAAAATATATTACTAAGTAACTTAGCCAAAAAAAAAAAACACTTGAGGAAAGTAACTACTTATTTACCCGGATCATAAGAGTCATTGTTCGTCGCACATCCCATTGTGGCTAATGGTCTTCCAAATCCACCTTCTTTGTTCTTGTACTTCAACAACTCTCTATTGATGACTTCATCTTGAACATTGACATCATCGGGAAAGAAAGCTTCAACACAAGTAAGAACCCCATCCATAATGATAGGATCATCTTGAATGGTATGATCTTTGTAGAAGTAAAAAGGATTCAAAAAGTAACCCGTCAAATGCAATGCACTATCTAACCGACTCTTGGCTTTCCCATCAATGACATCTAGTTTCGGCCGGTAGTTAGTCTCAACTTGCTTGTATGCCCCTTTGATCTCTTCTTTTGCGTTTTTGAGCTCACCATATACGAATCCCATTGAGGGCTTCCGATCCCCGTCAACAAGTCGAAGAACCATAACCAATGGACCAAACACTTTCAAGCATAAGGTTACACCATTCCAAAATGCCGTACTCATCACGGTAGCAAATGCCGTTTTCCCCTTTGGGCTCTTCGCTCATTTACTCTTGTCCCATGCGTCACTACTAAACATTGCCCGCAATTCTTGTTTCTTTTCCATCAAGCTTTGCAAAGTCAAGAAGGCTGTCGCGAATCTAGTAACACCCGGCCTCACTATGTCTCTCCTCTTCGTATATTTTCTCATCATCGCCAATGTATTATGATGAGCATAAACAAAAATAGTGAACGCCTTGGCCTTATCAATAATTTCTTTAAACTTGGATTGCTTACCGATTCCTTCAAGCATGAGATTTATTGTGTGGGTGCCGCATGAGGTCCAAAATATGTTAGGCCTCTTGATCTTTAGCAAATCCTCCGCTGCCATATTGTTGGATGCATTATCCGTGACTACTTGAACTACATTTTGTGCCCCAATATCTTCAATGAACTTGTCAACGTATTCAAAGATATACACCCCCGTGTGTGATGCCTCCGAATCTTCCTTCGAAGAAAGAAAACAAGTCCCTTGCTTACAGTTAACGCACAAGTTCATAATGCTTCTCCTCTTTCGATCGGTCCAAGCATCCGTCATGATAGAACAACCCGTCAAAGCCCACTCTTCTTCTTGCCTCTTGAGTAATTTTTTTGTTCTATCCACCTCCTCCTTCAACAATGGCTCCCTTAGTTGGTATTGGCTTGGAGGTTCGTATCCCGGTCCAAATTGGCCAACCGCTTCAACAAAACGTTTGAAACTATCATTGTCTATGGCATGAAATGGAATACCGGCTTCGTACACCCATCGAGCCAAGTATTGATTCACTTCATGACTCCTCTTCTTCCAAATTGAATCTTTTATGTTTGGTTGTTTTACCTTCTTGAATCCACTCGTAGTCGTGTCAGAAGAACCAGGATTGATCTCTGTATATCTATCTAGGGGACCAAGAACATGGGGCCTCTTCCTTGAACCTACATGCTCAACTTCATCATTTTCAAATTCATCACCTTCTTCATGTACTATATTAACTTCCCCCCTAAGATTAATGCCTCCTTGCTTCTTCTCTTTCTTTTTAGCTGCTGTCTCATCAAGTGCCTTCTTACACTTTAATATATCTTCCTTGCTTGCCTTAGTGCATGCGGCAACATGTCCCTTAACCTGAGCTATGTGTTTTTTCATCCTACTAACTCCTCCAGTATACTGATTCCCACACAAAATGCATCTTAGGCGGTCCTTATTTTTAACATCCACAATAACTCCATGCTCCCATCCAACATCATCCGAATTTCTTTTCAATACTGGCTCAGAATTAGAGGCCTCTGAAGATGGAATATGAGTGGGATCCATTGACATTTGATATCAATATAGTCTACACAGTAACACACAAAAAAAAAAAAACAAATACAAAAAAAAAAACAGAGAAGAAAGTCAAGAAATTGGTAAGTGTTAACATGATTATAAGTTAAGATTTTACACTTTGTGTTAATTGTTAACACCAAACAATACTACTGACAACACTTTGTTTTAAGATTTAAAAAAAAAAAAACACTTTGCCACTTTGGCCACTGTCCAGACATGGCCGGCCGGTATGGAGGGACTGGAGTCTATGGACTTACAAAATAAAAATGAGTTACAGCAATGCGAGAGAGAAACTGTGAGAGAGAGAGACCATACGAGAGAGGGAGAGGGATCGAGGATTCGAGATCGAGACCGAGATCGAGATCGAGATCGAGAGAGAGAGAGAGAGAGAGAGAGAGAGAGAGAGAGAGAGAGATTACAGCAGTGCAACGGTGATGGAAGGCGACGGCGATGGCAGGCGACGTCGGCTTCGGTCCAAGTCCAAGATCGATCGAGAGTGGTCTGGGTAACAAAGCCCTAAACAGGATTCGAAGGAATTGAATCCCTTTAACTGGGTATGAGATATAAGTTACAGTTACCCCCCTTCATTTTCCAAAAATACAGATTTTACCCCTTTTAATTGCCTTTTAACCGATTAATCGCCTTTTAACCGATTAATCGAGTAATCGCCTACTAATCGCCTACCGATTAATCGGCGATTAACGCCGATTAACCTTCCGAGCGCCAAATCCAGCCGACTAGGCATTAATTTTATCGGAGATGGCAAATTTCCGATTAATCGGCGATTAATTCCGCCTTTTAGAACACTGCCTAATACTCTCCTGTCCCCTCTATTGGAGGAGTCGATTTCACCGAGCAGTCAATTTTCTAGCTTTGTATATGGGGGCTTGCTCAGTGCAATGATTGAAGATAGTGAACTACAGCTATTTCTTTCTCATTTACCCTAGTAGTTTGTGTTTGTGTCATTACTGTGGAAGGTGACTGATAAAAAATGTTGCTGCTTGATGGAACCAGACCTTTCATTTTCTTTCTTTTCAATCAGACCTTCTCATTTTCATTTCTTGATTTCTCCCTGTTTTTTCCCCGGGTGATATTCTACATGAAATTTTCTTTCATCTTTGTACTGTTCCACAGACAATGTTAGTGGAGCTGACATTAGGGTTCAAGGGATTGGTTCCAGTTGTCGTTGCTTTCATTGACCGCTTGTTTGGCTGTCATAAGCATTGCTGGTTGGGAGAGCGCCTGCTTCAGACCTTTGACGAGCTTTTGTTTCCAAAGGTCAAGATAGATTATCGGTTGTCATATTACTTCCCAATATTTGATAGAATTGCCCAGAATGAGACGGTTCCTCCTGGTGGCCTGCTAGAGGTGCTCCCCCAGTTCATGATATTCCTTGTTCAGAATCATAGGCCAGACACAGGATTGAAGTCTTGGTCCAAGGGAAGTAAAGTTCTTGGCATTTGTCGAACCCTGCTGATGCACCACCATAGCTCTAGATTGTTCATTGGACTATCTCATCTCCTTTCCTTCACTTGCCTTTATTTTCCTGATCTGGAAGTTCGTGATGTTGCGAGGTATAACTAAGTTCTTTTTCTCTCTCTTTTTCTTGTAAGTTTTTTTCTTTTTGGGCAAGAAGTATAGTTGAACAGAAAACCATTAGGCTCTGTTTGTTTGGATGGAGGCACAGTGTGAATGTGATTCTGGATCCCCATGATTCATATGTTTAGAACAGGCTAGAATAGGGATTCTCTGAAAGCAAAGGTGTGGAATAGCGTTAGCTAACAATAAGATTTTTGAATAATCCTGATGAACTCACTAACCCTGAATCACATTCCCGAATAATGTAGGAATCTGTCTTCCTTCCTTCCCCATGGTAATATAAGATTTCCGGTCAAATCCATAGAAAAGGAAAAAGCTGACTCTACTAAGTTTAATAAATGTTTCTGGGAAAAGATTTCTGAATTATCCAAACATGTGAATGAGATTACCTCAGGCATTAGATTACCAGGCATTTGATTCCTGGTATATCAGATTCCTAATCCCACTCAAGATTATAGGCATCCAACCATAGCTGATCAATTTACCCATCATTTAACACATTGTTGATATTATTATCATACTCAGAGAAATGTTCATTTTGCAGGATGTACCTGCGAATGTTGACCTGTATTCCAGGAAAGAAGCTCAGGTACATTTTGAACAGTGGAGACCAACTCCCTGGGATTGCACCATCTCCCCAGTCGAGCTTGTACTTCAATGTACAACCTCCACCCTCTGACAATCATAAAAAATCTAGGGCAATTTCGTCCTACATCCACCTTGAGCGGGTGATACCACTCCTAGTAAAACAGTCTTGGTCTTTGTCTTTATCCACTCTAGGGAGTGGTGTTGCAAACACTGCTTATCTAGAGGGCATCACAGACAGTGAACCCTCCTCAGTGGAGCCAAGGGAGGTTGATGGAAACACTAATAACCAAATTCACTCGGAAGTGGAAAGGGTTGACTGTCCACATGAGCCGTTACGTGTTATGGATTCAAAGATATCTGAGATAATTAGAATATTGAGGCAGCATTTTTCCACTATACCTGATTTAAGACACATGCCAGGGCTCAAGATTAGGATACCTTGTAATTTGAGGTTTAAAACAGAACCATTCAATCGCATATGGGGAGTTGATCTGGCTGATAAGAATTTTGATGGACTAGATTCACTTCCTGCTTTATATGCAACTGTGCTTAAGTTTTCTTCTTCAGCACCATATGGATTAATACCATCCAATCACATTCCTTTCCTTCTTGGGGAGCCTCCTGAAATAGACTATTCCGTGAGCAATGGGGTTTCATTAGATATTGTTCCTATAGAAGATGGTTCCAGAAAAGAAGAAAGCTACAAGGCTCCTGTTACGCTTGAATTGGAACCACGGGAACCTGTGCCTGGTCTTGTTGATGTTTCCATTGAAGCAAATACGGAAAATGGCCAAATCATCCGCGGGCAAGTGCAGAGTATCACTGTTGGAATTGAAGACATGTTTCTAAGGGCTCTTGTTCCCCCAGACATTTTAGAAGATGCAATGCCTGGTTATTATCTAGACTTGTTTAATGCTCTCTGGGAGGCCTGCGGTTCTTCTACCTACACTGGGCATGAGGCCTTTCTACTGAAAGGAGGCAAAAGGGCTGCAGCAATTAGTGGGACCCGATCAGTGAAGCTGCTTGAGGTTCCTGTCACCGCTTTGATCTGGGCAGTTGAGCACTACTTGGCACCTTTTGTGGTCGGCGTTCTTGGTGGACCCCTCATTGATGTCGTGAAAAATGGGGGTATCATTAAGGATGTCATATGGAAGGACGTGGCTTCAGAGTCTACGTTTGGTGATGCTATTTCTGATACTAATTTTGATCGGGGCCCACTTCGTCTGAAGTACTTAGAAGACGAGGGCGAAAGAGAGAATCACGTCAGCAAGAAAAACATGGGTTGCTTTCTTATTTTGGTATTCCTCCCACCTAGGTACCATTTACTTTTCCAAATGGAGGTATGTGATGTTTCTACTCTAGTTCGCATTAGAACCGATCACTGGCCATGCCTTGCTTACATTGATGATTATCTGGAAGCTTTGTTTTCTGATTAGGAGATATATTTGTTTAATTCTTTTGTTTCTTCTCAACAGTTTGTTCGGTTACTGCTGATATGTTGTCTGGTTGTTTCTGTTTGTACCTGTTTCCCATAGTTTTTCCACATGGGAATTACATTTTGACACTCAAGAATTGTGTACATACTCTGAAAGTATTAGCACTCTTTATCATGTTTTCTGTTGCTGTATCAGAACCTCCAGAAATGTACTTTCCCATGGCATTTCCTTCTTGCTCTGGAGATTAATTTACCATAAATTTGAATGCTTTGTAAGGCAAAATCTGTAATTTGTAGGGTTTTTTTTTTCCCGGTACATCGGAAATTCATTGTAGTTACTTTCTGCTAACCGTTGCAGTGTTTTATTGCATTCTTAATCTGTCTGATTCACTAGATCAAAGACCTTCAAGAGAGTGGACCTTTTGATTTTATTTTCGTGCCTTGCTCGACTTTGATAATAATTTGGCTAATGCGCAAGACTTCATTTGTTCTGTGCTAATATGCAAGTTTTTCATGCTTCTCAAGTTGTAACTTTTAATTAACGTTTATTCAATGGCACCATGAATAAATGTGATTTTCTTTTCCCGATTGTTGAGATTGGCCCTTGAACTCTTTAGCACTCGCTATTCATCATTCTGCACCTATGATCATAAACCTGATCGCCGAATGGCCTCTGGCATGTATACCGAAAAGCTGATGTGGCCAGCCAGTGAGATGGCTGATATTTATTTATCCACATCATGCATGAAAGTCAGTAAACATAAGTAAGGGAGATATATTGTCTCACTAGAATTACTCCAGTATTTATACAGCATTCTCTACTTTAGTCCCCATGGCACACAAATCTCTATGTAGATATAGATGTGTGTAGTTCACTTAAGATGATGCCAATGAGGTACATAGCTGCCAATAGGTATAAGATAGAATTTTAGAACTAGTTATAGATGGATTTAGATAGTCTCATGCATCAATCATGGACATGAATCATGGTTTGCCGTTGCCACCCATGAACATCTTCCCTGTCAAACCACAAGTGAGAGCCTCATGTGGTACCTTTCCAACAAGGTGGACTCCTTCAGCAAAAACTACCCCCATACCCATATGCAAATGAGGCTCGATATGACAGTGAAATGCCCACGCTCCCGGATTATCAGCCACAAACCTCAACGCCGTCCACCCATAAGGGAATATCACTGCAGTGTTACGGAACGGTGGGTTTCTCAAGTTGAAGTTATTTTCCTTCTGATTGGAAAACCTCCCTTCTCCATATCCCAACACCCAGAAATCATGCCCATGGAGGTGCCACGGGTGGATCTCGCTAGTGTTTTCCGCCAAAGCGTTAGCATTTTGAAGTATCACATCCACAGTGGTATTGAAATCTAGCATGTAGACCCCGCTTCCGTAACTCGAGTTCTGATTCGTCGCTGGATTCATCACGTCATAATCCATTGGGAAGTTTTCCGGTGGTTTCTCCCCATCAAAGGCATTGTTTATGCTGTATTTAAGGGCACCCAAGTATGGAGTGGATGGTAGGACCAAGGAGAGGTTGTTGATGGCCCACTTGGTGTACCCGTCAATGTAGTTTTGGGTGTTGAGGAGGGCGATACGGCGGTGAGTGGTGGTGGGCGGCTGAGGGGTGCCCATGAGGGCTAGGATTTTGGTGGTGAATAGTTTGCTATGGGTGTAGTTGTTCCAGAGAGGGGCGACTGGCGGCGGCCTTGTTGGAATGAGGGAGGTTTTGGGGTGGTGGAGGTAGTGTAGTATGGTGAGGCCTTGAGGGGTCTGGGGTTTCCTCCCTCTTACACTGATTGAAACCCAGTAGTTTTGT
This sequence comes from Rhododendron ovatum, assembly GCA_019656835.1. Classification (NCBI taxonomy): domain Eukaryota; kingdom Viridiplantae; phylum Streptophyta; class Magnoliopsida; order Ericales; family Ericaceae; genus Rhododendron; species Rhododendron ovatum. Next base: position 24,179,853 of record CM033799.1, read on the forward strand.
GAAGGGTCTTGGTCAGTAGTGAGTAAAACTGAATAGCTTTCGCCGGAGTATATGTCCATGTCTTCCACCGCAAACGGCTGGACATAGTTTCCGTCAGCTTCAACCACCACCATCTTGTGATTCTGCATGTTCAGACATTGACCAAGGGTTAAAACCGAGTAACATTATGTGAAGTTTTAGGATGAAAATCACGGACGCGCCTTCCAATTCATAGATCGAATCAGTCAAGAAGTTCCCAAATGGTACTGGTCTAACGGTACCGACCTTTGCTGATGCTTTTTTTCTTTTGAAAATTGAGGGTGTCTAGTTCGTTTTCGCTAATGCCATTTAAGGTTGTGTTTGATTTCCCCCCATTTCTTGTTATGTACGTAAAGATTCCCAATTAACACTGGAGGGTACTGACAGTTCAAGTTCCAAATTTAAATGGGTGTAAGATGTTTCAAACGTGGTAAAGGAATTCCTGATTTTTTTTTTTCCAATTGTCGGGTGTCCTCTGTTTCCCCCCCTCTAATTTATGTTCCTCGTGGTTAATTTGCCCTTCAGTAAATGTACTCTTTTGAACTACTAGTTTAAAAAAAAAAAAAAAGGAAATTATGTTTTACAACATAGGAGGAGGTATCCCCACCCAAACGGGGTGAGACTAGTCCACCTATTACCGGCCGCAGGGAACCAACACTTACAGAAAGTAGTGAGAAACAATTAGGAGGGGATAACTGGATGCGCCTATAAAACTACTCATGGACTTCACCTTCCAACTGAATTTTTTTTGTCAATCGTTAGAGATCATTTACACTACATATAAAGTACAAAACACAAACCCAGGACATAACATCAATTGTGAGGGTTCATGAGACAACTAAGCCCAACAACTCAATTAATAATACATTAAATAAACCTATTATAGGATAAAAACAAAAAAAGAAATGAAAAGCCAATGAAAGGAATAACACCTATAGGCAGATGGAGAGATTCGAACTTCTGATCTCTTGTTGCAAGAGTTCTAATTAACTAAACTAGCCCCATTGGTTATTTTCCAACTGGTTGATTTACCCTGAGAATTGAACTCATACCGCTAGAGTGGGAACAAACCCTAGTTAGTGGAGACAACCTCATACATTTCTAGTGCATTGAATTTTTCCTATGGTACACAAATCACTTTTTGGTGTATGGTATCTAAAAATTCACTTAATAGATAACATTTCTAGTGCATTGAATTTTTCTATGGTACACAAATCTCTTTTTGGTGCATGGTATCTAAAAAGTCACTTTAATAGCAAGTATACCACATTGAGTGATAAGTATTCTTGATGTATAATACTTATCACTCAATGTGAAATACTTATCACTGCACATGAAATATGAAGTGATAAGTATTTCACTTTAGTAGTTGTAAGTCCTTACCTCATCTTATGAAATATTTACCACTCAATATGTAATACTTGCTACTAAAGTGACCTTTTGGGTACCATAAATTGTAATTTTTTGTGTGTACCATGACCTCTAGTTCATTAGTTAAGTATTGTATTTGTGTAAGAAGGAAACTATTACTCCAGATATTTTGCAACCAATGAAGTGGGTGGAAAATTGCATTTAGGGCTCATTCGGCTAAATTAGTTATTTGGCTTATTTTTTTGTCCTTATTCATTTTTTTTTTTGCATTTGCTAGTTTTTGGTCGATTTTTTAAAGTTTTTTGCTTTGTCATGACGAGAAGAATTAAAAAGTAAAAAATTACGATCAAAATCTAATTTTTTTGAATAAAGACGAAAATAAGTCAATGATTCAATTTTTTTGTCTTTATTAAAAAAATTGGATTGCGATCGTAATTTTTTATTTTTTAGATTCCTCTCGTCGTAACAAAGTAATAATTCTCAAAAAATCGACAAAACACTAAAAAATACAAAAAAATTTAAATAAAAACAAATAAATAAGCCAAATAGTTTATTTAACTGAATGAGGCCTTAGTGCTGTGGTTAAGTAATTGTACCCAAAAGTTGTGAGGCCATCTCCACTAAGAGAACTAGTGGGCATATTAGTTCAGAAATTAGGTCGGCTAGTTGATATTATTAATGTTTTGTTTGTCTCCAATAATGTAGTAATTAACTTCTTGTTAAAATGTGTAAGAAGTCCAAAACTATTACTCCGTACGGTAAGTCAGAACATAATTGTGAAAGGTGCAGAAATTACACCTAATTGGGCTCCATTCCTTTGATATGTAGCACTTGTAAAGTATAAGTCAGGACGTGCACTTCTCTCTATTCTCTCTCTCTCTCTCTGCCTCTCTTTCTCTCTCCTTTTTTATTTTATTTTTTATTATCTGCTTTCTTTCTCCTTTCTCGCTGGGACCAAAAGAAAGGGGCATTGGGTTTCAGTTGGAGGTGGGGTAAAAAATTTCCAAGTGGTGGACAAGTTTTTATGAAACTGCATAAAAAATGAAACGGACAAAAATAAAATTTCCATACATTGAGTCAATTTGTAGTCGAATCTGAGTTTAAACCTAAGTTACTCCTTGTATGAATCTAAGTTATCTCTTGTATGGATCCAAGTTACCCTCTATTGGACCTAAATTACCCCTTACTTGACTACTGTCAAAAATATCTACTGGGTTAAGTAATTGTCATCCTCCCCTAACCCATTTAGCTGGGAAACCCTTTGTATGGACTTAGGCTGAGTTTCTCTGAGCTTTTTAAGTTTTTTCTTGTTTTGTCGTGTTTGAATTTTTTTCTAAAGTTTTAGTTTTGCGTCAATTTTTTTTGACTTTTTGACGAAACGAATCGGAAGGGTAAAAAAATCTTACTTTTACCTAAATATTTTGAATAAGAACCATTTTTAAGCTCAAAAAGTCAAAAAAATGGCTTAAAAGTGGTCATTGATCAAAATATTTGGATAAAAATAAAAAAAATTTACTTTTCTGAAAGTCCAAAAAAATTGGCATAAAATGAACAAGCGCGAAAAAAATTTAAATAAAGACAAAATGCTACTTTTAGAAAAAGTTAAATGGAACGAGATAAGCTGTTCCTTATATGGATCTAAGTTGCCCCTTGTAGGTCCAAATTCAGTTATTCTCAGGTGTTACTTCAAAAAAATAAGGTGCAACTTACATCCAATAAAGGGCAACTTACGTCCATATAAAGGCAACTTAGTTCCATACAAAAGCAACTTAGGTCTAAATCCAGATTCGACTACAAATTGACTCCATGTATAGGAAATTAATTTTTGCCCGTTTCATGTATGGAGAATTTATTTTGTCCGTTTCATGTATGAAAATTTTCTTTTTGTCCATTTCATGTATGAAAATTTTCTTTTTGTCCATTTCATTTTTATGCAATTTCATAAAAATTTATCCACCACCTGAATTTTTTTTATCCCACCTTCCACTGAAAGAAAAATTTAAATTTTTTTAAATAATTTATTAGATATCGATGAATCCTTATAATGTAAAAAAAAAAGGTCTTGCTAGAGATTGTCCACAGGCATTCTGACAATGCATAACGTAACTTGTTTCCATCAAGGTACTAAGAAGTTGTACTTCACTGTTTTACCAACACTGATTGCTTTCCCCCTCCTGACACCACCTCCATCCCACCCTCCTGAAGAAAATACTCCCGCCAGCCTGTGTCCCGAGAAATACCCCAAACCCTGAGATTATTTATTTAATAATCTTTGTATTTTTTTTCTTTTATTTATTTAATATTATTTAAGTATTCCGATTTTTAATTCGGTTGAATCGGTTTAAAGATGTTTTTTTTTTATGATTTTATCCTTAATGGTCATAATGAATTTTTGGCTTTAAGACCTTTCAACGAACATCCCTAAGGTTTCTTATTTAGGCCCCGTTCCAGAACGCGTTATAAGTCCTTATTTTTTAAGAAGGCAATTTCAAGCTCAAAAATTATGGGCTTATTGAAATCTAAAAACATGCATTATGGATCTTGTTTGATAGATTTCATTGAGATCTTTAATACGATGCAAAAAAAATTGAAAAATTATTTTTCATTTACATTATTTTTTAGTTTGAAAATGTGAAATAAGTACTTATTTTTTAAGAATGTGTTCTGGAACGGGGCCTTAGTTTTAAGTCTCTCTTAGAATGCTCATTAAAAGGCTTTGGAGTAAAAAATTCATTACAACCATGTAGAATGAAATGATAAGAAAAATAAATTTTTTTTACCGATTTAAATGGATTGAAAATTGGAACACTTATTTTTTGCACACTATTTATATATTTAAAAATATAATTTAAAAAATTAAGTGTTTCAATTTTTAATCTGTTTGAACTAGTGTAAAGATTTTATTTTTCTGATCATTTTATCTTAAATGATCATAATAAATTTTCGGCTCTAAAGTCTTTTAATAGCCACTATAAGAGAGCACTGAAACTAAATAAAGAGTCTTATGATACTTGTTGAAAAACCTTAGAACAAAAAATTTATTACGATCATTTAGTATAAAATGATAAAAAAAAAGATCTTCGCACTAGTTCAACAAGACTGAAATTTGGAGCACTTAATTTTTTAATCATATTTTTTAACCCTGTTTGTTTTGGAATTTTGAATTTATAGGTAATGAGTGTAGAGAGAAATTAAGTAATGATTGCAAATAGAAATAATAATTAGAGAGAAATAGAGAAAAAATGAGAATAATACTTAAAAAAATAAAATAATAATTAAAATCCAAAATTTAAAATTCTCAAACGAACGGGATCTCAAGTTTTCCCTTCCAGTGAAAAAATAGTACCCGATGTAAATGCTCTGGTTGTTTGGGAAAGAAAATCGGGGTCAGTTTTGTCATTTAGGCAAAAGATCAATTACTATACGCAAAGGCAACGAGGTGATATTATATTGATGCTCCACAATAAATTGTGTCAGAAAGTATGCGTGTATTGGTCATCATTGAATGTCCACCGGGTGGTTTTCAGAATTTGGCCCGTTTCAGAAATTTTTTTAAAAAACAAACAGTTTATTTTATATTTTTAAATTTTAAAAATAATATAAATAAAAAAATAAATTTTCAACTTTTTTTGTATCATACAAAAAATTTCAATGAGATCTTTCAAACAAGATTTATAATACATATTTTTAGATTTCAATAAACCTCTTATTTTTTAACTTAAAATTATCTTTTTAAAAAATAAGGATTTTTTTTTCTTGAACCCACCCATTGCTATAAAGCATATTTCTGCCTTTATCTCTATAGGAGTATCTCAAAACGCGTGCAAATATTCTGTTCCGCCAGCATAGCATGACTTGACTTGCTTTTATGGTGCACGCGAATCTACTTTATGGTGCACTCTCAATCTGAACCAGAGGATCAGCACATGGGAATCCACAGTTCTTTTTACGAGATAAGGGAATTCTACACTACTCCGTACTTTTTACGAGTGAAATATGTAACTAAATTCATGGATGAGAGAGAGAGAGAGAGAGAGAGAGAGTTTTTGGTACGTACCCCAATTGCCAAGTTGAGCGAAGCGAGAGCGGTAGTACTAGCCAACCTTAGCCTGTACGTCTTTTTCGGCATAACGCGGAGGATCTCAGGTGCGCATTGTTCTGTTCCGTTAAACTTGCATTGGGTGGACGACGAATTGGTAAAATGCGCCGCTAGGGAACAATTGTACTGACCTCTACCATTCATCAGCAAACTCTGAAAGAAAGCAATTTTGCATCCCATCAGAAAGATAAAAGTATAATACTCTGGTTGTCGAATATTACCTCTGTCTCAAAATATATGTTCGATTCGTAAAACGGGAACTAAAAAATAATGTACTTCTTTTGAGAAAAAAATCAATTTTTTTTTTCATAAACTGAAAGAAGTCATCAATATTTAATGAATTGTTAAAATTTTTTAAAATTTTTCTTGCAAAAATTGAATTATTTTTACGTTCTTATTTTGCAGACCGGACAAATATTATGGGACGGAGGGAGTATAATGTATACTAGTACCGAATATTGTGCATTATTGATGCTTTGGATTTTGAATGAGGGAAAATTTCATATAAGCATCTGACCTTTCACGCAAATCACATATGGACATTGAATCTTAACAAAACATCACATAAACAGCTGACGTATTAAAAAATTCATCAATTAAACCCTTATCGTTAATCTCCGTCCAAAAACTAATGGAAAACAGGTTTCTCTCTCTAATTTTGTTACCCACATTGATTTTTTTTCATATATCTTGCACAAATTTTTTTGTAGGGTCTATTTTTGAGTACCACACAAATTATCCGATCTGTAGGGTCTATTTTTTTGGTCCCACATATTTTTTCAAGTGATATTGCAAAAAATCAACTCTATAAAATAAATGTAAGTGTATAATCCAATCGTACAACTTTTCATACATAATTCTGGATTAAAATTTTGAATAAAAAGTTGTAAGATTGGATTAAACACTTACATTTACCCCGTTGAGCTAATTTTTTTAAAGGGTCACGCAAATTTTTTTTAAAACTAATGAAATGATCGGATTAATTTTAGGGACCCAAAAGTAGGCCCCACAAAAAATCTATCTAATACTAATCTGTGTGGGTACACTGGCTAGTGTTACTTGCTCTGGCAAAAAAAAAAAAAAAATAACACAACACTATGCGGAAAAGAAAAAAGAAAAATAATCACGCAGAAGAAAAGATTTGTATTATAATTTTTTTGTGTGGGGACCCAAAAATGAAATAATCCGCTCATTAATCTTTATTTATTTATTTATTTGCATGACTCTATAAAAAATCAGTCCAATGGGGTAAATTAAGTGTTACATCAAATTTTACAACTTTTCATGCAGAATTTTAATCCGAAATTTTGAATAAAAAGTTGTACGATTGGATCATATACTTACATTTATCCGATTGAGCTGATTTTTTGTAAGGATTCCCAAAAAAATATTTTTGACATAATCAATGGATCGGATAATATGTATGAGACCCAAAAATGGACCCCACAAAAAAATGCAGAATCTGTGAAAAAAAGTTAGTGCGGGTAGCAAAATTGGAGAGAAAAAAATGTTTTCAGTTTGTTTTTGACGGAGATTGACGGTGGGGGTTTAATAGATGAGTTCTTTAATACATTAGGTATTTATGTGATATTTCGTTAAGATCGGGTGTCCATGTGTGATTTGTGTGAAATATCAGGTGCTAATATAAAATTTTCCCTTTGAATGATATAATGCGCGCATAAATTAAATTGGATTTCGTCTCCTAGTCCATTTCTTAAGTGCTAGTGATTTTCACATTACTATATTTATCATTGCTATCTTTTTCCTCTTTATTACTCGTATGAATTTATCATGTTACCATTGTTTTTTGGACCGAGTGAGCTAGCTTCTGATCAACTGAGATTTTCGGCCGAATCCCTGTCCCGTCACTTTTAGATATATATGTAACAACTCTGATTTTTGGTAAATAAAAATTTCGTTAAAAATTTAAATTTTATTTTTATTACCTGGATTTGCTTTTGAAATTATTCTTTTATTTCTAATAACCCGTCATAATTAGACTTGAAACTTATAAAATTATATCTTTTCGCACCAAACAATCTATCATTTTCTAAAGACAAGTATGCTTATAGAAGCACTTGTTTATTTTTCTAATGAGTAAAATAAAATCTTTAAATTATATTTCTTGGCTAGAAATCCTATTTGGCAAGGAGAATTAGTTTCCAACCAATTGGTTAAAGAAACCTAGTTACCAGTTAATCTAGTTACATTCTCCTAACCTTAGATTGACTTTTTTGACCATCTTTGAGTATTGTGAATCTTTCCAATCCTAGACTAGAAAATCATTATATCTTCCAAGTGTACTTTTATTTTATTTTATTTTATTTTAGTTTTTTATTTCTTCTCTTTCTTTACCCTTGGGTCAATAATTACTAGAGAAAATTTTATCCATTGGGTAATAAAAGTAAGTCAATTCCCTAGATTTTCTAAGTACTTATATATCTAGATATATGTACCTTATAAGGTACTTTACTAAATTTCTAGGTACATAAATAATCTTATATATAGGTACATGTACCTTATAAGTTATTTTCCCTAGACTTGCTAAGTACACCTATATATATATATATATATATATATATATATATATATATATATATAGGATTATGTACCTCATAACCATTATTATATTTCTATGGAATCCTAGACCATACTCCTAACCTTTGCCCATTGGATAATAAATATTAGAAGAATTTTTACCACATGGATAATAGAAAATCTAGATTTGCCATTAACCTTCAAAGATATTGTACTAAGATTTTTAGGTACACATATATGGTTATATATAAATATGAGTACTTCTTAGCTTAATTTATTTCTAAGAATCTTGACCATATCTTCTCTAGATTGACACTTAAAAACCTTACTCTTTCCTAGACTAAATCACTTAGTACTTAAATATACTTAGATATGCATAGTTATATATGAATGGTGCTACTGGTACAGACTAAAAATCTGTACCAGTGGGTACATACTTGTTTTTGGGCTCATTTTGGGTCTTAAAAAAAATGATCGGAGTCGCTTATTTTGTTTAAAATACTTTGTTTATGGTCCCTATAAAAAATAAACTTAATCCAGTAGCGGTAAGAATATTTACGAAATATCCAAACTTTGCTCTATTGAATTCTAGAGCAAAGTTTGAATGTTTCGTAGATACTCTTATTGATACCGGATTACACTTATCTTTTGCAGGGACTATAAAAAAAGTATTTTAAACAAAATTAGCGACTCCGATTATTTTTTTAAAACACAAAATAGGTCCAAAAAGGGGTTTGTACCCACTGGTACAGATTAAAAAATCTGTACCAGTAGACTTTCTGGTTATATATATAGGTACCTTGTACTAGTGAGAGATAGAGTGTAATGCCTCAAATTTTTGGTACGTTAATAAAGCATTTTATTACATAAATAGAGAGAGTCTGGCTCATATTTCCATCATAATTCTCACAAGAGTACATTTATTCAACAAGGGAGGAAACTAGGGTTTTTAACTACTGCTTCGCCTGCTCTTCCATCCTACCAAGCTCCTCAGCTCCAAAAGCCTCCAAAGTGTATAGAACACCCTGTTTATTTATGAGGTTTGACACATTATACCGGCGTTGCCACCAATATAATATGTCAGAGTCACCAAAAAGGTAACACTATGAGCTACAACGCTCACTAGGATAATCTTTACCCACTAACCCTTGACTTATCAATAATAGATCATAAAATTGACAATTTTCAAATAGATCATGCATACATAATAAAACGGTTAACAATGACACATTTACAATCAATATTTAACTAGCGTTGGTATTCAAGATTCTCTGAGTTTCTCCTACGGGACTTGTCGTAGACTGTGTCACCATTTTCCATTTCTCATATACTATATCATTATTTCCAAAATCGTTTTTACACACCCAATCTCGATTCCGCCGTTCTAGTCTTTCAAGTATCCTCACAATGGTTCCGCCGCACCGGGTTCCCATTGGCGCACAATTGTATTGTCTTCTCTCCGCGAATAACCAAGCCATTCCTCACCATGGTTCCGCCACTCCAGGTCCCATGGGAATGCACACAACCTCACAATAGTTTTGCTGATCCGGATTTCTATTGGTACACACACAAACTTCACAAGGGTTTCGCTATTCCGGATTCCCATTGGAACATACACACACATTCCCACAATGGGCAAGTCCGGCCACATTGGGGTTTCAAAACTTTTTTTCCTTTTCAAAACACGCATTGTCATTAACACACCCTAGGTGTCATGTTTCTAACTTTCTTGATTTCTGTGTCTCATTTTCATGCATAGACTCCGCGGTAGGATTTTTCACGTATACATAAATCATTGATTGTAATTTTGAAACTAAACTAGCAAGATCATCCAGCTCTATGTTATTTAGCATGCTCAAATTACAACTTAAAGCATAACGCCACATGTACGGACGCCTTTGGAGTGAAAATCACTTATGCTTTATCACACCACAAGTAATACAAGCAATTCATGTATGCATGCTCATATCCATCTTAAAAATCAAAATACGAATACTTTTATCAACGATAAGTCTTATCTTTCGAAAGCCGTTCTTTCTTGTTCATACCATCATTAGCAACACGAGTTTACTAACTATCATTCATTCCAAATATTACAAGCAATAGATAACCTTATATACTTAGAGAAAACGGTTAAGGATATTCTACATATACTTAGAGATAGGGGATAAGATGATTCTACTTTCTAACATACAGTTCTATACGTAGAGTTGGTGAACAAGGAATCTTACCTTACTTCTCGGCGGTTGGTCGGTTTTTGAGAATAGGTTGTCGGTTTTGCGAATCGGCGGCGTAACGGCTCCGAAGTGCTTCGAAAGGAAGAGAGATAGATTTTCTCTTCCTAGAAACAATTTTGTTAACTAAACTAGGCTACTTTAAAGATCTAGGGGTGATTTTTGGAGGTGGTTTGGTAGTAACTCTCAAGAACTTCAAGAAAACTTAAGAAACTAGAATTTTGGAACTTGGAAAGTTTAGAAATTCTAAAGAGAATTTGGAGCAAGGAGTGAAGGTGTGAGTTTAAGTTTGAATGAGCTTGCTATTTATAGGCCAAGCATGCCCTCTCTTTCCCTCTCACCCGAATCTGCCTCTTTCTCCTTATCTCATTTTTTATTCAACTTGTCATGCTTTCTTTGAAAGATCAAGATCTAGTTCTAGGCTTACATGGCTAGATTTAGTACCTTGGATTTGATTTTAGAAGATTTGATGGAGAAAGAGTGATGGTTCAAAGATTGTGTGAATATGTAAATATATAAGGACAATGAAAGTATGTAGCAAGATCATGTCATGGTACCCTATAAATCCCTCCCATATCTTTCCAAACCTCTCTCCAATCTCTCCCTCATTCTCTCTCTCGGCCTCCCTCTCCCTCTCTCCTTTCAGCTCTCTCTATCTCTCCCTCTCTTACATATATATATACACACTTCTATGTACAAGTAATAAATATAAGAATGTACTTAAAATACTATATAATCTTTTAAGATTTCCTAGGCCAAGATTTTTCTAATAAACAAATCTATTAAACACATGTTCTTATTATACTATTATATATATATATATATATACACACACACACACACATGTCCAAGTATATATATGTAATAGTACTATAAAATCTAATAAGATTTTCAAGTATCTAATAAAAAATTATAAGATCAAAATCCTTTATTAAAATAGCCCAATTTGGCACATGTTTCATTATAATACTAGATTATGTACTTAAAAAATTTAGAGTATTAAATCTACAAGATACATATACATATATATAAGTATATCATCACATGGAAAATCTAGAAAATGATTTATTTAAATAACCTTAGTACTTGATGGCAAGACTAATACTATTATCCAATGGGTAATAATTTTTCTAGCGGTTAATGATCAATGGATAAAAGGGTGAGGTACTATATACACTGGAATAATATCATATGTCCTTTAGGCATGTGTATATATACCTATATATAACTATATATTTGTACTTAACAATCTAGCATAGATATCTTTCTAATGGAAAGTCTATTGTCCAATGGATAAAAGTTTTCTTAACTTTTATCGTCCAATAGGTAAAGATCCAAGATGACAAGTATGACTTGATTGACTAGTCCTAGGTCCAAAAGGTTTCATTAGGGTTTGAAAGGTTCAAGGAGGTTCAAAAGGCTCATCTAGGGTTAGGAGAAAGTAACTAGATGAATTAGTAATTAGGTTATTCTAACTAAATAGTTAGAATCTAATTATACTTGCCAAGTAGAATCTCTAGCCAATAAATATAATTTTAAAAGACTAAATCTAATTATGATAGGTTATTAGAATTAAAAGGGAGTTTTTGGAAGTAAATCCAAGTATTAAAATAAAATTTAAATTTTTAACAAAATTTTTACTTACTAAAAATCAGGGTCGTTACATAGAGAGATATGTGAGAGATTTGGAGAGTATATTGACATGATTTTCTTACATCTTTACAACCCAATTTTTGAACCATCACTTCTTCTTCCATCAAATCTTCCTAAAAATTTAACCAAAGTACAAAATCTAGTATTTCAAGGTCATACCTTTCATAATTGCCCCTTTACCCATTGGACAATAATTGCTAGAAAAATTTTTATTTCTTGGGTAATAGCCAAGAATTTTGCTATAAATAGCACCTCATTCTCACCATTCAACTCACACCTTCCATTCTTCAACTTCTCTCTCTAGAAAGTCTTGTATTCTTGCATTGTTCTTACTTTGTGTTCTTGAGGTTCTTCTTGAGTTCTTCAAGAAACTCATCCTAGACCGCTACTAAATCACCACTCGACCATCCTTTCAATCCAAAAAGTTTAAATAGTTTGGTCAAGAACTAATTTCGGAGAAACCTTTCTCTTTCGAAGCTATTGGAAGCTCACCGTAGAAAGTTATTTCGTCCAACGTACTTACTTTTTTCGTAGCCGTACCTACCACCAAGAAGAACGGTAGAATACCTATACTTACCTACTCTACGAATATTGTATGTTGTTTGTATATCGAAATGTATGAAAGTATTCGTATTTTGATCTTAAGGATGGTTATGAGCATGTATATATGATTACTTGGATTACCTGTTTGATGTGTGATAAAGTATAAGTGGTATCCACTCCAAAGATGTCCGTACATGTGGCGTTATGTTTTAAGTTGTGATATGAGTATGATAGAATAATGTAGAGTTTGATGATCTTGCTAGTTTAGTTTCAAGATTATAATGAATGATTTATGATTACGTATGAGAAAAGTCATGCCGTGGAGTCTTTACATGAAACGAAACACGAATATTGAGAAAGTAGAAATATGGCACCTAGGGTGTGTTAATGGTAAGATATGTTTTGAAATCGCAATGTGGCCAGACGTGGTAGCCCATTGTATGTAAGAAAAATCGCAATGTGGCTGGACGTGGTAGCCCATTGTATGTAAGAAAAACCGCAATGTGGCCTGACTTGATAGCCATTGCGTGGATTTGAGAAAATCGCAACATGGCCAGACTTGATAGCCCGTTGTGTGAATGAAAATTCGCAATGTGGCCGGACTTGGTAGCCCATTGCGTGGATTGTGAAAACTACAATGTGGCCGGACTTGGTAGCCCATTGTGAAGATTGCCAATGGGGCCGGACGTGATAACCTCATTGGTAATGGCTTGGTTATCCGCGGAGAGGAGCCAATACAAAGTTTTGTGTGCCAATTGGAACCCGGTGCGGTGGAACTATTGTGAGGATACTCGGGAGACCGGAACGGCGGAACTGAGATTGGGTGTGTTAAAACGATTTTAAAAATATTGATTTGGTAAATAAAAGGTGAAACTAGTGACACGGTCTACGAAATCATGCGTAGGAGAAATTCAAAAATCATGGACACCAACGACTGTTGAATAGCAAATGTGGTTGTTTCATTGTTAACTGTTTCTGTTAGATATGCATGTATTATATGGAAATCGTTAATTTTGTGATCTACTGCTTGTAAGTTAAGGGTTAGTGGGTATGAATTATTTTATTGAGCTCTCGTAGCTCATGGTGTTACTTTTGGTGACCCTAACATATTATACTGGTGGCGACGCTGGTATAATGTGTCAGACTTTGTAGATGATCAAGGTGAACTATACACCTTGGAGGCCATTGGAGTTGAAGAGTTGGTTAGGATAGAGGAGCAGGCGGAGTTGTAATTAGGAACCCTAGTTTCTCTCCCTTTTGTAATGAAAGTACTCTTATGGAGGCTATGATGTAATAATGAGCCAGACTCTATTTAGATTTTCAATGAAATTTCCTATTTAACGTTCCCTAAATTTGGAGCGTTACAATATAACTGTGATATTATCCGATAAAATGTAAAGTACGTCTTTGCGTAATGTTTGAAGTCTTTCTCACTAACTTAAAAATTAATTGAGATATTTAAATTAGCATAAACAAATTAAATATTGTACATAAAATGCTTTATTTTTCTTAACAGAAATGATAAATTCTTTAAAAGAGACCAATAATTTGGACAGGAGGAAATAGTAGTAAAAATGAGACTGCAAAAATTTATTTTGTTATTAAAAATTAGATCGACTTGGTCAAAAGGATAAAGATATGCCAACTAACCCTAACTATATGATTATGGCAAATTCAAATGTGAAACCAGGCTGGGAATTTTTTTAAGTATTCTCTTTTCATCACGTTTTGTTTGTTCTTTCGCTAGCAATCATGCTCTCCGATGCCGAGCAAAAAAAAAAAAATCATGCTCTCCGATTATGAATTTTTTTAAGTATTCTCTTTTCGTCACTTCGTTTGTTCTTTCGCTAGCAATCATGCTCTCCAATTATGTCAATAAAAAACTATTTTTTTCTATTTATAAATGTTATACCAATAAAATATATCAATTGTTTTCACTAATAATAAAATATCTAAATTATCATTTATACAATCCGCCTAATATCATTTGGAGAAGAATAAATTAGAAGATACAAATTTAATGTAATAATCATATGTTCTGGACTAACTTTGTCTTTGGTGATTGTTTTTTGAGTTTTTTACAAAAGCGCCAAACTGGAACTTGTGAGCTCGTATTTAAAATAAAATTATGATTTCTTGTGATTTAACTCATATTTTCCGTGATCTATATTGTGCGGGTTATAGCCACCCTAAAAAATTTGTTTGGTGGCTCGGAGTTGAAAAAAAACAAAAAACATAAAGCATGAAAAAAAAAGGAAATTATTTTTACACTCTCATTTTATCTATTGACACTCTTTTTTTTTCTCCATCTTTTTTTCACGCGAAATTATTATCAGATTGTCCGTCATATGGAAAATTTGAGTCAAGAGGTAATGGTAATTTAGTAATTTTACGTGAAGAACAAAACAAAGACGGAGTGCCAATAAATACTATAAAAAGAGTGTGTAAAAATCATGTTAAAAAAATGGAAAAGACTACAATACACACTCTTTTATTTGGATGTGTATCATATGCATCTCTCAAAATGTTACGAGTATGAATTATAAAAAAAATGTTACGAATCGTACTGCTAAAAAGTTACGAATCATATAAAGGTTACGAGATATACCAAAATGTTATGAATCATAATGAAAATGTTACGAATCGTACTACTGAAACGTTTGGAATTCTAGAACAAAAGTTATGAAATACGCTAAAATATTATGAATGAGTCATAAAATATTTGCATATAATACACTCTTTTAAAAAATGTGTATTGTAGTACTACTAGTATCCAAAAAAGGGGAGGTTGGGTAGTACTCCGTAGTAGGGGTGTGCACGGGTCGGGTAACAACATTTTAGGCTCGAAACCGAGCAGAACAGGTGGTAAAAACCGTTTGCGAGTCCGATTCTTTTGGTCGGGTCGGGTCCGACAAAAAACCGAATTAATCTTTATGAATTGGTCGGATTTGGTCGGGTCGGGTAATAAACACACCAATCCGAGTCCTGAACCGAAATCTAATTTTTAACAAAAAATGAACCCGTACTTGTCCGAACCACATGTTCAATCCCGCCCGAAACCCTTCGGTTCAGGTCGGGTCGGGTCGGGTCGGCTTGCGGGTTGACGGATTTTTTGCATGGGCCTACTCCGTAGTAATAAGAGATTACCTGTGGTTCACCGGGCCAACGCATTGGTTTGGAGGAGAGGCCAAGCTCTTGTTCATGAGCACTTTGGTGCCACCAGTCACTCAGTAATAGGTTGAACTCTCCATCATAATGGAATGGCTCCTTCTCTCCTTCTGCCACGTCTACTATAAGGGACCCATATAACCCTGCTGATCTTTGCATCCCGTAGTGTCCATGGTAAAAATATGTTCCCGCCTGCACCATAGATAAATAACACCCATTCAACCACATGACCGGTCAACCATATGTTTTTTTAAAAATAAATATGAGTCGAAAATAAATTGTACTATGGTAAGTGAAAATCTGAAATCTTTCTCGATCATCTGGTTAGAAATGTTAAAATAATCTGATATTTTTATATTCCGATAATGTAGTCGATAAATTCTATAAAATGAAATGATTTCAATTGTGATGATATTTCAATGGCCATTCGAGGTGCACGGTAAACCTATAGTACGTTTGTTCATTTTGGAGTCGATTTTTAATAAATTTTCTCTATCTCTCTATCTACTCATTACTCTAAAAAACTTATATTAAAATCCAAACTGAACATGACTGGAAGTCACCTCCGAGAGATTATGGGTCTCATTGTGACAAGTGAATCAATTCTCGGGAAGCATGGAATATAATTTTCATTATATACTGCCATTACCATAGCTTTTCTGAGTTAATGGGAAAAAACTCAACAGTTACTTGGGTCCCGTTTCTACTAACAAAAAAATACTAAAAATTTAACGAATTTTACTAATTGATTTCTACTAACAAAAAATTTCTTACCTACTCAATAAATTTTTTACTCACATATCCAACAAAAACTTTTTAACTGCCGGAAACAACTTGACATTTTCCAACAACGTAACTTATTCACTATTGAAAATACCTAAAAACTTTTCAACAACAAATAAAAATCTACAAAATTTTCACGACCGAAAACACCTTTTAATATGCAGATCTGTTCGGTTTATACTTTCTACGTTCATGTTTAACGAAACAAAAAAGGATCGAAAACTATTTTATAAACAAATTAGTAAAACAGTACTATTTTATGGAGAAGATCTTCATCGATCTAGTGGCGGGAGATTCAAAGATCAAAGAGCAAGCAACCGCCAGCCGCCAGGTCTTAGCTCTTCAGGCTTAATTGCTTCACTGTGACTCTAACCGGAACCGGTCTTACCTTAAAAACATTCTGTTAGACATGTGATTATTTCGTACTAAAATTTTCTCGCAACAGTGGTTATCAAACAAGTTTCCAAGTGTTTTTTTAGCTGAAAGTGTGTTCGCACAGACCTTTTTAAAACAAATCGTGTATAGATCATGATGTGAGGCCTACTTCGGGTTTCACATAAATAATTCGAACCGTTCATTAAATGTAAAATATTTTTTTAAGAGCTCCCACTTAAAATCAACTTAATCCGATATCTATAAGTGGTCGATCTAATCATCTAACTTTTCATTATCCTAAAATCTAGATAAAAAGTTAGATGATAGGCTCGAACACCAATATGTATTGGATTTAGCTGATTTTTCTCAAGAATCCTTGAAACAATATGTTGCATTTAATGAACGGATTAGATTGTTTGTTTGTGACCCGTAGCGGGCCTCACATCATGATCTGTGCACGATCTGTTTTAAAAAGGTCTGTGTGGGTAGCAGCTCTCTTTTTTCAGGGGTGAACTACATTGAGGGGGAGTGGCACGGGTCACCACGGTTTCATAAATAACGGTAATTTATGCTTATGGATTAGACAATTATCGGTACTCAAATGACTTGATTTTCCACTTAAATGATGAAAAACAACGATTTAAAAGATGAAGGGTACCGATTGTATCTTTTAAAAAGACTAGGAGAGTTGAATCAAGTATTTATTACAGTAGTTTTTAACAAAAACGAAGATCATCACTATATTGCACTCATTTTACACTCATCTCATCTCTCCATATTTTTACAAAAACTAATTGATAATACTAGTGGACTCCCATTAAAGCAACACCACTCCCAAATCAAAATTATAGTTCCACTACTGTTTTTTTTTTTTTTTTGAAATAATAATGTAAAGGGAAAATATGTTAGTAGTTTGCATGCTATTTTGAGTGTTTGGATATCCCTAACTGAGCCAAAAAAAAAAAAGAAAAAGAAAAAGAAAAAGAAAAAGAAAAGAAAAGACGTTCCAAAAAAAAATACTCCTATCATTTCCTGCAACTTTCCTAGAAGTGGAAACGGCTGTACTGAGAAAAAGACTGGGAAGCTGTAATAATGCTTTTCCAAAATTAACAAGAAAATGATTTTGACACTTCACATTTAGCCATTGACACTTTATTTCTTGTTTTTATTCTACGTGAAATTATCGAATTACCATTTTTTGTTTGTTAGTGTTCATCCACTTTCTCACACATAGAAGGATATTTTTGTAATTCTAAATAGAAAAAGAAAGAGAGAGAGAGAGCACCAATAGCTAAAAATAAAATGCCAAAATCAATTTCCATTAACAAATGAAACTGATCAGACCCTACATGTTTCGATTTCAGAACAAGAAAAAGCATCTTTCTCAAAAAAAGGAATAAGGAAAGCATCACCTTTTTTTCTGAAAAGGAAGAAAAAGCATCTGAGATTGGTAAAAGTTTATAATAGGAGTATTTTCTTTTTGCCAATAAGATTGTTAAATATATATGTACTACTACTGTTGACTCATACACTAGATTGGAACAAGGGTTTTTGTGGGCTTAGCTCTCATAAAGTACTACTGCTAAGATGGGAGAAATATTGGGTGAGGTTTCTATTTTCTCGTGAGGGCCTGTCCCTCATTGAGACATATTTTTCTGACTTTTGGCTCTTGAGGGCCATGTCCTCTTGAGAATTCTGCTTTGCCTTAGTTGGTAACTTGCCAACAGCTGGGATTCTTGTTTGAGTTTGGAGTGGGGTTAGGTGCAACATAATTGAGATCTTTCTCTTTGGTATGATGCCTATTGCTCCTTATTCGGTTAATCTTTATCCAATCTTTTCATTTTTCATTTAGATTACAGAATCCTACAATTTGTATGAAAAATAGGAATATTGGATCAAGCTAGCACCTACACTTATTCAATTGAGTTGATTTTTCAAGAGTCACTCGATAGTTTTTTTTAAAAAAATTATTGAACGACTCGGATTTTTCGTACGAGACCCGAAGTGGACCTTACATGCTGGTCAGTTGCCACAGTTGGTGGCCATAGAAGGGTTGCTTTTTTTTTTAATATCCAAGAAAATCCTATTCTATATACACTATCCTAAGGGAAAGAGGGGTGGGGTGCATGTGATTTGAACTTTCATAAAATGAAATGCCCATTACAATTGATCAGCTAGCTTGGAGGCAACTTCCCGAAAACTCTTTATGAAGATATGCCATTATAGCCTTTTGTACGTCATTATTTTTGTCTTATTTAGACCTCGTTTAGTTGCCAGGAAAGTACAGGAAATGATAGGAAAATCAACTTTCCCATGATTTTTGTAGTGTTCAGTTGGCAAGAAAGTAGTGGGAAACATGTTTTTAAATTTTCCTGCAGGAATTACTTTCCTGCAAAAGTGATCCTGCAAAAAACACAAGATTTTGCGTCGCGGGAAAAGGAAAATGAGTGAACACTCACAAAATTTTCCCGAAAGTTTCTTTGTCTTGACAAATGAATAACTAAACCTTAATTATTCTTGCAAAATTCTTTTGTCAAATGAACACTCACAGGAAAATAATTTTCTTTTTCTTTTACTTCACCTCACTTCACTTTTTCTAGGAACCAATTTTCCACACAACTTTCTTGACAACTGAACGGAGCCTTAAAGAAAATACTCCGTTGGTTCAATTCGGTATACAGAATTAACTCAAAAGTGAGGTTAAGCACCGAAAGAAATCAGTTTGCGTATGCTCGATCTAAAGTTTTGAAGTCTAAAAAACTTCAAACATTTCTAAAGCACATATTTCGTGAAAATGTACAATCATTTCAAGCTTCTTAACAAGGGTCCAGGATAACCACGGGAGTTGGCCTGTCGCCTGTCGGTCAAAACCTAAAACTTAGAGATTTGCTCTATCTTAGGTCTAAGTTTCTCAAATTAATTTTTTTTAAGCGCTATTAACTCTTGTGACGAGATTAGTCCAGACTGGACTTTGATCTGACTTAATTAATTGGATCCGCTGCTATGGATTAGTCGAGATTTACATGAGATGTCCCGAACATCCTGAATTTTGAAGAAGAAAAAAATGCCCTCTGCACTCATAACAAATTAAAAGACCGTACCAAAAATCAGAGATGTGGATGGCTAGGAAATATTTGAAACTAGATTTGTGTTGTTAGTCTTGTATGTTCTTGTTCTGTGTCATATATAGTTGATAAATTAGTTAAAACTTAAAACGAAGAGAGAGAGAGAGAGAGAGAGAGAGAGAGAGAGAGAGAGAGAGAGAGAGAGAGAGAGAGAGAGAGAGAGAAGGGTGATTTTACCTTGTCAACTTTAAATCTATAGAGGAAGGTTTCTCCAGGGTTAATAACACACTGTGAGACGGATGCAGTTCCATCAGCCCATGGTGTCCCTTGCTGGAAAAAAACACTCACAACAAGATCAAGAAAAACAAACAAAAAACTAATTCAACAATACTCCTATAAAGAAGAAAAAGAAATGATTGAATATAAACGATAGAAACTACTTTCATACTTCGAAGTGACTTTGGAAAATCTTTGAAGTAATTTAGAGAGAGAGAGAGAGAGAGGGAGAGAGAGACTGATATATGAAAAAAGTTAGTTAGTTAACAGGGACGAGAAAGAAATGATTCAACATAATACAAACTACTTCCATATTTTGACGTAATTTAGAGAGAGAGAGAGAGAGAGAGAGAGAGAGAGAGAGAGAGAGAGAGAGAGAGAGAGAGAGAGAGAGAGATGAAAAAAGTTAGTTAACAGGGACGAGAAAGAAATGATTCAACATGATACAAACTACTTCCATATTTTGACGTAATTTAGAGAGAGAGAGAGACTGATATATGAAGAAGTTAGAGAATTTTTTTTTCCATATAATTCGGTATCCAACTGAATGAACTGATTAATCAAATAGCAGCAGCTACGTACTAACTAGTTTAATAAATCTGTATGATATGTATATGGTATTACGGAGTACTTATTATAGATAACCTGTCTGATTCCGTGCCAATGAATGACAACTCCTTCGGTGGGGAGCTTGTTGGTGAGTTCAACATGGACAGTATCTCCGGCGTGAGCGCGGATGGTGGGGCCTGGAAACTGGCCGTTGATCCCCATCACCACGTGCTCGACGCAGTCCGGTGACCAGTACATGTACTCCACTTCCCATTTGAAATGCCTTGTCTTCGAACCCAAAGCCATGTCTGAGTACCGAATCAAACAGCACCACCAAATGATCAAAAGACCAGCCCTAGAAGAAGAAGAAGAAGAAGGAGGAGGAGAAGAAGGCCTTAAACCCATGGTTCTTCTCCAATTAGGATATTTGATTCTGGGTATATAGTTCTAGTGGTTGAAGAGATAATTAATATTACATACAGTAATATATAAGAGTGGTGAGACATATATAGTTGTCCTAAAGTGGAGTACCCTAGCTAGTTGTACTAGAATTAGAACACACACATTCTTGTTAGCACCCTTAAAATCACATTCTGTACATATTAAACAATTTGGATCATAAAAATTTGATCGGAAACTATGAGATTAAGATTTAAGGTGTTTATATGTGTGTGTGTGTGTGTGTGTGTATATATATATATATATATCGGGGCGGTTCCGGAGACACCCCAAAAAACATCTAAAAAAATACCTCATAATTTTCGATCAAATTTTTATGATCCGAGCCGCTCAATGTAATCAGAACGTGATTTTAAGGGTACTTGCGATCAGCAAAAAAAAAAGACCGGAATGGGCTTTATCAGAACATTTTTGAACAGTTTTTTATTGAACACTTCAAATAAAAACTGCTCAAATCAAGTCTTTTCGGTCATTTTTTTTGCTGATTTCTCGCTAGCATGCTTAAAATCACATTTTGCACATATTGAATGGTTCGGATCATAAAAATTCGATCGTGAACTATGAGATTGAGATTTTGAGTATTTTTTTGGGTGTTTTCGGAACCGTCTCTTATATATATATATATATATATATATATATATATATATATATATTCAAGTGTGGTTCTTCAGCCAGTTCCTCAATGACTTCGTTATCTGAATTTTCAGACATAGTCAATCAAGAAGAACATGAGTATCAAAATTTAAATATAGAATTAGGAAATTGAAATATACTCAAAATTTCAGTAAAAAAATTTTACAAAATAAGTTTTTTAGAATTTTAGAAGAAACTTTTAGAACTGATCATGTAGCAAAAACTGGAGAACAGGCCGGTTTATGCTATTACAAAACAAAAAGAAATATGCACACTTCTTAGTAAAGAATTAGTCAAACGACACTTCGAAAAAAAATATAGCTATATTTATGTAGAATTAGTACAAGTAGCTATTAAACCCCTTACAAGAAAATGACTAAATTCTTCAATCTTATTATCTTTAAGAGACAGTAGATTCACAGTCTATAGTGATAGTCTGTTAGGATTAATGGAGTAAAGTTTACATAATGGTCCAGTTTATTTTAACTGTTACCCTGATTTACCTTTTAGTTTAAAAAACAAGAATATTTTGAAAGTCTTAACTTTAAATATTCAAACTGTCGGAGCAATTACTCAAATGCTCGAAGGAAGTCAATCAATTACTTTAATTTACCGTATTTATTATAAATGTATGAAAACTAATTTAAATATTCATGCTTTAGTCAAAAATCCAAAAGATAAAACTGTACTCATACGAAGTAGCAATAACGCTAATATACAAGTACCAAAAACTATTTCATGGAGTGATAGCCTGTAATAACCCTGATTTTTGGTCAGTAAAAATTTCGTTAAATATTTGAATTTTATTTGAATTACTTATTTTTTTCAGTAATCCGTCGTAATTATATTCTAGTCCTTCAGTGGCTAATCGAATTAGATTCCAGCCGACTACTTGGAGGAACCGAGCAACCAAACTCACTTAGTTACTAGATGAACCTTTTGAACCTTTTGTCTTTACCCATTGGTCAATAGATGTTAGAGTAATTTTTGTCCATTGGATAGTAGGCCTCTCATTAAAATATTTTGATAAGTACAAAGATATAGTATTATATATGTTTTAAACACATGTGCAAAGTACATATATGCATTGTTTATTGAGGATTCTTCCACCATTCTATTATCCTTTGGTTATTAACTATAAGGGGAATTATTATCCATTAAGTAATAGCCCCAATCTTCCAACAAGGTACAAGGTTTTATTAAATAATCAAGATTTAGATTCCCATGTACTTTTATGCATTAAAATATTGGGGTATATCTAAATCCTAGATTTCTTAGTACTTTGTTGAATAAAATAGTACAAGTACTTTATTATTATTTTAATAAAAAGAATCATAGCCTATTATTTAATTGGGGTACTTGGTACCACATCTATATTTAAATATTGGGCATTTGTACATGTGTATCAAAACCCTAGATTTGCAAAAGTACTCCATCTATTTGTTTAATCAAACATGTGCCTAATTGTAATTCTTTATTGGGTATTTGATTTTGTAAGTCTTGTACTTGTAATTCTTTATTGGGTATTTGATTTTGTAAGTCTTGTACTTTGTACTTATTATATATATATATACATACATAGTGTACTAAGAGAGAGAGAGAGAGAGGAAGAAGAAAAGAGAAAGATTTTGTGGTACCTTGATTTGATCTTCCTCATCCTTTCAAATCCTTGGCCATGAATATCATTCCTAACCAAAATCTATCTCCCATTGTACTTCTAGGTTTGTTTAATACCCAAATCTTGTACCATTGTCTCCTTTTCTTCCAACAAATCTTCCAAAACCTCATCCTTGGTACAAATCTAGCCATGCAAACTTAGTGTTAGGCCTTGATCTTTCAAAGATTGCTTGACAAGTGTTAAATTGTGAGCTATGGAGAGAGGGGTGGGGGGCGGCCTTGAAGAGAAGAGAGAGAGCCAAGGTTTTTTCTATAAATAGGACCCCATTCCAAGCATTTCAACTCACACCTTTTCAATCTTCAACTTCTCTCTCTAGAATTCCTTTGTTCTTCATATTCTTGAGTTCTTCAAGAAACTCAACCTAAACTGCCATTAAACCGCCACTCGACCACCATTTGATTCAAAAAGTAGAGTAATTTTAGTCAAGAAGAAGTTTCGAAAGAGACCCTTTTCTTTCGAAGCTACCGGAAGCATTCCGTAGGAGGTTACTCCGCCCGATAACTGACTTGCCTTTCGTAGTCGTCACTACCGCCAAGAAGAATGGTAAATTCTCCCTATCTACTTCTCTTAATTATATGCATGTAGTGCATCCTCACTTATCTCGAAGTATTTATATTTTTGATATTTAAGATGGTTATGAGTATGCATATATGAGTTGCTTGTATTATTTGTGGTGTGATAAAGTATAAGTGATTTCACTCCAAGGGCGTCTATACATGTGGCGTTGTGCTTTGAATAAGCATAAGTGATACACTTCAAGGGCGTCCGTACATGTGTTGTTATGCTATAAATGGTGATTGAGCATGATAAGTAGTATTGAGTTGGATGATCTTGTTAGATTACAACGAATGATTCATGCTTACTTTGTCCTACCGCGGAGTCTTTGTATGTAAACGAGACACAAGAATCGAGAAAGTAGAAACATGACACCTAAGATGCGGTTAATGAAAGGAAATATTTTTCGAGAAAGGAAATATTTTGAAACTACATTATGACCGATTTTGGTGGCATAATGTGAGTTGGTTGTGTGTGTTCCAATGGAGATCCGGAAAGGTGGAACCATTGTGAGGTTGTATGTGTTCCAATGGAGATCCAAAAAGGCGGAACCATTGTGAGGTTGTGTGTGTTCCAATGGGAATCCAGAATAACGCAACCATTGTGAGGTTGTGTGCGTTCCCATGGAAAACCGGAGCAGCGGAACTAAGGTGAGGTATAGTTTGGTTATCCGTGGTACAGAGCCAATGCAATTGTGTGCCAATGGGAACCCGGCGCGACAGAACCATTGTGAGGATACTCGGGAGACCGACGCGGCGGAACCGAGGTTGGGTGTGTTAAACAAATGATTTTATATTGACACGGTCTACAATGAGTCGCGTAGGAGAAACTCAGAAAATCTTGGACACCAACGATAGTTGATTAACGAATATGGACGTGTCATTGTTAGCTGTGTATACATGTATCATGTGGAAATCGATGATTGTATAACCTGTTGTTTGTAAGTTATGGGTTAGCGGGTATAAGATTGTTCTGCTGAGCTTTTATAGCTCATGGTGTTATCTTTAGTGACCCTGACATATTATATCGGTGGCGACGCTGGTATAATGTGTCAGACCTTGTAGATGTTTAAGACGAACAGTTCACCGTGGAAGCTTTTGGAGCTTACTGGGATGGAAGAGCAAGCAGAATAGTATTAGGAACCCTAGTTTTCCTTCCTTGTTGAATAAATGTACCCTTTACTTATGATGTATTTATGATATAATAATGAGTCAGACTCTTTTTATTATGTAATAAATGCCTCATTAACGTACCCAAAATTCGGGGCGTTACATAGTCAGTTGGCTTAGTGAAAATGAAAGTTACCCACAAAAAATGTAAAATAATACGATTGATCTAGAATATATTCAACAATACCTAGATGGTACAGTTAGGATAAGTTTTGAACAACAAAGAGTAAATCCTCTTTTTAGAATTAAAGAACTAAGCATGTCAAATTGTTCAATTGCTTTGCCTAGACAAGATAGAAATTTACTTGATTCTAGAGTTAAGCTAAAAGATGTTGAATTAAGGTCACAAATCAGTAAACCTTATTATTGTACACAGTCAAAATTTGAAGAAAAAGACACCTCCCAAGGGTCTCCAACTCAAACTGATTTTGAAGAAGGTACATCAACCCCTGTTGATCCGTCTCTATGTGTCATACATAAAGATTTTAATATAGATATTGACAAATTATTTCTCGAATTTAAGTCAAAAGAAAATAAGCAAAAAAAAAGAAAAGAATATGCTAGTAAATATATACTTGTCAACAATATAAACTAATAGCTTATTGGGAAAAATTTATGAAAGACACAAGAGGTGAAGTCTATTTTTTCGATTACCTAGAAAATACTATAAAAAAGTCAACACTATTATAAAAATGAAATGAAAAAAGTCGGATAACACTATCATAACTTCTAGTCATCCTCCTTTAGATTCAATAATTATTGATTACAAAGGTTCATCTATAACAGCATCTTCATTCAAACTACCAAATGAGAGAGTTGAGTGCAAATAAATAGTTGAATAAATTAATTACACTAATCAGTGTCTCAAGACTATAAGTAAACAATTGGATAAATAGAAACTAAAATTGAGGAAGGATCATCCGGCAACATCCTCTCATCTAGTAAAAATATAGAAAACCCCCTTATACACATTCGTGAAAAAAGATCAAGAATTAGTATAAATCAGAATCAAAATATTCAAAAAATTAAAAAAATACTAACAAAGCTAGTTATTAAGTCGGAACCAGAAGCACTACAAGTTACCACAATTACAAAAAAATTATGATAGTAGTACTTCTAATCAAAATTCACTCACTTCTTCTAATGAAGAAATTTTCCAACTACAAAGACAATTTTCTGGCCAAGGGATAAATCGTATTTTTAACCCCTCAACAAATTCTATCAGTCTCACCAAAAATTGGTACTCTAGGCCAACCCCCCCGACCTATAATATGAAGAAAATAATTTAACTAATCAATTTATTGTTTCCTCAAATAAGTTATATGAATGAAATATTGATGATTTAAGTGAATGCTAAATATTAGAAAAGCTAAATCACATATCAATGGTTGCCAATAGTAACTTGAGTAATAGTGACTTTAATCAACCACAAATTGTTGATTTATTAACTTATGGGTTTATTTGAATGTTAAAAGCATGGTGGGATAAATACCTCACCAATGAGTCACGTGAACAGATAAAATATACTGTCCAAATTGACAAGAATGATCTCCCAATTTTTGATAGTAATATTGGCATGGGAGCACCAGATGGAGTTAACACTCTTATCTATACCATAATTAAACATTTTATTGAAAAACCTAGTAACATTACTTCTAGCATACATGAGGATCAGCTAAGTAATTTGCATTGTCCAATACTAAGCGATTTTAGATGGTATAAAGATTTTTTTACATCTAGAGTTATGCTTAGAGATGATTGTACAAAGTCATTTTGAAAAGAAAAATTTATTAACGGGCTCTCTAATTTACTTTTTCCACAAAATTAAAGATGTTCTTAGTCAACCTACAGGAGTAATTGAATACGATAAGTTAATATATGGTGACATTATTAGTATCATTCAGAAAGAATGATTAAGAATGTGTATTGATATGAAAATTAGTAAACAAGCCCAAAAAAATAAAAATAAAGCCAAGTATGAGTTAGAAAAAATTTGTGAAAAATACAGTCTACCTTCAGTAGCACCATCACGAAGAAAACATAAATATCATTAGAAAGTTGAGAACAAAAGTAAAAATCACAAATATTTTAGGAATAGCAAATCACAATCCTCTAAAGATAAATAGAGAAAATTTCTTTTATATCCCTTCGACTTTGACCAAAAATTTATTTTGGTCCTTCACCTTTCAATTTCGGCATAAAAATACTTCTACTTTCCAATTGTTTTCAATGTCATCCAATCCGTTTTATTTGAGTCTTGCTATAGGGACCGCGGCCGTGCTGGACCATCTCTGGCCACCGGACGGCCGATCCGAGCCGTCCAAAAATTCTGTAAAAAAAAAAACGAGGAGGCCAACGCGGGAATCAACGGCATCCGATGTGTGTAGGGTGCTTGATCCAAACACCATATTTTCGTGTATATATGTATATATCCCTAAAGGATGACATTGAAAAAAATTGAAAAGTCGAAGTATTTTTATGCTGAAATTGAAAGGTGAAGGACTAAAATGAATTTTTGATCAAAGTCGAAGGGATATAAAAGAAATTTTCCCAGATAAATATTACGAAAAACCTAAAAGTCAAAAGAATAGAAATAAAAAATACGACCAGTGATGTAAAGTATGACAAAAGTAATATTACATGTCACAATTGTAATAAAAAAGGACATTACAAAAATGAATGTAAAATCAAAGCAAAAATCAGTTAACTTAATATATCTGATACTGATAAACAACGGATTTTAGAAATTTTTAGAATAGAAAATCTAAGTAATTCAGACGATGGAGAATAAATTATTAAATCTTAAGAATACCATTCTCTTAATGATAGTCCAAGTCACGATTAAATTGAGATTGGATGTATTGATAACTGCTGCAAAAAAATAAATGTACATACCAAAGAATTATCAAAAAAAGAATTATTAATTGATCTAATTAGAAGAATAGATGATTCCGAGTTAAAATAATAATATGTTAAAAAACTCAAACAACTCATAGTTCAACAAGGTAAAAAACCCCCAATATAATAAACCAATAGTAAGTCTTAATGCTACTAGAGAGTGATTTAGTCAAATTCATAAAGAAATTACTTTACAAGATTTGTAGCAAAAGATAGATCTTATTAAAAAAGGAATCACAAAAATCAAAGACCAACTTCCAAAACCAAGCAAAAGGTTTGTTAAGTTTAAAATGGATAGTCCATCTTCAGATGAATCCTTAGAAGATAATGAAACTAATAATCAAGAATAATATTTTGGTCAAGAAAAATATATTGATCACCCAAATAGTGATCCAGAAAGTAACAGATTAAACATAATAAATAAGATAAATATACAAAAATGGCATGTTAATGTCAAATTAATAATAGAAAATTATAAAATTGAAGTCACTGCTCTAATCGATACAAGACTAGATCTAAATTGCATCTAAGAAGAAATAATACCAAGTCAATAATTTCAAAAAATAACTGAACGATTGAGTTCTGTAAATGGTAGTAAAATGCGAATTAGATATAAATTACATGAAGTTAGTGTTTGTCAAAATAAAATTTGTTTTAAAACCTCATTTATTTTAGTCCAAAACTTAACTGACAAAGTAATCTTAGAAATACTCTTTATTTACTTACTTTATCCATTAACAGCCACTAGTGATAAAATTACCACTACATCTTTTGGTCAAAAAATAAATTTTAAATTTTTATCAACACCAAAACAACGTGAATTAAGTCAATTAAAAAATTGTTCCATTTATCCTACTAATGATTTATTTGATTGTCTTACAGATGTCTCAAAATTAAGAGAAAGTCATTTACTTTGGAAAAATCATCCTGCCAGTGATTCTTGATGGAGCAAGCATAAAATTTAGGAAGCTAAGTTATTTAGACAACATTGATGAAACCCAGTAATGTCTCCTAGATAACCTCTGGAATACTGCTTCGTTCGCTCCGATATAAGATATAACGCCCCAAGCGTAGGGCCTAATACGTTAGTTGAAGCATGATAATCCGAAAATCCGGAATCGTACCCAAGGGAATAATTAATACGACTTTGCTGGATTTGTAGATGCAAGTAAGGGCTTTCGACTTTTAGACAGCCAACTTGGTTTTACGTGTGTAGTGGAAATTAAAAGGGGATAAATTGAAAAGCTAATAAACTAAGATAAAAGACAGGTTAGGTCTAGGGATTACTAACACTCACAACTCAAGTTAAAATTGCATTTCTTACCCAAATACGCAATTCAGGATACACAATTAAGGTTTCTGAATCGGAAAATAGGATGGTTCGATCACCAAGCTAGCTCTAAAATCTATTTAGCAAATGCCTCGTGCGTCAGAGCTCCAAGTATCATGTGTGGTAGGTAGGCGATGCTCTTGCCTACACATGATTAAGGAGATTAACACCTTAGCAATTTGACAAATAAATCCGAACCCCACATCAATGATCGAATCCAAAGATTTAAACTTTATGGTGAAAAATACAATTCTACTTGAGCCATGAGGTGTTAATCACCCCATGACCTAATCTTGAAAAACAACTCACCCATATCTAGAGAGATAAGAGCAAGCAAAAATCTACTTAACATAATAAAATAACAAGACTTGAAATAAACTAGAGATTAAGATAGATCGGGAGTAAATAAACAACTTTAATTAAAGTGACAATATCAAAAACTAACAACTAAAAACAGAAATTAAAATATTCAAAGCTGAAAATGAAGAACACTCAAAAACAATTTGAATTGTAATGAAATCTAATCCTAGATCTAAAAATTGTACTATTTAATCTATCCTACTTGTTTGTACAAAATGATGTTACAAGCTTTTATACTCTGGGGATCCGCGCTTGGAATATTTTCAAGATGCTCTGAAAATTCGCCCCTAAGGCCCTTGGTATCGATTGTGAAGACCTTTAGTTGCTGTGCTAATGACCTCGGTATCGATAGATGCCCAAAAGTGGTATCAATACCAAAGTGGTTAAGGGGTTACCACTGTGCCACTCGGTATCGATAGACTATGTCACTTGGTATCAATACCGAAGCTATTAGGGGCTACTGCATGATGATCTCGGTATTGATAGGAGAAATCTCAAGGTATTAATACCGAAGCCATTAGTGTCCAGCACCTGCTTCTTTGATTTTGGTCACTTTTGAACCTCCATTGTCTTAACGTGCTTTGGCTTTAAAGACCCCTGCTGAGAACGATTTCCTACAAAACAGAACCAGAATACCTTACGAGCAAACAACAATTAAAACTCACTAAATTAACAAAATAAATAACTAAAACTAGACAACTAGCGCACCCTTAATGTCATTATCGGGTTCTTATCACACCCCCCAACTTGAGGTTTGCTAGTCCCTAGCAAATAAAACACAAAAACTCTGAAAATTAGCAACTTGCAATTCTTCTGCGACAACTTAGGACATGGTCAACTTTGTAAATTAACAAGAGTTCAAACTTTCCAGCTTTTTATTTCATTTCTACAATTCACACTTTTAGTTTCCAACGAAATAGGCTGAGTATTAAACAAGTCTAAGAGCAAGTCAAAATGGTCTGTGTTCTCGAACAATGGGAGGATACGGGACACAGAACCTATGAATTCAGACTAAACCATATCCACCGAAGATGTGCTCAACAACAGGCAATAGTGAACAAGAAATACTATGCCTCAAACAACTAAAACACTTTTATTCAACAGAATTAACAACTAACAGATGAATATTGGATAACGATAGGAAACATGCCATGCAACTAATTCTGCAAATATCAAACAATCAATCATAAAGAAATCACATGCGCACTAAGGATCAACTAAGATCTTTTTAAGTTTGTAATGACCTTGGTTACAAAGAACATGTTAGCACAAAAATGGACGACTGTCTTTACTAGCTTGGTTAACTACTCGAATGACCGCCGCCAATCACATAAAATGAACCAAGTCAAGGGCCAAACCGGCCAAACCAATTACTAATACTGGCTAATAATGTGCAAAACTAAACTATGAAATGAAATGAAATGCAACAAAATAAAAGGATAGGATAGTTGGCATGTCAACCAACCAAGACCCCGACCAAGTAAGGGGAATTTCTAGAGCCATCGACTCTCTATCGGATCACCACCACATCAGGTTGCCCCCTCATCCTTCCACTTCATCATCATCCATTGCTTCTTCCTCCCCGAAATCATCACTCACTTCAGCCTCAACTTCAGGCTCCGATACATATTTCTCTCCCTGTTGACGCTCAAGGATGGTAGTTTTCCATGCCACCTCCTTCTTGAGTCGAGCTTGTTCCCTCATAATCCCTTTTCTTTTTGCTTTTTCCTTCCCCAAACTCTTAATGATCGAGATGTTTTGACAACAAAGTAACTTGATCCATGTGTTTTGCTTTGATTTCTTGGAAGGCAAAGTGCTCAAATAGCTGCTTGACCTAACGATTTTAGCTTTGGCGGCATGAGTTTGTGAGATGCTTTTCTCATCAAAGGTATCAGTCATAGGCCCTGGTTCAAGATCTTCTAACTTGTCATACTCCTCCCCTCTTACCCCTTGTTCTTTGCACAAGGCCATGATCATACATGGAAATGGCATGCAGGCTGTAGACAGGGTATCGTTCTTGAAATCCACTAACTGAGCAAAGATAATCATAGACCAATCCACAACCAAATCGTTTGCAGCCAATGCATATATCAATTCCCCACGTTTTCATGATGGTTTGTGCTCGGTTCCTCTAGGATAAACATTATGATGGATCAACTTATTCAAAAAACGGTAAGTTCCCTTGAATTTTCCGAGCACATGGGGGATTTCAGCCTCATTCACGTCTAAATACAGCTCCCCATTAATAAATCCTAGATCAATTTGCGCATCTTTCATTGGATAGTTAATTGATTTGGGGGTCGGCCGAGTGAATTTCAAATAACGGGCTATATCATTAGGCGTAATCACAATATTTATCCCTGCAACTCTAGAAATAACAGTAGCATTGGGATCATTATCCCACTCACCCACAG
Source organism: Rhododendron ovatum (assembly GCA_019656835.1). NCBI lineage: Eukaryota > Viridiplantae > Streptophyta > Magnoliopsida > Ericales > Ericaceae > Rhododendron > Rhododendron ovatum. The sequence continues at coordinate 24,212,021 of CM033799.1, forward strand.
ACACTTTCAATTTCTTATAGAAATCAACAACTATACTTTTATTGTAACCTCCTAATTTTTCAGTCCAGAAAGTCAAACCTTTTCGCATAACAATGCGGAGGCCCCGGTGTTCCTTTCCCAAAGCTTCGGCGTCCACTTGCCGTTCGTTCTTGATTTTTCGTTTGTCCATGCTTGCTTCCCAATTTTTCTGTTTGTCTAGTGCGATTTCCTCCGGAGTACGCCTCTTTCTTTTACTTCGCTGCTCCGATGCCTCCCCAAACTGATTTTCATCCCCCTCTTCTGATCCGACCAAAGCAGCATCCTCCTCCTTCACTTCTGACCGAGACGATGTAGCGCGGTGTGCGGTCTTTTTGAATCTCGGCATTGAAGGGTAAAAAGAGTTTTGGGTTTTATTTTTTCGTATTTTTGTATTTTTTTTGGGTAGGGGTTTTCTAGGGTTTTGGTTTTTGGTGGGAAAATGGAATGCAGGGTAAGATTTATGGTGGGGAGTGGATATATGAGTGAAAAAATAGGAAAAAGCTTCGGATATTTGTGGGAAAACAAGAAAAATTTCGGATTTGAAAAGAGGGGTGGTGGGTTTACCTCATTTTTGGCTTGAAAACTTGAAATTGGTGGAGGAAACTTGGAGTTTTGTTAAGGGAGATGGAGGATTTTGTTGTTTTCTGTGGGAATTTGGAGGATTGAGCGATTTGTTGAAGTTTTAGGTTTAGGGTTTGAATTGAAAATGGAGATGAGGAAAGAGAGTCGGGTTTGAAAAGATGAAGAGGGGTTTTGGGTTCTGCACTGGGCTGCCAGATCTGTAGCTGAAAGATCCTCGGTACCGATGGACTAAATTGATTCCAATCGGTACCGAGCTGTTTTGAATGAGTCCCTTTGACCCTCTCGGTTCCGATTGAAACTTTCTAATCCTATCGATGTTGAACCAATTATCTTGATCCCTTCAAATCCCTTCGGTACCGATGGAATTTAAAATATGGTACCAATGCCGAATATGCTATCTCAGAAATTTACCCTTCTTCACTTTTCACCCCCTTAACTTCCAATAACTCTTTTAACACTCCCAAAAAACACCTTTTGAACATTCAACACTCATCCCAAAAACCCTCCAAACAACTGGTCACCTAGGTTTAAGCAAAGAACGGGAGAGATAATAGGATGCAAAATAGGACGATGTGACATATATGTGGTAGGATCATGCAAAGAATGCCTTGTATCATTTCCTAAATGCTCATTGGATTCCAAAATGATTGAGAATCATATTAAACACAATTAGAGATCGACATGCGATTATTCACCTAACTACAAGCATGTTTATTGAAAGATGGGGATATGGGCCAAAACTTGCTCAAAAACTTAATTCAACACCTAAACCGTTCAATTTTCAACTAAGCATGCAAATTGAGAAGCACGAAATTTCTTAGGATTGCTATAAACTCTTGCCAACTAATAATTATTGAGTATGCAAAAAGTCATGAAAAAGAACAAAAATCATGATAAAAGGAAGGATTGCGAGTAAAAACCTTTATTTATTTTTTGAAAATTTTCATTTTCTCATTTTTTTTGGATTTTTAATTTTCAAATGTTTTTGAAATTTTCAAATTTTCACAAAATCAAACAAATAGTACATAAGCTAACCCCTCCTCCCAACTTAAAGCAATGCTATGCCATCATAGCATTAAGAACAAGAGTGAATAGAGGAAGAGTGCGTGAATGTACCGTCCAAGGGGAATGTCAACCCCTAATTACCTTGACCAAGTTAGAGGATTTGATGTCAATGTTTTGCTCCAGCCAGATTAGATGTTTCCAGGGTTTACTCCTTCGGTTCTACCAACTCGGAACCACAGCTAGTCGCACAGGGCTATATCCACAACTTTATCGGATTAACAACCGCGGCGCTTAGCTGTACCCATGCTTAGGGTTCTTGAACGCCTCACTCACTCCGGCTTTAGACCCAAACTACCAAGGCTGATGTGGTAGCAAGTAAACCCTGCAAAAGACTTAAGAGAACGACTTTTCACAAAACAAATGACATTAGAAATACCGGCCCGTGTTATCCGGCTTCCAAATAGAACAAAAAGTGAAAAGATAGAAAATAAAGAAAACATGAAGAAAACACACAAAGCAATTAAACACGATATGCAAAACAGAATGAAATGCAATGCACCACCCGATCATCACGCGATCACATGAGTCATACTTTTCTTCCCATCTCTTACTGTTGGGGTAAGAAATGAGTGGCTATACTAAACCGTCAAAAATTTGTTATGCTAGCGCCCGTAATAAAATTTATCGCTTGACCTCGCCAAACAACTAAGTTCGGCGTCCCCTAGGATCAAAACAAAGCAAGATACAATATAACCTAGCGTGCACTTTAGGCAATATCAAATCTCACTCACAGACCTAAGTTGCCTCCGATTAGGGGCAATCGCGGAGAGCATGGATCATTAACGATAAACTATTACCAAGAAGAACTAATGAAAGCCCTTTTTACACTAACACATTGGTGAAATCTTTTGCAAGTGATGCATCTCCAAGATTTTATTCAAAACAAGAAGAACATAACATAACCAAAACAAAATATGCATACTAAACAAAACATGGCGAAACAAGAAAGAAAAACAAATATGTACAATATATACAAGTTAACATCAGAACTCGGAGCGTCAAAGTCACAGCTAGACTCCGCCAAACAATGAAGTCCAGCGTCCCCTAAGATCGTAACCAGGCAAGCAACAAGATGGAGCCAAGTGCGTTAGCACGAGAATATCAAGGCTTAACCTAAGGATCTACACCGCCCCCGTTGGGGCTAATCTGGGAGACGTGAGTGGTTTACTGTGAATTACTCCTATCAGAAAAGCTAATTAAAGTCCTATGTCACTGATATTAAATGATTTGCCCTTCGAACCGGAGCTGGGCACACGATCCTTCTTTTAGTAGCGGCGTGCGAAGCTACATATACCCAAGTCAATGGAGGGTACCCCCTACTCGGGGGCCGGGTCCGACAAACAGTTAAGTTCAACGGTTACGCTTTCGCTCCCCGTGCAATTTTATGTATCGCATTAATCAACCGTGTAAACTAGATCGATTAATTCCTCATCCGGCTCTCCAACCTCAAAAGTTTCAAGAAATGGTTTAAGCTTTTGGCCATTAACTTTAAAAGGTTTACCATTCAATGGATTCACAACATCAACAGCACCATAAGGATAAACATGTTCAACAACATACGGGCCAGCCCAACGAGAACATAATTTACCAGGAAACAAATGAAGCTTAGAGTTGTATAGGAGTACCTTTTGTCCAACCTCAAACTCTTTCCGGTGAATTCATTTGTCATGGAAGGCCTTAACTGTTGCTTTGTAAATGGAAGTGTTGTCATAAGCATTTCTCCGAATTTCTTCAAGCTCGTTGAGTTGGAGCTTTCTGTGTGCTCCGGCGGTCGGTAAACGATAATTAAGTGTCTTGATTGCCCAATATGCTTTGTGCTCGAGCTCTACCGGAAGATGGCATGCTTTTTTAAAAATCAAACGATACGGCGAAGCTCCCAAGATGGTCTTGTATGCTGTGCGATAAGCCCAAAGTGCATCGGTCAAACGAAGACTCCAATCTTTCCGGTTCGAATTCACTGTCTTCTCCAAAATGTGCTTGATTTCCCTATTTGCCAACTCAGCTTGTCCATTCGTCTGAGGATGATATGCAGTGGAGACCATGTGAGTGATACCATACTTCTTCATCAAGGCCCCAAAAACGCGATTGCAAAAATGAGTTCCTTGATCGCTTATAATTGCTCTCGGCATCCCGAAACATGAAAGAATGTTGTCCTTGAGAAACTCCACCACTACCTTGGCATCATTGGTCCGTGTTGCGATGGCTTATACCCATTTTGAAACATAATCAACCGCCAATAAGATGTACAAGTTGCCGAAAGAAATGGGGAAAGGTCCCATGAAGTCTATGCCCCAGCAGTCAAAGATCTCAACCACCATAATGTTAGTCAATGGCATTTCATCCCTCCGAGACACACTCCCAAGCTTTTGACAACGTTCACAAGCTACACAGAAGTGATGAGCATCCTTATGCAAGGTTGGCCAATAAAATCCACATTGTAGCACTTTGGTAGAAGTCTTCTTAGAAGAGAAGTGGCCTCCACAAGCTTCTGAGTGACAAAACTCAAGAATTCTTCGTTGATCTGAATCTGGAACACAATGGTGCACTATTTGATCTTGACAATACTTGAATAGATAAGGGTCATCATAAGAGAACATTCGTACTTCATGAAGGAACCAACGACGTTCTTGAGGAGACCAATGTGGCGGTAGGAGTCCCGTAGCCAAATAATTCACTATATCTGCAAACCATGGGGTACTCGAAACAGCAAACAATTGTTCATCCGGAAACGTGTCTATAATAGGTAAACTTGGAGTAGGGTCCTCGAACTGTAACCTTGATAAATGATCGGCTACCACATTCTCGACCCCCTTTTTGTCTTTGATAGTCAAATTGAACTCTTGGAGAAGTAAAATCCATCGTATCAAACGAGCTTTGGCATCTTGCTTGGTAAGTAGGTACTTGAGAGCTGAGTGGTCCGTGTACACAACAATAGGGGTGCCAACAATTAGATAAGACCGGAATTTATCAAGAGCAAACACTACTGCAAGTAACTCTTTCTCTGTGGTAGTCTAATTTATTTGAGTATCGTTCAAAGTCTTGCTTGCATAATGGATAACATACAGATGCTTGTCCTTCCTTTGTCCTACTACAGCACCGACAGCATAGTCACTTGCATCACACATAAGCTCGAACGGGAGGCTCCAATCCGGTGGTTGCACAATAGGAGGAGAAGTGAGACTAGCCTTTAACTTTACAAATGCTTGCTCACATGCGGGGGTCCATTCAAACGGAACGTCTTTGATAAGAAGATGGCACAAGGGTCGAGAGATAGCACTAAAATCTTTGATGAACCGACGATAGAATTCGGCATGCCCGAGAAATGAACGAATATCCTTCACGCATTTTGGAGTCGGGAGATTGGAAATAAGATCGATCTTGGCCTTATCCACCGCGATACCATCCGATGATATAATATGCCCCAAGACAATCCCTTGAGTGACCATGAAGTGACACTTTTCCCAATTCAGAACCAAAATTTTCTCTTCACACCTTGTTAAAACTTTCTCTAAATTGGCCAAGCATGAATCAAATGAATCGCCAAAAATAGAGAAATCATCCATAAAAACCTCTGCTATCTTTTCAACCATATCACTAAAAATCCCCATCATGCATCGTGAAAAAGTCCCCGGAGCATTGCACAAACCGAAAGGCATATGACGATAAGCAAACGTTCCGAAGGGGCAAGTGAATGTCATTTTCTCTTGATCCTCTAGAGCAACTTCAATTTGATTGTAACCAGAATAACCGTCTAAGAAACAATAGAATGCATGGCCAGCTATCCTCTCCAAGATTTGATCAATGAATGGTAAGGGAAAATGATCCTTTCTGGTACTTGCGTTGAGCTTACGATAATCAATACAAACTCTCCATCCAATCTAAACACGAGTAGGTATGAGCTCATTCTCCTCATTTCGCACAAGTGTAACTCCGGATTTCTTTGGTACAACTTGAATCGGGCTCACCCATTTACTATCGGCGATAGGATAAATGATTCCTACGTCTAAGAGATTCAAAACTTCAGCACGAACTATATCCTTCATAATCGGGTTCAAACGATGTTGAGGTTGGCGGGATGGGTTGACATTATCTTCCAAAGCAATATGGTGAGAGCAAAGAGTAGCATCAATCCCTTTGACATTAGCAATTGTCCACCCAATAGCCTTCATATGCCTTCTTAATGAATTAATTAACTTCATCTCTTGGAGATTCCCAAGAGAGGAGGAAATAACCACAGGATTAGTCTCGTTGTCTCCAAGAAAAATGTACTTCAAAGTATCAGGTAGGGGTTTCAACTCCAATTTCGGTGGCTCAACACTAGATGGGAGAACCTTCTTCTCAATTGGTGGTAGCTCCTCAAACTCTTCAAACTTTGGAGTCCAAGAATTCATAGCGCAAGCTTCATCTTCCTCACCGAGCAATGAACACAAATAACTCACTTCAGAAGACTCGAGAAATTCGACCTCTTCGGCTGTAAGAGCAACTTCTAAAGGATCACTGTAAAGCAACTCATCCACGTGTTCTTCTACAAGAGTATCGATGAGGTTCACTTCATTCACGTTCTCGTCATCTCCCATTTGACTACCCACATTAAAAGAAGGCTTCCAAAACCCTAGCTTTACCAATGCTGTGTGACTCAGTGACTGACTTGACTTCATCATTCTCGATTCCTTTTATAGAGTAAGGACATGAGATTTACAAATGCTGTGTGACTCAGTGATGTGACTAAAGTTTGTGACTTTTTTCTTTCGGTGGAGATATGACTAAAGCAAATTCTTGTTGTCGCTTGAAGATGTTGACTGTCTCCATTTTCGGTGCTGATATGACCAAAAGTAGGATATTTTCGGTAGTGCCAAAAATAGTGCTCTTGCCATAATGACCAGCTTTTGACTAGGATATTACCCTTCCATTATGTTGTCGATGTTTTGTAACTCTTCACATGTCAGGTTATCCCAATAATTTTGCCTATTATCTTCACTGGTGATCTCTTGGTCAGACTCCTAATCTTCTCGGTCTTCAAGTTGGTGACTTTGGTATTCTGTGACTAGTTTTTGAAACTTGGTATAAAAAATGAATGGAAATTCTTGAATATGCTCAGTGGACCTAATTTTTTGGATGGGCTCTTCACAAATTAATTGTATATGCTCTCAAGGAAATAATCATTATTCCCAAGATTACTTGCAATTGACTCGACTCTGTGATGTCTGATCTGTGCTCTAATCATCTTGGAACACGGCCAGAGACATTCATCTTGAATAAGTTCAATTGGTGGATGGATCCTACTGAATGACCAATTTGCTGGGAGATACATGATATGCTGTGCTAGTATTACATTCCCTGTATTTGTCCATTATGATATTTTACTTCTAATCAAGACTTGGCATCTCAGTGCACCATATTTTGCAAAGAGATTGTTGACACATACTGCCAATTTTTGGGTAACTTGGTCAGTTTGTTCTGAAAAAGTGAAGATTATCTGCCTAAGGAACCCATAATCTAGTAGGGTCATTGGGTTGACTTGGATAATCTTCCCCTTATATAAAAGAATAATGTCTTGAAAATACTACATGTCAATACAGGCTTTGGGGACACTAAAGATTAACTGACATGGGCAATTCATTCTATTTAATGGTATTTCTTGGCATAATGAATTAGTTTTAGGGCAACTGACTCTGTCTTGGTCTTTATAATAGTAGGTTTTCCAAGTGAGGGATAATCCTAAAGGTAGTTGACTGGCTATATTAGTAAGGGTTTCAAATAGAAATTCTTGAAAATGGTGACCATCCAGTCTGGCTGGATGTTAAATATGGCTTACTATTTCTGATGGTAGTGAACCAGGAATGAGGGATAAGGATTTTGGTAAAACTAGGGTTTTGGAAGCCTTCTTTTGAAAGGTTTCAAACACACGCATGCTTTCACCATCATCCAGTAGGGATATGACTGCCTTTTCTCTACTTTTACCAGTGAGGTAAAAGAGGTCTTTTTTACTCTATTTGACTGGTGCTGTAATATAACAACTTCTGCTCTGAGTTGGTTATTCTCATTCATTTGATGGTGATAACTGTAATTTAAATCTATGAAATTACGAGCCATTTTTTCACAATGCTCACAAGAAGGGAAGTTAGTATATTAACTACTACTGGCTAGGGATGGGTTAAAGGAAACTCCACCCAAAGAGTTAAGAAAAAATAACTCCACTAGTCTATTTATTCTTATTTTGTTGATTAAAATAAATACTCAAACCATTTAGGCTATTTAGAAATTTGCAATTATCCCCATGCATGTTCTAGAGGCTATCTAGGAGACATTGCTAGGTTTCATCAATTCTATCTACGTAACTTAGCTTCCTAAACTTTATGCTTGCTCAATCAAGAATCACTGGTAGGATAATTTTCCCAAAATGAATAACTTTTTGTTGATTTTGAGACATTTGTAAGACAATCAAATAAATCATTAGTATGGCAAATGGAGCAATTTCTTAATTGACTTAATTCACGTTGTTCTGGTGTTGATAAAATTTCAAAATTTATTTTTTGACCAAAAGATGTAGTGGTAATTTTATCACTAGTGGCTGTGAACAGGTAAAGTAAGTAAATAAAGGGTATTCCTAGGATTACTTTGTCAGTTAAGTTTTGAACTAAAACAAATGAGGTTTTAAAACAAACTTTATTTTGACAAACACTAATTTTAGGTAATTTATATCTAATTCACATTTTACTACTATTTGCAGAATTCAATCGTTTAGTTGTTTTTTGATAATATTGACTTGGTATTATTCCTTCTTGGATGCAATTTAGATCTACTCCTGTATCGATAAGAGTAGTGACTTCAATTTTATAATTTTCTATTCTTAATTTGACATTAACATGCCATTTTTGTATATTTATCCGATTTATTATGTTTAATCTGTTACCTTCTTGATCACTATTTGGGTGATCAATATCTTTTTCTTGACCAGAATATATATTGTTCTTGATTATTGGTTTCATTATCTTCTAAGGATTCATTTGAAAATGGACTGTCCATTTTAAATTTAACAAATCTTTTGCTTGGTTTTAGAAGTTGGTCTTTGATTTTTGTGATATATTTTTTAGTAAGATCTATCTCTTGCTGCAGATCTTGTACAGTAATTTCTTTATGAAATTTACTAAATCGTCCTATAGTAGCATTAAGACTTACTATTGGTTTGTTATATTGGGATTTTTTTTATCTTGTTGTACTAGGAGTTGTTTGAGTTTTTTAACATATTGTTGTTTTAACTCGGAATCATCTACTCTACTGATTAGATCAATTAATAATTCTACTTCTGGTAATTCTTTGGTAAGTACATTTATTTTTTTGCAGCAGTTATCAGTACATCCAATCTCAATTTGATTGTGACTTGAACTATCACTAAGAGAATGGTATTTTGAAGATTTAATAATTTCTTCTCCATCGTCTGAATTACTTAGATTTTCTATCCTAAAATTTTTTAAAATCTGTTATTTATCAGTATAAGATATATTAAGTTGACTGATTTTTGCTTTGACTTTACATTTATTTTTGTAATGTCATTTTTTACCACAGTTGTGACATGTAATGTTACTTTTGTCATACTTTAAGTCACTGGTTGTATTTTTCTTTTTATTCTTTTGACTTTTAGGTTTTTTGTAATATTTATCTTTAGAGGAATGTGGTTTACTATTCCTACAATACTTGTGATTTTTACTTTTGTTCTCAACTTTCTTATGACGTTTATGTTTTCTTTGTGATGGTGCTACTGGAGGTAGACCGTATTGTTCACAAAAGTTTTCTAACTCATACTTGACTTTATTTTTATCTTTCTAGGCTTGTTTATTAATTTTCATATCAATACACATTCTTAATCCTTCTTTTTGAATGGTACTAATAATGTCACCATATGTTAATTTATCATCTTCAATTACTCTTGTAGGTTGACTGAGGACATCTCTAATTTTGTGAAAAAATAAATTAGGGAGCCCATTAATAAAATTTCCTTTCCAAAATGACTTTGTACAATCATCTCTATGCGTAACTCTAGATGTAAAAACATCTTTGTACCATCTAAAATCGCTTAGTGTTGGACAATGCAAGTTACTTTGCTGATCATGTATGCTAGAAGTAATGTTACTAGGTTTTCCAATAAAATGTTTAATTATGGTATAGATAAGAGTGTTAATTCCATCCGGTGCTCCCATGCCAATATCATTATCAAAAATTGGGAGACTATTCTCGTCAATTTGGACAACATATTTTATCTCTTCACGTGACTCATTGGTGAGGTATTTATCCCACCATGCTTTTAACATTCAAGTAAATGCAGAAGTTAGTAAATCAATAATTTGTGGTTGATTAAGGTTAGTGTTACTCAAGTAACTATTGACAACCATTGATATGCGATTTAGCTTTTCTAATATTTGGTGTTCACTTAAATTATCAATATTCCACCCATATAACTTATTTGAGGAAACAGAAAATTGATTAGTTAAATTATTTTTTTCATACTGTAGGTTAGAGGGGGGTTGGCCTAGAGTACCAATTTTTGGTGAGACTAGTAGGATTTGTTGAGGGGTTAAAAATACGATTTATCCCTTGGCTAGAGAATTGTCTTTGTAGTTGGGAAATTTCTTCATTAGAAGAAGTGGGTGAATTTTGAATAGAAGTACTACTATCATAATTTTTTTTTTTTGTAATTGTGGTAACTTGTGGTGCTTTTGGTTCCGACTTAATAGCTAACTTTATCAGTGTTTCTTTAATTTTTTGAATATTTTGATTCTGGTTTATATTAATTCTTGATCTCTTTTCAGGAAGGTGTATAAGGGATTTTTCTATATTTTTACTAGATGAGAGGATGTTGCTGGATGATCCTTCCTCAATTTTAGTTTATATTTTATCCAAATGTTTACTTATAGTCTTGAGACACTGATTAGTGTAATTAATTTGTTCAACTATTTGTTTGCACTCAGCTCTCTCATTTGGTAGTTTGAATGGAGATGCTGTTATAGATGAACCTTTGTAATCAATAATTATTGAATCTAAAGGAGGATGACTAGAAGTTATGATAGTGCTACCTGACTTTTTCCATTTTATTTTTGTAATAGTGTTGACTTTTCTATAGTAATTTTCTAGGTAATCGAAAAAATAGACTTTAACTCTTGTGTCTTCCATAAATTTTTCCCAATGAGCTATTAGTTTATATTGTTGACAAGGTGTATATTTACTAGTAGCATATTCTTTTCTTTTTTTCTTTTTTTCTTTTGACTTAAATTCGAGAAATAATTTGCCAATATCTATATTAAAATCTTTATGTATAACACATAGAGACGGATCAACAGGGGTTGATGTTCCTTCTTCAAAATCAGTTTAAGTTGGAGACACTTGGGAGGTGTCTTATTCTTCAAATTTTGACTATGTAGAATAACAAGGTTTACTGATTTGTGAACTTGTTTCAACACCTTTTAGCTTAACTCTAGGATCAAGTAAATTTCTATCTTGTCTAGGCATAGCAATTGAAATATTTGACCTGCTTAGTTATTCAATTCCAAGAGGAGGATTTACTCTTTGTTGATCAAAAGTATTTATCATAACCGTACCATCTAGGTATTGTTGAATATATTCTAGATCAATCGTATCATTTTGCATTTTTTGTGGATAACTTTCATTTTCGCTACGCCAACTGGCTGGTAACTAGATATCACTCCATGAAATAGTTTTTGGTACTTGTATATTAACGTTAGTGCTACTTTGTATGAGTACAGTTTTATCTTTTGGACTTTTGACTAAGGCATGAATATTCAAATTAGTTTTCATACATTTATAATTAATACGGTAAATTAAAGCAATTGATTGGCTTCCTTTGAGCATTTGAGTAATTGCTCCGGCAGTTTAAATATTTAAAGTTAAGACTTTCAAAATATTCTTGTTTTTTAGACTAAGAGGTAAATCAGGGTAACAGTTAAAATAAACTAGACCATTATGTAGGCTTGACTCCATTAATCCTAATAGATTATCACTATAGACTGTGAATCTACTGTCTCTTAAAGATAATAAGACTGAAGAATTTAGTCATTTTCTTGTAAGGGGTTTAATAGCTACTTGTACTAATCTTACATGAATATAGCTATATCATCTTTCGATATGTCGTTTGACTGATTCTTTTCTAAGAAGTGTGCATATTTCTTCTTGTTTAGTAATAGCACAAACCTGTTGTACAATTTTTACTACTTGATCAGTTCTAAAAGTTTTTTCTAAAAAATTCGTTTTGCAAATTTTTTTACTGGGATTTTGGGTATATTCTAATTTACTAATTCTATATTTAAATCTTGATACTCATGTTCTTCTTGATTGATTATGTCTATAAATTTAGATAACGAAGCCATTGAGGAGCGGGCTGAAGAACTATACTTGAATAATCTATTTATTGGGCTTAATCTTAGAGATTCTTCTTTTAATATCTTAATCCTAGATTACCATATTTAAGACCTATCATGTATACACGCATATCCTAATTTTAATCCTATCCTTCTTGACTGCCTCACACTAGTACTTACACATACAGATAAATAAACTTGGGTGGCCATTGATAGAAGGCTCAAACGATGATAACAGAATTAAAATACTAATTGAAAATTCAATAGGAATAAAAACAACTTACAGATTACTTAGCTTACTTCTTTATATATATATATATATATATAAAATCGGGGCGGTTCCGATGACAACCAATTAAACACCTAAAAAAACACTCCAAATCTCAATCTCATAGTTTCTGATCAAATTTTTATGATCTGAACCGTTCCATGTGTACAAAATATGTTTTTAAGGGTGCCCGCGAGAAATTAGCAAAAAATATGACCGAAAAGTGCTTGTTTTGAGCAATTTTTAATTGAACCGTTCATCAAATCTAAGTTAAAAAATGCTCAGATCAAACCTGTCTCGATACCCTTTTTTGTTGATTTCTTGCAAGTACTCTTAAAATCAGGTTTTGATCACATTGAGCGGCCCAGATCATTAAAATTTAATCGAAAACTATGAGGTATTTTTTTAGGTGTCTAGTTAGTTGTCCCCAGAACCACCCCAATAGTATGTGTGTGTGTGTGTGTCTATATATATATATATATATATTAGACTTTAGATAACACATTAGAATTTAGATGGAGTACATGGTTGTGAATTCTGGAGAATTTTAAGACAGCGTTTTCAGGGTACTATTCATTTCCTCATAACAGATCTAATCAGAGTGCATTTAGTCCTGTTCTTTTTTTCTTTTTTTTTTTTTTCAATCGATAAAAGAGATCATTTTTACATTAGATATAAAGTACAGAGTACAACCCGGAACACTACATCAAATATGAGAGTCCACGAGATAATTAGGCCCAACAACTAAATCAGTACAAGAAATAAGCTCATTATAGGGTAGAAATAAAGAAAGGGTACAAACTATTGGAATTAGAATCAATTAGGCATTAATTAGTGTATCGTATCGTATTATTTTCTTTTATTGTGGGCCGCCTATTTTGGCCCTTATTTTAGTTCTTTCATTTTCTATCTTGTCAAAATTGGTATCTATATACACATAGCTAATCCTTGTTATTGGGTCAAGCTAAATATACACAAAATATTGGTTCTTTTTTGGTATCAGAGCCACGCAAAAAAAAAACCCCAAAAACCCTCACCACTGATCATTGCGAGAGTCCTCCTCCACCAGCTTACGCCTCCCTTGGTGGCTTGTTTGCCATTGACAACCAGGGATTCCCAGTCCCAAAAATTCTCCTAGGGTTTTTATGGAGTCTCGCATAACCCTTTGCTGCTCCAACGCGTGCATCAATCTCTCCATCCTCCTAAATGGCTACAGTACTGGTGTTCTTATCCTTATTTTAAGATGTTTATTCTCTCGCTGATGTGGTAAGTGAGTTCTTCACCCTTTTTTTTTAATCTTGCTGGTGGCTACTGATGATCCGGTAGCAAACTTCTTTGATTTGCCATGTCTTCGACTGGTTGTTGTCTCTGCTTTATTGCTTCGTTACAAATCTCTTTGATTTGTCGTGTCTTCCGCTGATTTCTTTGGGATCTCTAGTTCATTTTTATTTTCGTTGTGGTTGATTGTTACCATGACTGAAAAAGAAGCATCCCCTTCAGAAACTCTTATTGTGCCTCTTGAGTTGTCTATCCCGCATCATTAACCTGCCCACCGAGTTACAAGCGTTCTATTGAATGGAAAAAAAATTCCATCATGGAGTTGCTCCTTCCATTTATTTCTCGGCGGCAAAGGCAAAACAAATTGGCTACTTGAAACTGAACAACAACCACAAGCAAATGATTCCAAACGTGTTCAGTGGGATATCGACAATTGCACAGTTTTGGGTAGGTTCTTCAACTCTATGGAAGAACATATATATAACATGTTTATGTATTGCGACACGGCCCCTCGCTTGTGGGCTGTCTTGACACAGATGTATGCTCATGCCCGGAATGATGTTCGCATTTTATGAGCTTTATCAGGAGATTTCTCATGCAACTCAGGAGGATCTAAATCTCTCAGTCACTGAATTTTTTTTGGGTATTTACAGTCTCGCTAGGAAGGGTTGGCCCAATATGAGCCCATGAGTGACTTTCCGGCTTACCTTCTGTTTATTTCTTGGCGGCAAAGGCAAAACAAATTGGTTACTTCAAATTGAACAACAACCACAAGTTAATAATTCCAAACGTGCTCAGTGGGATATCAACAACTGCACAGTTTTGGGTAGGTTCTTCAACTTTATGGAAGAACATATATATAACATGTTTATGTATTGCGACACGACCCCTCGCTTGTGGGTTGCCTTGACAGAGATGTATGCTCATGCTCGGAATGATGTTCGCATTTTATGAGCTTTATCAGAAGATTTCTCATGCAGCTGAAGAGGATCTAAATCTCTCAGTCATTGAATTTTTTTTGGGTATTTACAGTCTCACGGGGACGAGTTGGCCCAATATGAGCCCATGAGTGACTTTCCGGCTTACTCGTCAACACACTTTTCAGTTCTTGATGGGTTTGAAAAAAGTGTTTGAGCCTCTCCAAATTCAGATTTTAAACACCTCTCGTATGTCGTCTTTGTAAGAGGTTTTTGCTACTATTGATAGTAAAGAGCGTCGCCATCGCATCATTCAGTACGTCCTGAATCTTGATTCTTCTACTGTATGTGAATGATCAGATGGCTTTTGTTGCTAGCTCTCGTCCTCTGTCTAGAAAGATTAATAGCCATCAATGTGGTGACAGTGGGCATGTTAAGGCCCGGTGTTACAAACTTCATCCTGAGTTGAAGCCACGCTTTACTCGGAATCATATTGTAGAGACCCGTAATTCTTTTAAATAAGTTTTAATGTTTTATAACAGATAAATGGTGATATATTGTGGAATATATGTTTAAGGGTTCATTTGCATGGATTTGGAAGTCTAAGGGTGCTAGTGTGATGTGTATATGTATATGTATATAGGAGTGTGTGGTGTAGAGAAATAATTTTCCCAAATATACACACATCCCATGCCTCTCTCTCCTCTCTCTCACCAAGATCAAACTCACCAAGATCCTTCACCAAATCATCATCCTCACGGGCTTTCGACCTTGGGTTTCGTTGGAGTAAGCTCGAAGCGGAGTATTCTTGAGTGATCTCTTTGGGTTTGGCCTTGGTAATGGAGATAGAGATTTCTTGCTCATTCTATATGTTTATGAGTTGATTTTGTGCCTAAATCGTGTCTCAGTTCGTTGGATTTCATTGTTGTGCTTGCCTTTGAAAATCTGGAAATTTCTGCTCATAATTGCTTGGTATTGATACCTCATTTTTGAGGTATCGGTACCAATCCGTCTCCTAGGAAAACAGTCTGTTGGGTACCAATACCTCATTTTTGAGGTATCGATAACAATGCCCTTAGTGATAGTTTTGACTGTGCTTGTTCCATGCCAATTGTTTTAACCCCTAATCATTTCTAACACTCTCTAATCACATTCAAATCACCTCTAAACTTGATTGTTCGTACCTCAAATGATTCATAGATCAATCTATCTCCTTAACTCTCGTTGTACAAGAGAAACGTGTTGAATCCTATGAGTATGGTATTTATTCGTCGTCTATGTATTATAATGTGTATGTGGACATTGTGGCATGATATGATGAACGATATATATAGATTTGTTATATGTTAAGCATGATGTTATTAAGTAAAGTGAGACGAAAAATCATAATTGAGAATGATAGAATGGTATGAAAAAAGCCACGGATCCACCATATGGTGTGATGCCGAAAACGGGACGCACGGGGTCTCTAGTGCCCAAAGTGCACAAGAAAGCCACGGATCACCGTAAGGTGTGATGCCAGAATGAAGTGGGATGCATGGGAACCCTAATGCCTAGAAATGAAAATCGAAACACGTGACATAATGAAAACGGAGAACTCTAGAGATTGTTAAGCTACGTGTGTATGAATGGTGTTGGTTATCAAGTCTTATGTTCTTGCTGTTGTTCATATGGGAAGCTTTATTGTTGTCTATGTTCTTTATGGTGCATTGATTGTCTCATTTGCATATAACTTGGGCATAGTAATCTCTACTGGGCTAGTATAGCTTACCCTATCATCATTTTCTGGTACACCACAAGGGCAATGATTTGGCATGCTTGAAGTGTATGTTTGACCATACTTTTGAAAGCTAACAAGGAGGAATTACCATGGCATCTTTTGTAAAATCCTTTTGAAGATGTAATTGCAATTTCAAATATAATCTTTTGACTATAGATGACTGTAAACCCTTAACTTTCTACGATACTTGTTTAAAGCTAAATTTGGGGCCTTCATGCCGTAAATGTAACTCTTTGGCTATATTTGAAGTTTGGAAGTGCCACTCAAATTTGGAAAATGAATTATCTTTTGGGGTATTATCGGTCTTATTGCGAGGATTTTCATTTATTGAAACTTATTGTTATTATGTTAAAAATCGAGGGCGTGACACATATCGCTCGCATGGTTCTTCTAGCTCTTCTGGCCCTTCTCATACTGTAGCTTTTGCTGAAAATATTGGCAGTTCTGCACCTCTTAGCCAACCGGCCGATTATAGCCACCTTCAGTCTCAGATTGGACAACTTCAATAGCAACTTGGCAATCTAACTGCTGGTGCTCAGGGTGCCCCTTCAACCTCTACCGCCACACTCGCTGTAGGTATTCCCACTGCTTTTTAAGTTCGGTCTGCGAAACCTACTTGGGTTTTGGATTCTGGTGCCAATGATCATATGAGTGGTGAGTTGTCATTATTTTCTTCCCCTATTCTTCCTACCAACCAAACAGTTTGTCTTGCTGATGGCTCTATCTCTTGCATTTGTAATAAGGGTGACATGTCTCTATCTCTAGATGTTACCCTTACTTCTGTCCTACATGTTCCTAATTGTGCTTTTAATTTGTTGTCCGTTAGTCGCATTGCTAAAAGCCTTCAATGTGCTGTCATTTTCTTACCCACTCACTGTCTCTTACAGGATCTGGTTTTGAAAAGGATTTTTGGCAAGGGATATGAATGCGATGGGCTTTACTTCTTTAGGGAGCCACCACCATCCTTACCCACTTCATCTAGTCTCCAGGTATCTGTGTTGCTTTCATCTCATGCTTATGTTTTCTCTCTTAAGACTTTGGATTTGTGGCATGCCCGTTTGGGACATGCAAATTTTCAGTATTTATGTTTGTTATTTCCTTCTTTGAGTCAGGCTTGTAAGGATCATAAATTTCAGCGTGTGGTTTGTGAAATTTCTAAACATATGCGCACTGGTTATATACCTCACATGTCTCACGCTCCTAGCATGTTTGATATTATTCATTCTGATGTATGGGGACCTTCTCATGTTACTGTTTTTTTTTTTTTGGACATCATTATTATGTGACATGTGTTGATGATCATACTCGATGCACCTGGGTTTATTTGTTAAAAAGAAAATCTGATCTCTTATCCCTATTTACTCAATTCCTTCAAATGATTAAAACCCAATTTTGTATTATTGTTCGCAATATTCGTTATGATAATGGTGGAGAATATATTTCTAATGGGTTTTGTTCTGAACTAAATCAAAAAGGTATTCTTCAACAACTTACATGTTCTTATACATATGAACGTAACAGAGTTGTAGAACGAAAAAATCATCATATCATGTCTGTTGTTCGATGTCTTCTTAGTGGCATACATGTCCCAAAATCCTATTAGCATACGGCTGTTCTTACTATAACCTACCTCATCAATCGCAACCCTAGTCGGGTTTTGCATGGCATGGCACTGCTTCAGGTTCTTAAGCCTGATTGTGCTCTATTTCCCTTGTTGCCTAAGGTATTTGGTTGTACTTTGTTCAAAATCGTAGTCCCACTCGATCTAAACTTGATAATAAATCTGTTTGATATATTTTTTGGGGGTACTCTGCCATGTCCAATGGGTATTGATGTTATGATCCTAGCTCTGGTACATCTATCATTCTCTTGTTGTAACTTTTTTTTGAGGATATTCTGTTCTATAGTTCTAACTCTGTCTTGCAGGAAACCCTTCCATCTTCCTCTACAATGGAGTCATCACCCAGTGCTCATCCTATTCCAATTTTTGACTCGGTGGTGACTCCCTCCACTTTCCCTAGTCCCGAGGTCACATCCCCTCGCCGCCCTCGCGCCCCGTCTCCTTTGCCGGGGTCCTCTTTGGATATGGGTTCAGGTACTTCCTCACCTTCTTTAGCCCCTTCCCCCAATCTTCCTCCTCGTTATCCATCTAGTAATCGTCACCGCGCCCCGCCGCCCCCCCCCCCCCCCCCCCCCCCCCCCCTCACATTATGGTTGGCTTAGTAGTACCAATCATCCTATTTCCAAGTATGTCTCTTATGATAGTCTTTCAAATGCATATCGTGGTTTTCTTGGCAAAATTGCATGTATTCCTATTCCCCAATCTATGTTAGAGGCTCTTCAGAATCCCAAATGGGTCATCGCCATGCAAACCGAGATGGAAGCCTTAGAACATAATCATACTTGGGAGCTTATTCCATTGCCCTCTGGTGAGAAAACTATGGGATGTAAGTGGGTTTTTAGTGTGAAGTACCTCACTGATGGGTTGGTTGATCGTTATAAGGCATGTCTTGTGGCAAAGGCTTTACCCAAGTTCCTGGTAAAGACTTTGGGGCTACCTTTGCTCCGGTTGCTAAGTTGACTACTATTCACCTTCTTGTTTCTCTAACTGCCTTCAATTCTTGGCCTCTTCATCAGCTTGATGTTAAGAATGTTTTTCTTCATGGGGACTTGGATGAAATTATCTACATGGACACTTCTCCAAGTTTTTGGGCTGAGGGGGAGCATTTTGGGAAGATATATCATCTTCCTAAGTCTGTCTATGGAATGAAACAATCACCTTGTGCGTTGTTCAGCCGTTTCAGTAGTGTTATTCAATCCATGGACTTTTTTCAGTGCCATTTTGATCACACTTGCTTCATTCGACGGCATTCTGATGGTCGCTGTATCATCTTGTTACTATATGTTGATGACATTATTCTTACTGGCAATGATTACACTGGAATTGCTAAGGTAAAACAAGATCTTGGTCAAATATTTGACATTAAAGATTTGGGTCCACTCAAGTATTTTCAAGGGATTGAGGTTGCTCGTTCTTGTTCTGGGATATCTCTCTCACAGAGAAAATATGTATTGGATCTTCTTCAAGACACTGGCATGTTGGGATATAAACCAGCCTCTACTCTTATGTATCCAAACTTGAAACTCTCTATTGAATCTGGATAGTTACTCCGTAATCCATCTATGTACTAGCGTTTGGTTTGGTCGCCTGATTTACTTGACCAATACCAGACCTGATCTAACATTTGGTATAAGTGTGGTTAGCCAATTTATGCATGCCCCGCACACTACCCATCTTGATGCTATCTTTTATATCTTGAGATATCTTAAGACTTGCCCTAGTCTTGGTTTATTTTTCTCTTCTGATATTCAATCTGGTCTCTCGTGCTTTACTGATGCTGATTATGCTAGATCTAAGATTGATAGACGTTCTACCTCTGGTTTTTGCACTTTCTATGGTAATCATCTTATATCATGGAAAAGTAAGAAGCAGGTTGTAGTTTCGAGATCATCTGCTGAAGCTGAATATCGAGCTATGGCTCAAGGCATGTGTGAAATACTTTGGCTTCGATCTATTCTGACTGAGTTGGACTTTGTGACAATAAGTCAGCTATTATGCTTGCTTCTGATTCAGTTCTCCATGAACGGTCCAAGCATATTGAAGTGGACATTCATTTTCTTTGAGAGAAAGTCCAGTCCGGAATTCTGACTCCCTAATTTGTTCCTTCTTCTGAACAGACTGCGGATGTCTTCACTAAATCTGTGGGTCCAGCATTGTTGATGCTTCAATTGTCAAGTTGGGTTTGGTTGATATCTTTGCACCAGCTTGAGGAGGAGTGTTGGAATTAGAATCAATTAGGCGTTAATTAGCGTATCGTTTCGTATTATTTTCCTTTATTGTGGGCCGCCTATTTTGGCCCTTATTTTAGTTCTTTCCTTTTCTATCTTGTCAAAATTGGTATATATATATATATATATATATACACACACACACACATAGTTAATCCTTGTTATAAGGTTAAGCTAAATATACACAAAATATTGGTTCCTTTTGAAACGAAGAAAGAAAGGAAAAGGCCACTAAGGGAAGAACACCCATACGCAGGTGGGGATGCTTGAACTCCTGATCTCTTAGTGATATGCAAGAGTCTTGGGTAATTGAGCTAGCTCAAGTTGGTTGCATTTAGACCTTGTTCCACTTAGGACTTTTTTGACTTTATTTTTTATTTTCTCCTTATCGGGGCGGTTCCGGGGACAACTAATTAGACACCTAAAAAAATACCTCATAATTTTCGATCAAAATTTAATTATCTGAGCTGCTTAATGTGATCAGAACGTGATTTTAAGGGTACCCGCGAGAAATCAGTAAAAAAAAATACTGGGAAGGGCTTGATTTGAGCAATTTTTAGCTTAAATTTGATGAACGATTCAAGTAAAAACTGCTCAAAACAAGCACTTCTCGGTCATATTTTTTTCTAATTTCTCGCAGGCACCCTTAAAATCACATTATGCACATATTGAACGGTTCGGGTCATAAAAATTTGATCAAGAACCATGAGATTGAGATTTTGGGTGTTTTTTTAGATGTTTAATTTGTTGTACGTGGAACCGCCCTGTTCAAAAAAAATTCGCGTTTGTTAGTTTTTCGCCTTTCTTTTTTTTGCTTTTCGATTCGTTTTGTCAAGACAAATTGCAAAAAGTAAAAAATTATGACTTTTACCCAAATATTGTGAGAAATAACCACTTTTAAGCAAAAAAAAAAAACTTTTTTGACTTTTTTTGGGCTAGAAAATGGGTTAATTGTCATAAAAATTGGGTAAAAATATTTTTTTTTACTTTTCCGATTCGTTTCATCAAGATGAATTAATAATCTACAAAAATTTGGTGCAAAACAAACGAATACGAAAAAAAAATCAAATAAGGACAAAACCAACTTATTCGATTAAAAGTTAAGTGGAAAACTAGCTCCAAGATTCAACCCAAGGAGTTCACAAGCCGTTCTCGTATGATACGCCAAGATGAATTACTCAATAATATAGAAATAAGTATAGAAAGACTTGTATAAAAAAAAAGACTTAGCCCAAAATTTCTCATATGTACATTTTTCGAGTTCAAGGATACGCACATTTTGCAATCAAACATAAGGACAAGTGTGCTGGATGATTACTAGAAATACCCTTTCTGCAAAATTAGTTAAAGTTCACTAATAATTGAAAGTTAGTGAAAGTACCTAAACCCCTAGGGTACTCTATGAAAATGCCTAAAATCGAAAACTCTAGGGTACCCTATGAAAGTGTCTAAAAAGGGTGGTTGTTTTTTATTAATGAAAAATTGAGAGTTCTCTCATAATTGTGTCTTCGAAGAGGAAGTACCTTTAATTCATACCTATTTGTGTTTGTGTTTCAAAGAGAGAATCTTTAACTTAAGTAAGTTCATGATCTCTTCTTGCAAATAGTTTCATAAAAGTAGGCTGCTTTGCTATAGACTTCCCGCTCGGATTCGAGAGTGACAGTCGCCACCCGAATTTTTGAGATGGTTTATCCGAGAAATCGAGAATTGGTTCAAGAAATGATAAGGCTTTTAGTCTAGCGGAAACCTTGAAAATCTTGGGTTCGGGAGTTAGGTTATGAGAGGGGAAGGTTTTGTTGAAAAAACACCCCCTCGCCCGATAAAAATCGGTCTCTACTAAGCATTTTAAATGGAGAATTTAATATCGTTTGAAAAACTTAACTTTGCAACAACAACAATAATAGCAAGTACAATGATATATAATGAATGGGGATGCAAAATGTACAAGATATTAGTGGATAATGTACAAATAAATAACCTGCAGAAATGTCAAAAACAAATGCAGAAACATGATACACCACGTGACATATTGAAATGCCATATGTTATACCCAAAACGCAGTATAGGGTTTTGGTTCCTACATGTTTTCATAACTCCATAATTCATGTTAAAATTTGAACTACAAGCTTGAAAAATAGGTTTTATTCGCATTATTATTGAAAATGGTTTAATAAATCTTTGAGTTCAAGCTTTCACATGGAATTAATATCATGCCAAGAGGCGTCAAAATGGTTTTAAGACATAAAATGAGTCTGGAAAAGAATTTTTAATAAAAAGCAGTTGAGCATAAAAATTGGAGATCCAAACTTCACATGCACTGATCAACATGGAAGTTCGAACAAAAATATCGTGCAACGTACTTCACTATGCCGTGCAGGGTTTTGAACCACCGCACGGCATTGTAAGTCCAGTGCAGAAATTGTTTTTGGTTAATTTTTGACTTTGAAGCTCGTTTGAGACCCAAACTTAGTATGGAAAGACTGAGAAAGGTCTTGGTCGGCTCCCCTCAAAGCTAAACTTGGTTTAGCTCAAGGAAATTCTTTTATACCTTTCTTGTTTAGCTTGATCGTGCTCGAGAATGATGGAATAGTGTGGGTTTTGATTGAGGTGATTGAGAATGGTAGGATTTCAGAGTTAAGAGAGGATTTTGAGATGACTTTGTGGACCTTTATTGATGAAACAATGAGATTTTTAGAGGAAGGGACACTGGAAGAATTTTCAGTAGAATGGGAGCTTATGGATTAGTGGAGAGAGAGAGGAGCCCCAAAAATGGCTAATCAAAGCCCTATTTACAGAAAACTTGGTCAAGGGTGATGATGGTGGAGTGTGGGAGTTGAGCCAAAACCGAATCTATTTAATGATTGTTCTGAATCGAGCTGTTTTGGCAGAAGCTTTTTGACTAGGCGTGGCCAACAACTTTCTGCAACTGTCAGAACTTTTCCCGAAATGTCGTGTAGCATAATGAGAAATGCCATGTGGTGAAGTAATTTTTTTGAAAATTTCTGGAATGCCAAGCGGCGTTTTGAAATACCATGTGGTATTTTGTGACATCACAGCACACCAAATTTCGCAGGAGCGCCCTGGACACTTCTGAATTCGGATTTGAGCACGGTTTGCAGCGTTGGAAAGCTTGTTGAGTCCTCTTTCTAACCCTATTGATTTCACTTAAAGATGTTCTATCCATTGAAATGTGTACCCATTTTACCCTCAATTTGTCATGAAAAAAGTTATTTTTGACAAAGCAAATGCATCTTTCTCTTTTGCAATTGAACCGGAAGCCACCCTTTATGTTTGAAAATGGGTTTTCTTGAGGTTAGTGAAGGAGTAATGATCCAAGCCTTGAAGGTATATTTTTTTCTTATTTCATCATCGGGGAGCCAACCGAGCCAAACTTAAAGATAATCCGAAGCCCGGATTGGGGTGTCAACAGCTGCATTAGTTGGTACAGAGCTCTCGTTCCAATCCTAACTGTGGCTAAAGGACGTGCTAGAGGTCGAGGTGAAAGAAGAGCTCCTACAGTTAGTGTTGATGAAGTCTATGAGCGAGATGAGGTTACTCGAGATGCCTGAATGGAGGAAGGGTTTACAGACTTCAAAGCAATGCTTGGTGATCTTATCCAACGCATGGAGGCTTTAGAAGTTACAAACTCACCTCGCTGTCGTCCATTTAAACCTTGGTTTCAGAAAGAGGTGGAGATGTCGGATGATGTTTCTATCACTAAACCTTTGGCTGGTAACCATCCATCGAGGGGGAGGACAATGGTGGATTGAAGCTAGCATTAAGTGGTCATTCTCATCAAAAAATATTCCAAATCCTATTGTGAATTGGAATAAACCACCAGTTTTTGATGAAGAACGGGCACTACTACAATAAACCATGAAGATCATAGCTATTGGCCATGACTGTAAGTTTTTCATAACGCTCTTGCTACCGTGGTGGATGTGGGTGTGATTGTAAGTCACTCTCTCTTATCACAGCAATAAACCGTGATTGAAAGAGAGAAACAATCACGGCCAAAAGGCGTGATCGTTTCTCTTTCATCACGATTATAAGTCATGATTGTTTCTCTTAGGAGTGATTTTTTATTACACCATAAACTGAGATGGAAAACCATTACGCGTGATCTTTTCTTTGTATCTACTAGACCATCTTTTCTTGTCATTGCCAAGTTTCGAACCCTCGCACCATTGGTTGATTTCCCATGCCCTTACCATTAAGCTAGCCAAGAACTTCTGTTACATTAGGAAAACAAAAATATTTACACATACTTCCTACAGTGAGAATTTTTTTTTCCTTAAAATTTGCTGAATTTTTTGAAATGCAATTAACATGATATTACAATATATAAAAATACATATATAAACATTGTTTAAAAAAATTTAAAAATATGACAACAGATCTCTTGCCAATCAAAATTAGTTGTTGGTCACTAAGAATTTTTTGTGGTGAAAAATTTAGTTGTAGCTAGTAAATTTAGTAGACAATGGTGTTTTTTATTGTAGTGTACATTTTGTATTTGTATAAAAATTGTCACAACCTGCAAATTGTAACATTATGGACAAACTTTAAATTTTTTATTTTTTATAAACCAACCATTTCACATGGATTTTGTGTTTATATTAAATTTCAATTTCAATGGTGACTTCTCAATTGGATTTTAATCCTTTTCAGACAAGGTTAAGCCATAATAATATTATTGTTTTTATTACCTAATGTGTCCAACATTTGGAATACATCCATTATAACTAAGTTTCACTACTACAATAAACCATAAAGATCACAGCTTGCCCATGTAAAAATCAGACACTAGTGGAACAGCCCACCCGTCGTTGAAGAAACAACGACATCGTTTTGGGCATGAAGATGAAGATGGAACGTGAAGATGAAGACGAAACGTAAAGATTTTTTTGGGGTGAGTGTAATTAGGGCTTATCTTCTTACCTTTTGTAAAAAAAAAAAAAAAAGAAAATTTTTTCTAAGTCCTTAAATGACATCGTTTTCCTTACATAATTTTTCAAAGCCCGCCTAAATGAGTACCAGGCCTTGTGGTATTTTGTCCAACTCTTTGTTGGATCCCCTTCCCCTTCCCCCTTTTCAATAAATTTCAATTTTGCTGATAAAAAAAAGAGTACTAGCCCGCCCACGTGAAAATTCAGACCTTGCGTCTAAATGGGTAGGCTTTTTATCTCGCTGCAAGAGTGAGATCATTTATTTCAATTTTTTCCGCGCTAAAATTTTTTATCACGCCACAAGGGTGAGGTATTTTCTCTTTTATCTCGCTACTAGAGCGAGATCTTTTATCTCATTTTTTTCCGCCTTAAAATCTTTTATCACGTCACAATGGTGAGATCTTTTATCTTTTTTATCACGCCACAAAGGTGAAGTCTTTTCTCTTTTATCTCATCACAAGAGCGAGATCTTTTATCTCATTCTTTTCCACACTAAAATCTTTTATCACGCCACAAGGGTAAGGTCTTTTCTCTTTTATCTCACCACAAGAGTGAGATCTTTTATCTCATTTTTTTCCGCCCTAAATATTTTATCACATCGCAAGAGTGAGGTTTTTTTTCTTTTATCTCGCTGCAAGAGCAAGGTCTTTTATTTCGCGCTAAAACCTACTTTTTATCTCAGCTTTGGACTTAAACTAAGATAAAAAAAAATTTAAGCACCACTTTTTATCACGCTTTCATTGAAAACCGTGATCTTTGTGAATCTCCTTAGTGTGATCCATATCTATTATTGTAGCAGTGCGGTGAAAGAAATTACAAAAGCAAAAAAAAAAAAAAAAATTCAACAAAAAAATTGTATTGGTGAGAAGGGTAAGGTTGGTAAGGTTGTGGGGACATCACTGTGCGAAGGTGAAAACTTATTACCCAAGTCATATACTGTGGGCAACGAACTATCGAAAGACTATTTTGCGAGTAGTTTGGCAATTGTTGATTGGAGGACTGAATTTATCGATCATCTTTGGAAAATCATTGAAGCTAGACTGTGGAAGCAACACATCATGGATTTCATGCCTAACATTGAAAATCGATCCTTTAATTTTCGAAGATTCCTCTTTGAAGTTTGGGTTTGGAAAATCAATTTGAAGTACAAGCTTGATGCGGATAAATTTTGATGAATTCGACTATATAAACTCGAGGATGAGTTTCTTCAAGCCAAAGAGAATGATGTAGAATGTAAATTGAAAATAATTTAATAAATAGCATTATTTAGTTTTTCCTATTTTGGTTTTAGTAGTTTTGTTAGGGAGTTTCAATTTTAGAAATAAGTGTTCTAGTGTATTTAGTTTTTCAATTGTAGTTTACTTAGTTTCCCATTTTATTTTATTTTGTTCTGCAATAATTAGGGTTGCTTCTTAGTATTTTGTTTCCTTTTTAGTTCTCAGGTTGCTACTATATAAATAATTGTTGTAAGCCTTAGGGCAAGGTGGTTGTTTTTGATTAATGAAAACATGAGAGTTTTCTCATATTGTGTGTTTGAGAAGGGAGTATCTCTAGTTCATACTTATTCGTGTTTGTGTTTCAAAGAGAGAATTTTTAACATAAGCAAGTTGATAATATCTTTTCGCAAATAGTTTCATAAAAGGAGGTTGCGCTGCATCAATATCCTACCCTACCCTAGGGTACTCTACAAACATAGACAAAACTACTCTAGAGTTGTAGGGTTCCCTACGTTTGTAGGGTACCCTACAACCCTAGGGTAGTTTTGTCTATGAAAACATGTTTGGCCTTATGGCTCAACAATTCAAAAAGTTAAAAGATCTCCACTAAAAACTATTTTGTTGGCGTCCTTTCCCTAAATGAAAACTATTTACCATATCTTATAGCTATTTTTTTCCCCCAAAAAAACCCCTTTCTTTCTCAGTATTTGTTTTATGATCTCTATTTATTTTTTTTGGTCAGTCTAAAATTCATTCAATCAACTTTGAAGGAAACCACATCAAAGCTGCAAGTTTAGGAAGTAAAATACATATCCAACAAGGAAAAAGCCTATTCTAGCACTTGCCTAATGTTAAGGCTATCTCTAATCACAAATTCCCAAGCAGATATAGGGACTTCAACCGCTAAGATAAGCTCATCATTTTGTTTAGCACCCATGTGAGCTAAATGGTCTGCATATTGGTTTGCAGATCTATGGATGTGGATTAGGGCTATTTTGGTGCGTTGTAGTAGATAATGGGCTTCATTTGTGATAACACTTTGGGGGTGTTTCTCCGGCTTCCCTTCATTGATTAAGTTGACTGTTGTTATGGAGTCTGATTCGATTTGCACATTGACTAGATTTTTCCCTAGGATTATGGACAATCTTTTATAAATTCCCAATTAGTTCTACTTCTGAGCTTGAGTTGCAACTAATCTTACCATAGAATCCGAGTATCCAATCGCCCATGTGATCGCAAAAAGTTACTTGTTCAGTGCTCCCTTTGGCGGGTAACATTAAACTGAATACTGATGGTTGCTAGTATGAAGCAAATGGGTTATGAGGCTTTGGAGGAACTTTTCGCGATCACATAGGCGATTGGATACTCGGATTAGTTGGACCTGACATCTATGATGCACGGACACAGACATGAACATGGACACCGACACGGGAATTTTAAAAAAATGGGACATAGACACGGCACATGCTATGTGTATATTTATTTTCAATTTTTTCTCCAAGTTTAAATGGAAAAATGTGGACAAAATGAAAAATCCATAGTTCTAATACCATTCAAACAAAACAAGACATCCATAAGTTCAATACAATCCTATAAAAAAATTAAAGTTTGACCCCTGAATTTTAAAAAAATTATAGTTTAGCCCCAAAATTTTAAAAAAAAATTGCAGCTTGACCCTCATTTTTTTTAAAAATACACTTTGACCCCCACTGTGTCCCTAGCTATGTCCCTCTCAAAAATTTAAATTAAATTATGGGACACATCACGTGGCAGATCTCATACGCGTCCCTGCCATGTTTCCGTGTCCGACACTACAATACGTCGACCTCTAGAGGTGTCGGTGCCTTATAGCCTGACATGTCTAATATGGACTGGATATCCTTAAATCTAAAGAGTACTTAATTAGTGGGAAATGACTCTAATATTCTTTGGCAGATTGTCTTTTCCATCACCTTGTGGCAAATCTGGAAAGACAAAAACAAGAAGAGTTTTATTGATATTGAAGTGCCTCCTGATATTAGTGCCAAACTCATTAACTTTTACTCTTTAGAAATTATGGAAGCCTTCAAGTCCCCTCCCAATTAATGGCTCCCATACACCAAGACTAACACTACAACAAAATCGGTCAAAGACGACGGATAAAATTCGTCGCTAAAATTTTTGGTGATGAAAAATTTCGTTGTCTTATGTTTCACGTGGAAGGGGTGCCTCCAATTGGTGACGTATTTCTTTCGTTGGCAAATTAAAGTAGTTTTGCCGAATGGGTACCTTTTGAAAACGAATTTTTTTTTGTCGCCAAAAACGACCAAACTAGAAAAAAAATTGTTCCTCTTTGTTGTTACCCAAACTCAAACCTGGGAAATTCATTGCTAGAAGGTACAATTGGCGAGGAAATTTTAAAATTTGTCATCAATTTGGCGAGGAATCCAAAATTCATCATCAAATGATGCCATTTTTTTATATTTAGCGACGAAATAGGAATTTCCTCGCAAAATGGTACTCCCTCCATCCGGATTTAATAGTCCCTTATTCAATTCTAACCGAATAAAACATGAGTTATATCTTTAAATTGATAATAAATTTTATATCAAATATGGATCTTGTTTGATAGATCTTAATTAGTTTTATAAGACAGTGTTTTCAAAATTACATAAAACATTATAAATTACTAGATATAATCAATTGAAAAATGACACAAACTCCCCAAAAGGACTATTAAATACTAACCAAGGTTTTCAAATCGGGATACGTATCGTGTGTCGGTTTTATGATTTTTCGTATCGTATTGGGATACGTATTGAGTATCGTAAGATACTATAACAAAAGTTAATTTACACTAATTAATCATAAATACATTGCAATAAACTACAAATTGATAGGACATATGAAAAAGAAAAGCATTTAGGATGCAAAATCACACATCTTAGGCCATCTAAAGTGTTCCAAAAGAGTAAGGTGTACCAAAAGATCAAGTATTAGAGACTTACATCCTCTATCCACCTTAATTGCATGGTTTATAACCATTTACTACTAATATGCTAACTTAAAAGCTCAAAAGTCAAAAGTAATAAGTAAACCAAACATATCAAGTTTGTCTTTTTGCTCAAATCTCCTATTCCTCTCTCACGGCAATGTCGTAAAGATCATCATCATCTTCAAGGTCATCCCCCAGCACCACCCCATCATCACCAATATATTCTTCTTTTTCTTTCTCTACTTCTTCCTCTTCATCATCATCAATAATTTCAACCTCATTTTCTTCTCCAACAAACTTCCTTTAGCCTTTTCTGTCATTTTGAAGGTTTTTTGGTCCTATAAAAATGGAAGCAATAACCAATTAACTATTGCATTTACATGTGCATAAATATAATTATTTGAAAGAAGATAAAGATTGCATCCCACGAAATATACCTCTACGTCCTTTTCTACTAGTTTCTCCCTTATTAACTTCAAAGCACTTATTCATATCCATCCATGAAGGGTCTAGCGGTAAGCATGGGTCTTCTTTTTCGGTAATCCATTCGTCATCAAATTCCATATCGGAGAGACAAATAGGATCATAAGCATCACCATTCTCCTCGCGTTTCTTTTGCCTAAACTCCAAAGTGAGATTGGACTTGACAAAGACTAATGCATTCATTCTTTATGCTTCTAACCGGTTCCTCTTCTTTGAATGGATGTGTTGAAAGGTACTCCAATTTCTTTCACACCCGGTAGCACTACATGTGAGGGATAGAACTCTTGCGGCTAACTCTTAGAGTTCTTTGCAACTACCTCCATAGCTCTCCCACCATAGTCCTAAAAAGAGAGAGCCAAATTAGTGCAAGAAAGAAACATTGACAAACATTGTTAAGATGAGAGTTAATACCGGGTTGTTTCTTCTCTCTAGTTATAACGGCTATATCAATGCCAAACATACCAACGGCATTATGAAATTTGTCCATTTGGGCATCAAGTTTTAATCTTGCTTGGATACCTAGATACATCCTTTCTATGATCGTGTACAATCCCAATCTCACTTCCTCATCAGTCTCAAAGGAAGCATCATAATGAAACCTAAAATGAACATTGAAACTAACATTCATGATAGAAAGTCACAAGATGAAATGATTTCATTATTGCCAAATTAAATGTTACCTACGATTAAGAAAATAAGCCACCACATGAAGAGGTCGATGAAGTTGCAATGTCCAATGCTCATCAACAATCTTTCAAATCGCAGCATATCTTCTTTTCACGTTGTTGAAATTTTTCTCAATTTGTTCCTTTGCCCTATCCATGGCTTCATAAATATAACCCATGGCGGGCTTTGCATCACCATCAACTAGTCTTAGGACTTTAACCAAGGGAAGTACACCCTTCAAGCAATACCTAATTGCATTCCAAAACTTTGCATCCAACATTATTTGTTCGACATCTAACCCATTACGAGTCTTGGCATAAGAACTCTTACACCAAGCCGAAGAAGTAAACATGGCTCTAAGCCCATTTCTTTGAGTCAAGATACTTTTCAAAGTGAGGTAAGCGGTGGCAAACCTTGTCACGGTGGGCCTTGCTAAGTTATGATTCTTTGTATGCTTCTTCATCAGATTAAGCACCCAAGTATGTCGGTAGATATAAACGGTTAGTGTCTTTGCTTTGGTTATTGTGTCATGACGCACCAGTATCTTACCAATGCAATGAGCCACACATGGAGACCAAAGAAGTTTTTTCCTCTTGTCCATTAGCAACTCACCGGCAAGGACAAAAGCGGATGCACTATCGGTGACTACTTGTATTACATTTTATTCACTAATTTCCTCAACAAAAGTATCAAGTAACTCAAACAAAGCAACACCATTCTTGATAATTGAGGAGGTATCCAATAATTTTAGGAAAACAGTTCCCTTTGGACTATTAACAAGAAAATTAGTGATAGAACATCCACACCCATCTTGCCATCCATCTGACATCAACGAACAACCTATTTTCTTCCACTCACTTTTGTACTTCTCTAAGGTTGAATGCACATTATCAACCTCTTTCTTCAAGAATGTGACTCTAACTGCATGATATGAAGGAGGTTTCAAGCCTTTGCCATATTTCCCGATTGATTGTATGGTGTTGTGAAACCATGAACTCTTAACCAAGCTAAAGGGCAAAGCCTCTGCATATGTCATTCTACATATGTCAACACATGGTTTTGTTTGATCCTTCAACATAGAAGGCAAAGTGACTTGTTTCACCTTTGTTTTGCTCACATATTGATCCATACTTCCTCTTTTAGATATCACATTTTCCACCTCATCAAAGCAATCCACATCCACATCACCTTGCTCAATGCAATTTCTTTGTTTCAACTCTTCCAATATTTTTAGAAACATATTTGTAACATCTTCTGGAACTTTTTCACAAGGTTTTGCATTATGATGGATACGAGCTAAGTGGTGCTTCATTCTACTCACACCACCAGACAATGTCATACCACAATAATTGCACACTAGGTTTAGTCTAGTGTTATTAACAGCTTTAGGTTCTGTTAGCTCAGTAGCACGTACACAGTGGTTCCATGTGGGATCTACCACATCCCTCTTATTTTTCTTTTTTGGTGGAGCCATAACACTACAAAACAATATAAAAGATTGCGTAAAAATATTTGAAATTGTAAAAGAAAGTTATGGGATATTGGGATAATAAAATACAGTGCTCTGTTTTGTTGTCTCTTAGTGGAATGAGAAAGGGACACGCTTTATTTATTTTAATAGAGTAGCGGTCCCAATGGCTTTAAAAAATGTGAAGGGTAGGTGTAGTTGTATTAATATATGTTGTGGGTTCATGGATGTGAACATTCAGTGGGAAGAGGACAAATTGAAAATAGTTAAACTGTAAAAGAATGGGTTCTGCTTTTAGTTTGGCAGTTGGAGAGAGAAAGAGAAATGTCAAAAGAGACTCCCAAGTCTCTAACAGGACCAACACATAACCAGATGACGAGAAGTCGAGAACCATACCTCTAAGTCGACGGCAAGATCGGAGGAGAGGGGAGACTCCGGAGAGTAGTAGTCGGAGTTTTGCCGTCGATTTTGTCAGAGTTTTGCCGTCGATTTTGTCAGAGTTTGGTCACCGCCGCAAAGAGGAGTTTGGTCACTGCAGAGACTAGGGCTTTTCTCAGAGGATAAATGGGTTTGGTCTCTATTAAAAGCTTTAATTGGGTATAAAAAGGTAAGTTTAAAGTTGGGTTAAATATCGTACGATTTACATACGTATCCCGATATGCAGCGTATTGTACGATACTCCACTCGTAGCTTACGTTTCTATACATTTATGAGACGTTGAAAGACACATGTAGTTTTCCATGCAATACGATACGTGTCGTACAATACGTATCGAGTATCGTACGATTTCAACAACACTGATCTAGACGGAGGGAGTACCATTTAGCGATGAATTTTGGATTTCATCGCAAAATGGTACCGTTTGGCCACAAATTTTGGATTTCCTCGCCAAATTGTACATTTTTTAGACAAAATCTCGTTTCCT
This sequence comes from Rhododendron ovatum, assembly GCA_019656835.1. Taxonomy (NCBI): domain Eukaryota; kingdom Viridiplantae; phylum Streptophyta; class Magnoliopsida; order Ericales; family Ericaceae; genus Rhododendron; species Rhododendron ovatum. The sequence goes on from CM033799.1 coordinate 24,244,830, forward strand.
CGCCAAATAGGTCCATTTGGGTGCCGAAATACTATTTTCTCGCCAAAAGGTACCATTTTGCGACGAATTTTGGATTTCGTCATGATAGACCATTTTTGTTGTAGTGTTCCTTCATATTTATCTCTCTTATGATGTCTTTATGTAATGTAAAAGAAATGATTATAACTTGATAATTATCCATCTTTGTTTTATTTTAAGAAAGACAATTATGTAAAGAGAAATACAATTATTATTTTACCAAGTGGCTTAATTTGATTGGCCGGACTTAATAAAAAAATAACTGCATCACTTCGAAACTTGACACCATTTGATTGGCCCATTTGCATCATTTTGACTTTTTATCTTAAGACACTTGGCTAACATTTGATTGACTTTTTAGCGTGCCCTATTTATTAGGTCCCACAACACGTGGTAACTTGTAATTGACTGAAAATTTTACATGCCTACAAAACTCATCCTCCATTTTGTTGTGATTTTGACAATATTATAGCTGAAAATGCCTTTTCTAGACCATATTCGGTGGGAGGCCACCATGAATAGTAATGATATTAGGAAAAATATATAATTATGAAAAGTTTGAACCACGGGGAGGCCCAGGCCCCCATACATTTACTACTAGTTCCGTCCATTGTTTCAGGAGTTTTATTAAACCCATTTAGAAAATGCGCAATTCCTTGTGGAATATACTTTTTAACCTTAATGTTTACGACTTCATATCAATTCTCCCGATAGCAATTCTTGGGTCATCTCACACCTCACCAAGCATATAAAATGGTTGCACATTGGAGATGCAAAAATTTGTTTGAGCTAGGTGAGCGCAATCTGTCCTGACACCTCTTGCATTACATTGAAAAAGTATAATGAAATACATTACAGTAGTGCTAGCATTACACAAATCTTCCCTCAAGTCTCTCCCTGAGTGGTAGGGTTTAGTTGGGACCGAGCTCTCATCCAGTATTTTTTTCTTGTACAAATCTGTTTTGGTAACGCACTTATCGATGTTTGATAGAATTGATTTTTTTTAACACAAATAAATTGCTCGACGAGCTCTACAAAATGAACGATTTCAACTTGGGGTCAACATGCAATTGTCCCAAACTAGACCAGAGTGAATCGGAATAATACTGGATAGTTGGCCAACACATGTTTTTTTTTTCTTTTTGGGTAAATAGGCCAACACAAGTTTCCAAATTAAACGTGTGTGTCACATTTTTTGGGCTCATTTGTACGTATTGTCATGGGTACCAAGAGCAATAACATGAAAACAGGAAAATTGCACAAATACTTGACTAAGCCCCGTGCTCGTCCAAGGAGGGAGTTTGCTTTACTCAGCTCCCTTTTTTTGGGGCTTTTATCACTTTCTTCGCATGCTTGGGACCTTGTTGAGTTGCCAAAGGATCGGAAGGCAGTTGAATGCAAATGGGTCTAAAGGACCAAAAGGGACTCTTCGATCGAAGAATTTCTTTTTTAAACATCATTCCTATTTTGAAACACAAGAGGTAGGGTGGCGTGGACCATGCGATTTTTCTAGTGTTGTGTGTCAAACCACCTGCGTGTGCTCCCTACAGGATGGCCATTCCGGAGCTATAAGAGTTGAGAAAGTAGCTTACGGGGTTGATTGATGCTGGGTTCATCAAGCCAACTACCCAAGGTAGGGATAATTGTTCAGGTCTTATTGTGAAAGAAAAAAGCCATCGAGTCACAGCAAGTGGATTACATAATTGACATTGAAATCAACTAATTAAGTACATTTTCGTTGTAAAATGCTTCACAAGTAATTTTTCATCTCGAAGTTACATTTGCCGTTTTAAAAACACACGACATACGAGACATGTGATGCATCATTTGTCTAATTGACAATCCAAATATATATCAGTGTCATCCTTATAAGGGATCCCCTACTTAGCTTAAGTGCGAACTTCACATTTTCCGATCAAATTTCGATGATCCGAACTCTTTCAATATGTTCAGAACGTGATTTTAAGGATTTCCGCTAAAAATCAACTAAAAATATGATGGGAAGTGTTTAATCCAAACAGTATTTTATAAAATAGTTATATGCGGACTTTATAAATAAACTGTTTGGATCAAACACTTTTCAGTCACATTTTTAGTTGATTTCTCGCAGAAACCCTTGAAATCACATTCTAAACACATTCAACGGTTCGGATCATTAAATTTGATCGAAAAATATGAAGTTCACACTTAAGCTAAGTAGGGATCCCATATATATATATATATGTGTGTGTGTGTGTGTGTGTGTGTGTGTGTGTGTGTATGTGTGTATGTGTGTGCGTGTGCGTGTGTGTGTGTATGAGCTTCTAATGCGGACCTCCGCATCCAAGCAAAGTGCAGACCTCCCCTTTCCCGATCGAATTTCGATGATCCGAGCCGCTCAATGTGTTCAGAACGTGATTTTAAAGGTATCCACGAGAAATCAGCAAAAAAAAAAAAAAAAACTGGGAAGGGCTTCATCCGAGCAGTTTTTGTTTATTTTTTATTGAACGGTTCAAATAAAAACTGCTCAAATCAAGCCCTTCCAGATCATTTTTTTTGCCGATTTCTCGTGGCTACCCTTAAAATCACGTTCTGAATACATTGAACGGCTCGGATCATCAAAATTCAATTGGAAAAGGGGAGAAATGGGGTGGTTCGCACTTTACTTGGATGCGGTCCGCATTAGAAGCTTACTCGGTGTGTGTGTGTGTGTGTGTATCACATCAAAACTTGATCAGAAAAGGGGATGTCCGCATTTTAGCAAGTTAATGTGGTTCTTATAGGAAGTTTTGTGTGCGTGTGTGTGTGTATACATACATACAGTCCCCTTCTAATAGGCCGGCCTTAACTTAATAAAATACAGACCTCCATTTTTCCAATCAAATTTCGATGATTATATGCATTTTTATGAAAAATTATTTGGATCAAGCCTTCTCGATCATATTTTTTGTCGATTTCTTACATGTATCCTTAAAATCACGTTTTAAACACATTGAACGGTTCGAATCATCAAAATTTAATCGGAAATAATGTCAAACTCATGAGATCCGCATTTTAGAAGAATACGGTCACCATTATTAGAAGGGCCATATATATATACACATCAGTACAAGTTCACACCCTTTACAGTCCACACCTATCATTTTTCGATCAAATTTTGATGATCTGAATTGTTCAATATGTTTAAAATGTAATTTTAGAAGTCCCCGCAAGAAATCGGCAAAAAAAGACCGAAAAAGGCTTAATCGGAACAATTTTTCGTAAATGCCAACAAAAACTGTTTTATGAAAAACTACACAGATCAAGCCCTTTTCGATATCTTTTTGAGCTAATTTCTCCTAGGTACCCTTAAAATTACATTTTAAACATATTGAACGGTTCGGATCATTAAAATTATATCAGAAAATAAGAGGTGCAGACGGTAAGTAGAAACGAAACGTCACATCGTTTAATTGTTTGAGATTTGGTTGACCTCAATCGACAACAAAGTTTTATGTAGGAAATTGATTTTCACGTTCAACTTTTGTACGTAGGCGCTCCACTATGTATATAAAGTTACTAATAATTTCACGTTAAAAATGGAGCGCCAAAATCAGTATCCTTTTATGTATGATCAATTGCTTTTGCTTTTTGAGTGGGGAATAGCATGTGTGTGTCAGCGTCAGAGCTTGTGTGTGTGTGAGCACAATGAAGGGGATATGTGGTGGAGGGTAAATGTTCCATTGCAGTCATAGTTCATGGGCCAAAACACAAAAGAAAAAGGAAAAAGGAATGTCTGGGGTAAAGTAGCACCAACATACAATCATCGAAGATGAGATATAAACCAGATGGTTCCACCACCACTGCATAATGAACCACCGATCCTGTGCGACTGGAAATGAGCCACATCGCATGAACCACCTAAATCAAAGAAACGGCGTCGTCTAAATGAATTAATCTAGCTTGACGTCCCAATGGTCCTCCGTTTACTGTCGTTTCCAACTCCAAATCACATATACCTTCTTTCCCCGACAACAACAGGGTCCCCTTCCCCTCGCCAAGTGGGTTCGTCACTGATTTCGCACTGACTATGTGTTGTGCTCCAAGGATCAAAATCAAATACACACAAACACAGTGTTTTACGTGGTTTACCAAAATCGGGTACATCTATGAAAAAATATTTGGAACAATATTCTGATATAGAGATCGACAATGTTTACAAGGGAGTTCTCTCAACTCACTACACTCTCCCTATAATCTCTACATTGCTAGCTTCTCAAAGATCTCACTCACACTGAGATACAAATACAAGAGCCTCCAATTTACAGGCCAAGGTTAACCACACTGTTCACAAGTCATGCTCAAAGCTAATTAACTCCATGGCTGCTGAGATGACTTTGAAGAAGACTGAGAAGATAGAATTCGGCTGAGGTGAGATTCAAAAAAGATTTGGAAGTGTAGAATTCAATTTCTTTCCTCCAAACCAATAAAATAGTGCCACGTCAGCAAACAAGTATTGAACCGGCTAGATTCAGACCTTTTTCGTTGCTTTTGGTTACCACTTACCAGGGTTAACTTTGCAAGAGTTACTTTTGGGGACTTTAAACAATTACATAAAAACCCCCTCATTACATAAAGACCACATTTCCCATTATCAAGAATTCTACTCGTCTCCGCACCGACTCGTCAGACGTCAATTTTTTTTATGCTCGCTGTGCTTCAATAGTTTTTTTTTTTTTTTAAACTGAGTATTCAATTGCAAAAATTACCAACAATTCAATACTTCCTCCGTCCCTTTTTAAGTGTTATGTATTTCATTTTGGGCTGTCTCTAAATAAGTGTCCTATTGTAAAGTTAGTGGTAAAAGTTAATACAAATTTTATTTTGTCCCTAAATAAGTGTCCTATTGTACATTTTTTATTTTGCGCACGTACACATAATATCATCTCTTATAATATTGTCTCTTCTTCGGACCTCGAGAGTAGCAATATATACTTATAATTTTTTTTTTGTATTATCAATATGAAAATACACATGATTTGCAACCCTGCTAGACATAAATTCTGTGTTGGGTTATACTCCCAAATATAATAAAAATATAATTCCAAAGTTCTGAAAGGGAGGAGTCGTTGAGTCACATCTCACAATCCACATAACAATTTCAATTAAAAACAAGCTTTGTTGTCATCCTCAAAATTCATCTCGGAGAAATCAAAACGAGGATATGTATGTTGCCTCCATCATCAAATCTTGCATAAAGAACGAGCAATGCAGTAAAAATAAAAGTTAAATCTCGAACACCCAATCCATTTTTAAACATAGGCATGAAACTATGTTATTGTATCGGAAATAATAAGAAAAAAGTCAAAAAATAAAATGCTTACTTGATGGAGTAATGGAAGCTAGATGATGACTGGTTGTGTTTCTATTTGCATGAGAATTTACTGGCCCAATCAAAAGATGACATGTGGCCACTTGCATTGAACAAAACGGAACACACATGGGTTGAAACGTATAAAATCACATAGTTAAAAGAACGATGATGTTCTGATTAATTCAATGTTGTTTCATGAAAAAGAATGAACATTGTCAGGTGTCACTCAAACCAAGAATCAGAATGAACGTACAATTCGAAGCCCATAGGCGCGAGCTGCCCCATTCAAACAAGAGCGGTTATACAGGTTTGACATGGTCAAAGAGATTGAATTCTGGACTTAAACTGCTCATTAAGGGCACAATGTAGTTGAGGGAAGTGGGATAAGGGATGAACTGAGCCACTACGGGCAGTTACAAGCAATAGCCATGGAGGCAAAGTTTGAATTTAAACATTGTAGTGACTTCGAAGGTAGCTAAGCGGGAGAATGGAATCTGTCGAGAAGACCCCAAGAGTTTGCTTATAAATAGAAGAAATGAAAGAAGGAAAAGACCCCCGGACAAATCATCAAACAAATAGCTATATATGCAATACTTGGTTTGTCCATTAGGCAGTAATTTAAGAACTTAGACTTAGTTCAAAATAGTTAAGAGTAGTTTATAGTAGTAGTAATCACACTATAATCTATTTTGTTCGTTTTATTTTGAAGTTGGAGAATCAATTGGAAAACAAGTTGTTTTGAATTGATCAAGGTATCTTGTTCTTCTTTGGGTTGTCGAATTTCAAGTGAATCGTTGTGCCGTTGCAATACTCTAGAAAGAAAAATCCTCTTCGTTGAGGTAATTGAACCAACATCACAATCGTCTGATTAAGTTTGTCTTTTATGTTGAATTTGAAAAAGATAATTACAAATCTTTTTTGACATACTCGCATACAATTATATTTCTGAAGTAGCCAAATAGTTTCCACACACAGAGAAAGGAAAAGGTACAAGTTGGCCGATAATGGGAAAAGGGGTCTTTATGTAATGATGGGATTTTTATGTAATTGTTGAAATTTTGCCCCTATAGTTAACTCTAGCAAAGTCAACCCTGGTAACCAAAAGCAACGAAATGGTCTGATTTTTCCCAATTTAGTACCTGTTTGCTGATGTGACACTATTTTATTGGTTTGGAGGAAATTAGGGATTTCACAAGGCCAGTGGAAGAAATTTATTCTCTAAACCAAAGAGAATCCTCATTCAAGTGGATGAAAGGCACCATAACCCCAAAATTCAACAATCTTCACCTTGACAACAATCTTTGAATCAAAGAAGGCTGACTTCATCATATTTTCCCTTCTTTATGCCAATAATACCCTTAAGCTTCTAATCCTACTGAAGCAAATCCAAACCAAAAGTTCTACTAAAAAATTTGGCTCATTTTTTTTGAATTAGTGGAAAAAAGGAGATAAATCGAGGTTTTTTTTGTAACGCCCCGGATTTTGGGTACGTTAAATAAAACATTTTATTGAAATAAAAGCTGAGTCCGGCTTTTTATTACATCAAGACTTAAAAAGAAGTACTTTTATTACAAACGGAAGGGAACTAAGGTTCCTAACTACAGCTCCGCTTGTTCTTCCATCACAGCCAGCTCCTCGGCTCCGAAGGCCTCCAAGGTGTAAAGTTCACCCTGTTCATCTATGAAGTCTGACGTATTATACCGGTGTCGCCACCAATATAATAGGCCAGGGTCACCAAAAAGGCAATACTGTGAGTTTAAACACTCAATAGAATAATCCAAACCCTCTAACCCTTAACTTATGAACGTAGGAACATAACAACAACAATTCTACTTAGATCATGCATATAGTTCAACAAGTAAATCACATTTCTTACTCAACTAACGTTTTATTCATTATTTAGACTCATCGTAGACCATGTTTTTACTACACTTTCCTTTTTACCAAAAACTCCTTTTTAACTCACCCAACCTCGGTTCCGCCGCGCCGGTCTCCTGAATATCCTCACAATGGTTCCGCCGCGCCGGGTTCCCATTGGCACACAACCGCATTGGTTCCGTACCGCGGATAACCAAGCACACACCCAACCTCGGTTCCGCCGCGCCGGTCTCCCGAGTATCCTCACAATGGTTCCGCCGCGCCGGATTCCATTGGCATACACACACATAACTCACATAATGCTCCCAAAACCGGTCATTATGTAGTTTCAAAAATATTTCCTCCCTCGGATACACACATTTTCATCTTTGTTAACACACCCTAGGTGCCATGTCTCTATTCTCTTGGTTTTCGTGTCACGTTATTATGCATAGACTCCGGAGTGTAGGACTTTCCACATAAACGAGCATTTATCGATTTCCAACATGAATACAACAAGATTATCCAACTCTTGACCACATAACATGCTTGAATCATAATAACAACATCATGCATCTCATACGTTTCTCAACAAAAGATAACCTTATCTACTTTAAATCAAAATGATCAAGTTGCTTCCAAATGAACTTATGATTAGTGTTTGGGTACAAAACTACTTATATTTGGGATATTAGGTAAAGATAACTACTTTATACTTGGGGTGGAAGATATGGATAACTACCGTTCTTCTTGGCGATGGTCGGCTACGAAGATTCGGTCGTCGGTTTTGGATTTCGGCGGCGTAACAGCGTCGGTTTGCTTCGAAAGGAAAAGAGATGAACTTTCTTTTCCTAGAAACAACTTTACTAACTAACTAAGCTACTTTAAAAGATCTAACGGTGGTTTTGGAAGGTGGTTTGGTGGTTTCTCTCAAGAACACTCAAGAACGTAAGAAAACAAGAACTTTGGAAGCAAGAACTCTTGAAATTTCTAGAGAGAAGTGAGAGCAATGGTTGAAGGTGTGGGTTTAAGCTTGGAGTGAGCTTCTATTTATAGGCCAAGGACTCCCTCTCTCCCTCTTTGGCCGGCCCCTCTCTCTCTCTCTCTAAGTCTCACTTTTTCTTCACATGTCATGCTTGATAGAAAGCTTGATGGGTTAGGCCATGGGGCTATCTAGGCTTGCATGGCTAGGTTAGTCCTTGGATTTGATCTTTGGAAGATATGTTGGAAAGGAGGAGACATTGGTACAAGATTCTTAGTTTAAACAATTGAAAATGGTACAAAGGAGGACAATGGTGGTAGATATGGAAGATATTCATCTTCCAAGTTTGAAAAGATGAAGAATATCCAAGTACAAGTCCCATCTTTCTTCTTCTTCCTTCTTTCTTCCTTCTCTCTCCCTCCCTCTCCCTCTTTCTCTCTCTCGGCCTCTCTCCTCTCTCTCCCTCACGGCTCTCTCTCTCTCCTCTCTCCTCTCTCTCTCTCTCATGTACTAGCTATATATGTATATATATGTATGTACTAACATGTAAGAATACAAATAAAAATAGGGGTACTTTTGTACAAAGATCAACTTAGTCTTTAAGGGTCAAGATTCACCCTTTAAACTAATACAAAAGGTACCGTACTTTAATTAATATAATAATATACTTTTTTACTCCAGAAAATCTTAACAAAATATTATTTTAATGGGTTAAGTACTTAGTTGGAAGATGAACCTATTGCCCAATAGATAATAAAATCCCTAACGGTTATTATCCAAAGGTTAATAAGGTACTAGTACTTTAAATACTAAACTTATTATGCCTTGTTCTCTGCTCTTCTCAAAAAGAATTTTTTTTAAAATTTCCTCTAGATTCCTCCTAGATTCTCCCTACTTTCACTATTTCTCTCTCTATCTCTCTCCACTTATTACCCCTACTATTTTTCAAAAAACTTTTCAAAACACAATCCAAACACAGTATAAGTTTTTTGAAAAAGACTACATGTCCTTTTTATTACACATGTTTATATATATATGTACTTACCAAATAAAATAAAGGAAAGGCTTTTGTCCAATGGGTAAGGATTACCCTAACGGTTATTGTCCAATGGTCCAAGGTTACTTGGGTACTTTTATTAGAAAAAATAATCAAAAGTACTTTTCAAATGTCATTTTTTAAAAGATCAAAGTACTTGTTCAAATCTTTAAAAAATCCTTTTAATATAAAGAATTGGGTTTCTATTATCCAATGGATAATAGTTTCCCTAACATTTATCGTCCAATGGATAAAGAATAAAACTAAAACAATAAAAGAAAATAATTAAACAATTTCTAGTCTAGGGTTCAAAAGGTTCAAGATGGACAAAACGGTCCATCTTTGGTTAGGAAAAAGTAACTAGGTGACTTTCTCGTTTGGTTACTCCATCAAGTCGGTTAGAAGCTAACTAGGCTAGCTAAGTAGGCTTAAAAGTCAAGAAACGATTCTTGAGGGTCCAAAGTGCGATTATGGTTTCTTGCCGAGAAATACGATGATAAGGCGTTCGATTTCTTAAAGACTAACCGTATAAAAATTAATAAGAAAACCAACAAGCAGTTACGAGAAATTAAGAAATTTCGAATAACAACGAGATTTTTATTGAATGAAAAATCGGAGTTGTTACATTTTTTTTTTTTGGGTTCATTTTTCTTGTCCTTTTAAACGTATGCTCGTGTCATCAACAAATAATGATGAAAGTATGCTCAAGGCTAGGAGCAAAACTTTGTTTTTCCTATATTATATACATCAGTGGGGGATTAGCAGAAAATTAGTGAGTTAACAACTAAAGTGAGTTCGATGTCTCTCCATAAACCCGAACCCCGTATCTCCCTCTTGAAAGTTAAGGGTACAACCAGATGGCTTAGGAGTCACATCTTTGTAAGGAGCAAAACTTGATTTTGTAAAAATGTGAAAATTACCAGGGTAGTTGAGAATGAGAAGAACTAGTATAGCGGTATAACCATTCTCCCTAAATTTTTGGTACTTTTATTTTGATATTTTTGTTCGTCTTTTATGAATTTTGCTTAGATCCACTTAAATTTTTTAGATCAATCATTCGTATTGACGAGAGGAGTCTAAAAGTAAAGAAGTTATAACTGAAAAAAAAAAAAAGTTACAAAAGACGAAAAATACTGGCTAATTTTATATGAATTTTTTTCAATTTCTATCCACATTTTTGAATGATTGGTCATATAGAGCTATATTTATTGAATACTACATAATCTTTTAGGGGCCCGAGATGAACGCCTTTGCTCATGGCAGGTACTATTTAGGTGTATGATATGCATGTTTGTTGGCTCATTAGTTACACATTTTTATGGCATAAATTATGCATTTTTTTATTTATTTTATGACGTAATGAATAGGAGTGTGCCATAAACTCCAAAATAGTTACGCACTTTTTTCCTTTTCGGTGTTACTAACGCATTTTTGTCCTCGCAAATGTCATCAAATTTTTAGAAAAACAGGCTCTATCATTTTCCATTTACTACATATACTAAAATAATACCGGTTTATGTCTACATTTACCAAACCCTGAATAAAAAGGTGCTATAAGGGAGGTCTCTGCAATTGTCAGAAACCTCAGGGTAGGTGAGTGAAATTTACCCTATAAAAATTCATGTTATCATTTTTTCCACTCTATTATTCCACATCCCAAAAACCAATTAAGGGCCCAAACCCAAGTCTCAGCCCAAACCAAAAGGCCACCCAAAACATTCGGTGACCTCATTGAAATTTCTATATCATTATGGTTAGAAAACACAAACGTGTCATTATTGAAGGGGTTGTTGACTCTTTTCTGGTATGTCAATCAATATGTCATCTCTCTCTCTCTCTCTCTCTCTCTCTCTCGGATTTTTGAAACCCCGATTAACCTCTGTCTGCTGTCGGATGTTTTGGTAAGTAGATGCATGCAAGTTACGACGGTGTTGATTTTTTTTTTTTTTTTGTTAGTTGATGCATGCAAGTTATGCGGGTGTTGATTTTTTTATTTATTTTGATGTTTGGATCAAAGTTCTAAAATTGGCGGATGCACATTTGGCCTCAACCGTATACCCAAAATGATTCATAGCGCGCGTTTGTTTTACTGATTGATGATCTTTATTCCTTTGTTGCTTTTTTTGCTAATGTTTATTACTTTTTCTGTGAATAATGAATTGCATTTGCAGTTGTTAATACTTCCTGTTTACCAGTTCAGCGTGATGAACTGCATTCATTTTGAAAGTTATATCTTGAAGAAATTGACTAATTCTAACATATATCAGACATCACAGTGGTTGTGACCTCAGTTATAAGCTTTCTTACATATTTAATTGGGCCTTCTAGTTGACGGTGGGGTTGATCCTCTTGATTAGTTGGCTCGTTGGGCCGGACACTGAACTGAGTTATCAAAAAGTTAAAGTTGAAAGGTTTCTTATAACTCAGATTATAGTAACACATAAGAACATTTGCATGAAGAATATGTAAGCAAATGTGAGAATGGTAATGGTTAAAGAGATGTTAATTATGCAAGCACTAGCAGAGTACAATAATCTTGACTATCAAAGCTTATTTAGTAATTTTGTAGCTACAAGTGGGGCATGCCTTAGTGAGATTTTGTTGGAGATCTCACTCAATTCTTCTAAAGATTGTTGCTTTGTGTTTTTCTTGTTGATAATTGAACTTTGTTGAAATATGAACCAACAAGATAACTATATTCTTTTCAATTATCATGATGATTGTTCTTATGATGCGGATTTATCTTTATGAATACGGCTGCGGAAATGTAAAGGGAAGCATCTTAGATGATGTTTTCTTAGGGCCCCAAAACGCTGAGGGTCGGCCCTGGCTAGAGGCAATGGTTAAACCGGGTGAAGAGTTCCCTTTTTTGGAGAGTTCTCCTCAGTTCTTCAAAGTATTTGTACCTGATCAATCCTCCCAAGAAGTGGTAAAATCTACTCCCCTTCTCTATACAGAGGATTATTCATCTCCATAGCCTTGATTATGGTGTGTTTGAAGTACTATTTTGAATCTTTGATGGTTCTATAATATCCTTTGGGCCAAATAAATGGGAGAATGATTGAACGTTTTGTTTGGTTGGCTGCTTTCTGAAATTCTTAAGTTTTCAGGAAAACCAGTGTGTATTTTCTGTATTTTCACTGCTGTTTCCTCAAAATTGATACTCCCTCCATTCTCAAATAATTGTCCATATTTAACTATTTTTGAATTTTAAAAAAATTGATTACAGAATAGTGAATCAAATGAATTTCAGTCTTTTCTATTAATGTTTCCATTATTATGGAAGTTTGTAAACATAAAAATATATGGACGAAAATCCTGTCATCGTCATAGTATTTTTTCTATTTGGTTTTCGAAAACACAGCATTTCTATTCTCTGCAGTGTTATTAAAAGTGTTTTATCAAAAATTCTGTCATTTTCATGATATATTATTAGGAATTGTTTTTGGAAAAGACAGCATATCTATTCTCTGCAGTGTAATGCCACTCCCAAGTTCTTCTCTTTCTTCGGTTATATTTGTTTCTTATTGAGTGTAGTGATAAAAAAAAGTGATCTTTTTGGACGATTAACTCATTCCTTGCTATTTTTTCATAGCAAATCCCGCCTGAATTTTTGAAGTATTTCAATGGAGTTCTACCTTACAAATCTACAATTACAAATATGGAGGGAAGATCATGGAAGGTAGAATTGAACGAGGTCAATGACTCTTTGTATTTCCACGATGGTTGGCATCAATTTGTGCTGGATAACTCGCTAGAATTTGGAGATTTTCTCGTTTTCTACTACGGTGGCAATGCGAATTTTTATGTCAAAATATATGGCAAGAATGGTTGTCTAAAGGAGCCAATTCCTCCTACTAGTGATATTCACAGAGCAATATCACTTCCGCAAGAGAATCAAACTGTTGAGAATAGTAAGTTTCTCTGGATATGCAAATGCACAAGCAGGGTTGGTGTTTGTGACTATAAATAGGGCCCAATTTGCTACTACTATTAAGTAGATTATTCACGCGGAAAATAAGGTTGATCGGACGTTGGTAGACAGATGATTAGATTCCTGTCTGTCTTGAAAAACTTTAACGGCTAGTATAAGTTTGAGAATTGAATGATGTCCAATTATGTGGCTACTTATGTTCGATCAATCTGATTTCTTTGCATTGGTTATACCTTGTTGAGGAGCCTAACAGAATGAATGGTTCCAATCTGATTATGGGGCTTGAGGATGGACTGATTTGCAGTCACAGCAGCACTGCTGCTGCTGCCCCCAAGTCATGGCACCAACCCGGATACGCAGAATGCAACGTGTGGAACAACTGCATTGAACTAAACATGTGTTTAAACAATGCAGGGAAATCTAAACGGCTGTCATGCATAGTAAGTAGCGACCAAATTGCTGACAATAATTTATGCTCTAGAAGACCTTCAGGGCTTCAAAAGAAAGGCAGGGCTCTTAAGGAAGCTGACAAATTCACGTCCAAATTTCCGTTCTTCAAAATTCTCATGGGTTCTACATATGTGACTCGTGGACCTGTGGTAAGTTATGAACCCTGTATTTTCATAGAGCAAAAAGGCATATAGCCATACATGCTATTACACTTGCTGATGTTTGTAGTTGATTCCCTCCCCCATGTTAGATTTTTCAACACGAGAATGTGTTATTTTCCCATGAAAAATCTGTTTAGGCTGTGCTTGGATCTTGGAGACGAAGAGTTTTCTGGCCACGTCGAATTGGCACCGCTGTAATAGATACAATCTGCAAAGTTATGCAGAGCAGGATGAACTTATGACTTCGCATTGAAGATATTTGTCTGCCAATTCTTTATTGGAATATTGCTATGAGCCTATGACATTTTGAGGTCCTCTTTTTTCAAATTATAATACCAACCACTGAAGCTTGATGTTTTGGAAATCTCAATATTAAAAGTACCACTTCCACGCTAATATGGATGATTTTTTGCATAAAATTTTAATCATTTTGCTTTTGACTAGTATCATGGGCACGGTGCCCATTGAGATGCCCTAGTCAACAAACGTGGGCAACAACTTATAAAGCACGGACACCTCACCTATGTCTCACACGACTCTCTCCAGACACGTATCCTACACTCGAAACAAAAGTGTCGGGTCTTTTCTTCATTTTTTCTATTTGGATAATCTGTGACACTACAGAACAAGGCTCAGGACACACCAATTGCTAGGACACTCTCGGTGTACGTCGTTGGTGTGAAAGGAAATTGTAAGCTCCAATAAAAGCTTATAAAATTTTGTGTTTGAAAGTGATGGATAATTAGTTGATTATAAAGACAGATGTGAACTAGGAATTGATCTTTGTTGGAGCACTTTGATGCAACTACAAATCTAATGAAGTAATTCCATATATGAATAAAGTCATATAGATTGTCTCTATTGTGATTAGAACATACTTCTTTGTCATCATTTACATTTAAACATTTAGGCTCTATTTGTTTGGGCGTAAAATGTTTTACCTATTTTCCGGTGTTTGGTTGTATAAAAAATGAGGAAAATATTTTACTTGTTATATGTAAAATGTTTCCAGTGTTTCCTCGATCGTTAGTTCTGACCCACATTCAATGCCCTTATTCTCAGCTCTCTCTCTCTCTCTCTCTCTGAAAATATTTTTCATGTGCCAACCAAACACGACAAAATAAAAGTTTGAAGTTTGTATTCTGAAAAAACATTTTACATTGAAACAAACGGATCCCTGGTATGTAATAGAAATACACCAATACATCTTCTTAACGCGTACCCAACATGTCTTGTCCTTTATTTTTATTTTTTTAATTACGTGTAATATCAAGTGTTGGCATGTCTACGTCGGTGCAATACCAAGTTTCAACCATATTGGAAAGAGCCGAACAAGAAGATGCCTTACTATATGGACCTTCTACATTTTGCAGAATGTACCAGCGAGCTTTGTCAGCTGTGTCATGCAACAGGATAGACAGAGTGCAACACTTGTTGTTTCAAATAAGTCGTGGCCTGTGGGTTTGTGCAGAGGTCGAAGACATGTACGCATGATCACTCATGGTTGGCCCATCTTTTCCCGAGAAAACGCACTAAAAGTAGGCGATGTTTGTGTATTTGAACTTGTTGAGAGAGAGAATTTTGTTCTGAAAGTTTCTGTTTTTAGATGTCTGGATTGAGTGATTCTTTGTTGGTGCTATGTTAAACTATTTCTGACGCTGAAATAATAATTTAAGCTTCATTCATAAAGAAGAAACCCAGGAAGGGGTAGTTTGCATGGAATATCTCTATGTGTTTCACATATTTAATCTTTGCCTTTAGTTTTTGAAGTACCTAGCTAGAACTGTAATTCATGCAGATGAAGTATCAGGGTATTCTCTTTTGCAATTTAGATGTTCATATATGCTTCCCTTGTTCCCACTTTCAATTAGGATATGGTAGGTGCATGTCATCTCCTTGTGTTTGCTCCGTGGATACAACTTGGGTTGCAAAAGAAAAGAGCCAAATTTTGACATTTTTGCGTGCATTTTATTATTATTATTATTAAGATTTTAGCGAGCGGAACTGGCCTAGGTTTGAATTAAGCTCGAGCTTGTTTATGAACTTTTAACAAGTCATAAATATCATCCATCTTTGTTTTCAATAACTGCTTGTGCTTCAATGACCATTCATAAGTAGGTTAGGGTCAAGAATAGAGAGAATACAACACAAGAAATATATAATTGCTTAAGTCTGAGGATACATTGGTGAAAACCTCCTCTTTTATAGAGTGAAGAGAGACCTAGAAGGTTCCCAAATACATCATAACTACTACTATTACATATGGGATACATCATCATGGCATCTTAAAAACTACTATTACACATGGGATATATCATCATGGCATCTTGAAAAGCTAGACTAATAATTTCACACAGGAACACTACATATTTCACCACTTCCTAAAGTAGTAAGCTACTTTATTTCACTACCCTACTTTACATCATACCACACTACTTTATATCAAATCACACGAAAGAAACAGCTGGCATGAACACATGTTCATCACTCCGAATAATTGATGTGGTGTGATATAAAGTAGTGTGGTATGATATAAAGTAGTATGGTGTGATATAAAGTCGAATGGTGAAATAAAGTAGCTTACTACTTTTAGAAAGTGGTGAAATATGTTGCGTCTGTATGTGAAATTATTAGTATACTTTGATATCACCTTGGTTTATATTGAATAAAACCTAAAACCTTACCGTAAAAAAGGAAAGAACCTGACCCATAACTGATAGTGTCACTCTTTTATCTTCCTCTCCCCACATTCATAAATTTTCCTTCAGTGAAACAATGTGAACTAAATTTATTTATTTATTTGGGGGGGGGGGGGGGGGGGGGGAGGAATTTTAGCTCATAGTCACAGTTTCCCACTTTTCTAGTTTGTCTAGACTCAAGAAACCCAAAAATAAGGCATTAGGAACTAAATTGGAAAACAAAAAGGCAAATTATATACTTGGTGTAGACTGTGTAGTACAACCAGTTCATGAATACAATTTCATTGACCCTGCTGCAACTACATGTTGGCATTCACTGACCTCAAGTTAGAAATCACAAAAGGAACAATCACATGAGGGTATCCTGGTCCATAAAAAGAAGGCTAAGCTCGATTTGCATTCACCTGAACTTGGTACAAAAACAACGAAACATATTCACTATACTGAATAAGTTCGTATCTATCAACCTAATTGCATAATTATCATACAGTTCTAACAGAGCCACAGAGGTTCAGAGCAAACAAATGATGAGCTCTCCTGCTAAGGTCTGAAAAATTCTTTATGTTCCTAAGAAAAGAACTGAGAAGAAAAAACAATTAAAACTAATTCTTCAGTCATGAGTACCCCGATATTTCCCGTAATCGGCCGATCTTCTACTTGTTTCTGCATACTTCTTCTCTCCTCCTCCTCTTCCTCCTCCCTCTTGATCTACTGCTAACTTTTTTTGCCTCCGCAGCATCTCCTCAACATGCCGCTGCCATAAAGATTCCCTCTCTTTCCTTGGCATCTTTGCATACCTAGGATCGGCCTTAAGAAGACGTTTAGCTGTTGACCAAGAAGTAGCAGCTGTTTTAGCATCTTCTGTGTCTTGAGCGGCTACTTCTGGAGTTATCACATCAGACAAGAGAGCCCTGAACTCATATACACACCTCTGAAACAAAAACAAATGAGCTAGTCAACTCACCTCTAACAGAGCCCATGAATTGAACTGTTCATGCTGTTGATTTTAAACTTAAGTGACCAATTCATAGAACAAAACGTGATTTGTCCAAGTTTATGACAGATGTTCATCTCTGTGTGGCCAATGAGATGTAACGGGACAAAAGAAGTAGACTTTTGGAGGGGACAGAGCATTGGGTTCAGGAGGTATGAACCCAAATTAATGACCTTAAACCAAAACAAATGCTTATGTCAAGGGTGGACACAATATTGATGTTCCTTTGTAATCTCCAGCTGTGCTTACCATCTTCTAATATCACACGATGGTGATTGCAGCTGGCATACATGTATTTGATTTATAGCAGTCAGTTTTTTTTTGTCATTAGCGTCTGTTAGACCAAGGATGTCAGTTTAGGTATGTTTTGCATGTTCCTCTAGGGTGCTCAATGGGTAGACTGGTTTCCAAGAGAAGAACACTATTTTGACGTAGTATAGAAACGGAAAATGTAAGAGAAGTACCATTACCTCAAGCAACATCTTCACATGTTCCCTGAAAAGCTTTTCCAAGTCAGATTGATCTAAATAAGGATTTGCTGCTCGTCCTTGAGGATCCTTCTCCAGCTTAGGCTTTGATTCCGTCCAAGATGCCTAGTTTATAAGAAAAAGAAAATTACTACATGGGCAACCAAATTCCACAACCTATTGAAACAGAAGATGCCGTGATCAAATAACAATGATGCAACAACTGGCAACTTGTACAAATGAAAAGCAACTGAATACGGGCACAAGAAGATAAGATCAATCGATAGACAAAAACCATTGTTGGCCTATGCCCTACATTATTGTGGTCCGATTTGCTTTGTGTCTCTTTTGGTCATCTTCTTCCAATTGTTATAAATTTGAGATTCAAGTTTTCATCTTGGGTCACATTAAGGACAATAATTGGTTGAGGCTTTGCAAATGAAGAACAGTATTTGAGGCACCAAACCCCGGAATACTCTTTCTTTTTTGGGTTTTTTTGCATAGGACAGCAGCCAACCTCTATTGATGCTTTAACTCCTTCATAGTAGCGTTGGTTCACATGTCACTTCTTAACACCGCAGCATCATACCTTAATGGCACAACATCTTCCTTCAAGGTCGCAACATCGTCCATAGTTGCCTCACAATCCATAGGCAAGGGTTGCAACTTGGTATTCAGTCTACTTTCTGTCAGGATAGTAATCTTAGTATCACGAAAGTAAATTTTAAGAATGCGGGATGTTGACAAGTAGGGGACCACAATCCTGCAAGTAGCGAGCCCAAACTAGATGCCACGGTTCTGTACTGATTTCAATGGTACATGTTCAATGGTACATGGGCGGCATCCCCTTGATGCTTTTTCAATAAATTTATTCCTTATCAAAAAAGTACTGGTTTCAATACAATTTCATAGTTGTATGGCAATATAATATAGAGTACCAGAGGTTTAAAAATAAGAGAAGAGAACTAACTACAAATGATTTAGGAAACGTCATCACAACACAGATTCTCATAAACCAACTCGAATGATTTAACGAGATTACGCATCAACTTATGGGCAAAGAATATCCTACTTCTTCAAGGATTAGGGTACAAATTTAGAAAATAAGGTATTTGGTAGATATTCGAGACAACTATAATTTGACTTATAATTCCTCTCCAGCTAGGACTTTCTTCAAAAACTGAAATTTTAATCTATTGACTACAACGAATACTATACACATAATAAAACTCATATCAATGTAATTACTTCACCCAGAATAAGATAATAATAGTAAATGAACCAACACACAAGATCACTAAAATTTCTGCTTAGCACGTATCCAAGGTTGTTACTTGTAACAGTCACCACGCGGTCCTCAACTGGAAGCATCCAATATTAACCGATACTATATGACAGCATAAACCACGCGTGAGTCTCATCAACAAAAAGGGCCTCGTATCAGGTAAAGGCACCAGACAATCATGCATCTAAGAATTATCGTGAACTTCCTACTAGACAGCCATGACTAGCTAAAGCATATCCACATATAATACTCGAACATCAGCTACAAAATTACTACAAATTCCAGCAAGACAGATCACAAGACAGTTTCTAAGAAGATATGTCATCAGATACTACCTGTGGGTCTTTAATTGTTTCAACAAGTAAAGCTTGATAAGTCTCAACAGCTTCTTTCCTTCTAGCTTTGGATCGCACCCTCTCCACCTCTTGTTCTTCCCTTTCTTTCCGTTTCCGCAATGCTCGCTCTCTTTCCTTCAGCTTCTCCTGAGTGTAAGTATGCAAGTAAACTTCAATTTCCCGACACAAAAGTGTGCCTAAACATTGTAATTTAATATTTCATTCAATCACCAAAATTTATTGCTTGTCATCTCAAGAAAATATCAAAGAAGCCAATAGGTGGTCTGCATATTGGAAAACAGACAATCATAGTGACAGCTGAGAAAAGGGATTACAGATACAACATGCACAGAAAACTCAGGAGCAAAACATTTAAGGAGTTTGGGGGAAAAGACAGAACAGAAGACAGAATATGCACATGGAGGGAGAAAGAGAGGGGAACCAACTTCTTACAAAGCTAGAAAAGAAATTGAGCCAGAACCAGAGAGTTGGTTATTATCCCAAAGAAACCCTTACACTCCGAGTTGAATGCATTAATGACAACACACCTCGGCCTAAAGCATCATCATTACATTCAACCACCAATGATAACCACACACACAAAAAAGAACAGAAACGAGTGGTGATGCAAAGAGCAGAAGGGAAGTGGTTTGTTACCTGCTCCTCCTGTTTGGCCCTGGCTACTCGTTCTGCTTCCTCTTCAGCAAACTTTAGTTCAGATATATATTCATTAAACATAATCTCTCTATCCTCATGCTTAACAGATTTGTATCTGGGGTCATTCCTTAGACTATCCTTCACCTATCAAAACCAAGAGTTATGAACTTCAATATATATTTAAAAAAAAAAGGAGTAAAAATAGCGGTTAACGATTTGTATAAAGGTTTTAGAGACCAAAGCAGCCCAAACTTCTACATGCACTTGGCAAGGTGATAAAACAAAAACCGCAAAAATAACCACCTTCCTTACTTTGACATTCAACTGGAAATGCAAATCAAACCACATCTCCCAACAGGCAAGAGTACTTCAACAGATGCACCAACCTTAGACCAACGAGAACTTGTCGTGATATCTGCTTTCTCCTGAAGCATGCATTTAAAACTCGATGCAGCAGCTGCACGTATAGCTCTAGCCTTTTCTTCAGCAACCCTCTTCAGAGGAAGTATCCTGCAAGCGGAAGCATATAACCGGTTCAAAATAGAAAATATAGCGTGGAAGAAAGAAAAAAGTTACCATACAAATCCAAATGGATATGAGAGTTCAAAGACTCAAAGGGTGAATATCAGTATCTGGACAAGAAGATTACAACTTGAAGCACATTGCCCCAACGCAAATCAAAAGCAATTAATTGCCCTTTAAAAATAAGTCAAATAGGGTAAAACATGATCAGGTCCAATTTATCCTCCACGCCACTGTACCAGGGCCTATATGGAAAATGCAACTTCCCAAACTTTTTGGAGTTTTATATATCATCAGGAAAAAATTAAGGGAATCAATATCAAAAAAGAGGTTAGCTTCTAAGCCTACAATGGTCCCAAGGACTGCAAACAGACAACAACATTGCAATTCGCAAACGTAATACCTTCAAACAAACTCACAAGCCAGTGACAGACAATAAACGATTTCTATAATTTGTGAATTAAGACAAGTATACAAACACCATGGGTAGCTGAAACTCCACACACAACAAATGATTGAAACTAAACTTATGTTTCCAACCTTGCAAGAAAATCAACTAACCATTAACCCACGGAAAGATCTACCTTGGAATATGGTCATTGAGAGGAATCCATTTGTATACGAATATGTATAGATCCCTACGTACATTCAGTAGGGGTGGGAATTTCCGACACGACACCGTAACACGACACGAACCCGACACCAAGTTAGTGTGTTAGGGACAGCTATTTCTGACACGGAACACAAATATGACACGACACGATAACACGAAAAGCTAAACAGGTTTGGTTAGGGTTTAGAGAATTCTAATACGAACACGAGATGACATGACATGACGCAAGGTGGGAAGTTATGAAAGGACACGATAACACAACATGAACCAAACATGAAGTTAGCGCGTTAGGTTTGGCTATTTCTGACATGGAACACGAATATGACTTGACACGATAACACGAAAAGCTAAACAGGTCGGGTTAGGGTTGAGAAAATTCTGACACGTACATGAGATCGCACGATAGGACTCGACACGATGCTCACCCATTACATTTAGCGAAATGGAAGGTCTAGAATTAACTCCTAAAGGGAATTACATCTTGGGAGGACAAGAAATTCACCACAGAAAATACTGAAGCAAACAAAATCTCTGGCATACAAATCACAAACCACCCTCCAAATTCTAGAATTAAAAAGTTAGGGATCTTAAAATTAGAGACCGAAGGCCAAAAGATGACAAATAACTCTGGCTTAAAGATTCAACACCAATTTATTGACGATACTCCTCCCATTGCACTCCAACCAAACTAACCAGCAAAATAGAGGAAAGAGCACAATTCCACAAGGCATCTGTCTTCTTATTGCAACCCAAGCCCCAAAATCAACCAAAAGCAATTGCGATACACAAGCTGCAACCGCCCAACATTTGGATGCCAAAAGGAATACTCGGTGCTCTAAAGTCAAAGCCAAAGGGCAATATAAAAGAAGTTATCCGAGGATTTCTCATTCACCCTGCACATAATAGAACCACTAAGGGCAAATTGTAGGAAAAAGTTTTTAGTCATGACTCATGAGACTACTGCGAGCCAAAGTGCACATAAAAAAATCTAACGTTTTACGAAGCACAATCGCTTTACAGAATCTACTATCGACAAAGAATGAAATAAAAAAAAAATTGGGTTATCAAACAAATTCAAAATAAGAATGGCACTAAAATGTCTAGGAGAGTGAACAGATCACACCATTTGTCACTAAATTAGGCCTAAAGGACAGAATCATCAAGAATAGCCAACAAGAAACCAATGCATCCACCCCACTATCATTCTAACTTCTGGAAGTAATAAAATCCCATGAAATCGGAGCCAGGTGAAAAGATGCCATAGAAGCAACGGAACCAAAATAGGAGCAAACAACTCCTCGAGCTTTGATCAACCTAGCATCATTTGGAAACACCAAAACAACAACCGGCCGTGTTCTCCACTTTATTTTGTCTAAACTCAGTTGTTCAGAATTAGGCTATTGTCGGTGCAAGTCAGCACAGATGTCCAGTTAAAACAGTTAACAGAACCATTTATCAATCAATTTCCTCTGCCTACTATGGATAGTCCAGAATCCAGAGGACTCGTCTAGCAACAGTTGCTCGTCTCTTATCAAAATTAGTTAATGATTCAACTAGGCAAAGCAATTTGTCACTGGAAAAGCTTGCCCAACGCCTTTCCCAACATATAGATCCCTATGAAGCATGGTACTTTAAACACTGTGCCATAAGAGTAGATGCTAGGTATCGGATACAGATACAGACTACGGCAACCAAGTAAAACATATTTTTGCCTAAACCCCCCCTATTTTTGCATTCACAAAGATACACAGGCTTTAGAAGTATTTAGTGGAAGTCGGTTGTACACATCAATTATAACACAGACGAAAAAAGTATTCCTATGTATTGATTGCTGTTAAAACAAAAAGGTGCGGGTATGTTGAAGACACAAATGGCGGCCAAACAAAGGGGAATTGTCAGCAAAGGATCCATCTCAGTAGAATAAACGAGCCTCGCTATTGAAGAAACAACAACAGAACGTAAGTTTACTAGTATTCTCTCTCCCCTTTTTTATTTCAGGGTTGTCCCCCTTTCCCTAGATTTCTCTCCCTCTTCCCTTAACAATCATTTTTGTAAGGACCTATTTAGTTCTCATTTAGGTTGTACGTTGTTATTTGTAGCTAAAAAAATGGATGTTGTATCTGTTAAGTTATGGGTTTATATGTGGTTAGTTGTAGTTTACATCTCTTATGTTAGTAGATTAGGAGAGATAAGGGTCTAATGTGTAATTACTTTTTACATTTGCACAAGTATAACGTAATGAGAAATAAACCCTAGTTTTGAGTTTCTATTCCATCATCTAAACTTTACATGGTATCAAAGCTTTTCGACCTGGGCAACTTCAGTAGACGATTTGTTGATCCTTGACGATCTATCAGCATTGATCCACATTGATCAAAAGATATTGCTTGTCGATCAACAGGTCCTTTCGTTTGTTTGAAGACCCAGTTGCAAATCACCGATCCCTGCTGCAGATCTTGACCCAGATCTTGACCCAATTTTCCGTTCTGATATTTCCAAGAAAGTTTGGAGCTGGATCTCTCATTTCGTTCTGTTTTTCAGATCAATCAAGGCATTTCTGACCTCCAACAGCCTCGCCAGAACCTTTACTGGCTTCCGACAGTCTTGCCGGACGATTGTCAGCCTTCGCCCGACCTCCGGGACTTTACCCCAGTCAGTTCCAACGCCGTACTGTGAATCCCAACCAGTTCTGACATCGCTCCACACTTCCAGTTATTTATTTCGTGTTTTTTGGAATTGGATCAGATCTAGTTATTCTCATTTGACTCGGGTAAGAGTTTTTTACACTGGTTTGAGTTTGGGTCAGAATAATCAAGTTTTTCTGGAACCCTATTTGTCTTATTCTACATCATTTGTCATAATCTGGGTTTGTTGAAATGTCAGAGGATAAACAAAAGACTTCCGCTAGTACAAATGATGAGCTGAGTGGTGTAGGGACTCTAGATAAATTTTCACTGGATATTTGTCATATTAAGTTGGATGGTACCAACTATTTGATTTAGTCTCGTACTTTTACTTTGGCTATTGAGGCCAAAGGGATGTCATAGAGTTCATTGAGGGCCCTGTTACTCCACTTGTTGAGGCGGTCGAACTCAAGAAGTTTAAATCTCGCAAATTGTTAGTCATGACCTGGTTGTTTAACTCTATGAGAGCTGATATTCGTCATACTTTCCTGCTGCTTATACTCCACATCAGATTTGGACTACTGCAACCCAGATCTATTCTCAGCAAGGTAATGATGCACAGTATTTTGAGTTGAGGAAGAGGTTCCGTACATTGGAGCAAAATCATCGTTCTGTTGTTGCTGTATATTTTGCTGACTTGAGTGAAGCTTGGGAGGAATTTGATTATTATCAGGGTTTTCAAGCTGTTTGTGTTGTGGATGCTGCTAATTGGCTAAAAAGGCTGGAGAAAGAGCGTGTTTATGACTTTCTTGCTGATCTTGATCTGGAGCTTGATCCAATTAGAGTGCAGGTGTTGGGTTGTGTTCCGTTTTCATCCTTGGGAGAGGCCTATTCTATTGTTCAGCAGGAGGAGAGTAGGAGGGGTGCTATGTTGCACCCTCCTATTTCTGATCGTTCTGCTCTGGTTGGTACTCCTCAGGGTCTTTTTGGTTCTGATAGTGGGCCTATTCTCCAAGGTGGCAAGTCCCAATCTGGTACTAGCAGCGAACCTCCTGATCGTGCATCACTCCAGTGTGATTATTGCCACAACACTGGTCATTCCAGAGATTTTTGTTGAAAGCTACATGGCAAGCCATCTCGTGGCCGCAGTGGCCATGGTCGTGGTCCGATGCGTCCTCGGGCCCAGGCCCATGTTTCGGAGTCTACAGTTGGCATCTTGCCTAATTCTAGATTCAGTTCTGGGATTCAGGCGTCATAATCATGTGGGTGGTCTCTCTTAGGGGGAGATATAAACTCTCAGGCACCTTGTGGCTCAGGCACCTTGTGGCTCAGGCACCTTGTGGCTCGGGTTGATTCTCCATCTACTATATCTCACTCTTCCACAGCAACTCCTACTTCCTATTTTGCTCACACAGGTATTCCAGCTAGTGCATTTACTGCCTCTTCTACTATTCCTTGGATTATAGATTCTGGTGCCTTAGATCATATGACTGGGTGTTCCTCTGTGTTTGATTCTTACTCTATTTGTTCTGGTAAGAATAAGGTCCAAATAGCAGATGTGTCATTCTCTGCTATCTCATGGAAGGGTTCCGTTCGCTATTCTCCCTTTATTTCTCTCTCTTCAGTTTTACATATTCTCAACTTTGCCACTAATCTTATGTCTGTTAGTAGCCTTACTCATTCTGCAAATTGTTCTGTGACCTTTTTTCCTACTCATTGTGTCTTTCAGGAACTGGATACGGGGAAGGTGATTGGCAGTGGTAAATCACATGGTGGCTTTTGTTTTTTGGAGTCTGCACCTCGTCCACCCATGTCATGTGGTCTTGCTCTGCGAGCAGATATGGGTGCAGCTCTTACTATGTTACATCAGTGGCACCGATGATTGGGTCATCCCTCCTTTGGAATTTTAGAGAAACTTTTTCCTCATTTAATAAAGCATTGTCCTAGGAGTCAATTTTTTTGTGAAGCCTGTGAGCTTGGAAAACATAAACATTCATCTTATGCACCTATTAATAAACGGAGTGTGTCTCCTTTTACAGTTATCCATTCTGATGTTTGAGGTCCTTCCCCTGTTACCTCTCTTAAAGGTTTTCGGTGGTTGTCACTTTTATTAACTGTTATTCTCGAGTTACTCGGTTGTATTTACTTAAGTCAAAAAGTAACGTCTTTTCTTGTTCTAAATCTTTTTATGCCATGGTACGCACTCAATTTGATACAAATATTAAAATTCTCCATAGTGACAATGGGATTGAGTATATAGATAGGAATTTTAGGGTATTCCTAGAAGAAAATGGCATTCTTTATCAAACGACTCGTGTTGACACTCCACAGCAAAATGGAATTGCTGAATGCAAGAATCGTCATCTTGCAAAGGTAGCGTGCTCTCTTTTATTCAGCATGAATGTTCCCATATTTTTTTAGGGAGAGGCAATTTTGACTATTACTTATCTTATCAACCGTATGCCATCTAGTGTTCTCCAGTTCAAAACTCCTATTGAGTGTCTTCCTCACAGTTCTCGTGTCACCAGTCTCCCACCTCGGGTGTTTGGTTGTGTGTATTTTGTTCATGCCCTCATCCATCTGGGGGCAAATTAGGTCCTAAAGCCCATAAGTGTCTTTATTGGGTACACTTCTACTCAGAAGGTCTATAATTGTTATGATCCTCACTCTAGAAAGTTTTATGTCTGTATGGATGTTACTTTTTGAAAAACAGTGTCTTTTTACTCTCCCTCCACTCCATCTCTTCAGGGAGAGCATCGGCAGGAAGAGATGAGGGAGGAAGAAATGTTTACCTCTTTTTCTAATCATGATGAGGGGGAGACGAAACAATTTAGAGAGGAACCAATATCTGTTGAAAGAGCAACTCATGACATTAGTGACAATATTGAGGAACTACCACAATGGCTGAAAGGGTCTAACTTAAAGACCTACATTAGACAGAAGAAAGGAAGGTCCTCATGTGCAATACCACCTTGTCAATTACAATCTCCTGCTCCAGTTCAGGATTCCTCGGCTGACTTATTTGGTAATGAATCTTCTTCTATTGAACCTCCCTTTATTGAGTCTGATAATCTTTTTATTGCTCTTCGGAAAGATGTTAGGTCATGTACTCAACATCCTATCTCTCAATTTGTCTCTTATGATCATTTATTTCCTTCGTACCATGCCTTTGTTTCGTCTCTTTCTCCTATATGTATTTCACAGAATTGGCATGATGCATTCATAATATCTAAGGGGAAAAGAGCTATAGTAAAAGAGATGACAGCTTTGAAAAAGAATGGCACTTGGGAGCTAGTACCACTTCCAGGAGGAAAGAAATCAGTAAGATGCAAGTGGGTTTTCACTGTTAAACAGAATGCTGATGGTACAGTTGAGAGATACAAGGCGAGACTGTTGCCAAGGGTTTTACTCAAACCTATGGTATTGACTATAAGGAGACGTTTGCACCAGTAGCAAAGATGAACACTGTGCGAGCTCTGCTTTCTTGTGCTGCCAATTTGAATTAGCCCCTTCACCAGTTTGATGCGAAAAATGCATTCCTCCATGGTGAGTTAGAAGAAGAGGTGTATATGGACGTACCACCAGGTTTCTCTTCCTTTGAGGCTGAAGGGAAGGTGTGTAGATTGAAGAAGGCCCTATATGGGCTAAAGCAATCACCTAGAGCATGGTTTGGCAGATTTTCCAATGCTATGTTGGGGTCTGGATACAAACAGAGCCATGCAGATCATACTATATTCATCAAGGGAGGTGCTGGTAAGATTGTTGTCCTTATTGTGTATGTTGATGATATAATAATGACAGGCAATGATGTGAATGAAATTGTTAATCTCAAATCTAGTCTGGCTCAATAATTCGAGATTAAGGATTTGGGATCACTAAGATACTTTCTTGGAATGGAAGTGACAATGTCTGATAGAGGTATTTTTATCTCCCAACGGAAGTATATAATTGATCTTTTGGAAGAAACAGGTATGTTGGCTGTAGACCTGCAAATTCTCCTATTGAGGCGAATCACCATCTTAGTGGCAATGTGGGGGAGTGCACTGACAAGGAGAAATATTAGCGACTTGTGGGTCGACTGATATACTTAGCTCACACTCAACAAGATGTTACTTATGCAGTGAGCGTTGTTAATCAGTTTATGCATGATCCTCATGCTTCGCATCTGGATGCAGTTTATCGTATCTTGAGGTACCTCAAATCAACTCCAGGAAAGGGAATTCTGTTCTCTAATCATGGTCATCTGCGATTGGAGACATTTACTGATGCTGACTGGGCTGGTTCTGTGGATGATAGACGCTCTACTTCTGGCTATTGTATTTTCATTGGGAGAAATTTGGTTACTTGGCAAAGTAAGAAGCAATCAGTGGTTGTCAGGTCTAGTGCAGAAGCTGAGTACAGAGCTATGGCTCATGGCGTTTGTGAGCACTTGTGGCTCCAAACCGTGTTACGTGATTTGGTAATTATTGATAATGGTCCTATGAAACTCTACTGTGACAATAAAGCTGCCATTAACATTGCTCATAATCTTGTTCAACATGACAGCATGAAGCATATAGAGATTGACAGGCACTTCATCAAGGAGAAGCTGAGCGCGGGTTTGACATATATGCCTTTTGTGAGATTTGAAGATCAACTGGCTAACATATTCACAAAAGGGCTTGGTCGCAGGAGTTTCCACCCCATTGTGTTCAAGTTGGGCTTGATTGATGTCTTCGCACCAACTTGAGGGGGAGTGTTAAGTTATGGGTTTATATGTGATTAGTTGTAGTTTACATCTCTTATGTTAGTAGATTAGGAGAGATAAGGGTCTAATGTGTAATTACTTTTTACATTTGTACAAGTATAATGTAATGAGAAATAAACCCTAGTTTTGAGTTTCTATTCCATCATCTAAACTTTACAGTATCCATTATATATAAACAATGCTAAATAATGCAACGATGATGAGTCTAGCCCATGGCCGTATCCTATTTTTTTAAGGTTTTGACGAACCTCTGAACTCTTGGCAGTAATTATCAGTCAGCTCACCAAGTGCACTATCTACAAAGAGCACTACACTGTTGTAATAAGTTAAAATGCTTGGACCATGACACAAGGCCCCACTATGCTGATTGACTAATTAGGTGATGGAAGGCAAAGAAGATATACTAGGCAATGCCCTCAGCATGTGTACTCTGAATCTAACTACGAAACAATCACATGCAAAACCAATGTCTCTTCCAAGTTCCAAGCATTCCTTGGTTATACCTTTCATTGAGTAAACTTTCGCGCTCCTTTCGTTCTAAGGCCTCAAACCGCAGGTCGTGGCCCCATTTCTTTTTGAATGTTTGATAATCAGTGTTGTGATCAATATCCTGAAAAACAAAATTGATTAGAAAGCAATCTCTAGTCCACCATTCAAAAGCCAGAAAGATACTTTGCTAATAGAATTCTATCAGGACCTAATGACAACACAATCAAAATAACATGCACAAAACCTCTTTTGCTTCTTCTAATAACTGCTTGAACCCCTCCATTGCAGCCTTCTGAGCTGCTCTTTTTTCCTTGCGCTCTTCATCAGCCCGTGTACGAACATAATGATCAAACAAGGCTCTCCGAGCACTATAACCTGGAATAGCCTGCAACATAAAAAACCATCATGTACAAAATAAGAACTAATTAACTGCCTACCAGGGTTTTAATCGCAGTATAAAGAAACGTAACATTATCGGTGATACGGTCTATAACAGCCGATCGGATAGAAAATTGGGCCGTAACACAGGTAAATCACGGTATCAGAGGTTCAAAATCCCATTACTTTTAAGGGTGATAAGATAGGTAACGGCCTCTATCAAAGCATATTAACTGCAGTACAACGAAAAAGAACCCCAGCTTCAGTTTCTAATCCTGAATGCTGCAACATGAATGCACCACAGTAGCATCAGAAGAGATATCAGGAGAAAAGGGCATGGAGGTTGTGATTGTTAGAGCTTGTCCCAATTGGTTAATTAACCTCCAAAACTAGTAAATGAGCTAGGCGGCCTCTCTACTGATTGCTTGGTTTTGAGTTGGATGTTTTGACATGGTATTAGTGCAAGGCTTTTGAAGGCTTTTGGACAGACTTGATTGATTGCACTGTTGTTTGTGCCTTAAGCGCATCTTGTTCGTTGTGATCCCTACATTATGGAACTTTACCTCTCCACGTGTGAGTCAGAGGTCGCATGTGTAGGAGAGTGTTAGATTTTGGACCAAAATGGTTAATTATAACCTCCAACTAGAATATGAGCATCGGCAGCTTCTCCACTCGTTGCCAATTGATTTTGTGTTGGATGCTTTAATAGTGACTAGAAAGTGGGCACACACTATGTGTGTGCACATTTTTAGGGTGGGTGGGGATAGTGGGGTGGTGGTTGTGATAGGTGGTTTTAAATTGATTATTATTTTGCCCATAACAATTATTTAATGGTAAGTTAAAAATAGTAATAAATACTTGACTTTTAGAGGGGCAATTATGGAAATCACTTTTGTGACGGGGCTTCAAAAATGGAAGACACCAAACTGGTGCTCTCCTTTTATCTATTAGAACAGATTAATCACCAACAAAGGGAAGGCATTACGAAATATGCATCTATCACAAAAGTAATAATGGCCCAATTCAGTTTAATTGATGTTCATCTGCAAGGAACTTCTCCCAAATGCCACCATTCCACTAACAAATTCAACTCTAGACCAGGAGGGATAAAGTAATATCCCCAGGTAATTGGATATAATCACAGGGCATCAATTAGGAACTTGCGTAATATGTGGGAGGCTCCTAAACTCTTATCGCAGGCACCAAGCATTCTCCCTTCATCCAACCCCTAGGGCAAGAAGTTGTATAGGGTATGAGTAATGCTGTAACTAACTAGCAAGGTTTCCAGGAGGAAGCAATGATGTCTTTCATCCAAGATGAAACTACTCCAAAAATGCGAGTTGCTCTTTAATGCATCACTTTAACTATAAGTGTAATCGAACTAGATCATAAGGACTCGACCAAATGCATGAAATACCCCTCTTGCACACTCAAACATATGACTAAAGGTATGAGATATCTATATGACATGTTTAGTAGGACATCCATCCAGCAAACACATTCAAGCTCACTGCATAACTACGCAAAAAGCTCATGTATTATTCATCAAAGTATTTTGGCTTCTTGTGAACACCAATTACCCTAGAGGATAAAAGGTATCATATCAACACTTGAACTTCTGAATCAAACTAGTCTGACACTCGTCCGAGAGCTTGACAACCCCAGTTGAGTCCGCACAACATAGAGAAACATCCAGCAGCCAAGGACGTAATAATTGGCCTTGAAACACAAACTTCACAGGAGAGAGCATGGTTAACAATTCTATTTCTCCACCAACAAAAGTTAAATCCATGTGGAAGCCCCAACCATAAATATAAAAAAAAATTAAGCTTTCCTGAAACACAAAGAAAAGTAGGCACTCTCTTCCCTATGGGTTTTTTTTTATTTTTTTTCTTTGCTTGAATAGTACCCAAAGCCCCAAGGTACAGCTAGACCAGGAGATCACTTGCAAATAAAGGAGTAACTAAGAAGCCAATCACGAGGAAAGGGAGTCGCAAGGCATATGTTTTGCAAACCAAAAATGTTAGTCTGAATGTAATAAACACATCCTTTAACTAAGGCAAACCTTGAACCGTTCATTTCAACAGGCCCAAAAACCATACACTTGTTCATTCCCACTCAGCACCAATTTGGACAATTTGACATCTACAAAAGAAGGGAGGAAGGAGTGTGTGGGGAAGAATTACTTTACAATAAATTATTGTGGCTTTTCTCCAGACAAATTCCTGCAAACGCTCGTTCATGAGGAAAACGCATGCAGTCATGTCCAAACCTAGACTCAAACCCTGCACCTTTTCCTTTGAAGGAGAAAGTAGAAACCAGTCAGGCTAATAACATGGTATTTCGACTTCACAGGCGTACAAACGGCAGTTTCAAAATGCTAACTTTTTGAATAATACCAAGTTTCCAACAGGTATAATTCATAAAGCACTTGGAATGGTAGAGTTTGGAACTGGTGTCCCACGAAACAGGAGTTCATTATAGACTATGTAAGTTATAACTGGGCTATATTACTGGGAATAGTTGTTGAGTACAATGCATAATCAGGCATGAGAATGATGGATTGCACATCAGTGTCATCCCTATGAATGAAGCCAAGAGCAAGAGTCAAAAAATTGATGGGAGCATGGACCACTATCGTACATTGGACTTTCTTCCTTCTCATTCCCAAAATTACAGCAATCAAAATCCATGTACAATCTCTCGTAAGATGGAATTCAAAACCAAGAAAGCACAAGGTCCATTTCTGAGAGGCTAGCACTAGCATCCTAAGGAGTTCTCGTGACAAGGAAAAAAACAAGCAGCAACCCTAGAAAGAACCTTGAATCAGCAGAACATGCCCCCCACCCCACCCCAAGCTTAAAAGTAAGTGTGCAACAAAAAGAAAATGAGCAGAAAAATGAGAAGATAACTATAAGGCTAAAAGAAAGAGGAGAGAAATTCCCACTGGCATCTTAAAACTTCACAACTAACTACCAAGGAAGCAAATATACAATACTGAGAATATTAACCACAATTTGAAGCCACCAGATTTTAACAAAGATAACCTTAGGTTGAATGAGCAGAAGAATTGACGGTTCAACACTTAAAACCACAAAGTATTTACTTTACTTTAACCGCCTATCACCACATAGTGTCAACAGCAAAACATAGATCGTCCACATCCATTCAGGCTGGTCGGCTATAACCTGACGGCTCCTAAGCAGCTTTTGAAAATATCAGTTACACACAAGTAGCACCACACATATTTCGGAATTTTCTTTATGAAGTTTGAAAAAATGAATTCAAGTAAGCAGGGTTGAAGCCGGACAAGGTAAAAACAAATAATACAAAATGAAGTGCCAAAGCAGCACAGTTATCTACTATCAACATAGCTAATCTTGCGTTCTATGAAGCAATCTATACTTCCAAATATACAAAAAAAAAAAAACA
The DNA here is from genome assembly GCA_019656835.1 of Rhododendron ovatum. NCBI lineage: Eukaryota > Viridiplantae > Streptophyta > Magnoliopsida > Ericales > Ericaceae > Rhododendron > Rhododendron ovatum. The sequence goes on from CM033799.1 coordinate 24,277,842, forward strand.
CGCAAACATGAGAACTTGCATAAACTCAGTCTGCAACTGTTAAATCAATGACAGCAAAGAGAAACATAAACAAGTGCACCTCCTCACAGATAAGATGAAACATGAGACTAACAAACCTGTTTCATGATGTTCCTGTTCTAGAAAGGATGCTAAAGCCCGAACAAAGTAATGTAATATCTTTAGAATCTACAAACCTTGAAGCGTGGATCGAAAACTATCTTCGGTAGTTCCTTATCCCATTTCGAGAATGGCGCCACTCCACGTTCCTTAAGCATCTCCTACAACATCAACATATAGCAACTTAGTACCTTAAAACCAATAGACATTAACATCTCTAACAAGGCAATCCATTTCTTAAAAAAAATAGACGTGATTCATATTTGTTTCTAACTTGCAATTATCATTGTTTCAGTGGTATTCATAGAGCAGCCACTTAGTGCATATATTGCCAAAGGTTATGTATGTCTCCAATCCTCCCCACCCATATCCCCAATGGTTGGTGAGTAGATGGGCTATGTTGTTGTTGCAATTATCATGGATTGTGATACTTAAGGTGGTCGATTGATCCATGATCACGACTTTCGCATTCTTATAATCTTATTCATTGCTAACATGATAACTTTCAATCCTTCTCATTGATCATCATTTAACTAGCAAATAGATGAATCAGACTACACGTACAGCTATAAATAAGACCTGACCCAATCAAATCAACTGCCTTTTTTCTGGGTTTACTAGTCAATTCCTCACTCAAGTTGCAACATCTTGAACCAACTAGTGGCGTTGACTAAGTAGGGTTGCCTGTATCTTCTGTGCCAACACAGAAACTCAGAAAAAAATTGCAGTAAATGAGGTCCAACAACTAACACTTCGTTCAGCATGTAAAATAGCACGCCAGCTCGACACAGGGTCATACACCCCCTATGAGCTAGAAGTTTGAACTTTCAACAGTTCGATGAAAGTGGGTTGCCTTAAGAAAACTTTAGTGATTCTCCTTTGTCGCATAAAGACACAAGGGATGCTATAAGAGTGAGCCATCATATGTACCAGCTGACCTGCTCCGTCAATTGGAGAAGAACATCAACTAACTTTGGATAAATTTCTGCTAAGAACAGAGAATTCATTTACCTCCTGGTTTTTACTAAAACTTTGAATTTAGCTGCATCTACTCTAGGAAAAATCATACCTAAAAAAATCAATAGAAGTTCCAAGTGAGGGATCAAGTAAGACCAACTTCCGCAGCAAGTTCTATTGCTGTATAATATTCATATAAAAATATTATGCAGGTAATCCTTTAAAACATAGCCGTTCAAAAAACATCCTTTAAAACATAGATACCCGCACAAAATACATCTTTTCAAAAGTAGCATAACTAAATATGATAGGAATTAATAAATCTGATCCTTTTCCTAGGGACAAATCATGTTTTTTTAATAGATACCTTGAATTGGATGATGCACTCCTCCTTGGTGGGTCCGCTATCCACATCCTCAGAATCAGAAGAAGAGTCAGACATGTTACCATCACTGTTGGCATCATTGAGCTTATCTTTGCTCTTCTCATTTTGTGGGCCCTTAACTGTAGTGTCAACTACTCTTGAAGCATTCGATTCTGATGCAACTGGTCCTGAAAAAGTCGGAATAGGTGATGAAGTAGCAGGTGCTCCCGAGTCTTGCAACTTCTTTTTTATCAGATCAAGTGCAGATGACGATCCCGGCACGGCTGAAACTCTAAGAGCTGTGGAGTCACGACCACCTGTATTAAGAGCAGGAGCACTCAAACTAACAGGAGCAGATCCCATTTCTGTCAATACATTGGTATTTGGCACTGACATTGATTCTTCTTTTAAAGTATCACCGTCCTGCTTCCTTCTCAACTCTGTTACCTCAGACGGAATCTGCCAACTGCTCAACTGATCGAGAAAAAATGAAGAAAGAGTATGAGGGCTAACAATAGTATCAATAAAGATCTGTAACAAAGCCAAGAGTAACAATCCAGATGATCATTGTCCCATTGGATCAAACATTTCTAACCAAAGATAGAAACAGGAATCAACTTGAACCTCATATTCTGTTACTACAACTTATCAAGTTGGACTACAGGTGGGGTTAAATACATTTAGCACCCCTTCCGCCACTGCACATTAGTCCCTCGGTTTCTGATTGTACGAGAGAGATCCCAAGACTAACCATCATGTTCCAATGTCAGCTTTCAAATTTGTGGTTTGTTGACCCATGAATCCACAAAAGAGACCACTTGTTTGGTTAATGATGATTTCTTTGCTAAACATTACAGCCAAAATGTTGTTGAGCTAATAGCCTACCAGGGAGGCCACTTGCGCATTTTCAGTCACCCCGTATAATGGCAGCTAAAAAAGTGATGACATTGCAACTTGACGTTTAAGTCTAGGCAGTTCCAACCAAAAAATGCGAATGCAGGATGACAAAATAAATTTCTCAAAAAGTGGCAACATCTCACAAGATATATGGATATGAATTGTATTTATAAATTAATCGATCTATCCAATAATCCTGATTATTTACCTCAAGAGATGCTTTGAGAACACCCACTGATATAGCAATTAGCAGAAATGATGACCATGGAATCAGGCCTAGTAAACAGACACATTATCCAGAGGACCAGAAACCTTGACTTCTTGACTTTCTGCAACTGGTAAAACCATATTCTGGGTGAATTATTGAATTTTGATCGTGAGATTATTGGCAACCCAGTTGTAGGACCACTCTAACGTAAGAGTTTCAAATTTTATTAACTCCACCAACAGTAAGGAGGAAGTTGTGGACCAGTAATAAGAGGATACAAATCTGAAATTCATACTGTCCAAGAAATTACCTCGAAAAAGTACATAAGTTGGAGTGATTGTTTCTGATTGCTTTATTAGGCTCTGTTTGGAACCCATGGAAAATGGGAGAAAAGAAAGGAAAATAAAAAATTCCTTAAGGGTTGTTTGGTTCCTATTTAAGGAAAAGGAAAAGAAAGGAAAGCTATGGAATACGCTCAGAAAAATGGAGAGAAACAAGGGTGCCAAAATTTGAAGACAACTCTCCCATTAATTTTCCTTTTCTTTCCATTTTCCTCTTGAAGCCAAACAAGAGAAATTTATTTTCCTCATGCTTTCTTTTCATTTTCTTTGTACAACCAAACAAGAGAAAAGAATCCACTTTCTTCACATTTCCCCTCTCTTTTCCTTTCCTTTCCTTTCCTTTCCTTTCCACAAGTTCCAGCAGAGTTGGGGCATAAAATACAAAAAACAATAAAATAACACATCTTCTACAAGGTGATTTAGTTACAAAGCAGGGGTGATAAAAGAGCCGCACGAGCTGAGCAGTTACGAGACGAGCTTCAAAACATGTTCGAGCTTAGCTTGTTATGAGAAAAACAACTTCGGACGAGCTGTAATCAAGCCAATCTCGAGTAGTTTGAATTTTGAGTACATTATGAGCAAAACAATATGAGTAGTAGCTTGTTCGAGCTTGGTTTGAAAATTTAACGAGCTTCAAAAAAATGTTGAAGTTCGTTTTGTTTGGGTGACAAACCAATCTTGAACAAGCTTTTAATGAAAGAACAAGAGCTCAAACTCGGGTAGCTTGGTTTGTTTATCAACCCTAATTGGAAGATCTTTACCTGATCTTTTCACATGTTTCTCCATTAACTAATTAAGCTAGTAAACATTGCTGAAGAGGCCCTTCCAGTAATTTATTACCAACGCTTAGCACAATCGAAATAACAAATAAAGGATATGGATACCATCAGTTGGTTAGGATGGAAAAATGTGTCTTGGTCGCTTTAACTTAACAACTCTAGGCTCGAGCGACTTAGTTGCAATTTTCCAGCATGAAGAAAGCGAAAATGGTCATAAGTTAAGTCCCTTTTACTTCCCCATTGTATATTCTTAATTGTATTTCAAACTACTATGCTCAAGTAAATCTCGTGTAATATCAAGGGTAACAGGTAAATCCCAAAACAAAAGGACAGCTTCTATAATTGCAGGTAATGGGCTGTAAGTGGTGGTCTATTGGTCTTAGTAATGGTCTTGATATGCTGTTGTCTTTCAAAGTTGAGACGAAATGTAAAAAGGTAAGTATTTCAATATTCTGGCTTTGTCCTAGTTCAAGTGATTATTCTGACACTAATTAATATAAATTAGGCACGAGCAAATGCAATAGTGTTGTGGCAAGGAGAGGTGTGCTAAATTTACCAGCAACATTTTTTAGACTTGTACGCTATGCTGCATGGACGCAGATCTGATGACGGGTGTGGGTATGTTTCCACATCTAAGCGTCGGATGTCTAATTCTCATGTTCAAAACTTCAAGGACAAGAGAACACAAGTACACAGCTTACATATATTCCTTTTTCAAGCTAATGGAGCATCTTATTCAAAAAATGAGTCTCTTGCAGGGTTCCTTAATTCAGTGTGTCCAATGAAGCAAGTCCAAAATATGTCCCATGGACACTGGTACTACACACATTTAGAAAGTCCAGAAAATAAAGGCTGAACAAGAAGTGAATGCAAGCATGCGTGATAAATGTGAAGGAATGAATTGATATAGGTTACTAACGTGTATAGTACGAGATAGTAATGGTGCATTTATCTTGTGTCATTAATCCGTAAAGGAGATAGAGAAGAAGTCTTGCAAGATATAGAGCTGCATACATGTTGGGCATGTTCTCAATAGGATGAGAAAAGTGGAAGATTCTTTTCCTTATGATTGGTCTGTGATGTACAATATTCACTATGGATATGTATGAGGCGAGTTCTTTCGAACTATACAAATTTGCGACAGGGCGAGTGGTTCAGATGTTTCTCTCTGAAGCTTTTGTTCATTGTCTGAAATAAAATTTTGCAACTTACAAGAACAATTACCTTCACAAGGCAACTGACATCCAAGTATGTTTCATCAAATCAAAAACAAGTCAACAATATCAAACAATTAAACTCTTAAATAGATGAAAAGAAGCAGCAGGAATAACAGCAATGAATAAAGAGATTTAGCATACCTTGGTTTTAACATTGTGATAATATCTTTTGCCATCATTTGTTGTGACCAACGCCCAATCAGTACCTGCTAACTTATCCCTAACATGACAGCAACATCAAACATAAAGACATCAGAAAGAAATTTTTACATCTTAAAACATTTCAAGATAACAAACTTTAGAATAGGACATAAAATTATTAACAAACTTAAAGTACAAAGAGAGAGCACAAATTCACACGAGTCAAAATGAAGAATTAGTACAAATATTACAGCACAAAATCAATATCCCACGAGGATTAAGGACTAATTATTCTCTTTCAACTGCAAACAATCCACACTGACGAACAATCTCCCCAAAGAAGTACAAAGAACTCACCATGATACTGGAGTTGGCTGAGCAGTTACTTTGTCGGGCTGCAATCAAAACAAAACACAATAGATAAGTTATTGATCAAGTATTGCGGCAACATTTCAATGAGGCACTTACTCAGACACATGTGACAGATAGTAGCAAGTGTCGAGATACAACATAGACTAAGCACTAGAGTAAAAATTTAACAATTTGAGTCATCGTTTCAGTTTTCAGGGACGGACAGGCTTAACGATTTTATTTTCCTTTATTAAGAGACCAACTGTATAAATATAGATTCCCAAAAAAAATATGAGTGGAGCATTAAAGTATTTACAGACCACCATCTCGCTGCAGAATCTGCTACCTCGTCACCGCAAGCCATCACTTCATACAAATCACAAGCTAGTTGTCACTAAAACATGGAGAATTGTTCTTTGGGCAATCACCTCCTGTGGTTTGGGCCATGTGCGGCTAGACCCCCTCAAGTTCAATTTGGCGCAGATACACCCCTATGCTTTGTGAAAGTGTGCCGACGCACCAAATTGAACCTGAGGGAGTGTAGCCACACATGACCCAAACCACAGGGGGTGAAAGTGGACTTTGCCCTTGTTCTTTCTACATTAAATACTCAGAAAAATCCCCAGAGTGCAGCTATTTCGGGTAAATTTTGAAGGAGATTATTCATATATACTGTGAAAATTACATCAAACTGGAGTACTAGACAATCAATTGCGTAAGAAAATCCAACAACCAGCCCAAGAACAACAATACCAACCCAGTGGGGGAGAAATAATCAACTCAAGAAAGAGCCCTGTAATGGGATTGCCTTTGGCACCAATGGAACCCCCAACCGGCAGCTGGGGGTGTACAAGGGTGACCAGCCGGGCTAGTCCCAGTTGGTTATTCATTCACTGATCAGCTTCATAATTGCCTAAAGATGGGCCTTCATTAAGCAATAAGACTCAATGATACAAGCACATACTGGAGTTCTAGACGGCATTATATGATAATCTGCAGGCTCAAATAGCACCTGTACTCCAAATATATGATTGATCCACCAATGTTGATAGTATTTTCAGCAAGTGCATTCTATTTTCAAATAAGTATCAATTTCCTCAAGTCTTCAAAATAGCATTCCAATTATTCTTTTAGAAAGTAGACACAGTTGTCCATAACTCCAAGGTATAAAATAGAAGGCACTATTATCTGCCCGGAATTTGGCGTTGCAAAATTATCTTGTTGAATTGCAACAAAACCATAATTACATTTTTATCATACAAAATGAACCAATACTTGAATAATACTCATACCTCCCCATTAAAACCTTCAGGTTTCACATAAGTAGATTCTCCTGTCAAAGCGTTGTAGTAGTACACAATTCCTGTTTCAGTCTTGTGGGCTGTCCAAGCATCAACTTGTTCACCAACCGCAGCTCCATCCTTGTTGCCAACATCAATGACATTCTGACCATTATCTGCAGATGTATTGCTAACTGAATAAAAAGTTATGGAGATTTCAATATATTACATTCCTCAGATGTATTTCAAGCATACCGATTGCTGGAGGTGATTCTTGCTGCATCCCTGAGCCTGCTGTCAACTGCGGGCCAGAGGCCGCAGATATCCTGGGGATTCCACCATGAGTTCCCAAAGAAGTGACACCAGGAGGTTGGGCATCAGGCAGTGGAACAGAAGGAAGAGACATCCCATGCGGTGGCAACGGAAAGTGACCAGAAAAAGTAGCAGGGTACGGTAGGAATGGCAGTCTTGGGAAGCCACTCAACTGTGGGGGTGGCAACCAGGGTCCATGAGAGGGAGCACCAACAGATGATACAGACGGATAGGGAGTATATGCTTGATGCTGCATGGCTGGATTTGATGGAAACAGAGCACCTGGCATAATAGGTCTTAGGAGTGCAGAAGAGGAAGAATCCATGGCTGGAGGCGGAACAGTCAGATTCGATGGCAATGGTGCAGAAGAAGATATTCCAGGGGGGGCAGTTGTTCCAGGAGTTCCAGAAGTTCCCGGAGGCACATGAAATGATGGGGCCGTGGGTATTCGTAAAGTTGCCGGACTCAAATTATGAGATGAAGACACAGCCGTCGTAGAACTTGATGTGGCATGAGAAGGTTGTGCAAAGGACTGAGAGACAGATGGTGCAGATGGAAAAGTACCACTTTCAAGCGTAATATCAACTGACGAATTCTGCCATTAGTGAAGGAAATAGAAATGCCTATAAGTTAAGGTATGGTCAACTTAAAGTTATCTATTAGCATTGCAATTGTACATAACTTCCACTAGTTATCAGATCAGAGCATCAATTCTTTTACAGAGAATGATTAAATATACCTTCAATTGGTCACCACCTGTGTCATTTCAAAACTTTTGTTCAAACCAAGTTTTATGCCTTCTGTAAGAACCCGTTGTAAGGTCCGTACCATTGTTATAACATTTTCAGTATATATTTGAAGAAATTCCAGAAAAAACTGTACTAAGATTTCCAACATTTGATTCGATACTGAACCATAGCAAAGTTCCCTACTAAGATTTGAAACCCGCACCTCCTCTCTCTTTTTTAAATGTAAAGACATGTCATGCAAGATAACAGCTTATATCAAAACCTCGATAAAAAACTACACTTGGACTCATTGTTGTACATGCTCACAAACTCCGTGCAAAACTTTAGTTCAAATAAGATAAGTACATGTACAGATTCTGCGGGCGGAGTGCTTTGCATTGGCCTAGGACTCCCATTGAAAGAAAAGCTCATAGAATTTGTCGAGGCTCCTTTTGAGGCAACAGACGAGGGAGCTGGAGGTAGCATAATTTGTGCATTCGTCCCGGCTAAGAATGAATTAGGGCCTGCAGGCTGCCCAGGAACAGGAGGTTGTAAGGATGCTGCATCAGGTGGAGCATTCTTCCTCCCTTGAGCAACTGGCTGCCAATTGACAAAAGAAAAGATCACAAACATGTAAAAAATAATCCAGGGAGAATATAATACAAAAACTCTCAAAAACATTGCGTATAAACCAATAAACCATAAACCCCCAACAGAATATGACTTATACTCCCTCCATTCCATATTGCTCCTACCTTGTACTTTTTTGGGTAGTAAATTAGCACTCTATCATGAACATGAACTAGTCTCAATTCTCAAAAGTTCGTTCTTTTTCAACAAAGAGGACCCCTCAACATTGTTATACTCTCACCTGAAGAACCAGTATGACACTGTAGCTTTATTTGAGTCCTTTGACTTTATATCTTATACAAAACGTATTGAACCAAAGGTCATGTATATCAATACACGTCTGTGAGTGGGTACAATGAACCACATGAGTTGCTAAAGTACACGACTCTAGGTCCTAAACTGTGGTGAAGGATCTACATGCTTTCTCCTGCAAAATGCATCCCACCATTAATTGTGAGAAGAAGCTATAAGATTAAGTTGTTGAATGAAGATACAAACTGAGCATCACTCCTATATTTTTCTAACTCGCAAATCCTATTGCAGTATGGACAGTTTATTTTTCAACATGTTTAAAGAAAGGTAAAATATATGTGCAATAAAAACAAAATGAAATATTTTTTCGCAATGGATTGAACAATGTTTAATCAATAAAATGATAGAAAGATTCTTAGAAACAAATGGACACATGCATAAATATCATCAAATTCGATAAGTTTCAGCGCGGCTTGCGCCAGGCCAGCCTATGCTCAACTAAAAATCTGAAGGCTTTCCTACAAACGAACATATATGTTGATAGATGCTGAAAAGCACCCATTTCATCCTTCTAACCTACAGTTTGTTGGTCCGTTTACATTGTTACTTGATGTGTTTAGTGTTTTGTGGTGTTTGCAGGCCTTGGAGAACGGTAGATGCATAAACGTGCAAGTTGGAAGGTCTTACAATGTTGCCGCAAAGATGATAGAAAAATGAAAGTGAGAACCCTTTGATATACGGAACCCATTGAGGAAGTCTAAAGCAATCCCATTTGGTAGGAAAAATCAAGAGTTGGAGTCAATCCCGAATTCGGAGTGCCTAGGCGCAGCCTGTAGTATTTTGACCATAACTTTCAACTCAAATGTCCGATTGGGGTGATTAATTCAACTGCTCCTATATTCGATGGGTCGCTTCACGTACCGAGATTTGCATATCATGTCGTATATCACGTGTGCATTTTAAGACACATTTACGTAAGCTGTGCCAAAAAGTATCATGGTCAATTCAAGTGGGTCCGTAAAAAGACACCACCGCCACCCTGATTGTATACTGCTGTTCCACAGCAGATGGTACTCACAGTTTACCTGACAATAATATCGCTTTTGTAAAAATTGTGACCCTTACTGTGCTCAACTGTGATTGCTGGCTCCCGGGAGTTCCGACCACACCGTTTGGGATGTTGTATGAAAAAGAAGGACCGTTGTTCCCAGACATGCCAGGAATCGGGGGTTGGATGAATGCAGAAGAACTGGATGAATTAGACTCTATAACCTGCAATCGAACCAAGCCTTTGAACTAATTAAAATCTCCCGGAAAATAATCCCCAAATAGATTACTGCACAAAGAAGGGGGAAGAATTACTAACGGGAGAGGATGACAACAACTGTGAGCTCCCTGAACCGGTGCCAACATTCGGAAACACATTATACGAGAACGATGGGGAGGATGCGGGGCCAGTTCCACCATTCGAAGTTGAAGTATGTGCACCCACAAGTGGACCAGTTGCAGCAGTTGGCGTTGACGAACCAGACGCGGGAACAGAGGATTGAGATGCCGAAGTTTGCATTTCCTGCGGCAACCAAGCTGGTGAAGCCATCAATTGATCTGCAAATGAAAAATGTGCCAACATATGAAAAATATTCAAAACAACTCCTACACAATCTAACCATATGAAAAATATTCAGAATGACTCCTACACAATCTAACCACTATCGTCTACTTAAGTATATCACAATTCAGCTTCCTCAAAAATGTTTCCAGATTGATAGTTGTTTTCAGAAACAGTTTTCAAAAACACTTTTCAATAACACTTTTTGGTAAACTCGATCTGTCTGACGGAAGGAATTCAAAACATGCTATATATGATCTTCCCGGAATATAAATCAATTCTAAGTTCTAACTACAAAACTCTAAGTTCCATATCCTCCATAGCTATTTCAGCTCCATGCGCAAAACGGTTACTGATTTTGTTTTCAAAAACAGTTAGGTGCGTAAGTGTTGTAAACCAATATTCTGAAAAATGTAACCAACAAGACGTCTCTCCCAGAATGAAATCAACGAGAGAGAAAGTGCGATATAAGACTACGTACAGAATATCGATTCAAAATGCAATGTATACCCGGCAAGCTACAGAAACAGAACCTGGATAGATGAGGGTAATCCCTTTGGCAACGAAACAGGGCAAGTGACCAATATCTTTGCAAAATCAGAGCTTTCGAGTTCCTCAGGATAATCGAGAGAGAGAGAAACTATGCAATCTCTTTGCAGAATTAAAACTTTGGACTTCGTAAACAGGCGAATTGAACTGTCTATTTTTGGAACCCTAGAAGGAGGCCATGGCCATCAGTCCCGCTCGCTATTTTCCTTCGGTAGAAATATATTAATACTAGAGGCGGGCACACGCGAACCGTGTGCAAGTTGACGACATTTTTGTAAAACTGCTTCTCATTTTATTGTAAAACTGCTTTCACTTGATTGTTTGATCAATCTTTTATAAATATTGTAAAAATTCGATTTGCACGTATATAGCATATATAGCGTGTGTCCATCCTTTAGTATCTATTCTCTAATACATTTTCTAATAGAAAGAAGGTAGAAACTGCTGTAAGTTTAAAACTGTAACCAGAGCTGTCCATCCTTTAGTATCTATTCTCTAATACATTTTCTAATAGAAAGAAGGTAGAAACTACTGTAAGTTTAAAACTGTAACTAGAGCTGGGCAACAGACATGAGACACGACAACACGACACGAATCGGACACGAAGTTAGCGGGTTAGGGTTAAACATTTTTGACACGAAACACGAAAATGACACGACTCGAGAACACGAATTCTAAATGGGTCGGGTTAGGGTTGAACACGTGAGACACGAAATTGACACGACCAACACGGTTACGAATCTGTGTCACCCATTTTCACGAACATATACACATAATATATGGTATATCTGCAATTCTATATAAAGTTAGGCAACAGACACGATAACACGACACGAACCGGACACGAAGTTAACGGGTTAGGGTTGAGCATTTCTGACACGAACACGAAAATGACACGACTCGAGAAACACGAATTCTAAATGGGTCGGGTTAGGGTTGGGTGATTTGTGACACGAACCTGATTGACACGACACGAACACGATCCGACACGACCTGTTACCTAGGTCTAACTGTAACTAATATTAGAACGTAATTTTCACTTTTTCACATAGCAAAAATTGAGTCCGACTATTTGCACCGACCGTTCCGTAGGGAAACCGTACCGACGGCCACGCGCGGCCGTCTCCGGCCACCGGACGGCCGATCCGATCCGTCCAAAAATTTTTAAAAAAAAAACCGAGGGGGCCCACGCGAGAATAAATGGTATCCGATGTGTGTAGGATGCTTGATCTGAACACTCTTTATTCAGATCAAGCATCCTACACACATCGGATACCATTTATTCCCGCATGGGCCCCCTCGTTTTTTTTTTTTAAATTTTTGGACGGATCGGATCGGCCGTCCGGTGGCCGTCGGTACGGTTTCCCTTCGGAAACCGTCGGTACAAATAGCTTTTTCGGCAAAAATTAGACAAAGAGTCAAATTTTGGTCGAAGTTTACTTGGCTTGGAACTGAATCTGCACCTGTGGTCTATTTATTGCAGGGCTGCTAAAAAAATTCGGTAAACCGTGAAATCGGTCCGGACTGAATCGATTTGTACTTTTTGAATTTTGTACGTGGATTAATCGTGGATTAATGGTCCAAATACGGATTGAAAAATTAGAAACCGTGACTCGAGATTCGGTCTACGAATTTTCATTTCGAAACCCATGAATTAACCGAACCGGACTATGAGATATTTATTTTATATAAATAATAAATAAATATTGGAGCGGTTCCAGGGACACCCAAAGAACACCTAATAGTACCCGATCAAATTTTGATAATTCGAGCCGCTTAATGTGATCAAAACATAATTTTAAGAGTACTCGTGAGAAATCAGCAAAAAAAAATGACCGAAAATGGCTTAATCTGAACAGTTTCAAACAGTTTTTTATTGAACGGTTCAAATAAAACTGCTCAAATCAAGCCTTTTCCGGTCTTTTTTTTGGGCTAATTTCTTGCGGGCACCCTTAAAATCACATTCTGCACATATTGAATGGTTCGGATCATAAAAATTTGATCGAGAACTAGGAGATTGAGATTTGGGATGTTTTTTAGGTGTTTTTTTGGGTGTCTCTTGAACCGTCCCGAATAAATAAATATATTATATATATATGTGTGTGTGTGTGTGTGTGTGTGTGTATTTATATAATTAATTGTTAGTAATATTAAAACTTTTTTTTACCAATTGTAGTATTTTATCTTAATAATGGGATATAGTGTAGATGTACATAAAATATAAGGTGTCAATCGTAGTTTTTTATATAAGTTAAAGGTAACACTAGTTTAGTTTTACTAGTTCGTTTCTTTTCCAGTTTTTCTAATTTCCATTCCTCATTCAAGTCGCCACCGCAGCATTCTTACTTCTTCGCCTCTTCCTACTACTCCTCCTCCTCTCTCTCTTTGTTTCTTCAAAGTAATAAGTACTTTCTAGCGGCCGATGTTAAACTTAATTATGAGTGTAACCTTCTTTTCTTTTAGTGTGGGATATATACTTGAGTTTTATTTTTGTTAAAATCTGTGAACAAAATCGTAGCCGATCCGCGAATTACGGATTGGATTGGAACCGAACCGTAGAACTTTTGGTCCGGACACGAATTTCATTTTGTGGAAACCGTGACTAAAGATTCGGTCCTCGAATTCTTAAAAATTCGGACCGGACCGGACTGAGAATAGCCCTAATTTATTAGTCTCAGAATATGTGTTTGTGCAAGGTTTTGTTTTTTGGGGAACCTTTTTGCCGAAAGGTTTTTGGAAGGGAGAAGTAGAAAAAGTAAAGTGAGAAGACAATGACAGGAAGGAGTAGTAACAAAGTATAAATTATAGTAGAGGAAATGTAGTAATGTACCTTGCTTTCTTCTTCCTTGAATGGTACTCCTGTGTGTTTGGTTGGAGCAGGCGTCAGGTTTTGGCAGCCATTACAGTGACGAAAACAGTTCTTTGTGAAGTGCAGTTTGCAAAGTTGTTAATTGCTTTTAACGTGGGGTTGTGTGGGTGTGTGTTTTTACCTTTTGGTCCTCAGAGCATGTACACCAGAATAGCCAAACTAGGCATTTGAGCTTTTTTAGTTGCCAAAATGAGAGAAAGGCTCCCACACCGGCCTCTGTTTGAGCAATCCAATATTCTATCAATTTATTCTCCCACGCTTCACTTCTCCAACGATGATTTCTCCCTCCCTCTCTCTCTCTCTCTCTGAGGTAAGATTTACTTTCATCCTTGGAATGTCTTCTCTCGTTTTGTGTCTGGTTTGCAACTCAGGAATGAAATCCCTAACTTTTATTGTATTTTTTGTTTGCATGTGTTTGATAGACAAACTAGTGTACAATGAATCCATGATTGTAGTTAGGGCTTAAAATCTGGTACGAAACAACATGAAAATCTGTATTCAGATCACTAAGAGAAAACATGAAACCCTATATGAACCAAACCGTTCAACTGAGAGATTGACATAGATGAGTGCGAGACACACTATTCTTTAATTTTTGTGCATAATACTTGCTACTTTTTTTCCTTGGATAAGATTGGAGTTTTTGTTAGGAGTCATGTTGATGAGCAAAATTGTTGAAGAAAACCGCTCACTAACTGTTCGATAAATTTATTGAGTGAGTTTTAAGGGGTGCAGTGGTAAGGGGTGCGAGTTTTAAGCATGGGGTTGGGGATTCGATTCTTGGCCTCTTCAAATTTTACCGCAACAGTTTTTCAAACTTGTAAGAAAAAAGATTTTGAACTGATCGTGACTTGAACTCACGACCAGAGGTAATAGAGGAATGGCATAACCACAAGTTTTATTGCCTAAATGAATTGTAAATGGTTGTGATTTATTGAAGGGATCGTTCACGTGTATAGTCTTTGTTGTCTAAATGAATCATAAATGGTTGAATTACGTGATTCAAGTGTATGGTTGAATGGCTTTCATCTATTTAATTGGTTGCCTAAATGAATTATGGTGATTCATGTGCTTAGGCAGGCTACTAGAAATAGAATCCTAGTAAATCTAAACATCTCTTCCCACTCCTATTGTAGGGATGGATCCGCGAACTAATGGATACTTCACCAATCTTATTCAATCCGGCTCAAATGAAGAACAATTTATGATGGAGTCACAATGTTTTCATCCAAATGCCCAAGTCGCCTCCCACGAAACTCAATTTACCTCTGCAATGGAGTCAATTTCCAAGAAATCACAACGTGGTGGCAATTTCACCTTAGAAGAGGACGAACTCCTCGTGTCAACGTGGCTTAATATAAGCATGGATGCAATTCAAGATAATGACAAAAAAAAAACTACTTACTGTCAATGAGTGAAGGAGTTCATTCAAGAGAACGAACCATATGAAACCAACCGTACCATAGTCTCTTTAATGAATCGGTGGTCATCTATTCAACTTTGCATGAACAAGTTTTGCAACTACTATGGAAAAATTGAAGCACTCAATCAAAGTGGCATAAACGAGGAACAAAAGGTATTGGTTATATTTCTTTGTTTACTTTTCATTTATCATTTGCTTTGTAACATACCAAGTAGCATTGGTTGAAGTATTTTCAGGTAATAAATGCAAAAAAAATGTACAAGGAACTCAATGAGCAACAGCAAGAATTCAAGTTCGATCACTATTGGGTTTTATTGAAGAACCAACTGAAATGGTTTGTGGAGTGTGAGAAGAAAAAAGAAGTGAAAAAACTAAGAAAAGGGCTATCATCTTGTCTTTCTACTCCAGATACGATCAATCTAGGTGACGACAATGTTACAGTAGATAATTTTGTGGACTTGGAGCGGCAAACAGGCCAAAAAGCAGCAAAGGCACGTGTGATAAAACGAAAGAACGAAGAGAATGTAGGTTCGACTGAAATTTCTGGGTATTGGATAAGATAAAAGAATGCAAAAGCAAGTTGACTGACAAGAAATTGGAGATGCTTGGGAAAAAATATGATCAGGAGCAAGAGAAAATTCGTATTAAACAAGAACTGCTTGAAATGAAACAATTCGAAGCGGATGAGAGAGTAATGATGATGGATCTCAATTACTTGTCAGAAGAGCAACAAGAATTCTATAAGCTTCGGAGGTTGGAAATCCTTGGAAAAAGAAGAAGTGTTCAGTAATCTGTGGAGTGTGGAACCAAAAACTTGTTTTGAACTCTGCAAATGTGAAGTCAACACTCACTTTTTGATGTCTTCAAAGGCATAGCTATATCTCAGGTACTTGTTTTGATGCTTTAAGAACTATAGCAAGAGTTCTATTTTATGAATTGTCTAAAGGAAGCCTTGAATGGCAGGCTATGGGGCTTGTCCATTTTGTGGTTTGTATGTAATGAGAATACAAGTGAAAGAACCTAACTTTTGGCATATCTTATGTACTCTTATTCCTATGGAAGTGGAAGGGTTTATGCATGTATGAGGAATGTTTATATATGTACTGAGAATACAAGTGAAAGAGCCCACTTTTTGGCTTATCTTTTGTACTCTTATAGCAGGTGTGCTCTTATTCTTGTGATGGAATAAGGCAAAAGAGTGTCTATATGACATAACTTGTGTGTTATTGTCTGAATTCTATCACATCATAAGTCAAGACTCAAGACTGGAGTTTGAATCTTAGAAGTACAAACTTAGATTTCTACTACCTCCTGAGACATATTGAAATCCTTGCAAGGTTGGTCCTTAGAAGGACAAACTTGTTCATACAGATTTATGTGAGTCTTGTTGTACGAATCGTAAAGACAGTTTCTTGTAGGGTTGGTCCTTATGCACCAGAGTATTTTTCATCTTCATACACACTAATAAGATTCCAAATTGAAGAACTAGATTTTAGTTCAGAATTTCAATAGTAAAATTGCATAGTACATATATAAAATTACATAGCCATTACAATAATGCTTAAAGACGAGAATTCAAACTACAAGTACCTATGATTGGCTATACATTTGCCACTGGTGCTCAATTAAATCTGCTTGGAGTTGAGAATGAGATGCCCTGTCTCTTATGCGGTGATGTTATTTGATTAACTCCATGAGTTCAGTGGTTCTATCGTGCGATACTTCCACAAGAGGAGTGTGGTCTAATGGATCAAAGTCAAGATTAGCTACTCCATTATGATCTCGCTCATCCTCAACGATCATGTTGTGTATTATTATGCAAGCTCTTATAATGTATTTAAGTGTTTTACGATGCCAAAACTATACTGGTCCCCGCACAATTGCAAATCGTGCTTGAAGCACTTCAAATGCTCGTTCTACGTCCTTTCTTGCGGATTCTTGGAGTTGAGCAAAAACTTTTTTCTTATTTCCTTGTGGAGATGGAATTTTTTTCACAAACGTCGCCCACTGTGGATATATATACCATGAGTCAAATAGTATCCCATATCATATTCTATACCATTGATGTTGAAATTGATTGGAGGAGCACGTCCCTAAGAAAGCTCAGGAAACAATGGAGACCTTCCAAGCACATTGATATCATTATTAGCCCCAGGCACCCCAAAAAAAACATGCCATATCCAGAGATCATATGATGCCACAGCCTCTAAAATTAGTGTTGGTTCATGAACATGACCGGTATACATACCTTTCCATGCAGCCGGACAATTTTTCCATTTCCAATGCATACAATCAAGGCTCCCCACCATCCTTGGAAATCCATGGCTTTCATTAACCGCTAGCTATCTAACAATGTTGACGGCATTTGGTGACCTTAAATACTCTTCAGAGAAAACTTCATTTACTGCTTTAAAAAAAAAATTAGGCTTTTGATTGCAGTTGTAACGACCCGAATTTTCGACCCGAATTTTTTTTAATGCAAATTTATATTGTTAAATTTCTAATTCAATAATTAATTAGATTGAATAATTAAAATATATTATTATGTGTACAATTGATATTATTTGCACTATTGAATAAGATATGTATTTAAACTTTATCAGTGATTCATATTCATCTATTATCTTTTCTATCTAAACCCTAAGTAGAACTCTATTCAAACTAACTATCCACTTCTCTCTCTCATCCTATACATAAAAGCGTCCAGATACATTCTCACCCTGTACATACATGCGTCCACATACATTAGAATTGAAAACCCCCCCAAATGCGGCACTTGTCCCATATCCTTTTATCATTATCAGTATCCCTCTCTTTCACTCTCTTTCCCCATTCCACCACTTCTACACTTATCCTTTCACCTTCTTACTACCTTATTCTCTCTCATTATACATACCCACATAAATCCAAAAATTGAACACCGGTATATTATTTTACTCTCAAATTCTATTGTTGAGTCTAGAATAGAGAGAGAGAGAGAGAGAGAGAGAGAGAGAGAGTTGTGGCTATAGGTGTGTGCACACCGTGAGTTTCGTGGGCATATCGCTGCTGCGGGCCCTGTTGGAGTGCCGCCGGACGCTGCCTCGAGATTTCAGAACCACCACGGCGATCTACGGACACCGTACAACACTTATCCGGACTTAGAATCGCGTTTGAGGTAGTTTTCTGGAAACCCGAAACCTTAATCTGTATGTTAATGGAGTTAGGACTTAGATTTAAAGTTTATTAAAGATGATGACCTGCTGTTAAATTGTCAATTTATTTTTAGCCCTATTTATATTAAAATTTAGTCCGGTTGTGCTGGAATAATTAGTGTTATACCCCGTGAAAATTTATGATCGTTTAACAAGTGTTTGATTGTGAAATTATTATTGATGATGCATTGTTGATTTGTATTTGAGTGGACATTTACGTGTTTAATAAATTATTGGGGTAGATAAATGTTTATGAAATACTAACAAGAATATTTTACTAGTAAAAATTTATTTAGATTGTAAACAAGAAATATTTTAAATTATATATATTAGTTAATCTTTAACTCTAATAAATATTGACTAGAGTAGCCTCACATAATTTTGTTGTTATGAAAACCTCATATTAATATTTAATATAGTTAGTAAATACTAAATTTAGCAATAAATATTTTTCAATAAAAAAATTAGTTTGTAAAATCTATGAATAATATGACAGTTAAAGAAAATGTTTAAATAGTATAACTGTTTTATAAAATTTCTAAACGAGAGAAATAAACTTAATTTTAAGTGTAGTAATTAATTGTTTGACTGCATATTATTTTGTTACTCGCATGATTAATTCTATGACATGATTAATTTTATTGCATGGTTATGTATTGTTAGTACTTTTAGTTAAAATGTTGAACCGTGTGATATTTTGTTGTGGCTGTAGATTGGACAAATAGGTTCCCGGGGTGGTTATGAGTAGTGAATCACGTAGACGATGATAAGTAAATGGAAAATGGTAAAGTGTTGAAAGTGTTAGTACTGTGTGGATTGTGAATTGAGCCATGGCGATGGCAAGGGTAACCTATGGGGCCCTGTGTTGAAATGGGTTACCTGCGAGGCCCAGTGTTGTGACACTAACGTATGATACGTCATGGGAAGTTTTCTTCGAGGAAGAGAATGGGTCCCATGAGACGGTTATAGTTAATGAGACGCTAACGTATGATACGTCATGGGAAGTTTCTCTTCGAGGAAGAGAATGGGTCCCATGAGACGGTTATAATTAGTGAGACGTTAATGTATGATACGTTATGGGAAGTTTCTCTTTGAAGAAGAGAATGGGCCCCATGAGACGGTTATAGTTAGCGTGGGGTAGTGGATGTCCGACCCTAATGTACGATACGTCATGGGATGACTCGATCCTCCTGTTATGGTCTTAACTGAGAACATACTCGGTACATAACTTTGGTGCGCTCACCTAGGACCCTGGTACAGGATAAGCAAGAGGAAGGATGGACCCATGAGACAATTGTAGTTAATGGATGTGGGAGGAAAGGATCTCGCGGAGAGAATCCTTAGATTACATGTAAGATGATGGATAGTAAAGAAAAAGACGATGTGTTATTATGTTGTACCTTCGGTGTATTATGAATTATTATATTGTTGATCTGCATATTGTGGTATTGGGTTTTAGGATTTCTACTTGGTGAATTATCACTCAGGATACGTTTGTATCCTGGTAAATCGTTTGCTTCGGCGTTCAATTTGCCAGAGTGTGCAGGATTTCACAATGGAGCAGTTGATACAGGTGGGACTCCGTGCAACGGAGTGTGGGCCAACGTTGTTTGGAATTCGTGTCAAAACTAGAATCGCTCTGGAGTTGCTTTTGTTAAATAAATATACATAGATTTTTGTATTATTTTGAAATTGTAATTTTTATATAAGGATAAATAGGGGTCTAATAGTTTGTAAAATTCAGTGTATTTTAGGGTTAATATTTCTGAAATCTCTTGAGAAATCGGGGCGTTACAGCAGTGCTTGCTCCGATCCTCACATATTCATCCACAGAATCAGCTAGAGCGCCATAGGCTAGCATCCTAAGTACACCGGTAATTTTTTGAAGAGATGACAAGCCAAGCTTTCTGTAGACACCCCATTCTGGACTGTCCAGATAACGTTATTTATCGATCCTTTATTGCCCCAATGATGATTATAGTCGAAAACAGTCAGTGGACATTGGTGCGTTTAAGCTTTGAGGGTCCCGAACCCCTTTCAAACCCTTCAAACCAGAGCAAAACGGCCCCAGCAAAACCCAACTGGCATACGCCAGTACATTGGTGACGTACGCCAATCATCTGCCACGTGTCAGTCATCGACCATTGGTCCAGCTTTTACTGGCGCACGCCATTACATTTGTGGCGCACGCTAGTCAAATTCAGTCAAATCAACTTTATTCAGCCACATGGGCGGGACTTTTGTGCCACCCTGACGTCGGCCACAGTGTCCCTAATGATTACTCTCGACAGAGACGCTCCCCTTCTCTCCTACACCCCCCATCAAGGCAACGCCCATGCATTTAATGCATGGAGGCTCCCTTCCTCTTCCAACCAGCCAAACAAGGCCTAGCCTCAACTGATCTCAGTCCCTCTCTCCTCTATAAATACCCCCCTTGCATTCATTTGCAAGGGGTTAGCCACATTAAGAGAAGAAAAGTCTCCTTCTCCTCTCTTC